>JASPKZ010008882.1:877500-1580000 GCA_030220185.1 Diploptera punctata
AGAATTCAGCACCATATGTTAAAATGCTCTGAATTATGGTTTGATATATTTATGTATATATATATATATATATATATATATATATATATATATATATGTGTGTGTGTGTGTGTGTGTGTGCGTGCGTGCACGCGTGTGCGTGTGTGCGTGTGTGTGTAAACGCTCATTTGCGAGAAGAGTGGCATAACTAAAAATTGCCAATTTTGAGTTATTGGCACTACATGAAAGACGAAAGTGAGTTATATATTCTGGAAGAACGATATAAGCGATTGTACACAATGAGATGGTATAGTAATTTGATATTTATGGCAAATAGAGGCAAAGTTCTATTGATTTCAAACCTTTAAATACATCTCCCGAAAAATTATGTTTTTTGAGTTATGTCGCTCTTCTTGCAAATGAGCGATATATATATATATATATATATATATATATATATATATTTTTAGTAGTAGTAGTAGGACTTTATTAGACAAAAAGTAAGATATTTACAATATTATTTACAAATATGGGTCGCACGGGCAGTAAGCCGTACGTGCTGTTGACAGTCCGTTACAATAAAGTAATAATTGGTACTAGTGTAAAGAAAAATAAACAAATACAGCAATAACATTACAATTAAATAAAGAAAACACAATAAAACTATTACCATTAAATATTAACACAATAGCATTATTCACTAAAAACATTAACATTACAATTACATAAAGAAAACACAATAATATTACAATTAAGTAATAACACAATAGCAATAACATTACAATTACATAAAGAAAACACAATAATAATATTACAATTAAATAATAACACAATAGCATTATACACTAAAAAAAACATTAACATTACAATTACATAAAGAAAACACATTAATATACAATTAAATAATAACACAACAGCATTATACACTAATTAATTTATATATAAATGTTAATAATTAATGGTATTGCATTTTGATAACATATATTTATTCATGAATGAGTGTTGTCCTTATTTTTCGCGTTTTGTCCAGAAATTTACCGAGGTTTATCCAATTTTCTGGATTTACCAATAACTCGTAGCATGCCAATCTTTCCCGATTTGAATTTAGAAATCTTTCCGGTAATAACTGACGTCTCCAATATTCTAAATCATTACATTTTCCTAATATATGTGTCTCATCTTCAAAGTTCCCGCACATTGGACATATTCGCATATCGTGATCGTCGCTAATTTTTAGAAATTTCCATGCCCCTAGCCTAAACCAAGCAAGCCCTGATCTCTCCTTAAATCCTAGGTTGAGTATATACGATTCTTTTCCCCAGACGTGTTTTAGGTCTCTTTGTAAACACAGTGAGCGTTTTCTTGTACATTCGGCGAAGGTATCTTGTTGGTTTACATCTAAGTACCTCCTCCTTATTTTTCTCCACACGTTCTTGCGGTTTTCAGTCCCTTTTTCCCATAACCAGCCCATCCCAATCTTTTGGAGTTCTCTCCTAACCTCGTCTGCCCAAAATTTAACATCTATGTTTTTAATTTGGTGGTCGTAGCAAATTGCTCTAAGCATTGTTTGTTCACCTTGGATTACTCGCAACCAGTATTTGAGTACACGAATTTTACAGTTAATATCGTCCTGGAATGACCCGAATTCATATAAAATTCCACAGTTAGAAACGGCCTTACTAAGTCCTGTAATATACTTTAGAAAATGCGTATATACCTTATTTAGTATTTCCGTTCTTTGGAAACCCCAAATCTCACTACTATAGTGCATGACTGGCCTGACCATAGCTCCATACATTTTTTCTAATGTGCTGACTGGAATATCAGGCACTCGACCCAGAATACCGAGTACACTGTTAAGTTGTCCCCTCCCTTTAAATAATGCTATATCAATGTGTTTTTTCCACTTTCCGTTCATTTTCAACGTCGTACCAAGATATTCGAAATGTTTCACGTTTTGAAGAACTTGATCTCTGTATTTCCATTCCTCTGTTCTACCATAAACCGTCCCATTTTTAAATGTCATTGTTTTTGTCTTACTAGCATTTACAGTCAATCCCCAATTCCTACAGTATATTTCCAGTAGGTCAAGACCTCTTTGCAATCCCTTGATTGTCTTGGAACAGATAATTAAATCATCTGCATACAACAGGACTGGGATTCTAACATTTCCTATCTCCGGAGCCTCAATTTCTCCTTCTAGCATTACGTCTACAATAATATCATCAACGAATAGATTAAATAGCATTGGTGATAAAATGCAACCTTGTCTCACTCCCCGTTTGGCTTCGCTGCTCTCTGTAATGTGCCCTTGGTCTACTTTTATACAAATTTAACATATTTATAAATTGACATTAAAGCATGTATCATTTTACGAGACAATCCTTTCCGATTTAATTTTTCCCAAAGTGCGCTTCGGTCCACAGTATCAAATGCCATCTTAAAATCAATGAATGCACAAAATAATTTACCCCCCTTCATTTTCAGATTGTCATCAATTAATGTTCTCAGAACAAATAGGTTGTCCACCGTGGAGTACCCTTCTCTAAAACCTGCCTGATATTTTGAGAGCCTATTGTTCTCTTTAGCCCATTGTCTGATTCGTTCGTAAAGTACTTTACAATATATTTTTCTGAACACTGACAAGAGACAAATTCCCCTATAACTTTCTGGTATCTGTGCCCCACCTTTCCCTTTGTATAGCGGTTGGATGACACCTGTCGCCCAGGCTTCCGGATAATCTCCTCCATTAAAAAGTTTGTTGAACGCAGTTTTCAAAACGTCTAATAATTTATTGGATGATATCATATTTTTCAAGAATTCCCCTGGTATTCCATCATTCCAGGTGCTTTACCATTCTTAAACATTTAATGGAAGAAACCACTTCATTTTTCGAAATATCCTGATCCAGTAATTGAATATGAATTGGGTCAGGGATCTCAACTATATTTCCTGGATTATATCTTAACCTCTCATTTCCCAGCACCCTATCAAAGTAACTTCTCCATTCCCCGGGCGTTATTCTTGTCCGATTTATGGACTTTACTTTGAGTTCCCTTATCGCTTTCCATATGTCCGCAATGTTCCCACTTTCAGTCGCGACTCTCATTTCTTCGGATTTCTTATTTTGCCATGCTAGTTTTGTTTCTTGCCAATAAGTCTTTATATTCCTTTCTCTCTTGCGCATAATTTTTTCTGCTTTCATCTTTGCTTTCTTTTTTCTTTTCTAAACTTTAAAAGACTACTTTCGACAAATTTCTTCTTCTTTCTACATGCATTATTGTACCACCCTTTGTCCTTCTGGTTCATTGCGTATTTAACCTTGAATTTTTCCCCTGCTTTTTGAAAACATTCTGTCAAAGTTTTAATAATTTCCTCCCCGCTAAGATCATTTAATTGCAGATCCTGTATTAGCGTTTCCAAACTCCTGTTAAATTCTTCTCTCAGATCCTCGATCCACCTGAAACGGATACTTGGCCGCAATATTGTTGCCACCTCATCATTAACTGTCTCACTAATACCACCTTTCATATTTAAATAAAGTGTGTTTGGGAAGTGGTGTGATTCGATTCTGGAAACGATACAGAAATTACGTAGGACGGGAATCATGTCTTGTGTGCATATTGAATAATCGATTACGCTATACTTTTGCATTTTTATTAATAAATGTCAGTTCTCTCCATTTTTATCTTCCCCCTATTTACCATTCACAATTATTTCAAGTTCAAATGCATCGCAAAAAAGACTAACATTGGGTTTCCTCCCTTCTATTTAAAATCTTATCTTTGCGTCTCCTAACCCTCACCTCGGTGTTTCATTATCATCCGATTTTATATTTATATTTTCCTACTTTCCTCCCCAATCCTAAAAACAAGTTTTAAAGTCCCCTAAAATTATTATTCCCGCTTCCGGAAACCTATCTTTTATATATATATATATATATATATATATACGTGTGTGTGTGTGTGTGTGTGTGTAAACGAAAGTATGGCTGTGTGTTTGTCCTTTATGCATTAATACATTATTAATCCGATTATGATGGGGCTTTTTGCAAAACGTCTTCACCGTTATAAATCACCCTTTGTAGTGAAAAAGTATTTTTTCGGACTTTTTTTGGACACTTAAACGGCTTACGCTTCCTAAACCATAACATACACACCAAACTAATGTACACAGAATTGAATATCACAAAAAACAAAATCTTCAAATAAGTCCTCGACAGCACATTACGGATAACTCATAATAACCATTTATATTTTTCGGTTCATTGATGCCAAGAAGATCGAGATGACCAGATTCCCGGAAAAGCTTAGTAGCGCACGGCGGGTATTCTTTTACGGATAACTTTCAATAACCATTTCTGTCTTTCAGCTCATTTACGGCCAAGATGATCGGGATAAGTAGATTCCCAGGCATCGCCGGGTAATCAGCGTCGAGTATCTAAAATAATTTGGATACGCATTTATAATTACTTTATTTTTACTTATTCAACTAAACATAAAAATGCATTCCATTTATTTAGGCGTTGCGCGCACGCCGGATATTAGCTAGTATGAGTAAAAGTACAGTGAATTTCACTCGACCTGCGGCCGATAGCGGGAAAAGTATCTGCAAGCATTGAGTCATCAATTCGCGCTGCCCACGCAGTGTCCACGCTAGTGGCCGCAAGTCGACTGAAACTCACTGTAGAAAGTTAATAAATATCAGATTTTAAATATTTTGAATGCACCATTACACATGCTTATAAGTCAATATATCAAGTATTTCCTGCATCAGATATACACGCGTAATATAATGCACTTGAAAGTGCATTTAATTAGCAACATAAATTTTGTAGTTCGCCATGCACACGAATGTTGAGTATTCATCCACCGTGACCATTTACATGGGATATCCTCGTATGCAGAACTCTCTATAAACATTTGTCAAAATTACAGGAGTAAAAAACGAAACGTTAGTATTACTAACTCAGAACTGTAGGACTACCAGGTGTATCCATGCATCTATCCGTTTATTAATAAGCGTGCTCCATTACAAAATTGCAAAACTACATGTTCTACACATGTCTATATATTATATGAAATGAAATGAAAATTAAACGCTGAACCGTGATTTGAACCCGAGACCTCTAACTTTGTACGTTAGTGGCGTACCACCTTAAACACTTGGAGCAAATATATATATATTTTTTATTTCCCTATATATACAATATATCTAACATAAGAGGCAGTGGCACATCGCTTGCAATGTCATCTTACGGCTTCTATAACAAGAAATAATTTGAAGAGAATATTTTACTTATAGTGGTAACGCTTTTTTATTTCGATGTTGTAATTAAAATATTATAATTTCGGTGTAATAAAAAAATAATTACCGGTATAGCATTATATTATCGCATATATATATATATATATACATATATATATATATATATATATATATATATAAACATGAAAAGAAAAATAAATGCCTGAGTCGGGATTTGAACCCGAGTCTCTAAACACTGTACGTTTAGCGCTCTGACCATGTGAGTCATTCTGGTATCCTAACAGAAACATTTATTTTTATTATATATGTAGTATTCTCAATTTACACATGATGTGGCGAGATATCTTTCCAACTGCCATCTTGTGGCCACCATAACAGATAAGCAAACATATATATATTGAGAAAGTTTTCAGATCTGTTCCGCATTGTCGCGAGGCGTCTTGTGAAATGCTGCAACAAGACATAAGTTATAAGTTGAAAGGAATTCGTGAATTGTGAATCATGAGTCGCCGTTCACTTGCAGCGAGCCTTGCAGAGCCTCTATGCATCCCTTTCTAGAAGAATCAGCCTCTCGAGAATTCCGGCAATGTAGAGTTTTCTGGATGGTTCGACCCTCACATATATAAAGGAATGCAAATCGGTAGAGATTGAAGCGAGTTGGAATTTATTGTTGCCAAGTGTATGAGTGGATATCAGGAGAGTTACGTATAAGGGATATGATATACCAAGAAAAATTGTAGTATGTGATTACTCTGAATATTATTTTGAACCAAATAGAAATTATTGTAAATTGTAGTAATATTAGTGTTGTTTGTTATTTAAAGAAATTCTACTTGGTATAACGTCACCTCAACCGTTGATAATGTAAAGCCTATTTTGATTAATCGTCCTCGGTGGTATAAGGCTTGTATTCATTGCCTTTGCTCCCGAGGGTCGATGGTTCAAATCTTGCCGAGGTCCAGTGATTTTTAGAATGAAAAATGAAATGACAAGTTCTCCGGGAGGGACTTTAAGCCATGGACCGCGAATATTAATATTTTCGGGCACCGAAAAGAACTTCAAGCCTAAAATAGTGCCTCTGAGAAAATTTAACAGACCTTCCCCATCCAAGTAAAGCCTTAGTTGTCTACTAGATATCTCACTGAGATGATGTGCTGACCACATGCCACTAGCTGGCATCTTTAGGAAAATAATCATAACTTAATAAGTTTGATCAATAAACTTTCGCTCTGGAGCACTCATCTCCCCACGTAAGGTCGTACAAGAGAGACTACTACTATTAGCCTACTAATATTATTCTGATTCTGTGTTGATTATAATTGTAGAGTTTTGTTACTATTTTATTTAACGACGCTCTGTCTAAGATAATTTGAGTATCAATTCATACCTGAACTTCAAATTTTAACTTCAGGTTAACTCAATTTTCAATTGATCCGATTTTGCTCGTTAACCTTATTATTTTTAACTAGCTGCTACTCCTAAATAAATGTTAATGCGTTTTTACCACCAGCCGTGCGCTGTTATACTTGCCCGGGAAACTGCTTATCCGAATCTTCTTGGGATCAATGAAAGACAAAAATGGTTATTGTGACTTATCCGTAGAAGATAAACATATGCTGTCGCGGGCTTTTTGTATAGTTTTTTGAGGTATTCAATTCTGTGTACATTAATTTGGTGTATTTGTTATGGTTTAGGCAGCGTAAGCCATTTAACCGTCAAAATAGGGACTTTATTTCACATTTTTCACTACAAAGGGTGATTTTTAGGGGTGAAGGGGTTGATAATTACAACTCTCTTATAACCTAATTTCATTCCCGGAATCTCCTGAACATTTTTCAAAAAGTCCCATCTCAATCGGATGAACATGCAGAGCATGCATGCCCGGGAACCTATTTATCCCGATCTTTTTAGTATCAATGAAATTCAAAAATGGTTATTGTGAGTTATCTGTGTAAGATAAACATATGCTGCCGCGAACGTTTTTGTAGAGTCTTTTGAGATATTCAATTCTTCTTCTTCTACTTCTACTTCTTCTTATTCTTCTTCTTCTTCATCACTTCACGGGCTACGCAAAATGCCTGTCCGCCTCACAGTTATTCTGTCCATCTTTTCACTAGCCTTCCTACATTCTTCGAACCTCTTGGCTTATAATTAAATGCTGCTTTTGGTAATCTTTTTCGGATGAACGGTATGGCAGAGCATGCATGCCCGGGAATCTATTTATCCCGATCTTTTTAGTATCAATGAAATACAAAAATGGTTATTGTGAGTTATCTGTGTAAGATAAACATATGCTGCCGCGGACGTTTTTGTAGAGTCTTTTGAGATATTCAATTCTTCTTCTTCTACTTCTTATTCTTCTTCTTCACTTCACGGGCTACGCAAAATGCCTGTCCGCCTCACAGTTATTCTGCCCATCTTTTCACTAGCCTCCCTACATTCTTCGAACCTCTTGGCTTGTAATTAAATGCTGCTTTTGGTAATCTTTTTACGTTCATTCTTTCTACATGTCTAAACCATTTTTCTCTATATCATTTGGTTTTATCATTTAATGGATATATATTTACCTCTGTTCTTACATCTTCATTCTTTAACCGATCCATTCTTGTGCAGTCTTTTGTTCTTCTAAGGAAGTTCATTTGTACACTTTGTATTCTACTTTGTAATTTTTGGTCATTACCCAAGTTTCACTCCCATAAAGTAATGCAAGAACTGCCTATGTTTTAGAAAATTTCAATCTAGTATCTCTTCTTGTTTTGTTCTTTAATGTTTTATGTATAGTTCCACATATAATTTGAAATCTTGACAGTTTCATATGTATGTCTCTTTCAGTTTTTGTGTTTATAGTAAAATTACAACCCAAATAATTAAAATTTGTTACTTGTTCCAGAGGTTTGTTGTCTATTATGATTTTTGATCTTATATGTTTACTTCCCCAAAATGCCATTATTTTCGTTTTTTCCTTTGATATTTTAAAATTATAGATATTCAATTCAGTGTACATTAATTTGGTGTATTTGTTATGGTATAGGCAGCGAAAGCCATTTAAGCGTTAAAATAGGGACTTTATTTCACGTTTTTCACTACAAAGGGTGATTTTTACGGGTATTGTCAGCATCAGAAAGCATTGGTTGTTTAAAAAAGAGGCAAAACAAGAAATGGTTTGATGAGGAATGTGCCGACATCGTAAAGAAAAGAAAGCTAGCAAAAATGAAATGGTTACACGAGCCAAATGAGGTAAATTTAGAGCAATTGGGTAGTGTTAGACGGGAAACCACCAAGTTACTAAAGAGTAAGAAGAGGGAATATTTGAGAGAGAAGATTAATGATCTTGAAATGAATGCAAAAAATAGGAACATTAGAGAATTATATCAGGGAATTAGTATAGAGAAGAAAGGGTTTCAGGCTAGAACAAACATAATTCGGAATGAAAATGGGGATATGATTGCAGATTCCAAGAGTATATTAAATAGATGGAAAAGTTATTTTAATCAGCTATTAAATGTACATACAGAACAGGACATTGAGGAGGATAAGTTACAGACAGCAGAAATGCTAGTCGCAGAGCCAAGTGCATTAGAGGTTGAAATGGCAATTGAAAAATTGAAGATGTATAAAGCATCAGGTTCAGATGAGATCCCAGCAGAACTGATAAAATCAGGGGGAGAAAAATTGATGGACAAGATACGCTGGTTGCTTACTATGATTTGGGAAAAAGAAGCTCTTCCAGATGAATGGAAGGAATCAATTATCGTACCAATTTTAAGAAAGGAGATAAAACTGATTGCAACAACTATAGGGGCATCTCATTACTTTCAACTTCGTACAAAATTCTAACAAATATATTAGTAAGCAGACTTACTCCCTATATTGATGACATTCTAGGAGATCATCAATGTGCATTTAGAAGAAACAGGTCTACAACAGATCAGATTTTTAGTATAAGACAGATTTTAGAAAAGAAATGGGAATATAATAATGGTACTGTACATCAACTATATGTAGACTTCAAAAAAGCATATGATTCAATTAAGAGGGAGAAGTTATATAGTATCCTGCTGGAGTTCGGAATTCCTAAAAAGTTAGTTAGACTTATACGAATGTGTCTAAATGGCTCAACGAGTAGGGTGCGTGTAGGCAAACAGTTTTCAGACACTTTTGAAATCCAGAATGGGTGAAGCAAGGAGATGCACTATCTCCTCTACTATTTAATTTTGTACTAGAGCATGCCATTAAATCTTTAGAGAATGAGGAAGGCCTACAACTGAATGGTATTAATAAGCTGTTAGTTTATGCTGATGATGTAGTACTACTGGCCGATAGCGAGGAGATACTAAAGGCCAACACGCACACACTATTGAGTAACACTAAGAAATTAGGACCGGAAGTAAATATCAGTAAAACTAAATATATGGTCACACGTAGAAATACATTATATAATGGAAATGGACAGCTAATGACAAATGAGGGAAATTTTGAGGAATTGGCTGAATTCAAATACCTAGGAACAATAATCACCAAATAGGAATGAGATGCACAAAGAAATTAAACATAGGCTCAATTCTGGAAATGCATGCTATTATGCATTGCAGAGACTTTTGATGTCCCAACTCCTTTCAAAAAATGTTAAGCTGAAAATATATAAAACTATTATTCTACCAGTTATATTATATGGGTGCGAAACATGGACTCTTACTTTAAGGGAGGAAAGGAGATTACGAGTATTTGAGAATAAAGTTCTTAGGAAAATTTTTGGACCAAAGAGAGATGAACAGACAGGTGAATGGAGAAGACTACATAACAATGAACTACATGGTCTTTATAGGAAGCCAGATATAATAAGAACAGTTAAGTCCCGTAGACTGCGATAGGCAGGACATGTTGCGCGTATGGGGAATGAAAGACGTGCATGGAAACTTCTTGTAGGAAAGCCAGAAGGAAAACGCCCAGTTGGTAGACCAAGAATGAGGTGGGAGAACAACATTAACTATGATTTGAGGGAAGTAGATTATACAGGGAATGATTGGAAAGCATTAGCTCAGGATAGGGATGTATGGAGAGCTTATGTCCGTGCGGCCATGAACCTACGGGTTCGATAGTGCCAGTGAGTAAGTAAGTAAGTAAGTAAGCGGGGTTGAATATCACAACTCTCTTATAGCCTATGTTTATCCCGGGAATCTCCTGAACAGTTTGCAAAAAAACCCATCAAAATCGGATCAACGGTATGGCCGCGCATAGAATACGAACAAACAAACAAACAAACATTGATTTTTATATACTAGATTAATTTCCATATGTTGAGTTTGTTTCCAAAAATACAAAAATTGCGGGCGCTAGATCGTTAATATACACAAACATTATATATATATATATATATATATATATATATATATATATATATATATATAGGCCTATATATATATATATATATATATATATATATAACTTATAGGGGTTGTAGAGGTGACTTAGCAGATAAAGTTTTGATTAGGAACCCATGTTTGGAAACGTACCATTTCGATGTAAATAAGTTTGAAGATCGAAACGTAATGGGCTGATATCGCGTGTCTTTGTGTTTCACAATAAGTATTACAGACTTCTAGGGGTTGTACTTCACCTGTCGAGTCGGAGGAAGATCTTCTTGCACGAATTCTGGTGGCAGCAGAAATTATTAAGCACACATCAGTTCTTGCGGGGCGTATGTATGAAAAGATGCGTCGCAGGTACACTTTGTGCAACGAACAACAGGGTCGCCACGTGGAACCACACTCGTAGTACAACCCCTAGAAGTATTACTTATTCTGTAACACAAGACACACGATATCATCCCATTGTGTTTCAATCTTCGAACCTATGTTACATCAAAATTACACATTTCCGGACATGGGTTCCTTATCGAAAATTTATCTACTGAGTCCCCTCTACAACCCCTAGAAGTCTGTAATACCGAGTCGGAAGAAGGAAGATCTTGTTGCACGAGTTCTGGCGGCAGCTCACTATGTTGAACAGACACCAGGTCTCGTGGGACATGCGTATGGCAACATGCTTAGCAGGTAACTTTGTGTAATGAATAACAGAGTCGCTACGTGGAACCATTCTTATAGTGCATACTTGTCTGTAGTGAAGTGGGAGATGTGAAATCGATTCAAACTGATTTTGCATAAAAAAACTATACTTTTCCGAACAAGGGTTCCTAATCAAAGCTGTATCTACTTAGTCCCCTGTGGTCTCGAGGTAGCGTGCTGCCTTGTGATGCAGCGGGCAGGGTTCGGTCCCCGGTCGGGGCAGTTTTTCTGGGTGAGGTTTTTATAGGGGTTTTTCCTCACCTGTAAGACAAATGTCAGGAAAACTTTAAGGCCCAAACGGTCCCCGAAATCAGATGGCCATCATCCTCATCATTCATCATCATCTTCATCATCATCCTTCACCGGTGTGGAAAGCAACGGGAAGCTACCATACCTACAATTCCCTAGTAAAGCTGCAAAGCATAGCATGAAAATGCTATGATTGCAGTGAAAGACCTGCCCTCGGGCAGAATTACTATATATATATATATATATATATATAAATTTGCTTACCTGTTATGGTGGCCACTAGATGTCAGGGGGAACGACTTCCCGATACCTCTGGTGTGAATTGAGAATACTGCATATATAAGAAAAATGTATGTTTGCGTTGGAATACTTGGGTAGCTGAGTTGTTTAAAGCGCTAAACGTACAGAGTTTATAGAGACTCGGGTTCAAATTCCGACTGAAGCATTCATTTTTCTTTTCATATTATATATATATATATATATATATATATATATATATATATATATATATATGAAGAAATAAGGGAAATTATGGGTGTAGAAGAGGAGCCGGACATCATAGACATTATAGAAAAGAAAAGATTACAGTGGTATGGCCATGTTAAAAGAATGCCAGAGCAAAGATTGCCTAAAATTGTTATGGAATGGATCCCAATGGAAAGGAGGAAGAGAGGAAGACCGAAGAAAACTTGGATGGAAGGGGTACAAGCAGCTATGAATGTCAGAGGATTGGAGGAAGATCATTGGATGGACAGAGAGAAATGGCGTTTGGTTTCCGGAAGACGGCGGCAGCTGCCATGATACCGGATGATATATATGTATGTATATATATTCATAGTAATTCTGCCCGAAGGCAGATCTTTCACTGCAATCGTAGCATTTTCATGCTGTGCTTTGCAGCTTTACTAGGGAATTATGGGTGTGGTTGCTTCCCGTTGCTTTCCACATGTGTATATATATATATATATATATATATATATATATATATATATATATATATAGTGGTAGTATTCGGTGTCTAGTAAATAAGATTTTTTAAAAATATTTTCATGAATTCAATATCAAGAGCTTCATTCTTTTAGAATTCGCTAAAAGTAGTAAAACAAGCAATGATGTTGCAGTTGATACAGACATTGTAGGATGCTAAAATTTTGATCACGATGACAGTTTTTTAGAGCGAATTGGGGTGCATGTAATTGAAATAAATCACAAACAATGTAATTTTAAGCATGATTTGTTCATATTTTAGGTTTATAATTTGATGATAAAGCTGTGTTATGAATTATCGCCATTATATCGTATCAATCATTCTCATAAATAGAATGTGCATTTTAATTACAACACGAAGTTAAATGAGACGTGCTGTCACTTAGTGATTTGGTGCACATGGCTTCCATCCAGACTTCATGGTTTCGCATCATGCAGCTGTTACTAGTTACAATAAAACATAATATAATTTTATTTTATAGTAATATGTCAAAATGTAACAATTTCAAATTGATTACACAGTTCTAATGAACATAATTTTCGTCATTGTAATTGTGAATTTAAAAAATAAAACATAATCAGGCCTACATTTATTCATTTGTTTCAGTCTACAGACAGACCGTTAGGTCTCACAGTAGGCCTACTTGTAAGTATATAAACATACTGTTTCCAATATATTTTTTGCGCGATAGTGCTTTTTATCGTACTTACAGCAATGGCGACCATGATTGAAAAGTTCAACTTCCTACATTTCGGGGTTGACAACCTAAATAACTTCTTCTTCTTCTTCTTCCTTCCAAGTATTAGGCCAAGGCCTGTTACGATCCTATAGAAAATTTCTCTCCAGCGTCTCGTATAAGACTTGAAAACATAATGATAGTCCCTTCGATTGGTTGCTGGCCAAAGGAAGGCAAGACCAGTGATGGGGCTGCGATCTTATAGCCTCTGGTCAGGCTTTTCTAGAGAAGAAAAGAAAATAAAGGAAAGAAGAAAGGAAGAAGAAATACCAGATTACCAGATTGGTAAAGATAAAAGTAAGGAGCAAAACACAAATAAGTGGAAGCAACGTTTTGCTCAGTTTGTGGTCGCCATTCACATATCCCCCGATGGAGACACCTGAGGGACTTAAATAACCATACTGTATTAAAATAACTATACTGTAATATTACATATTATAAACACGCGTGTGGGAAGTAAAACCGCTGCACTCTATGTATACTTCATACATTGTACAGTGTATACTACATACAATGTATATACAAAAAATATCCAAAATGTAGTGTTAATATACATTACACGAAACAAATCACTGCATTTTAAATGATCTGAACTTTATTTGAAATAATATAAAACAATAAATACTTACTTGTCGCCATTTTTAACTAATTGGTCTGGCGGCCTCCTGTTGTTTCAACTTATAAACATTGCCCACACTGTTAACGTTAGCCAATTGTTTATAGCTTAATGAACGCAAATATTTCCTACAAAGATATTATTTTACTCTTATTTACTTTTTGAAAACACAATCGCGCAAAAAAAATTATGTACAACGCACGTTTGTGAAGTGTTTTACAGAATCTCGGAAATTAAAAACCTCACTATCGCTCGGTTTTTAAACGTTTTCCTCGATTCTATAAAAACCACTTCCCAACCTCGCATCATAGTATAATATTTCTGTCGTCTGGTAATAAATAACCTTCAGCTGACGAGACAATAAGAGTGTTGGATTAAAAAGACGGATGGAACTGGCAATTCATTATTTCAAGAGATAACAAGAATGGTTGAAAATTGACTAAATGATGTGATATAGACGGATAGGGAAGAGTGAAAGAAAATAAAAGTTTAGGCACCAAAGACATGTAAACACTGGAAACCTTTATATAAATAGTTATATTCATCTAGTTATATTTCATTTTTATTTTTATTATTTTTGTTATCTTTATTTTTCTCCAATACCATCACTTGGTTTACGACATTTGTGACATTCTCTCCTGGCATTAGATACGTTGTAACCCATTTCTGAGGTTGGGGCCCTTGAAAACCGGATGTACGTTTCTCCGATGAAATGATGATTAATAAATGAAACACCAGGATATCCTTGAAAGTAAATTTCACCTAAATATCACAGCATAGGCTGCGGATTAATTCGCTTTAAGAAAAATTCCTGTGTGGTCTGAGCGCGAATCGAACCGGGATCTTATGAATCGTGTCAGAAGCTCTGGCCACAAAGGCCATGAGGTGGTCTCATTATTTACTATTATTATTATTATTATTATTAGTAGTAGTAGTAGTAGTAATAGTGGTAGTAGTAGTAGTAATAGTGGTAGTAGTAGTAGTAGTAATAGTGGTAGTAGTAGTACTAATATTGTTATCATTAGTAGTAGTATTAATATTATTATTATTAGTAGTAGTAGTAGTATTGTTATTAGTGTTATTGTTATCATTAATATCATTATTATTGTTATTGTTATTATTAATATTATTATTGTTATTATTATCATTATTATTATTATTATTATTATTAATATTGTTATTATTTGTAATTAACTCGCTGGCACTGTAGAACCCGAATGATTATGACGCGCGGACATAACCTCTCCGTACACTCTTATCTCTAGCTAATGTTTCCCAATCATCCCTACTCTAATTTACCTCTTTCTTTCCCCATTCACACCACGTCTTGTCTATCGCAGTATACGAAGTTTAAGTCTAATTACATGTTGTCTTCCATAAATATGATTATTATTATTATTATTATTATTATTATTATTATTATTATTATTATTATTATTAATGGTGATGGCGGTGGCGTGGTGTTAACAATACGTACCTTATTTTCAAACAATAATTAATAATATTTTTTATACAATGCCACCACGTTGTCATTTCGACATTCGGTATTTCTCTCCTAGCATGGCGTTTTTGTAACCCACTCCTGAGGTTGGGGTGCCTGGAAGGGGGAATTACGCTGTCCCGATGATGTACGGTAGGTGATCATGATGGTAATTATGCTCCAGGACAAGCCTTAATCCTAAACTTAATAAATATTTTAATGATGATGATAATGGCCAGATGAAGATCGGGGACCATTTGGGCCTTAAAATTTCCTGATATTTGTCTTATAGGTGAAGAAAAATCCGGAGAAAAACCATCACCCAGGAAACTTGTCCCGAATGGGGATCGAACACAGGCCCGCTACGTGACAAGGCAGCACACTACCTCGAGACCACAGCGGTGGACATAAATAATAATAATAATAATAATAATAATAATAATAGGCATATGTTATTGAACGAGTATGGGATTTAATTGTTTGCTACATGTCCACCGCTGTGTCCCGTGGTAGCATGCTGCCTTGTCACGCAGCGGGCCCGGGTTCGATCCCCGGTCGGGAAAGTTTTCCTGGGTGAGGTTTTTATCGGGGTTTTTCCTCACCTGTAAGACAAATGTCAGGAAAACTTTAAGACCCAAACGGTCCCCGAAATCGTATGGCCATTGCTACCATCATCATTCATATTCATCTTCGATTAAGCTCAGGATTAGGGGCTTTCCTGACGCACCACTATCATCATCATCATCCATCATATCATCGGGGCAACGTAACCCCGCTTTCTAGGCGCCTCAACTTCAGAAGTGGGTTATAATTACGCCATTGCGAGGAGAGAAACCAGAAATGTCTAAAATGGCATAAACTGGGGGCATTAAAACATTGTTTGCTACATTAGAATAAAATAACCTATAATTATTAAAATCCATCCAAAGTAATTCTGCCCGAAGGCAGGTCCTTCACTGCAATCATAGCATTTGCATGCTATGCTTTGCAGCTTTACTAGGGAATTGTAGGTGTGGTAGCTTCCCGTTGCTTTCCACACCGGTGAAGGATGATGATGACCATATGATTACGGGGACCATTTGGGCCTTAAAGTATTCCTGACATTTGTCTTACAGGTGAGGAAAAACCCCGATAAAAACCTCACCCAAAAAAACTGCCCCGACCGGGGATCGAACCCGGGCCCGCTGCGTGACAAGGCAGCACGCTACCTCGAGACCACAGCGGTGGACAATTACTAAAATAGTTAACAATATTTTGTTCGTTACCGCCGTATATGATAATCTTATGTAGAGTTAATTTTCTAAAAAAGACTTAATGTAGCTTTATCCTTGCCTGAGGGTATTATTTCAGGAAACAGGTATAGAATATGTGTAACACCAATTGTGAAAATTACTTACTTAACTAGAATGACAGTTTCAAAATATTAATTTAACATTATGTACACAGTAATAGGTTTCTCATTATTTACAATGCTTTCAGCATTTTTCCCACATGTGAAATGTGGATGAAACATTAGGTTCCCTTGATACTACCACACACGATTATTCCTTTTTTAAACACGTTTAAATAGTAAAAATATTAAAATAAAGAGAAACAACGACACCACATTTGCTTATATAACGACTGTTTCTATTATTAGCATTAGGTAAATCACTTTTAGCTGAGTGTTTAATCAGAAAACACCTGAATAAAACATTTTAAAAACTCACTCAGGAATATTGGACACATTAGAGTGTTTGAATATACTGTGTATTTTTTACTGCACTCTCTGAAATTAAAACATGTGAAATTAAACAGAAAAGAGATAAATGACATTTAAATTATTTGAGGTCTTTAGTTACACGTGGGTGCAGAGTAGAGAAACTAATTTGGAGAAGTTTGATACGTAATTGAAAATGTCAATGAAATTATCAATTTAAAGAAAAAAGTTCGTAACACAACAGTTCCAAAGAACCAAGGCTAGTTTGATAGTAGTAGTAGTAATAGTACAACTAGTATTTATTTACATTTAGCCTGGTGGAGTTAAAGGCAATTTGACTTTCTCTTCAACTTGCCCTGAAAAACACGTTACATAAAAATATAGCAATCTCAATAAATATGATGTTATATACCAAACGATAATTTGGCCAAACTTACAGTAATATAATAATAATAATAATAATAATAATAATAATAATAATAATATAAAATAATAATAGTAATAATAATAATAATAAAATGTTTATATAAGATTATAAAATAGTCACCTTACAGGTCCGTCTTCACAACTGAAGATATTTTAATGCTCTGTAGGCCTTTCGGGATTAGTCCCACCATCAGCGGAAAGAAGTAGGTCTGTGTTTGTTGACCGTCGTTGAAGCGCTGGCTTAGTTGTGATTATTCTGTATAGAGGATTGTGTATACTGGGCGTGATCTCATTCAGAAATAAGTTTTTATCGATTTCTCGCAAAATCGCAATTTCTTCCTTATATTATATCTTCGCCGGTATGATCTATATGTGTAATAATTATTGATTTCGTACATCTCAATGATGGATAAATCATATTTGAAGAGAAAAATTATACGCTCAGACCGGGACTTGAACCCGGGACCCTTGGTTCTCTAGACCAAGTGCTCTACCAACTGAGCTACCTGAGCAAGTACCGATCTAAACGCAAATCTTTCTCTATATACATTATAATTCCCGTCCACCAAATGGTAGAGCACTTGGTCTAGAGAACCAAGGGTCCCGGGTTCAAGTCCCGGTCTGAGCGTATAATTTTTCTCTTCAAATATGATATATGTGTAATATTGTAAGGCCGTTATCGATGTTGTGCATATGGTGTCCTGCTTGAATTACGTGTTTTGCATAACTCGACCTTCCTCCCCCACAGACAAAATCTCTAAAATGCTCTTTAAATCTGACATTACAACTTCTGCTGGTTTTTTCCATGTATTTTTTTACAATCTGTACACGTTAATTTGTATTCCTTTATTGTTAAAATCATTTTTTTCATCAAAATTATTGTTTATTAAGCTATGTAACTTCTTTGTGCTGATGATGGGACTAGTCCCGGAAGGCCTTCAGAGTATTAAAACATCTTAAGTTGAGGAGACGGACCTGCAAAGTGACTATTTTATAATTTTATTTAAAAATTGTATTATTATGACTTAATACTTCAAAGGAATTTTATAATGAATTTTACTAGTATCGACTTTACAGTAATAAAACTAAGATCTAACAATTCAAAAATGTTAATAATTAAAAATAAAACTAATGATAAAATATGCTCAAATGATGAACAGTCCCTGTCTAACAAACATAAAAAAATACATGAAAAATTATAAAAAGTAATGAATTAATCTATCGGTTATAGATAATACTTTAGCCTAAAATAATGATAAATGTTAATACTATTTTCAAAATGAAGTACGTTACTACAAATTTGTTAAAAGTAAGCCCTCGTAGTTGTTAAGAAAGTCCTCAAATTCTTTTTTAAAAGAGTTTCCTTTGGCAGTCCCAGCCATAGAGCGGAACATGGTTCAATGTTTTAGCCAGTGAAACAGTAAAAAAGAGTCAGTAATACGCAGTAATGATGTGGAGGGATATAAAAGAGATAGCACTGATGGGAATGGGGTGACGGTGACGGTGGTGGTTGTGGTGGTGGTCATGGTGATGGCGGCGGCGGCAAGAGCAACAGGAGCAGTAACAACACTTTATTAAAGTAAAAACATAATATATCACAAAATTATTTTAAAAATGGATCGTACGCAAGCTATACGTGCTTTTCGCATTCGTATCAATACATACCTACAATAATACTACAAAATAAAACAAAATAATGACTAATATTAGTATTCCATTGCAAATAAATAAAATAATTAAGCTAATTACTATTGCCGGGGAACAATACTTACAAAATTGTATATATATTAGGGTTATAACTTTTTGGACTTTTCTGAAATAAAATATTTCCTGTGCAATGAATGGGTGTAAAATATTTCTTGTGCAACGAATGGGTGAACTTTTACTTAAAACCATTGAAAAAGGCCTTCATTTCACTGAGCTTCAAGAAAAGGTCACCCCCAAACCAATATTAAATATTGATATATAAATATATTTGGGGGTGACCTTTTCTTGAAGATCAGTGAAATGAAGGCCTTTTTCCATGGTTTTAAGTGAACGTCCACACATTCATTGCACATGAAATATTTTATTTCACAATAAGTCCAAAAAGTTATAACCCTAATAGCCTATATATATATATATATATATATATATATATATATATATATATATATATATATATATAAAGTGGAAAGCAACGGGAAGCCACCACACCTATAATTCCTTACACGGTGATTACAAATGATTGGAGCGATTTCATGATTTTATTGTAGCGATCTTATTTGACATATCTTCACAGAACTTTAAAGTTATGTATAAAAACTCATAAGGTTTTTTTTTGTTTTCTCTCGCAGCCGTGTTTCAGCTTTAAACCGAGAGAGCGCAGCAGTTATCAAAGATGGCGACAGGCGAGGAGAAAGCATATGCTGTGCTTGAATTTCATTCAACTCAATCTGTGATAACTGTGCAACGACACTTCAGAACGAAGTTCGAGAAAGATGCACCGAGTGCCAACTCCATTCGGCGATGGTATGCGCAATTTAAAGCTACAGGATGCCTCTGTAAAAGGAAATCAACGGGTCGTCCTTCAGTGAGTGAAGAAAAGGTTGAGAGTGTGCGGATGAGTTTCACACGTAGCCCACAGAAATCAACACGAAAAGCGAGCAGAGAGCTGAACATTCCACAACCGACCGTTTGGAAGATCTTGCGGAAAAGATTGAAGCATAAACCTTACCACTTGCAATTTCTACAAGCCCTTACGCCCATTGACAAAGTGAGTCGGTTTGAATTTTGTACACAAATGCAGCAGTTTATGGATGAGGATGGTTTTTGTGAGAAACTTGTCTTCAGTGACGAAGCAACATTCTTTGTGAATGGCAAAGTGAACAAACACAATGTGCGAATCTGGGGCACAGAAAATCCCCGCGTTATTGTGCAGCACATTCGCGACTCCCCAAAAGTTAGTATGTTCTGTGCGGTTTCTCAGTTCTAAGTTTATGGCCCGTTTTTTCTCTTCTGCGAGCAGAACGTTTCCGGAACACGTGTACCTGGACCTGCTGGAACATTGGCTCATGCCGCAGCTGACTACCGACAGTGAGGACTTCATCTACCAGCAGGATGGTGCTCCCCCACCACACTTCCATCACGATGTTCGGGAATTTTTAGAACATGAGATGTGCAAAAAAACCGATTGGTCCGGTCGCAGTGGAGAGAATGACTCCGAAATTGTTGTCATGGCCTCGCACGCTCCCCCGTAATGACGCCGTGCGATTGTTTTGTTTGGGGGTATGTGAAAGATTTCGTTTTTGTGCCTCCTTTATACCAGTAAGACGTATCCAGAACTGCGCGCGTCGCAATAATCAATGCCTTTGAACAAATTAATAATGGACATGTTACTTCCGCGTATGGGACGAACTTGAAATTCCAGACTTGATAGCTGTCGAATCACCAAGGGGGAGCATATGGAGCACCTGTAACATCTCAAAAAAAACCTGGGAAGTTTGCTCTATGTAGCTGTAAAAGTTCGTGAAAATATGTCGAATACTACAGCTACCATTAAATCATGAAATCGCTCCAATCATTTGTAATCACACTGTAGTAAACCTGCAAAGCATAGAATTAAAATGCTATGATTGCAGTTGAAAGACCTGTCCGTCGAGCAGAATTAACTATTGAATATATATATGATATATATATCTATATATATATATATGTGTGTGTGGTGTGTGTGTGTGTGTGTGTGCGTGCGTGCGTGCGTGCGTGTGTTGGTAAATGTAAGTTTCGTGTCTATTACCCGTTTAAGGGAGTAAGCGCAGTTGTTGACGGAAAGCACTGCAGTCGTGTTTATGCAGGAATAGAACACGTTACACTGCTATCTACGAGCGCATAGGGGACAATGTGAACGTGGAGGACACGCTGACAAGTATACACTAAGCCTTAGATATGGAAACGTCACGTATATCAACAAGAGAGCTTCTTTCGCAATTCTTCCGCCTGCAGAGATATTTTGAACGACTAATACTAGATACGATCGGTGAAGATCTGTAATTTTTCTTTTCAAGAACCTTTTCATGAAATCAACTTTAAAGCTTTATTCCTACGGAATTACCTAAAACTGAATACATCTGATGATGTGTTTTTATCAGAAACTAAATATAAATATCATAGCTCAACATTGCGGTTTAAGCGTATACTATGAATTAATAGTTAAATTCCCAGACAAGCAATTTTCCACTTCATTTTATTTTAGAAAAACTGCGAAACGTCATTGTGAATAAACAAACGTACATTTAATTTAATTACATATTTTAATAGAACACATTTTGTGTACTTTATTTTAAACCGACAAGTTTTATTTATTTTATTTTTTATGTTCACTATTTTTTTCCACCGTTATGATCTCTAGGTAGCATACTTGCCTCGTACGCAACTTGAATATCGTAGTTGAGTTTTTTCAGGGTATTTACTCGTCTGTAAAAAAAATAATGTCGGGACCTTTACGGCTCAGATGGTCATCATAATCGCCTTGTTTAGTATGACTGAATGGTGTGTCTTGCTTAAATGTTTGTATTATTTCGGAATTTAATATAATCACTCATCCAGGAAGGCCTGCCATGTCCTTGTGCGGTAAAAAAGTGTGCGTATGTTCCAAAGTTAAAAATCCTCTCCTGACAGGCCGTGTCTTTGTAAGGCTCGGGTGGAATTGTACAGAGGAGGAAATTGGTACAAAGCCACTAACGTTTAGTAGTAAAACAATCTGAAATATTTATGCAAATACCGTATGTGTGTCATAGATTACATATAATTATCTTGGACATAATTTCATACAGGTCTCCTCATTTTGTATTTATTATATATGTAAATAATACGTAAAATCTAAGAAAACGCTGTCCTAGGGGTGGAAATCGGTATAAAGGCAGGTCAACTTCTGGCTCTTACAGAGACATAAATGTAAACAAAACACTGCAATTACATGGAGACGACGTGTCTGTGAGCATCGTTCATCAGTTACAAGTCAGCAGTACGTACAATGCCACGTGGAAAGCCTCTATCAAATGAAGGGAAATCAAGAGTTAGTGCCTTCAAGGAGATGGGCCTTTCCAATAGACAAATACGTGCAAAATTGGGGCTTCAAGATGTGTCCTTGATAATTTTGTCAAACTGGGCTCACAATATGAAAAAACGGGAAATATGGACGGGCAAGAAAATTGTCTGAGCGCACTAAACGTCTCATTTTACGTAAAGCAAAAGGTAAGAGTATGTTTTCTTCTCAAATCCAGGCTGATTTGAAGTTGCCAGTAACAGCCAGACGAGTAAGACAAATTCTGTCAGAAGACAAGAACCTAAAATTCAAAAAAAAAAGTCTTAGTAAACTACCTCTGAACAATTCACATAAGAAAGCTAAAATGACTTTTGCTGGACCTCAGAATGGAATAAAGTAATGTTCAGTGATGAGAAGTTTAATCTGGACGGGCCTAATGGCCTTCAGTATTACTGGAACGACCTCCGTACTGAAGAGCAAGTTAGAATGAGTAGAAACTTCGGTGGTGGAGGCGTTATGATTTGGGCAGCATCCTGCTTTAATGGAAGATCAAAAATAGCATGGATATGCACCAAGATGAATTCTGAGTCCTACACTGAGGAGCTTCTGGAGTCCTAATTGATACAAATGTATGAGGAGTTTGGCGAAGATCTAATTTTTCAGCCAGATAATGTTTCCATTCACGTGTCTGCTAAATCAAAGGAGTGGTTCAGAAAGAAAGAAATACCACTTTTGACGTGGCCAGTCAGAAGTCCTGATTTAAACCCGATTGAGAACTTATGGGGGATCCTGGCAAGACGTGTGTATAGCAATGGACGGCAGTTTGGGACAGTGACTGAGCAGAAAAATATTATTCAGGAAGAGTGGGCTTCAATCTCAGTGGAAGAAATAAACACCCTCATCAAGTCAATGCCAAAGAGAATCTTCCCAGTAATTAACAACAATGGAGGTTCAACTAAATTGTAGAACTTTGTTGTAAACTTTGCGCTCAGTCTTTTTTTGTTTAATCTGTGAAATACACAAAGTGCCTTTATACTAATTTCCACCCATATGTGAGAGTGGTTTCAGTTTTCATGTACTTTTTTGGACGGAAATGGATAATTAATTTTGACATTATTTGTGTGTGTTTTATACTCAATCACCTCCTAAGCTAATATAGAAAAATGCCAAAGAAAGAGTAAATAAACTCGTGTTAACCCTTTTAACAAGTGGCTTTATACCAATTTCCTCCACTGTACATCTAAAAATACCTGCAAAAAAATAACATTAAATTAAAGAAAGAAATTGGGATGTTCTCTTTTATGTATCAGACATTCCATTAGTTTGTTACAATTGTTATATATCTGTGTTCTCGTTTTTTTTTATTCTAAATAGTTATAACTATATATGGAGGGGTTTAGAGTTTGAAGGTTTTCGGGATAATAAAAGAACCTCCAGTCTAAATTACTGCCTCTGAGCAAAATTTAACCGGCCTTTCCCATCCAAGTATTACCTTCGTCACTTACAAGAAGTCTCATTGAAGTGATGTGCTGGCCACACGTCACCACTGATATCTGTGAACTAAAGTAAAGTAAAAGTGAAGTAAAGTGATCCCACAACAGGCCTCAGGAGGCCCTTGGGGTAGTAGGAGGTTAAGGCTCCCACTTTTTCTAGACAATCGGCACTTTATGTCAGCCGGGTTGTCAGCCCTGCGTGACGGCCGCCTTTACCCCAGAACAAGCGTCTGGTACTCATTTTCGTTAGAGGCTGAGTCGACCCCAGGGCCATAGTGCCGCCAGAAGGTTTGGGTCAGTTTAAAAATCCTGACCCCAACGGGACTTGAACCCTCGACCTTCCGGCTTGTAGCGCAGTGCCTTAACCACTACGCTACGGCGTGCCCCCCATCTGTGAACTAAGCGTAACTAAATTGTATACCGTGATCAAGAAACATCCATTAGGGGAGCATCCATGTCTCCATGAGGTATATATACATGTTGGCATAATGCATACATACAGAGGCCGTACATGCATTTCCCCCCCCTCTCTCTCTCTCTCTCTCTCTATATATATATATATATATATATATATATAAATTATATTCTTTTGTTGAATGTCTCTCTTTATGCCCACATTTGAATTGTAACCCTAAATGTTAAAGATCATCGATAAATAAAATAATAGCAAATTACAGCTTAAATTTTCCTGAACACAGGATTCCACTCCTCCAAAGGAAGATAATATTTCTGTTGGCTGTAAAATCCATAAGCATAATAAATAATTAAGTAAATAAATAAACCAGGATATCCTGGTTTCAACTGCTTACTAAGTCCTTGTTTTACTATTTTAAGAAAAACTGATATGAAGTTAATATAATACATTTTATTGGAGACGAAGGATTAAATATTAATGTTTTACAGTGAAAAAGAAAAAAAATACAATACTTGGTTCTCCATTTCTCTGTAGAATTATTGATATTTTGAACTCAAATTCACATATATTTAGGATTTTCAATTTTTAGACTTGGTCCACTTTTGCTCTGAACCCCTCATATATCACATTCAAGATAACTGTTTTCAGCATAAGAATCATATATCTAGAATTAGACACCGTGGATCAATCCTGCTTAATGAATGTAAAGGAAGGAAATCGACTGGACGTAACAATGAAGAGATGGACTGAAAACCTTTGTGGACAGTAACATCGTTCCAAGACTGCACTGAGCAACAAAAAGGAAACTTTTTTTTTTTTTTGCCTCAGAAAGAAAAATATGTGATTGTGGTAGCGTTTGTTCTCCTGAGTTCAAATGTTATATCGGTTTCTCTCCATCACGCAAGGTTTCCGAGAGACAGGTATTTATAATTTCAAACACTTTAATATTTTCTACATTCGTAACTACACAATATTCGAACATTCGGACTCGCCTAGAAAGTAAGAAATGATGATTTTCTGCTATATTTCGCCTGTGGAGCATCCCTCTTGATGGTCCAACAATAATCGGCCAGCATATTATGATTCCATTTGCCTTGATATCTCTTTTCCATAGCTGAAACCGTTTGAGTTAGTTCATTTGGTTTTATTTTACAACGGACGAATGGACGAAAAAATTGTATTAAAAAATAATTATTTAAATCCATTAATATAAATTGAAGTAAAAATACTGTGGGTGATGGAGAAATTCCGAATACATATGTGAAAACACGATAAAAGCTGTATTAAGTACAACTATTGGTACTCATGAGACAAAAATCATGTTGACCAGTGTTATTCATGTACGGAACACATGTCTACACACAATAGATATACAAGTCCTTTTGGATATAACAAAGGAATCCAGATATCATATGACATTAGATGTTAAAGCGTGTATAAATAAAAAGTATGCCAAAAAAGATTAAGGTAATTAGATACTGTAATTTTTCCCCTACGCCCAGCGCATAACTGTCTGGCAGTTTATGGTCACGCCCATCTTGCTCACCTTAATGTTTGGAATGGTAAACTATAGGCGCCACTGCAAACCCCCACATGTCTCAAGAACAAAAGGTGACTTACTTTTAGAATCATGAAATTTCTTTTAAAACAGTGATTCCTTTAATGATAAAAAAATAAAATTCAACTACAGAAATTGAAAAAATAACTGATGGAAGAAGAATCATTGGTATGTTGAACTCACTGCTTTGGAATAGAAATATTTTTTTATTATATACAACTTTCATCTTTAGAGGATTGTCTCAAGGACAAAGTGATAGAGACAATTAATTTTCGAAAATGATTAAATACATTTTGTAAATACATTGAAAAAAATTCAAATTGTAATTACTATAAAGTAGAAATTTTGTAAAGATGGTTTCTTAAAATTGAAATTGATCCTCTAATGGCAGCGATGACAATTTTAGAAAGATACACTCTGTCCAATTCTAAGAAATTCCCAAATTTAGCTACGAATACTGGTATAGAACCTCTTGTCCCGATCATCAATATACAGAACAAAGAAAACTATATTTCAAGTTCTGTTACAAAGCATTTTATTATGTGGATCCGAAACCTGGACAGTAAGTAGAAAAACAAGCTGTTAGCAGTAGAAATTAGATTTTTGAGCCGATCGACAAGAATTTCAAGAAGGGATAAGGTCAGAAACAGCACAATAAGGGAAATTATTCAAGTTTAAAAAAAGTATTAGAAAAAATAGAAGAAAAACGTTTGAAATGGTATGGACACCTCATAAGAATGGAAGAAGAGAGAATACCAAAGAAGATCCTTAATTGGAAAGCTAATGGAAGAAGTGGAAGAGGCAGATCTAGAGATCGTTGGATAGATGGAGTGAGGAGAAGTATGGAAGCTAGAGATTTGAGGGAAGAAGATGCTTTAGACAGGAACCTCTGTCGACAAATCACTTTGGGTTGAAGGAGAAACACTGTATTGTGGAATATCCCTAATAAAAAATCCAGAAATGTAGTACATGGCACCCTGAGACATTCCAACAATTATTAGGGGAACTGCAGGAACCGCTTACTCCATTCCTTTAACTTAGTTGAATCTCTCACCCTATAGGTAATTTTATACGTGTCACACAGTACCCAGAACGTGCAGTGGCGCGATCTGTCGGGAGAGGAATTTTAAATTATGGACCACACACATACTTATTTGTCCATACAAGGGCATGGAGGGCCTCCCCAAATAAGTGATCAATTCAATGGCGGATCCTCTTCCCAGACAACGTAACATTAAGACGAAACACACCGTTCACACACACATTCATATTAAATATGGCGAATATGATAACGGTTATTATGATGGCTTAGATGGTCATCGGGGACTGTATGGGCCTTAAAGTTTCCTGACATTAGAGATCGCGTATTCTTTAAATAAATAATATATTAATATGATAGTTTTATTATTGTTATTACTATTATTATTACAATTATTACTTTGCAAGCTTAGTTATTAAAGATACCATGCCCAGAAAGTTGAAGACTTCATATTATTTTAACTAGAGGATCATGGCTTATTATTATTATTATTATTATTATTATTATTATTATTATTATTATTATTATTATTATTATATGAAAAATGGGGACTTTATATAAACATTGAGAACACTAAATACCTGTGTATAGGAGAAGAAATGGAAAATATAAATTTCAACAATGGAGAAGAACTAAAATCTAGTATTGAATGCACTTATTTAGGAACAAAATTATACCATTCAGGCGATAACACAGTAAAATTAAAAATAGAATCGCACAAACAAAACAAGCAATAAATGCTTTAAACTCTGTTTGGTGGAGCAAAAATATTACAAAAAATAAAACATTACAAATATATCAAGCCATAATTCAGAGCATTTTAACATATGGTGCTGAAGTCTGGCAAATTCCTACCAGGGAAATGAAAAGAATTTTAAGTACATAAATGGATGTTTTAAGATCAGTTGGAAAATCTAGAATGGATAGAATACGAAATAAAGAAATAAGGGAAATTATGGGTGTACAAGAGGAGCCAGACATCATAGAAAAGAAAAGATTGCAGTGGTATGGTCATGTCAAACGAATGCCAGAGCAAAGATTGCCAAAAATTGTTATGGAATGGATCCCAATGGAAAGGGGGAAGAGAGGAAGACCGACCGAAGAAAACTTGGATAGAAGGGGTACAAGCAGCTATGAATATCAGAGGAATGGAGGAAGATCAATGGATGGATAGAGAGGAATGGCGTTTGGTTTCCGGAAGACGGCGGCAGCTCCCATGATACCGGATGATGATGATTATTATCATCATCATTATCATTATTATTATTATTATTATTATTATTATTATTCTGTCAGTTATGTTCTATGGATGCGAAACATGGACTCTTACTTTAAGAAGGGAAAGGAGATTACAAGAATTTGAGAATAAAGTTCTTAGGAAAAGTTTTGGACCAAAGAGAGATGAACAGACAGGTGAATGGAGACGACTAAATAACAGTGAACTACATGGTCTTTATAGGAAGCCAGATATAATAAGAACAGTTAAGTCTCGTAGACTGTGATGGGCAGGACATGTTGCACGTATGGGGAATGAAAAACGTGCATGGAAACTTCTTACAGGAAAACGAGGGGGAAAACGCCTAGTTGGTAGACCAAGAATGAGGTTGGAGATTAACTTAACTATGATTTGAGGGAAGTACAATATACAGGGAATGATTGGAAAACATTAACTAAGGATAAGGATGTATGGAGAGTTTATGTCAGCGCGGCCATGAACCTATGGATTCGATAGTGCCAGTTAGTTTATTATTATTATTACCTCGAAAAAGAAGATGCTGAGGATAGAAATCTGTGGCGGATCAAAACGCATTTGGGCTGAAGGATAACTACTGTAATGTAGAAAACATTATTATTATTCTATCTTAGTTGAACTATATATTTTTTTCCATCTTTTTCGTTTACACTGTTTTCCTTCTTTTTTTTTCTTCATATTTTTAACTTTTTGTTATCCATAAATATTAATGATATTCAGTCAAATAAAAAGGTTATTACAATACTACTTGCATTAATAATACATACTTCTCATTCAATAAAATAGATTAATTCATTCATAATAAAATAAACGCTTAAAAAACTAATCTAATTCTAGAATTTTGAGAACACTGGTTATTAGTATTTATTAAAGCTTAATTTAACTTTCACAGGAAAGATTTTAAGTTAAATTAAACTAATAACCTTCAAAGTTATAAATAGAGAAGCTTCTTTAAGTCTTAAGTTCTCACATATAGACACAAGGACAAGACACACACCCGCACCCAAGGTGGAGATTAAAAATCCCCTACGCCGCCGCCGGGGATCAAACCCGGGTCGCCGGAGTGGAAGATAGGGACTCTACCGCCTACGCCACGGCGATCGTCGTTTTCTTTCGTTTATACTGTTCTTCCTTTTTGTTATTTTACCTTTGTTATTCTTTTTATCATATTCACACATACAAACACAAGACAGGACACACACCCAGACCCAAGGTGAAGATTTAAAATCCCCTACCCCGCCGGGAATCGAACCCGGGTCGCCAGAGTGGAAGGTAGGGACTCTACCGACTACGTCATGGCAACGGACTTTTAACTGCGAAACTTAGAAATTGTATGGACGATTATGTAAAATAAATCTTCAGTAAATAGAATACATTTGTAGTTTTATAAATTTGAAAATTAAAATGCATGTATCTGTGTCAATTAATGATTGGCTACAAAGCATTGCAACTTAATAATAATTATACATCAATTTGAATATAGTTGATACGCCCTTGGTGGAGAGTCCTGGAACAACTGTACGAATATTATGCATGCATGCCCACATCATGTTTGCCTTTGTGTAAATAATTGATTTTACATTAGACCACAAAGGGAATAGACAATGTACCAAACCTGATATGGAAAGTTTACTGCTTAATTGTTACCCCATTATTTTATTATATTTTTTAGTCGTGTAATGTTACCAATCAATCATAAACGTTTGTAAATAATCCCTTTCCATTATAATAGAAAAGCATACGTGAAATCATATTTGAACATTGTACATTACATATCCGTCCACCGCTATGATCTCGAGGTAGCGTGCTGCCTTGTCACGCAGCGGACCCGGGTTCGATCCCCTGTAAAATAAATGTCAGGAAACTTTAAGGCGCAATCGGTCCCCGAACATCATCTGGCCATCGTTATCATCAATATCATGTTCGCCGAATTAGCTTAAGTTTAGTATAAGGCCTCTCCTGGCGCATCATTACCTCCACAACAACTCACATATCATCGGGGCAGCGTAAACCCGCCTTCCAGGCGCCCCAACCTCAGAAGCGGGTTTCAAGTACGCCATGCCAGGACAGAACACCAGAAATGTCGAAACGACAACCTTGGGCATTTGGAATGATAAAAAATACATCTTATTTCAGGCTCAGGTAGAAGCATATCTGCTTACTGTCTAGTGGGACCGGTTTCGACACCCGGTGGAGCTGAAATTGCAATTATAAAATTAATTATATTAATGTTATTTAATTGCGTGGCCTGTAAATTGAAAATATTAATAACACTGGTCAACATGATTGTTGTCTCATGAGTACCAATAGTTGTACTTAATGCAGTTTTTATCGTGTTTTCAAATATATATTCGGAATTTTTCCATCACCCACAGTTTTTTTTGTTTCAATATCAATTAATGGATTTAAATAATGATTTTTTAATAAACGTTTTTCATCCATTTGTCTATTGTAAAATGAATCCAAATGAGCTAACTCAGGAGATTTCAGCTATGGAAAAGAGATATCAAGGCAAATGGAATCCTAATATGCTGGCCGATTATTGTTGAACCATCAAGAGGGATGCTCCACAGGCGAAATATAGCAGAAAATCGTCATTTCTTACTTTCTAGGTGAGTTCGAATGTTCGAATATTGTGTAGTTACGAGTGTAGGAAATATTAAAGTGTTTGAAATTATAAATTTAGTAATTACAAGTTTAGGTACCTATGAGAGAGAAGTACAGACTAAAATTGCAATGGCAAAAAATGCAATTAAGACATTACATGGAATAATTTGGAATAAAAATATTACAAAGGAAACTAAAATGAAAATTTATAACAACATAATACAGAATATTTTGTCATATGGAAGTGAAACTTGGTCTCTGACGGAATTACAAAAGAATAAAATTAGAACGGTTGAATTTGATTATTTTGGAAGAAGCCTCAAAAAACAAGACAGGATAAAATAAGAAATGAATTCCTTTGGAGAGAAATGAATGTGTCCCACGCCGTAGCCAAGCGGTTAAGGTAGGAAGCCTTGGCCTAGAGCTACGGGACTTGCGCTGGTTCGAGTCTCCATGGGGGAAGAAATTTTCTCATGGTATTTCGGCCAGTATGGGACCGGTGCCCACCCAGCATCGTGAGGCAATTGGGTAGCTACAATAAGTAGCGGCTCCAGGTTGAGGAACCAGCTATAACGGCTGGGGGACTCGACATGCTAACCACATGTCACCCCTACACTGGCTGTTGATCATCTACCTCTGTGATTGACACATGTGGATGTGAAGGGCCAGCAGCCGGCTGGTAAAAGGGCAACAGCTGAAAAGTGGAAAGACCCTCAATCGGAATCAATCGGAGAAATGAATGTCACCACATCTGTTGTTAAGAGGATTGAAAATCAAACGCTTAAATGGTATGGCCATGTACAAAGAATGGAAAATGAAAGATGGCCAAAAAAATATATACCAATGGTCACCCCCTGGAAGAAATAAACGTGGCAGACCAAGATGGAAATGGAAAACCTACGTCAGAACTATAATGGATGATAGGAATTTGGAAGAGGGAGATTGGAATGATAGAGATAAATGGAAACTGAAGACGGCAAACCTATAAGTGGAAAGTCAAAAAAGAAGAAGAAGAAGAAATTATAAATTTCTGTCTCTCGGAAACCATGCATGGGAGAAAAATCGATATCATAATTATTTGAATTCAGGAGAAAAAATACTATCAGAATCACATATTTTTCTTTCTGAGACAAAAAATAAAATGTTTTGTTGCAAGTGTAATCAGTTAGTTTATGCTGATCATGTGATAGCGAGGAGATACTAAAATCCAACACGCACGCTTTATTGAGTAACACTAAGAAATTTGAGTTGGACGTAAACATCAATAAAACTAAATAATATGTAGTCACATATAGAAATACATTAATGTAACAATGTAAATGCAAATGGACAGTTAATGACAAATAAGGGAAATTTTTAAGAAGTAGCTGATTTCAAATACCTAGGAACAATAATAATAAATAATAGTTTTAAAAAACTAAAACTACCCGCTTTATTAGAAAACCGAACAAAAAAATGAAAAATAATTTTAATTTCCAACACGCTTGGAATAAAATTAAAGGGGTCAACAAAAGAATAATCTCCAACACATATAGAATAAAACTAGAGTTATCAAGAAAAAGAAAATAATTTTACCATCAAAAGCGTGGGGTGCTCTATATCAATTCATAATTTTGATAAACAGATTGGTAAACGTAAAGTATTTAAGAAGAAAATGTAAAAATCATAAAAATCACCCCACGCTTTTGATGGTAAAATTATTTTCTTTTTCTTGATAACTCTAGTTTTATTCTATATGTGTTGGAGATTATTCTTTTGTTGACCCCTTTAATTTTATCCCAAGCGTGTTGGAAATTAAAATTATTTTTCATTTTTTTGTTCGGTTTTCTAATAAAGCGTGTAGTTTTAGTTTTTTAAAACTATTATTTATTTTTTAGTTTTAATATTTTACAGAATAAGATAAAAATGTAAATATTTTAAATTCTATACTATTGTAGTATGAGCTAAAAGTATTACTCTTCTAAAAAAATCCTCCCCAGCCGGATTTGAACCAGCGACCTATGGATTACTGAAATTATATACCACTAGAGTTCACTGCTCTACCAACTGAGCTCTTACAACGATTGACTAAAAAGTCGACAAGTCCGCAACCTATTATACCAGTTTTAATTTTTTTGATTTTCTGATGATTCTGGCCAGGATTTTAGAAACAAAATATGAAATTATTGTATTGTCACGGGTCCTTTACAAGTATACAAAGTTTCAAGTCGATCCAATGTTTCTAAGTGGGTGAAAATCGTGTTCAAAGATTCCATTACATAAATACAAAGACACTTTTTTTATTTTCTGATGATTTCTGGCCAGGATTTTAGAAAATAAATATGAAATTATTGTATTGTCACGGGTCTTTTACAAGTATACAAAGTTTCAAGTCGATCCAATATTTCTAAGTGGGTGAAAATCGTGTTCAAAAATTCCGTTACATAAATAAAAAGACACTTTTTTGATTTTCTGATGATTCTGGCCAGGATTTTAGAAAATAAATATGAAATTATTGTATTGTCATGGGTCCTTTACATGTATACAAAATTTCAAGTCGATCCAATTATTTTAAGTGGGTGAAAATCGTGTTCAAGGATTCAGTTACATAGATAGATAGATAGATACAGGTCAAGCTAATATAAAGCGTGTAAAAAAAACAAGAATCAAGTGCACAAATAAATTAAACACAGTTTCAAATCTCGAAATACCCCAGGGACAATAATATATTATCGTGACTTCGTCTAAGAGATCCTAGGACTGACCAATCCCTATCCCTTCTCTATTAAATACTTCACACATCATCGCGTTATATTATTTATCATGCCGCTTCATTAGACGCTCCGACACACAATTTAGACATTCGATCCCATCAGCACATAGTCCTTTATATCCCTCCTCATCACACTGTGTATTATTCACTATATTTTAGAGTTTCACTTGCTTGAACATGGAATTACCTTCCGCCCTATATCAGAGACTGCCAAACTATAACATTATTAAAAATCAAACTGAAGAGTTATTTACTAACAAACTAACTTATACATCTCAACGATAGTATTATCTTAACAATTAATAATTTATTTTATTTTATAAAAATCGTTTTAACATCAACAAATATTTCCACTTGTTTGTTTTAAATATTGTATAACCTACAAATCAGTTATTATATCTCATTATTTTCTTCTTTTTTGTGTACATTAGAGAGAACTGTTGTTCTCTGTTATATTATATGATTTCGAAACATGGACTCTTACTTTAAGTGAGGATAAAATATTACGAGTATTTGAGAATAAAGTTCTTAGGAAAATGTTTGGATCAAAGAGAGATGAATAGGCAGGCGAATGGAGAAGGCTACATAACAGTGAGCTACGTGATTTTATAAGATATCAGATATAATAAGAACTTTAAATTTCGTATGCTGCGATGAGCAGGACACATGGCACGAATGGGGAATGAAAGAGGGGTAAAGAAACTTTTTGTAGAAAAACCAAAGGGAAAGCGCCCAGTTTGTAGACAAATAAAGAGGTGAGAGAATAATACTAACTATAAATATAAGGAAGTAGATAGTACAGGAGATGATTGGAAAGCATTAGCTCAGGACAGGGATGAATGGAGAGCTTACGTCCGCGCAACCATGAACTTACGGGTTTAATACTGTCATTAAGTTAGTAAAATTTTCAATCTCAGAGCCAGGAGATGTGGTATGCAATTTTTTATCGCCGAATTGAGCACCACATTCAGGCATTAAATAATTGCAAATCCCTCTAATCTAGGCCTGCTACATATGTTGACAAGGCTTGTGGTATTGTTGATAGGTGATTTTCCCTTGGATGAGGAAAGCCTGATGCCTCCTTGGTGCTTTTCGATAAGAGTAGAATATATGAGCCTGGCACTGGGTTTCACCTTCTCTTCATCATCCCTCATACAGTACACACAATATAAACACACACTCATCCTGTACTCTACATCATCTATTTAAAATGACCTACCTAAGTTGTCCTTAAATTGAAAATATACCATATTAACTCCATATATGCCTCTGCTTCTTATGCTACAATTTGTCCACGTCATCACCCCTTTATATTCTTACTTGCTCTCATTCGCTATCCTCCCACCATAACTTAAACACAAGATCGAGAGAAAATTTAACTCTAGCTGTTCCTCTACATCTTACTATTCCTCATCCATCTTTGTTTCAGCCACCCGACTCTGGAATTCCGTCCCCTCGTATATCAGGAACTGCCTGACTCAAAAACAGTTTAAAAAGAAACTCACTTCATATTTCCTTATACAATATAATACATAACCGTGTTCCATGTGTACTTTTATTATTCCATTATATTTTAAACTTCATTTTCCCAAGCAATTTACTTTATCTAATCATTTGTATTGTTATTATTTTTTTCTTTTTTCCCCTTGTCAACTTTATATTGAGTAGTCTATAATTACATATTATGTATCATTAATCATAACTCTTATTGTATGTATAATTTAACCCTGGTGAAGTGGAAGAGAAGACCTTACTGCCTCAACTCCATCAGGTAAAATAAATAAATATATGCCCCTGGCGCGGAGGGGCACGCCGTAGCGTAGTGGTTAAGGCACTGAGCTACAAGCCGGAGGGTCGAGGGTTCAAGTCCCGTTGGGGTCAGGATTTTTAAACTGACCCAAACCCTCTGTCTGGCGGCACTATGGTCCTGGGGTCGACTCAGCCTCTAACGGAAATGAGTACCAGGCGCTTGTTCTGGGGTAAAGGCGGCCGTCACGCAGGGCTGACAACCCGGCTGACATAAAGTGTCGATTGTCTAGAAAAAGTGGGAGCCTTAACCTCCTACTACCGCAAGGGCCTCCGGGTCTGTTGTGGGATCACTTTACTTACTTTACTATGCCCCTGGCGCGGAACCCGAAGAACGAAAAATGCAGCGAGAATCATATGAACACACACAGTTACACACATCAGTAGGATTCAAAATAGGTTCTCTATCTTTTTATTCATTTGTTGTACAATAATTTACACACACATATATATATATATATATATATATATATATATATATATTAGACCGAGTCACGGCGGTATAACCGTTCCATCGAATATGGAGGAAATTCCATATTTTGAACGCCTGACTAGAGGCTATAAGGTTGCAGCCCTACCACTAGTCTTGCTCTGCGGATGGCTGGTAACCAACCCAGGGGACTTCCTACTACTCGAAGAAACTTAAGCAAAGACTGGAATGATCACACTGATGACGACAAAGCAAGAAATAGGTTAATGATTAAGTTGCAACATGGAATGTGAGAGGAATAACACATAAAGAAGAAGAGTTAGAAGTAGAGTTAGACAAAAGAAAAATTGACATTGCCATTATTTCGGAAACAAAAAAGAAGAACAAAGGATCAGAAGAATTAGGAAAATATGTAATGATTTATTCTGGAGTTCCAGCAGAGAACTGGGCATCATCAGGAGTCGCAATTTTAATAAGGAAAAATTTGCAACACAACATTTTATATTACCAATGGATTTCCCCAAAAATTGTAACAGTTAGAATAAAAATTTTAGGACATAATTTGACTATAATTGGAATTTATGCCCCTGTAGAAGGAAACGATTCAGAAACCACAGAATTTTATGATATTTTACAAGAAACCATTGACAAAGTAAATAAACAAGATTTATCTCATAATTGCTGGTGATTTTAATGCAAGAGTCGGAAATCAACCGATAAGAGAATGCATTGGATCAGAAGGAGAACCAACTTGCAAAAATAATGGTAAACTACTAATAGATTTTTGCATATTCAATAATTTAAGAATCACAAACTCCTTCTTTAGACACAAGAAAATACACAAATATACATGGGCAGCAAGGGGATCAAAGTCTATAATAGATTATGTACTAATTAATAATAAATTTAAAAAGTCTGTAAATGATACTAGAGTATACAGAGGAAGTGAAATTGATAGTGACCATTTTCTTGTTGAAAGCAAAATAAAATTATATCACAAACACATCAGCACAAGAAAATACAAGCAGACAGTACAAAAAAAGATACCAAAAAAGTTTAAAATTCACTTATTGGAAGATCAAAGTACACAAATATTATATCAAACTAGAATAAAGAATAAACTTAAAACAAGCACGGGCGATATTGAAGAGGACTGGATAAATCTAAAACAAGCAATCATGGAAGCAGCATATGAGAGTCTCGGATATAAACAAATCAAAAACAAAAAGAGATTACGAACCTGGAATCCCGAATTAAAAGAAAATATTGAACAAAAGAAAAAAGCCTATAAAGTGTATTTACAAACTAAACAAGAGGAACATTATACAGAATATAAAAAACTCAGAGCTAAGGTTCGTAAATTGTCTAGAAAATACAGAAGGGATGATTGGGATAAATTTGTAAAATCCTTAGAACGTGATATTACAGGAGCACAAAGACAGGGATTTAAAATATTCAAAAAATACAGATGGAAACAAAAGACAAAATTAATGTTAATCTGATACCAAAACAAGACTGGATTACTTACTACAAAAATCTTTGGTCAAAACCGAACACTCACACTGAAAAAATTACTTCGAATTTAACTTGTGAAAATGAAATAGAAAAACCAGACATAACAATGGACGAACTAGAAGAAGTTTTAAAGAAGGCCAAGAACAGGAAAAGTCCAGGTTTAGATGATTTAAATTTAGAACTTTTTAAGTATGGAGGAACTGCCTTGAAAGAGAAACTATTAGAACTTTTTAACAATATTTGGCATTGTCTTAATATTCCAACGGATTGGGAAACGGGTCTAGTAATTAATATACATAAAAAAGGTCAGAAAAACAAATGTGATAACTACCGAGGCATTACCTTACTCCCAACTGCATCTAAATTATATGCCAACATAATTAAAAATAAGTTATCAGTAAGTACTGAAACATTTTTGGAAGAAGAACAATGTGGATTTAGAAAAGGGAGGAGCACTATAGATGCAATATTTACCCTGCAACAAATTATGGAAAAAAGGAGAGAATTTAATCTCCCACTGTACATACTATTTATAGATTATGAAAAGGCATATGATAATGTAAACCGAGATAAACTTTGGCAGATACTGCATGAAGAACATATACACTCACATGTAATACGAGCCATACAAAGCTTATATCAAAATTCTAAAATCAAAATTAAATTACCAGATGGAGAAATAACAGAACACATAAACACAGGCAAAGGTGTTCGACAAGGATGTGGACTATCTCCACTCTTATTTAATATATATATTAACAGAATAGTGCAAGAATGGAAACAAACAGTAAACAGTGGAATTTCAATAACTAGGAATAAAATAATTCAAACAATATTATATGCTGATGATCAAATAATATTATCAGATTCCGAAGATAGCTTACAAATAGCAGCATATCAATTATTCAAAATTGCCAGCAAATATAATATGAAAATTTCCACATCAAAATCCAAAACAATGGCAATGTGTGGAAAAAACATACAACGGGTGAAAATTGAGATTGATGGAAAAATTATAGAACAAGTGTCAGATTTCTCTTACTTAGGAAGTGTATTTGCAGAGTATAAGAGTGACATTGATTCAAAATTACAAAAATATAATAAAATGAATGGGGTAATACGAATACATTTTGGTAAACAGATGAGGACAGAGACAAAACTAAGATTACATAACGTCACATCAAAAGCTGCTCTAAAATACGGAAGTGAAATTTGGATTTTAAATAAAAGAAACTCTCATAAACTTCAAGTAAGCCAAATGCGCTTCTTACGATCATTGTTAGGAGTTAATAGACTGGATCACCAAAGGAACACTACTATCAGAGGAAAACTTGGAGTAGCAAGTTTAAATGAAGATATCCAAAGATACCAACAAGAATGGAAAAATCATCTGAGAAGAATGGCAAGAAATAGACTTCCAAAATTGGCATTCCAATATACCCCAACTGGACATAGGGACCAAGGAAGACCAAAACATCGGTGGAAAGATCAAGACCATCTTCGCTAGGTTTACCGTACAGGCCACATGGCCTAAAACGAATTTGTTCATGATGATGATGATATATATATATATATTAATTTTTTCTCCGTTCTCTATTTTCAAGTATACTTTTTTTTTGCAGACTCAATTTGGATAACTTTATTAAAATAAAAACTTGTATACTTAAAATTAATAATGACTATTTTTAATTGCATAACAGAGTATACTTTATTGTTCCGGCGACCTTATGGTGCCATGATCTTTATAGTAATTTCCTTATCTGAATGTGGAGTTGGATTTTATAGTGAGCATGGGGAGTATTCTCTGTATGCTCGCTTCTTGCTGCCTGTATTTACGATTTTCCTTCATTCTTGAATTTGTAAACTAGGATAAAAGTGCAATCTTATAGGGCATATTTATAAAGACACTGTTTTAATACAATACAGCATAGATTTCTCTCGTTGCAGAGATCAAAAAACTAGGAAGACAATTATCGATTTTGCGTTATAACCTAATTGGAACAAACATAACTTTTATTGCATTTAAGGTTTAAAAGTAGCACTGATGCAGAACCGTGAGACGATTCGAACGATATAACAAGCCACATCTTTAATTCCGCGGTTACTGCTTCTTTCTTTACCGTGGCAAAACACAGAAATGGAGAAAAAAAAGTAATTGGGTAAAATTGGTCATCAGCCCTTCTTCCTTTCTTCGTTTTTTTTTCTTTTCAATTTATCCTCTTTCGTTCTTTCTTTTATCCATTTTCCTTATTTATTTTATAACGTTGGTCCCGGTTGACCAGTTGTTTCCACACTCATTTCTAGTTCTAAGACTCGTGAGTTCAAACCAGGCTGAGTCGTTGGATTCTGTCAAGGCATAACAATCCTAAATGTAGCTTCCTTTGGAAGATAATAATAGCTGTGAGTACGTATATGTGCGAAACAAAAAACCTCGAGCCATAATAAGAGGCCTTCTAACAAAATTTGTCTGCTCTTTTTCTCTCTGTTTTATATAGCTTTACCTGTGGCTTCAGCCACATGGTCTTTATAGGAATCCAGATATAATAAAAACAGTAAAGTCTCATAGACTGCGATGGGCAGGGCTTGTGGTACGAATGGGGAATGAAAGTGGTGCATGGAAGCTTCTTGTAGCAAAACCAGAAACAAAATGCCCAGTTGGCAGACCAAGCATGTGCTGAGAGAATAACATTAACCATGATTTGAGGGACGTAGATTTTACAGGGGATGATTGGAAAACATTACAGTCAGATTCAACCCAGGAAGTTACTGAATGTTTGCAATAGGGAACTGGGTTGCCATTTTAACAGTATATTCTTGAGAGAAATCTTTAAATAAAATTAAAGTATGCAACACTGCAGGTACAGAGTTGTGAGTTGTAGCCGTCCAAGCCACCCTCTCTTAGAAAAAACAGTTACCACTTGTCACTGAGCTCGCGGATCTGTACTATCCTTTGTGAAAATGTCGACTCTCATATTTACTGTAAAACTAGTCTGCATGCCGTAAAAGAAAAACAATGTTTTGTTAATGTATAGTACATATATTTGGAAAAGTACTGCTAACCTTGCCCCTCCTCCCCTCCCTAAACAAGCAAATACCGTTATTATGAGTTTGGAAACAACTACCCCCTGTACATAGGGTGACACTAGCTTAGCCCATAAGGTCTGTAGTAACTTCCTGATTTGAATTAGAGTGTAGCTCAGGATAGGGATGTATGGGTTCGATAGAGCCATTGAGTCAGTTAGTTAGTTTTGGCTTTACCTGTTAAAGAGCATCGTTAATTAATACACCTATCATTCATAACATTAAATTTAGAGTACAATAATTAAATTAATCAATTATCTACGCTTGTATTAAAAAGATTGGTATAAATTTTATTATAATTTAATTTTCTATCTGATGACAATTTTCTTCTACTTTAAACTACATTCTACATAAGAACAGAACAAAATTGATTTCCTCACTTATTAGAGAATTGGAAATTCTTTCATTTTTAAATATTCGCAAGTGCTTGAAAAATAACAGAAGAGCAGATGTGTACTCCCACATAAATTAAGTAAGCACGCATGCCGAAAGTATTTCCCCTACTCTTGAAGCACTCGTACAGAAAGGAACACAATAAAAAGCTTTCAGTCACTATCGTATGGAATGAAACTACAGTTGAATAAATTTCTCATCTGCTGAAGTCTTGGTTTATATTTGTTACTGAACTCCATCTATACTATAATCATGAATCACTGAAATGTCTATCTGCCTACCTTCATTTAAATAGCTGCTAGTAGAAGCCCATGATTTTTCTCGGGGTTTTCCCGTTTACCGAATTTCATCCCACCAACCGTCTTGACTCCTCTTCCTCCCCTGTCACGTCATTTAATTTCCATTCATTAATTTCACATCACCTTTCACTTCATATCATGTTAGGTAAAAAAATAGCTGGTTTAGCAAATAACGGATATTTAAAATGTGTGGTTGTGGCGATCTAATGGATCAATCATGTACCTCCGCATGACTCCGAGCCTGTGTATCAACTTAGGGCAAATAGAGGCAAAGGGAGGGCTGTAAGCCCTTCCTCGAGGTCTTCGTCCCAACCCAAATAAATGGCTGTATGGCTCAAGTTGAGTCACCGTATAGTTGATTTCATCTCATCGCTTACTGTAAATATTAACCTAAAATAAGGTTGTCGTGTTAGGATCTTAAAAAAACTGAACCCATCTCTGCTAACCTAATCAAAACTGATAGCCTTTACTCAATTTGTATTTAAAAAATCAATAATTTTCTTTATTGATCGATAAGATAATATTATCTTGCATATATCTTATTTCTTTATTATTATTATTATTATTATTATTATTATTATTATTATTATTATTATTATTATTATTATTATTATTATTATTTTCACTAACTTAATATTCATGAAAATAAAATATGGCGCAGAGAGAAAGAAAATATAATATGGTGCAGAGAGAAATTAAATATATCCTCAACTTTTGGAAATGCATGCTATAATGCATTAGATGGACATTTGTCCTCCCAATATATTATCACTTTTTAAATTTGTTTTATAAGTTTAGCTATTTTTGTAATACCATCTCACAACTTAATATTAAATGTTTGTACAATTCTTCTTCTTCCTTCCAAGTATTAGGCCAAGGCCTGTTACGATCCTATAGAAACTTTTCCCTCGAGCGTTTCATAGGAGGCCTAGAGATCTTAGTCCTCTTGGTATATAATTATAAACAGCTTTGGGGATCCGATTTGAACTTATTCTTTCAAGACGGTGTTTCCAATTTAGTTGGTACTGTTTAATATATTCCAAAATTGGCATAGTCTTCAATTCTTTTAAGATATCGGTGTTCCTTTTCCGACCCCATCTGGTGTAACCCATTGTTCTGCGCATGAATATCATTTCACAAGCCGTTATTCTACTTTCATGTTGTCTTTTTAGTGGCCATGCTTCACTGCCATAGGTCAACACTGGTCTAGCCAAAGTGTTATATAAACGTAATCTGGTGTTTTTTTGTACAAGGGATCATTTTGTACAATTAACAAACTAATTCACTTGTAATATCGAACCCGCAAGTTCATGACCGCTCGGGTAGCTCTCCGTAAATCTCAATCCTAAGCTTAATGTTTACCAATCGTTTCCTGTATAATTTACTTACCTAAAATCATGGTTAATGTTATTTTCCTGTGTCGTTCTTGGCCTTTCTATTTGGCGCTTTCCCTCTTTATTCTTACAAAAGTTTTGATATCTCTTTCATTTCCCATTCGTGCCATATGTCCTGCCATCGGAATCGATCAGATTAAAATGGTCTTATTACTTCTGGTTTCCCATATAGATCATGTAGCTCACTGTTATGTAGTTTCCTCCATGCACCAATTTCCCTCTCTTTGGTTTCAAAGTTCCCTAATAATCTAAATAAGATCGTTAAATTTTTTTCATCCCTTAAAGTAAGAGATAAGTGTTCGCATTCATGTAATATCACTGTAATAATGCCATTATATATATAAACAAAAGTGTGCATGACAAGTGTCCCTATAACGTATAACTTTTAGGCAATGCTGTTTGTAATATTATTGTTCCTAGGTATTTGAAATATTGCGCAATTAAAACTGTTAATTAAAGAAACTCAAAAGCAATATCTTCAAAGGATTCTAAAACAGAATAAACTAAAAGCTTACTACAGTGAGATATAGCATAGTCGAAATATTTTTCTTTTGATACAAAAGTATAAATCTAAGGATGTGTTAGATCTTCCCTTCTCAGCCATAAATTCTGGAGTGTGGCCCAATGAAATGGCTATAAATAACTGACCTAAAATATAGCATAAAGCAACTGAAGGAATAATTACGTAATATTTATCTTCCTTTTTCCGAGAGAAGGTCAGTAGTTAATAAAGCTGCAGCATAGTAGAGAAAACAAAAAGCAACGCGAGTGGTTGGTGCCATAGTTTACACAGGCACTTGTTAGTTGTAAAATATAGGGGCTCTACATTCAAGGGGTTTTGCTGTCGCCCATATTTTCACGCCTAAAACCAAAGAGTGGGATTACTCATTTTCTAGTTCACAGACTTCAACGTAGAGTTGCACAAATCTTCCAAGCTTTGAAATGACATGTGGCATGTTTATAACAGACTCTTATAACATGATTACACACAAACAATAGCTGACATATACTGTGTCTCTAAAGAAAGTGGCACTTTGATTTTTTCATTAGGAATATTCCACAATACAGAGTTCCTTCAACCCAAAGTGATTTGTCGCCAGAGATTCCTGTCTAAAGCATCTTCTTCCCTCAGATTTCTAGCTTCCGTACTTCTCCTCACTTCATCTATCTAACGTTCTCTAGGTCTTCCTCTTTCATTTCTTCCATTACCTTTTCAATCAAGGATCTTCTTTGGTATTCTGTCTTCTTCCATTTTTATGAGGTGTCCATACTATTTCAAAAGTTTTTCTTCTATTTTTCTTCTTATTCTTCTTCGGGTTTCCCCCACTTATAGGTTTGCCGTCTTCAGTTTCCATTTATCTCTATCATTCCAATCTCCCTCTTCCAAATTCCTATCCTCCATTATTGTTCTGGCGTAGGTTTTCCATTTCCATCTTGGTCTGTCAAGTTTATTTCTTCCAGGGGGTGACCATTGGTATATATTTTTTGGCCATCTTTCATTTTCCATTCTTTGTACATGGCCATACAATTTAAGTGTTTGATTTTCAATCCACTTAACAACAGATGTGGTGACTTTCATTTCTCTCCAAAGGAATTCATTTCTTATTTTATCCTGTCTTGTTTTTTGGAGGCTTCTTCTAAAATAATCAAATTCATCTGTTCTAATTTTATTCTTTTGTAATTCCGTCAAAAACCAAGTTTCGCTTCCATATGACAAAATATTCTGTATTATGCTCTTATGAATTTTCATTTTAGTTTCCTTCCTTTGTAATATTTTTGTTCCAAATTACTCCATGTAATGTCTTAGTTGTATTTTTTGCCATTGCAATTTTAGCCTGTACATCTCTCTCACATGTACCTAAACTTGTAATTATGGACCCAAGAAATTAAAAAAAATTCACATTTTTTTTATTTCCCCTGTTTCAAGTATGAAGTCATCCACATCCTTTCCCAAACACATATATTCTGTTTTCTGTAAATTTATATTCAGTCCCCATTTTTTTATATTCTTCCATTAATTTATTTATCATATATTTCATATCAACTTTATCCCCTGCAAAAATTATTTGATCATCTGCAAACAAAAATGAATGCAGTACTTTTCCTCCTATAGGAATGCCCATTTCAGAACATTTTTTATACCACAAGTTAAGAGCCTGGTCTAAATAATTGTTAAAAAGAATTGGTGACAAACTGCATCCCTGCTTAAGGTCTTTATTCACTGTGAATTCCTCTGTTAAATTATTCTGTATTTTTACTTTAGCTTTTTTATTACTATAGATCCTCAACAATATTAATCCATTTATCACAGATATTCATATTTCTCATTGCCATCCATAACAATTGTCGAGGTACACTATCATATGCCATCTCTAAATCAATAAAGGTCATATGTAGTTCTTTATTTTTTGCTAGGATTTTCTCTTGTAATTGTCTAATACAGAAAATATTATCAATACATGATCTTCCACTCCGGTATCCACATTGTTCTTCTCTTAAGTTATCTTTTATCTCCTTAAGTTTAAAATTTATAATTTTACTAAAAATCCTAGCTGTTGAAGGTATGACGCTTATACTAGAACTTAAGATTTAAAGAAGCTCCTCTATTTACAACTTTGAAGGTTATTAGTTTAATTTAACTTAAAATCTTTCCTGTAGAAGTTAAGTTAGGCTTTAATAGATACTAATAACTAGAGCTCTTAAAATGGCGCTTATACCTCTGTAATTGGAACACAGTTTTTATCACCTTTTTTTAAAAATAGGAGTAATGTACGATAAATTCCAGTCTACTGGGATATCGTCTCCAATTTCAATTTTATTAAAAAGTTTTGTTAAAAATATTATTAAAATATCTCCTCCATGTTTTAGGAGTTCCGTCTGAATATTTCCTGGTCCTGGTGCTCTCCCATTTTTTGACTCTTTCAAAGCTGTTTTAACTACATCTTCTGTTATCTCTGGAGTGTCAAATTTATATTCTACATCCGTATCTTGAAGTTGAAACTCATTTCTATTTTCTTGAAATAAACCTTTATAATGTTGCATCCATTTTGGTGGTCTTATCAACTGAATATTTATCTTCTTCTTTCTTTCTGATTTCCTAATATTTTGTAATGTTTTCCAAGCTTCTTTGGATTTAGCATATCCAATCGAATGATCTATATTCGAGCATATATTATCCCAGTACTCATTTTTTGTTCTTCTCACTTCCGCCTTTGTTTTATGTTTTAAAGTGATATATTCATTTCGAGATGTTGTTGAGTGATCTGATAACCATTTCATCCGTGCTTTCTTTTTTTCCTCTACTAATTTTTTAATATCTTCATTAAACCATTCATTATTTCTTTTTACTTCTAGATTTTCTGTCCCAAGTGCTTCTAAAGCTGCTGAAAGTATACTTTTTTTTAGTTGATCATACATTTCCACTGCAAATTTATTTAAATTTAAATTAAGTTTTTGTTTTAATCTTGATTTAAAAAGATTTTTATACTCTCATCATAGAGTAAACTTACTTTATATCTTTGTTCATTCAAAGGGGTTGTATTTATTCTGTCTTCCGTTACTTCAATATTTTGTTTTTTCCTACTTGTTATTAAACTTACTTTATATCTTTGTTCATTCAAAGGGGTTGTATTTATTCTGTCTTCCGTTACTTCAATATTTTGTTTTTTCCTACTTGTTATTATGAAATTTCCCAAAAGCATATAATGATCACTTCCGCAATCTGATTTTCTATACACTTTAACATCTTTCACTATCTTATTACGTTTTTGTTTCACAATTATATAATCAATTATTGATTTGAGACTTTTTGTTGGCTGTTCCCATGTGTATTTATATATTTCCCGATGTTGGAATAAACTATTCATTATCATATAGCCATATTGTTTACATAAACTTATCAATCTATCTCCATTGTAATTTTCCACTATTTCCCTAAATGGTCCAATCACTTCATCTTTCATTCTACTTCCTACTCGACTATTAAAATCTCCTGTTATTATTACTTCTTGATGTTTTTTTATTTTGCCCAAAATGTCTGACAGTTTGTCAAAAAATTCATTTTTCTCTATGGTGTTGCATCCTCATTTATGGCATATACTCCTATTATTAAAAGCTCTATCCCAAAAAGTTTGAGATTTAACTTAATAATTCTTTCATCAATTTCTTCCCAAGACACTATATTTTTTACCAACTTATTTTTTATCAAAATGGATATACCTCTTTTTGCTCTACTAGTTTTTGGTACTCCACTGCAAATATGTGTATGATTTCCTAATATTTCCTGTCCTTTCCCTTTCTCTTTCGTTTCTGACAGCACCATAATATCTGCATTCATTGCTGTAATCTTATCTATTATTTCTTGTTCTTTAGTGTTCAAGCCTTGAACATTCCATGTGCCAATAGCAAAGGTCCGTTTTCATAGCTTAAGTCTGTCATATTTAAATCCATCCGGCTGACATATTTTACTGAAGTACGTAGCGATATACTTTCTTGCAAGGCCAGGTTGCCAGCAAAATTTACAGACTTTCGTCATCCACTTAATACGTTAGATAGATAGATAGATGGATGGATAGATAGATAGATAGATAGATAGATAGATAGATAGATAGATAGATAGATAGATAGATAGATAGATAGATAGATAGATAGATAGATAGATAGATAGATAGATAGATAGATAGATAGATAGATAGATAGATAGATAGATAGATAGATAGATAGATAGATAGATTTAGCCTGGTGGAGTTAAGGTCATGTGGCCTTCTCTTTCACTAACCAGATAAAAACATATGTTACATTTAAATGCAAAAAAAAGGTACCCTAATAGCACATACTAAATAATTAATTATCTGTCGAAGTGAACAATAATGAAAATAATTTCTAATAATACGATAAAATTAAATACAACTAAAATTAAACTAAAGAAAGAATATATATATATATATATATATATATATATATATATATACACACACACACACACAAAGGAATAACAGATGAAATCTACTATGCATAGAAAAGAAGTTAAAAAATGCAAAGAATATAATAAACTGTAATGGATTGACCTATCGCTTATATATAAGGCATTAAATATATATTGACAAATCTTAATGCTAATTTTATTAAATAACATAAAAAATATATTATTAATTGTTAAGACGGTAATATTAGTGAGTTGTTTCTGTTAATAATTTTTATTTTCAATTTGTTTATGAAAGATGGTAAAGTTTGGCAGTCTCTAATATAGGGTGGAAGAGAATTCCATATGCTAGCGAGAGAAACTGTAAAAGTTTTCGAGTAGTAGGTGAGTTCCCTACTAGATATCTAATTGAATCAGTATGCTAACTACAATATATTCATAACATCTGTAGAGAAATAAGCGTAACTAAATTCGTGTGGTTAAAAAACTTCCCACTGGGGGGAGCACCCATGTCTCTTCAGTAGGACGAACGGGGATCAATCAATCAATCAATACTTAAGCTGACGTTTAATGGCTCATGTTTTGCAATGGCCATTAGTTTATTTTTATTGAAGTTTCCTCTGTTGACGTCATATTTCGTTATATTTAACAATGGCATTTTATGGTGAATCGTCATAACTGCCGAATTTGAGGATCGAGAACCACGCAGAATCACCGAGTTTTAACGAAATTCACCCAATCTGAATGTTTTCTGCTCCATTTCACATCACACCTAGCATGGTCCATTTTTCTGTCTGACTGATACTATCTATGCTACCTTGACAAGGTCAAACTTTAGTTAATGTCACAACTGAATTAGGATTCAATTGAGAATCTATTCCAGTAAGACGGAGCGCTGACTCACTATTACTGTCAGATTAGCAATTATTTTAATAGGATGCTTCCAGAATGTTACGTAGAACGAACAGGACTTCTTGACAAAGTTATTATGAAATGGCCTGCGCGAAACACAGCCCATTTGTTGTTTTTATCTGTGGAGATTATAAAGGGCATATTTCAGTCCTCCCTCTATCACGTGACCTATGTGAACTTCAAATGAGGATTGAGGATCCGCAGCTAAAGTCACACCTGACATGTTGTTCAGTCTGGCAGGAGTTGGAGAACCGCATCGGCCATTAATGTAATACAATACCTCACAAAGAAAAGTTAATTTCTAGTGCGTCATCAATCGTCAGCATATAAATATATCCATCCATCCATAGTAATTCTGCCCGAGAGCAGGTCTTTCACTGCAATCATAGCATTTTTATGCTATACTTTGCAGCTTTATTAGGGAATTATAGATGTGGCAGCTTCCCGTTGTTTTCCACATCGATGAAGGATGATGATAACGATAAGGATAATGATGGCCGGGTGATTTTCGGGGACCGTTGGACCAAAAGCTTCCTGACATTTGTCTTACAGGTACGGAAAATCCCCGTAAAAAAAACCCTCGCCCAGGAGCCTGTCCCGACCGGGAATCGAACCCGGGCCCGCTGCGTGACAAGGCAGCACGCTACCTCGATACCATAGCGGTGGCCTACACACATACACACACACAATATATATATATATATATATTGGGGACACTCAATTACTGATGCCAGGGTAGGACCGCAGCGAAAACGAATAATGCATAACCATTACTTCTTCGTTTACCTATTTGCGTGTTATTTTATAATTCGGCACCAATTTGAATAATGTCTACTATTCATTTTCCCATTAAAACATTGAATAAATTACACTAATGTATCTTATAGGATAACCTATATTGCCAATTTAAGTGTTAATTAGATTCTGAGGTGTATATTGTGACGAACCAAACATGGCGGTGGCTAGAGTCAAATTTTAATTTCGGGTTTCATTAAATTCTTATTGTTGGATTTCGGTGATTTTTTTTTGAGAATACCTTCCTTGGTTTATTATAACGTAATTATATTGTGTTAAGTTGTGAAAGACTGAAAATTGCTACCGCTATATCGATGTTTAAATTTTATTTTCAGATGAACTCCTGCACCTAATCGTCCGATTTTGCTAGTTAACAATCACGACCTTACTTTTCCAATAAATTGTGATATATACCAAGTTTGGTTTCGATGAAACAAGAATTGGGCGGCTAGAGCATTAATGGACACACACACACACACATATATATATATATACTAGAAGTCCCGGCCACGCGGTGCTGTGGCTAAGGTATACGTTAAAAATTTAAATTAAGTTGCTGTCTTTCAGCCAGATTACTTAAAAATAAATTAATAATATTGAAAATAAAATAAACACTAAACACACTTAAATTATGAAATAATCAATATTGTAATTCAATTGAAATTCGCGGTTGCAACAAAAAGCACAGCCATCTGGATCTATCTTTGTTAAATAATAAACCAGTTACCTTACCAAATTACCTTACACCGCAAACTGTTAGAATCGTATGGAACTCACAGATAATTATATCGCCATGTGTTAGAATCGTATGGAACTCACAGATTATAACTCTTTGTTAAATAATAAACAAATAATTTGCAATAAAAAAAATAATGCGACTATAAATTTAGTTATAAACTACCCTAAGTCTCAAGTTGGATCAAACTGCACACAGTGTGCAAAATTTTATTAAAATCGGTTCAGTAGTTTAGGATTCCATCGCGGACAAACAACGTGACACGTAATTTATATATATATATATATATATATAAATATATATTATTATTTTGACATTTGGCAATGAAGGCAAATATGATATGAAAAGAAAAATGAATGCTTGAGTCGGGATTTGAACTCGAGTCTCTAAAGTCTGTACCTTTAGCGCTCTAACCAACTGAGCTACCCAAGAATTCCAAGACAAACATACAATTTTCTTATACATGTAGTATTCTCAATTCACACAAGTGGTAGCGGAAAGATCTTCCGACTGCCATCTAGCGGCTAACATAACAGTTAAGCAAATTATTAAAGAGAATATTTACTTTATATCAGTAACGCTTGTATATTTATAATATCTTACATAACAGTTAAGCAAATTATTAAAGAGAATATTTACTTTATAGCAGTAATGCTTGTATATTTATAATATCTATATATACAAGCGTTACTGCTATAAAGTAAATATTCTCTTTAATTAAGTTATATAGATAGGAAATAACACTATGAGGTTTTTTAATATTGTTTATTTTTAATATTTCACTCACCTCATACTTCATAATTCATAGCAGACCCTGGGTTTCTTCACATCTTTTGTGACATTCTCAATGCTGCGTCACGTTCACAACTGACGTCCAACGGCCTTCTATCCACAGACCTTCTATTCATAGAAGGCCGTTGGACGTCAGTTGTGAACGTGACGCAGCATTGAGAATGTCACAAAAGATGTGAAGAAACCCAGGGTCTGCTATGAATTATGAAGTATGAGGTGAGTGAAATATTAAAAATAAACAATATTCTCTTTAATAATTTGCTTAACTGTTATGTTAGCCGCTAGATGGCAGTCGGAAGATCTTTCCGCTACCTCTTGTGTGAATTGAGAATACTACATGTATAAGAAAATTGTATGTTTGTCTTGGAATTCTTGGGTAGCTCAGTTGGTTAGAGCGCTAAAGGTACAGACTTTAGAGACTCGAGTTCAAATCCCGACTCAAGCATTCATTTTTCTTTTCATATCATATTTGCCTTCATTGCCAAATGTCAAAAATATATTTATAATATCTATATATACAAGCGTTACTGCTATAAAGTAAATATTCTCTTTAATAATTTGCTTAACTGTTATGTTAGCCGCTAGATGGCAGTCGGAAGATCTTTCCGCTACCTCTTGTGTGAATTGAGAATACTACATGTATAAGAAAATTGTATGTTTGTCTTGGAATTCTTGGGTAGCTCAGTTGGTTAGAGCGCTAAGGTACAGACTTAGAGACTCGAGTTCAAATCCCGACTCAAGCATTCATTTTTCTTTTCATATCATATATATATATATATATATATATATATATATATATATATATATAATGTGTGTGTGTGTGTGTGTGTGTGTGTGTGTGTGTGTATGTATGTGTTTGTGTGTAGGTCGTAGTCATTTTCGGTATCTACTAGATAATATTGATGAAGATCTGTAAGAATTTTCAGAAATATTTTCATGAGATAACCTCAATAGCTTCATTCTTTCGGAATTTGCTAAAAAAATCAAATTTGGTGCAAGGTGGAAAAGAGTTATATTGGAAATGAATTCAACCGCGAATTCAGGAACTAAACTTCAAGTCTTCCTCCACTAAGCTACGCAAAGTTCTGCTGGGAAGCATAAATAGTTTCTGTTTTAGTGAATCTTCAGTGGGTTCACTTATTTTGTAGTACCCCTGTACTTACCTACCTACTTAAGAAGTAAACGTGTTCATTTTTTCTGAATATGATTTTTTCGACTAGTCAATTTTTTACTATTGCCCTTTGAAATATCCAGTGGCCATATTTATTTTGCGAGGCTTTAGAAAAGACTATACATTATATTTGAGTAACTCTAGGAGAATAAAGGGCACCAAGTCATATACTCAAGCTTAAAAGGAGGCATATTGTAATATACTAGATGTACATTGTGAGCATACACATATATGCATGTTTTACGTTATATTCATGGTTTAATATGTCTCTACGCATCCTTCACTGTCCGTCGAAAAGAGGTTGTAGTAGTGGAAGAGAATGATAAACCCCTTCCCAGTTTTTTCCTAACCCTCATCCTGAGTATGACAAACCCACCGTCATCTGGTACAGACTCCCTTCCTCATAATTCCTGCGACAGAATCCGCCAACTTCATGGTACATAAGGGGTGACCCTATTTATAGACTCGTTTTCAGTGAATCTGGGTTTATTTTATGTTATCAGGTAATATACTTTTTTGTTAGCAATGTTGGCTTATGACCTCAGTTTTACATTTATCTTCTAAACATAACGTTAACATTCCATCTTAAGTCAATTAAGCATTAAAGATATCATCAAAGAACATCTCATAATTGTTCTTCTTTTAGTATCTTTTTTTTTCCGTTGATTCCATCTTAAGTCAATTGAACATAAAGATATAAACAAAGATCATCTCATTAGTGTTCTTCTTTCATTATCACTTTTTTTCCGTTGATTCCATCTTAAGTCAATTGAACATTAAATATGTCACCAAAGAACATCTCATTATTGTTCTTCTTTCAGTATCACTTTTTTTCCGTTGATTCCATCTTAAGTCAATTGAACATAAAGATATAAACAAAGATCATCTCATTAGTGTTCTTCTTTCAGTATCACTTTTTTTCCGTTGATTCCATCTTAAGTCAATTGAACATTAAAGATATCATATCAAAGAACATCTCATTATTGCTCTTATTTCAGTGTCGCTTTTTTCCGTTGATTCCATCTAAAGTCAATTGAACATTAAAGATATCATCAAAGATTATCTCATTATTGTTATTCTTTCAGTATTACTTTTTTTTTCGTTGATTCCATCTTAAGTCAATTTAACATTAAATATATCATCAAAGAACATCTCGTTATTGTTCTTCTTTCAGTATCACTTTTTTTCCGTTGATTCCATCTTAAGTCAATTTAACATTAAATATATCATCAAAGAACAAAGAACATCTCGTTATTGTTCTTCTTTCAGTATCATTTTTTTCCGTTGATTCCATCTTAAGTCAATTTAACATTAAATATATCATCAAAGAACATCTCGTTATTGTTCTTCTTTCAGTATCATTTTTTTCCGTTGATTCCATCTTAAGTCAATTTAACATTAAAGATATAAACAAAGATCATCTCATTAGTGTTCTTTTTTCATTATCACTTTTTTTCCGTTGATTCCATCTTAAGTCAATTGAACATTAAAGATATAATCAAAGATTATCTCATTATTGCTCTTCTTTCAGTGTCACTTTTTCCGTTCTTAGAATTAGCTACTAGTTAAAATCAGGAGCTATTGATCAACAGTATATTTTCATAAGTAATGCCACGAGCGATTTCCAATTTATCTATAGGATTTGGAAATCAAGAGAGGCATTTGTTAGGATAATTTAAATAATTAAATTAAGCTGTTTACTCAAAAGTAATTACTTAAATATAGTTACTGGTATTTTAAAATATGTATATATTTAATGTGAATGGCGATGTTTCAAAACAAATCAGAAATGTGAGATTATGTATATTCACTGCAACTTGATCATATTATTTATTGCCAAATAGGATTGCAATATTGTAAGAATGCAACCTAGTGGAGAAATAATGAAACACGTCAAACTGTATATTATAATCAACATTATAAGTTATTAATTATTTTTTTAGTGAACAACTCAGTAAAATCAAGGAATATGTTCATTATTTGCTATATTCAATGCATTTTTTGGACAAAAATAATACCCTGTGCTGTTAAGAATATTAAAAATGAGAAACTTTCTTTATCACAAAAGTAGGAACTGATAAAGAGAAATCGATAAAATGTGAAACACTACTGTCATTGGTTGTAAAACAAAATTCACTGAAACGTGATTGGTCATTGACTACCATTTGAGGGTGAGTTAAATAGCCAGCAAAAATTGACACGATTTCTGAAAGCTCTCCTCGTTATCACTTTTTATTGTAATATTATGAGACATTTGATAAATTATATTTTTTTATAAATACATTTATAATTACTGTATCTAGTCCCGAGGGTCGCGGATTCAAATTCGGCAGAGATTTTCTAAAGATGGAAAAATCCAAGGAACAACTTCTCCGGGAAGGACTTTAAGCCGGTGGGTCCCGAGTCTGGATATTTTTGGGCTCGTAAAAGAACCCTAAAGCTGAAAAAGAGAACACTGAGCAGAATTGACCGATCTTCATCACCCATACAATGCCTTAGTTGCCTACTAGATGTCACATTGGATCGGTATGCTAACTAGGTGCCATTCATGACAACTATAGGAAAATATGGGTAACTAAATTTAAACTTCCCATGGAAGCACCCATTTCCCACAGATGGACGAAAGGAGATCAGTCAATCAACAATCTATAATTACTGTTATATTTATTTTAAGTGCATTTTTATGTTAGTCCTATTCTATAGTGTTTTGTCCTAGGGCAGGTCTTTCACTGCAATCATAGCATTTTCATGCAATGCTTTACAGCTTTACTAGGGAATTACTTTCCACACCGGTGAAGAATGATGATGATGATGATGTTGGCCAGATGATGTTTGGGGATCTTTTGGGCCTTCAAACTACCTGATATTTGTCTCACAGGTGATGAAAAAACCTCACCCAAGAAGCTTTTGTCGATCGGGAATCGAACCCGGGCCCGCTGCGTTACAAGACAGCGTGCTACCTCGAGACAGCGGTGGACTTTGTTAGTAGTGTTTAATATTATTAGTCCGAAAGTGAATTTTTTTTGTATGTTAATTTACTCGTTGAGTGTAAGATAAGGTCGTATGGACATAACTCTGTTTAAATGAAACATTATTATTATTATTATTATTATTATTATTATCGCTCAAACAAAACAAGCAATAAATTCTTTAGACTCTCTTTGGTGGAGCAAAAATATTAAAACAAAAAATTACAAATATATCGAACCATAATTCAGAGGATTTTAACATATGTTGCTGAAGTCTGGCAAATTTCTGCCAGGGAAACGAAAAGAATTTTAAGTACGGAAATGGACGGTTTAAGAAGATCAGCTGGAAAATATAGAATGGATAGAATACGAAATAAAGAAATAAGGGAAATTATGGGTGTACAAGAGGAGCCGGACATCATAGACATTACAGAAAACAAAATATTACAGTGGTATGGCCATGTCAAAAGAATGCCAGAACAAAGATTGTCTAAAATTGTTATGGAATGGATCCCAATGGAAAGGAGGAAGACCGAAGAAAACTTGGATAGAAGGGGTACAAGCAGCTATGAATATCAGAGGATTGGAGGAAGATCTATGGATGGACAGAAAGGAATGGCGTTTGGTTTACGGAAGACGGCGGCACCTGCCATGATACCGGATGATGATGATTATTATTTTGTTTATTTATTTATTTATTTATTTATTTATTTATTTATTTATTAACTTACTGGTACTATCGAACCCAGAAGTTCATGACTGCGAGGAAATAATCTCCACTTACATCCTATCGTAGGCTAACATTTTGAATCATTCCCTCTATAATTCACTTCCTCAAATTATGTTTAATGTTATTCTCACACCATAATTAAAAATATAATGGAACTAGTAATTAAATTTAAATATCTAGGATGTAAAATTTCATATAATATTGAAGGTGATTTACAATACAAATTAAATTCCGGCATATCTGCGAGACAATTAGACAAAAAGCTTGAAAAACAAAACAATAAATACACCCAATTAAAATTCTATAAAGCGATGGCAATACCAGTATTAGACTTAACATAAATGTGGGCATTCTATGGTTTTAGGAAAAAATCGAGAGTGCAGAAATTAAATGTTTATGTCAGTTGCTGGATACACTATAAGAAATTAAATCAGCAATCCTATAATCCGAAACTAATTACAAATCTATAAATTAAATGAATTTTAAACCGAGAAAAAATGGCAATTACACATTCTCAGGCAGAGCGAAAGAAAGATTCACCCGATGATGATTTACCAGCCCACAGGAAGATGAGATGTTGGGTGACCTAAGGAAGATTGGGAGACAATGTGTGTACCTGAGTGAACAGAGCGGGCCTGACGGTCCAAACCATGAAGGCAACGACGACGATGATCATCATCATCATGTAATTCTCCCGCCTCTTTCTTGGCCTATCTACTGGACGCTCTGCCTCTGTTCTTTTCTACACGTTTCTATGACAATCTCTTTTTCCCTGTTCATCCAACATATCGTATACTATGGGACGTAATAACTCATAACGTTTCCCATAAATTCATCTAACTCACCGTTATGTAATTCCCTCCGTTCAACCATCTGTTCGGCTTTCTTTGGTTCAAAACTGAAGAAAAAAAAAAGTGTTCCCAAATACTGGTAATCGTTTCTCGTGTTTCGCACCCAAATAATAACTTATACCGGTAAAGGGAACAGCCGCCATTTTATGTATATTTAACTTAACTTAAGAGAAGTTGGAATTGCAGAAGTCCCTGTAATACATAAATAATAAATTATTATTATTATTATTATTATTATTATTATTATTATTATTATTATTATTATTATTATTATTATTATTATTATTATTATTAAGTTTAAAAATATTCAAGTCATTAGAACGAAGCTATAGATATAGCTTCTTTTGTCTTTGATTACTTACTTACTCACTGGCACTATCGAACCCGAAGGTTCATGGCCGCGCGGACATAAGCTCTCCATACATCCCTATCCTGAGCTAATGCTTTCCAATCATTCCCTGTATAATCTACTTCCCTCAAATCATAGTTATTGTTGGTCTCCCACCTCATTCTTGGTCTACCAACTGGGCGTTTTCCCTCTGGTTTTCCTACAAGAAGCTTCCATGCACGTCTTTCATTCCCCATACGCGCAACATGTCCTGCCCATTGCAGTGTACGAGACTTAACTGTTCTTATTATATCTGGCTTCCTATAAAGACCATGTAGTTCATTGTTATGTAGTCTTCTCCACTCACCTGTCTGGTCATCTCTCTTTGGTCCAAAAATTTTCCTAAGGACTTTATTCTCAAATACTCGTAATCTCCTTTCCTCCCTTAAAGTAAGAGTCCATGTTTAGCACCCATATAATATAACTGGTAGAATAATTTTGTATATTTTCAGCTTAACGTTTTTTGAAAGGAGTTGGGACATCAAAAGTCTCTGCAATGCATAATAGCATGCATTTCCAGAATTGAGCCTATGTTTAATTTCTTTTTGCATCTCATTCCTATTTGTGATTATTGTTCCAAGGTATTTGAATTCAACCACTTCCTCAAAATTTCCCTCATTTGTCATTAGCTGTCCATTTCCATTATATACTGAATTTCTACGTGTGACCATATGTTTAGTTGTACTGATATTTACTTCCAGTCCTAATTTCTTAGTGTTACTCAATAGAGTGTGCGTGTTGGCCTTTAGTATATCCTCGCTATCGGCCAGTAGTACTACATCATCAGCATAAACTAACAGCTTATTAATACCATTGATTGCATTTTTATTTAGTTTTGCCATTAATTGTGAAAGCACTTTCTTTTTCATTTAACTTTTACATGTATGAACAATGGTTTACACAAATATCTTCAAAGTTTCAAGATTTCTTTTACTTTATTGTCCTTTCATCCGTTGCTCTAAATAATTCCTTTCCGAGAAGTAGGCCTATATATATTCTTCCTTTTAGTTTTCTCTTCAGACAGATCCGTTAACAAACTTATTTTCTCCGCAAATTATTGTTTATTTTCTGTATCATCTTCTATGATCTTGCATTTCTCTAAACCTTTGTAAATCTCTGAATCCATTTTCTTACTTTACCATTAAATGTGAGTTTACGTCTATGAACAACGATTAAAACACTTTCCTGGCAGATTCCACACTTTTACGTCATATTCTAGGGTGCGTTTTTAATCCCTTGAAATGGCTAAATTTTTCTCTTAGTTTTCACTTTAGGCTAAGTGGCTGATCTCTTACATTCAGAAAAAAACTAAAAGTATTCGAAAATGTAATTTTATTTATTAATATACAGATTTACAATGTTTATGCATCTTTCTGTGCCTAAAGTTTTATTTTCGTTCTCCACTCGTCTCTATCCATCCACTCCAAGTTCTGCAGTCTTCTTGTTCACATCCCATTCCAGAAAAAATAATATTAAGACAAGTATTCGTTCTCATTATTGATTATGAGAATGGAGGATGCTTCACAATGAAGAGTCCCACACGTTGGCTGCTATTTGACTTACTTGTTTGCGCTTTATGTCAAGATGTACAAACATAAATGTTGAGTTTATATTTCGATATATTTTACGAATTTGCAATCAGGACATGTAATCAGTACGGATGGTAGAAAATCCATTAAATTAAATTTTGAAAACGCATCTTTTCAAATACTGATGATGGAATTTGTTCCGAAAGGCCTTCAATATTTCAATAGAAATTTCACTTTGTTGAAGAGATCTCAGTTGCATGATTATTATTTTAACATTTTATATAATAACCTGGACATTAACAAAGGCAGATAGTAAACAAATAGAGGCTGCTGAAATGAAGATATTGAGAGCAATAGGACCGATAAAAAGAAAAACGAAGATATAAGAACATAACTTAATATAGCCTATTTAATCTCTGTGAAAGAATAAAATATTATCAAAATGCTTATCTTCAGCACGTATTACGAATGAATGAACAGCGCATACCAAGAAGAATGTATAATTATAAACTAAAAGGGAGAAGAATGTTGGGAAGACCATTGAAGAGATGGAAGGACCAATTCGACCTATAATGAGATAGGAACAGGCCATTGGGCTTAATCCTTGTTGTTGATGATGATGATGATGATGACACAGTAATCTCAGGGGTTGTTCAGAGAGAATTTTAGAACTATTACATTTTCAAGGAAAATAGAAGGGAGGAGAGATAGAGGATTGCCTAGAATGTGATGGCTGAATTGTGAGGGACATGGCCTAATTAGCTGAGGAGTTAGATGATGAAGGAAGAAGGCAGTGGATAAAGAAGAATATGATAATATTTTTATGGAGGCGCTAGATGAACAAGTTCTGTATGCCAGAAAATTACATGAAGTAGAAGAATAAAAAGGTGAATGTTACTCCCCTACAGAAAATATTTGAATCAGTCTTGATTCTTCGGAAGCATAGTTCCGCAAATTTATTTTTGTCACTCATATAAATCAACATGAAGTAAATAATTTAATTAGAAGATACATTTATTTACAAATAAAAGCTTACGTATAGAGAAGAGAAAGAATGTTATAAAAATATTGTATTTCTAGTATGCTGTTATGTGTCTATGAAAGTGGGGTCATCTTAAAAAAGCGACAAATAGAAACAGGCAGTGATAGAAATATCATTATGGAGACTAGTTAAATTGAACAGATAAGAATACAAACTAACAAATGCTGAATGAAATTGAGGATTGGGCATTTATCTTCAAAGTCAATTATAGGGGAAAATTACCTTTTTTGGCCGCATAATTTGACAAAATAATTTCCTTAAAGTAATTGCTCATATTGAAGTAAAACTTTAAGGGAAAGTTAAGTAGAAGACTAAAGAAGACAGTATGGTAAGATGTAAAATAAATTATAGGATGCCAGGTCGATCAAGAAATGAAAAGGGTAGCTGAAAGAAGAGAAGAATGGCTTCACTGACAAGATGATGATGAGAGAGATGATATATATTGTTAGAATAATTAACCAGAATTAGTAACAAAATGATCAGAAAAATGTGTTACTTCATTTCAGTGGCGGTTTGTAGAGAATTATTATTGTGCGTTCTTACAAGCTAACACACGTTTTAAAATCTAAAAAAATAGCTATTCTATGTCAGTGGTCCATCTATTCTCAATTATGTTTTTAGATGAGAAAATGGTTAGTGTACACCAGATTAATTTACAGTTTATTGGATAAACTGGCGCATCACAAGAACAAATAGAGAAGGCGACATATTAGTGAGCTACATATCTTTATTGGAAACCAGATTTAATAAGTCTCGTAGACTTCGATAGTCAGTACATGTGGCACGAATGAGGAATGAAGTAAACTAGAGACGCCCAATAGGTAAGCCAAGATTGAGGAGGAATAATAAGATTAGCCATGATTAAAGGGAGATAAATTTTACAGACGATCGACATAGATGGTCTAAGGATTATGCTCCTTGTTTTTAGTCTCAAGAGTCTAAGGGTCGCGGGTTTAAAACCGGCCGGGTCAATGGATTTTTAGGATTGAAAAATGTAAGGCAGAATTCTCTGGGAGGGACTACAAAAGCATTGAGTCCCGAGTCGGAAGATTATCATGCTCGTGAAAGATCATCAAGCCTAAATTAGTGCCTCTAAGCAAAATTGAATCGGTCTTCAACATTCAAGTTAAACATTAGTTGCCTACTAGAGGTCACTAACTGACATCTGTAGGGAAATAAGCTTAAATAAATTAGCTTGGTTATGAAATCTCACTAAGGGTGACCCCATATTCTCACCGGGACTTACGGGTATTATCTTTCAAACAAATTACACAGAGGAGAATTGGAAAACATTTACTAATGATAGGGATTTATGGATAGCTTATGTCAGTGAGATCATGAATCACTGGGTTCAATAATCCCAGTGAGTTAGTTATACTTACAAGGGAACTGTCAACCATTGCATGCTAAAACCTACCTTGACATTTCTTCCAGAGAAGCGTTGTGATGTACAAAGGTCGAGTTCAAAAATATATCTGCCAATTTCAACTGGAAGGCTCTAAAATCCAGCGCCACACCTCTCATTTGAACTGTAGGGAAGTAATACAACTTCTGTATTGGATAACCGTCACTACCCGCCGTCGACTCTGCGTCACACCTCACTTCACACCGCTCTTACTCCTCCAGAGAATCCATTGTATCCATACTGTGGGTTGACATAGCTAGACTGTGGCTTCGATTTCTGTACCTTGCAGTTAAAAAGACAATAATGTTTAGAACACGACCTTGGTACATCACAACGCTTGTCTGGGAGAAATTTCAAGGTAGGTTTCGGTATGCAATCGTTAACAGTTCCTTTGTTAGTATCGTAGATGAGTTATGCAATCGTTAACAGTTCCCTTGTTAGTATCGTAGATGAGTATGCCGAATACTAGGAACCGCCACTGTTCTGTACAAGCACAACTTTAGCTTAATTCGACTCACATACAAAATGTAATACTCTGATATATGATAGCCTACTGCATAATCCGCAGTTACTTTTTTAATATAGTTATATAAAAGGGGATGAGACAAGATCGTAATAAAAAAGAGGATATAGAGAGAGATTTGGTTCAATTCTAATGACGGCAATGCTTTAGTCTTGTTTTATATGTGGTAGACAGCTGGCGCAGGGGGATTGCTCTCTGTGTCGGTTCGTGAAGAAAGAAGCTTTTTGAATGGGTGGGTTGGATAGAAAGATGCAGCATAGCAATTAGTATCCATCCCTCTATAGCCCTTTGACCCCTGTATCTGCGCTCTATAATAAATAAATCACGATATAGGGTTGTGTAACCTTTTTATATTCAACTAAACCCATTTTTATCAGAGATATAAAATAAATTTTAAATTGAATCAAGTAACAGCATAACTAATAACTCAGTGGCACTATCGAATCCGTAGGTTCATGGCCTCACGGACATAAGTTCTCAATACATCCCTATGCTGAAATGTTTTCCAATCATCCCCTGTAAAGTCCATTTCCCTCGAATCATGGTTAAGTTTAATCTCCTACCTCATTTTTGATCTACCAATTGGGCGTTTTCCCTCTGGTTTTCCTACAAGAAGCTTCCGTGCCCCTCTTCCATTCCCCATTCGTACCATTTGTCCTGCCCATCGCATTTACGATACATAACAAATCTTATTGTATCTGGTTTCCTAAGAAGATTATGTAGCTCACTAGTTTATAGTCTTCTCCATTCGCCTATCTGTTCATCTTTCTTCGGTCCAAAATGTTTCAAAGAACTTTATTGTCAAATACTGGTATAGTTCTATCCTCCTTTAAAGTAAGAATCCATATTCCACATAAAATAGCTGGTAGAATAATAGTTTTATACATAAAAATAAATATAATGATCACTCAATTTCTTTACTACATCAAACACTACAAACATTTATGTATTCACTTTTGTTTCACCCCATCCTTTTTTATTAAAAAATCTAAATGATCCTGCTACAGGCTTTAGGGTAATAACTTTGGGATAATAGGAGATTTGCCTTCTATATTTTCAGACAATAAGCACGAGATATCAGCCGAGTACGCAGATCTAGGTGATAGCCGTCTCAGAACATGGGTATGGTGCTAATTTCCATTACGTTATGATACCAGGGGCATGATGTCTCCAAAAATTTTATTTTGAAATTTCATATCCTATCGGGAATATAACACGCGAACTCCGACTTAAAGGCACATTGCCTTAACCACCAAAGCTACGGGGTGTACATGTATGGGTACCATACTATTTAATTGATCCTTAAATTGGCTATGTATCCCAATAGATACATTAGTTTGATTTAAAATGTTTAATAAAGAAATGGAAAAATTAATCAGAAAGTATTTAAATTTATGTCAAAATTTTCAATAATATGTAATGAGTAATTACTTATTATATGGTTTGCTTTCACTGAAGTCCGACACGTTTAATTAAATATGTTTGTATAAGGTATTCATTTTATTTAACGGTTAACAAATGAAATACATAATCCGTAAAGCAACAAGCGGATCATACGTAATTTCGAGATGCTGGGAATTCGCTTAGTTTGTGCAGTTCTGCGTGGATCAGCCTCATGGGATGGTGGTCAGCGTTTCCGACTACAGTTCATGCCCGAGTTCGGTTCCCGGTCAGACAATGCGAATTTTTCCATAAAGGAAATTATTCCTTTGGTTTCCCATGATGTGGAATTTAGTTTAAGTTTAGGTTAAGGACTCTTCTGATGCTTCATTATCATTTATCACCCATCATATCATCATGTTAACATAACTACGCCCTCAAGGTGACTCAACCTCAAGATATGGATTACAATTCCACCATTGCCAGAGCAGAAAACCAGAAATGCCATAAAAGCAACCTGGTGGCATTAAAAAAAAAGTTCCTGCGTGATGGACATATTCTTGCGAAGGTAAATGCTGAGATAGAATTTCCTTACCATAGTTCATTTTGTAAATATAGTATCATAATTATCGGAAAATCTACAAATTGATGGCATGCAAATTAACAGTAGAATCATTTAAATACTTACGTACCAATGTAAATGGACATAATATGTTAGCAGAGGAAATTAAGGAAAGATTGGTAAATGGGAATAAAGCTTATTTTGGAAATATAACCTTATTTAAAAGCAAATTAATATCAAAAACTGCAAAAATAAGGTTATACAAAATTTGCTTGTGAAACTTGGGTCCTAAAAGAAACAATAAAACAGAATTTACTAATTTTTGAAAGTAAAATTTTAAGAAGAATTTTTGGACCAAATAGAGGAACTGTTGGAGAATCAAAACAAATAACGAACTAAACATATTAATAAAAATCAGAATATAGTAAACCATATAAGGTCTCTCAGAATTGGTTGGCTTGGATATTTGATAAGAATGGATGATCAGAGACTGGTCAAAAAACTCTACAAATAGAAACCTATCGGAGGCAGAGCTGTTGGAAGACCGAAGATCAGATGGGAGGATGACACAATGAACGATCTAAGGAAAATGAAAGTGACTAGTTTGAATATGGCAAGAGACAGATTGGCATGGAGGAAGATTGTTGATAAGGCCAAAACTTTCACTTTTGAAGTTGTCGTGCCTTAAGAAGATGATGATGATGAGTATCATAATTCGTTAAATTTATTATAAATTGCATTTATGCAGTTCACATGAGAGTATAATGGTATTCTTCCATAGATACTTGACGTGGTATGATCAAAAAAGAGCATCTCAGATTACAGAGGGTGCTGTTTTTATCGGCACAGTTCAAATTTGTATTTAGTGGGTAACGAGACCAATCCTCAATAGTTCTATCTATCAATGTTATTGGATTTTTTCTCTGTTTTTTATTGTCAATGAAGATTCAGGATTGGAAATTCCTCATTTCATTGTATGCCTGTACCCTATGTCCCCATGTGAGGTAAGGGTGTTCACTTTCTTAACCAAGATAATTTAGTTAAACTTGGGAGAACAATGTTAACCAGCACTTCAGAGAGATAAATTGTACAGCGAATGGTTGGAAAACATTAGCTCAAGATAAGGACGTTGGAGAACTTACATCTGTGCGGCATGGACCTTTGGGTTCGATAGTGCCAGTGAGATAGTTATTTATTTACTTATGAACCCTTGAGTATTAAAATGGGCCATATCCATTATGTCACATTTCAAGAAAACTATTTTTTTTTCTGTATTCTGTTTAAATCATCTATTACAGCCGTGATGGACTATTGGTTATGCTCCTTGCCTCTGGTTCCGAGGGACAATGTATTTTTAGGACGGAAATATCCATGGAGCAAAATCCTCCGGGAGGGACTTTTAAGCCATGGATCCCGAGTCTGAATATTTTCAGGCTCGTAAAAGTTCCTTAAGCCTAAAGAGGCATCTAAGCAAAATTTAGCGACCTCAACGCCGTAGTTATACCTTAGTTGCCTGTTAGATGTCTCATTGCGTCTGTGTGTTGACCACGTGCCATTCATGACATCTATGAGCAAGTAAGTTAATTAAACATTAACTTGGTCTAGTAACTCCTTACAAAGGAGAGGCTATGGCTCAACAATGGTATACGCCAATATAGATAGAAATATTATACCTGTACATATATCAAATGTTTTATTTATATTGATACACATTTGGTAACAACATAAAATTAAATAATGAACATAAATATAATCTTGAGCATATTATCATTAGATGCTCCACTTGTAAATACACCAAAAGAGGTCATGGTCCATTTTAATACACAACGGCTCATACGTAAGTGAGCATCAAATTTATCATAAGTAATGCCACGAGTGATTTCCAATTTATCTAGAGAATTTGGAAATCAATAGTGGTATTTGTTAGGACTATTTAACGAATAAAATTAAGCTTTTTACTAACAAATCATTATTTAACTATAGTTATTTTAAAATATTTATATATGTAATGTAAACGGCTATATTTGAAAACAAATGAGAAACGATTGGTATGCTTCTTTTGTTCATCACTGCAACCAGTTGATATTATTTATTGCAAAAGAATCGCAATATTGTAAGAATGCATCCTAGTGGAGAAATTTATAACCAACATTGTAGGTATTAATTAATTCGTGATGTCCTATGATGTAAATATGTCAATTATATTTTTCTGCAACGTAATTTCCTGGAAATTAATTCGTTTAAGAAAGTGCAAACAGTGGTTTCTTTTCTTCTTTTTTTTTGTGGTATAATCAATTGCTATAAATGTGTTATATTATCTCCCGCATGCACTATCTGCTGACATGCATGCACTGTATATACAATCTGGTAGCCGTGTTTCTTAGAGAGTCACTCACTGCAAAATAATGCTATTACCTCTTCAGAAGGTTAAAAAGGAGGAGCTTTCTTTAATATGATAAATTATCGCTGATAAATTCGAGGCGAAACACGACTATGATTGGTTATAAATAAAAAAATTATTGAAATGTGATTGGTCATTGAATCCCATTTGGGGCATGAGTTAAATAGTCAAGCTAATTAATAGCCTCAGAGAGACAACTTACAATAACTTTCAACCACTGCATGCTGACACCTACATTGATATTTTAGAGAGAAATGTTGTGATGTACCAAATTAAAACTCCACGGTGCGACAGGCCTAAGATTCAGCTGCTGGCCTCACATCCTCATGTATTAATCAGAGGTATCCAAAAAAAGTATCTGCTGTTTTTAATTGCAAGGCACAGAAATCGAAGCCAGAATCCAGCAATGGCAACCCACTGTGCGAAACAGATGGACGTCCCTGCTTAAGTAGAGCGGAGTTACGTTAGTCGCGGCTGTCAGGGCTGTCCAATTCGCCAAGTCAGGCGTTATATTACTTCCGTCTAGTTTAAATGAGACATTGGCGCTGGATTTTATTGTCTTACAGTTAAAATAGGCTGATTTTCTCTTGACACGGCCTTGATACATCACAATGCTTCTCTGGGAGAAATTTCGAGGTAGGTTACGGCAAGCATTGGTTGAAAATTCGGAAAAACTGCACTTAAACTAGCGTGAAATATTTTCAAAGTCCTATAGAACAACAGTGCGCATGCACCAGAGTTTATAGAGTCAACGATAACCCACAATCGAACCACATACCGATTATCATCCTCGATTACTCTACGTCGCTATGAAATTTAAATGACCAATATTTGCAATAAATCCCCAAATCTATATTTAAAAAATATATTAAAATTACCAAACGTTTATTAAAAATGGGCGTACACTTACTTATCACTCCCTAACGCTGATCCAACCAGCGATAACCCGAAACAGCGATAGAAAAATCATAGACTAAGTAATATACTCTGTGGAGAAAATAGCAATCAGCATCACAACATTGTCCAACAGTGTCATAATATTGTGATTTGCATATTTAAATAAATACTTCAAAATTGTCTAGTAATGTTATACAAATTGTTTGAAAAAGTTTAAAATATTAAATAATATTAGTAAATACAGAAGAAGAGCTATTGTTTACAACAATATAACTCAAAAATCAAGCCCTAGTAGAAGTGCAGGTGGACCAAAAATTCCATTGTTGGATAACACTTGGGTGAGAAAGGCCGATTACATTTTACTAACTGCCTCTAATTTAGACTTGATATTGTTTAACGAGCATAAAAAAATTTCAGACTCCTGATTTACGGTTTAATTATAGGCATAATATCTAGTTCTTTTGTCTGATATCTTTGAAAATATATATTATTTTATGCAGTATTATTTTTACCAATTTCGAGTCGTACTGTTTGGTATAGCTTTTTCGAAAAAAAAAAACCAATTAGTTTTTATTATAAGAATCATCAAACGAACTTGGGATGTGAAAATTTAGGCGTGGTTTTTATCCAACGAACTGGTGGTGAAGAAAGAAGCTTTAGAAAAGAGTTTGGGGAGGAAGCAGGATAACCAATTAATATGACATCCCTCTGAAAGTTGCAACTCCCACATCTCTCTGTGATATAATAAATAAATCACAAAGAAGGGGTTAAGCAACCTTTTTTGATTCACCGAATCCTCTTTTGAGTCATAAAAAATAAAGGAAATTTAATCAATTAACTTTGTCATAAATATTGATTTTCAACAAGGACGCACTTCAAAGAATACAGAGCTAGTTTGTTACGTCTAACGTTGATTTTAATTTTTCCCTTTTAATTTTTTTTTCAATTCTTGGATATACAAAGCATTGTAAATCAAAGTTGTCATAGACAAACATTCTGGAGTGGTGCTGCCCAAACTACCTGCAATAGTGGCAGATAAACTGCGTCCCATTTAAATATCTTATACTATGACCTTATGACTTATAACCTTCTACTTCTCATTCCCCAACTCAGAAACTCTCATTCTTCTAATTCCTATCTACTGCTAGAGTGAAATCCCTTATCACAAGAGATCAGGGACTACCAGACATATTTTATAGTGTTCTGCCCTTGGACAGGTCTTTCACTGCAATCATAGCATTTTCATGCTATATTTAGCAGCTTTACTAGGGAATTATAGGTGTGGTAGCTTCCCGTTACTTTCCACATCGGCGGATGATAATGATGATGATGATGATGGTCTGATGGTGTTCGGGGACATTTTGGGCTTCAAAACTACCTGACATTTGTCTTACAGGTGAGGAAAAACCCCGGAGAAACCTCACCTAGGAAGCCTGTCCCGACCGGGGGCCCGCTACGTGACACCTTGAGACCACAGCGGTGAACTTCCAGACATTTGCTTTCTTTATACGATTCTCCTTTTTTTTTTGTGATTGGTCCTTTAATTTTTTTCCCCCCCCAGATTTTTCCCTTCTCTAAATAACATAGTGCACTGCTGTGCCTTGTCACGCAGCGGGCCCAAGTTAGATTCTGGGTCGGAACTAGTTACCTGGGTGATATTTTTTTCAGGGTTTTCCTCACCTATAAGACAAATGTCACAAAGCATTAAGACCCAAACGGTCCCCGAATATCATATGGCTGTCATAATAATCATCATTATCATCATCATTCATATTCCCCTTTGATAAAGTTTAAGATTAAGGATTTTCCTGGCGCAGAGCTATCATCACCATTCATATCATGGGGCAGCGTAACCCCGCCATCCAAGGCGCCCCAGAAGTGGGTTACAATTACGCCAATACCGGGAGAGAGGACCAGAAATGTCGAAATGACTACCTGGGGCATTAAAAGAAGTCTCTATTGTTACCTTAAATTAACCGGTACATATACATGTCCTACACCACCCGGGCTTTACATGGACACAACCTGTCTTTAAAGGATTTTTTAAACTCTAGATCGCATACATACTTTTCTGATCACATAAATATATGGAGTACCCCCCAGGATGTGTGATCAGCTAAATGGTAGGGCCACCTTCAAGAAAATGCAGCAACAGCAATGCTGTTTTTTTTGCTCTTAAAACTAGTAATAATAATAATAATAATAATAATAATAATAATAATAATAATAATAAACAAGCACCAAAATACCTGGAAACCAAATATGGAAAAATTAAACGAGTTTCACAATTTAAATATCTTGGTGAAATAATTCAGGAAAATGGAATTGAAACTAAAGCCAATAAAAGTAGATGCCAAAAAATGGAAACAGCATTTCGGCTTACTCACAACACGTATAATAAAAAAGGCATATCTTTACATACAAAATTACGACACTATAACACTGTAATTAAAACAGAGTGCCTCTATGGAGCAGAAACATTAATTTTGAACAGAAAAAAAGATATCGAGAATATAGAAAAAAAAGAATGCAAAATTATAAGAAAAGTTTTAGGTCCACAAGTCATAGGTGATCATTAGACTCAGAAGTAAAAAGGAAATAAAAATATATACAGACATTCATAGTTATATTAGAAAACGAAGGTTAAAAAATTTTATGGCCATATTAAACGAATGAACTCAAAACAGGCTTACAAAACAGATAATGGAATTCTACGAAAACAGGAGTAAAGCTCCAGTGGATACTATGAACTGGATTGATGAAGTCAAAAAGGACTTAAAATTGGCAGGAATTACTAAAGAAGATATCCCAAACAGAGATATATTTAGAATTAAGGTGAATAAGTGACAAGTTGACCAAGAGGACAAACCGAAGAAAAAAAACTGGAACAACTTGGACAGATGACAGAAAATAAGCTCATAGCAAAAGAATGAAATAAATTTGGACTGAAAGGAAACGCCTCTAAGTACTTTGCATAGTCCTACATTGGCTCATCCGCAATCAAAAAAAAAAAATAATAGTAAAATAATAACAGTACGGATAATACTTCGAAACAAAAATTACAAACAGGAATGAGGAATATAAAGGAAACTGAACATAACTTATCTCAGGAAACGCACGCTATTATGCATTATGGTGACTCATCTCATTCCAATTAACTAAAAAAATTAAACTAAAAACATATAAATCGGAGATTCATCCAGGTATATAGTACATTATCGGCCTCTGCGGTCTAATAGTTATGATCCTAGCCTCTAGCACCAAGAGTCGCAGATTCAAAAGCGGTCTGGGTTCGATCGATTTTTAGAAGGAACAAATCATCCGGAACGGACTTTAAACCATGAGTCCCGAATCTGAGGAAAGAGTGGAGAATGCTGAGTTTGCAGCGAAAGACCTGCTCTTGAGCAGAACACTGTGAATTAATTGATGTATATGATTTTTATGGGGAACGAGAAGTTATAAGAACAGTTAGGCCTAAATTTCATAGATTACAATGATTAGGTCGTGTGGCACAAATAGTGACCGTATGAGAGGCATAGAAATTCTTGAAGTTAGAGCAGATGAAAGCATCAAGTAAGTAGGTCAAGAATGAGGTAGGAGAATAACATTAGCCATGATATTGAGGGAGGTACACTATTCAAAGAATGATATTAAACGATTAGATCAGGATAGGAATGTACGCAGCTTATCTCCACGAGGTCTTAAATCTCCGTATTCGATAGTGCTAGTGAATTATTATTATTATTATTATTATTATTATTATTATTATTATTATTATTATTATTATTATTATTATTATTATTATTATTATTATTATTATTATTATTACCCGGAGAAATCTCCGCCGCAGCATTGACTGTGGAATGGGTTTTACCATGAACTATAAATAAAAGGGAGCAGTGGCCCCAGGAAAACAGACCTGGAGATGAGAGAGCAGAGAATGAAAAGGCCGTTGTGTAGCGACATGAGCGTTGTCATTAGGCTGGGATTATCTTCTATTTGTTGTCTCCTGCAGCATCCAGTCCCAGGTTACGATAACGATGACCCTTTTGTCGGGGAATTATGATTATCATGGCTACACAAGTTTCATCCTTATTCCTTCCTCTTATTTTTCATAGCAGCCGGCTTTCGGGAAATTATAATTAACTCAGCTTGCCTCGTTTTACATACATAAGTCTGCGATATTTAAAAAAGATCTTACATAAACAATTTATTATATTTTTTTCATGAGTTCGCGGCTATGGTCTCGTAGCGTGCTGCCTTGTCACGCAGCGGACCCGATTTCAAGTCTCGGTCGGGTCATGTTTGCTGGGTGAGGGGTTTTTCGGGGGTTTTCCTCACCTGCAAGACAATTGTCATGAAACTTTTAAGGCCCAAACGGTCCCTGAACATCATATGGCCATCATAATCGTCATCATTCATATTCGCCTTAGATTAAGTTTAGAACCTGGGCGTATCACTATCATCATCATCGCCCTTATGCCATCGGATCACCGTAATCCCACCTTCCAAGCTCCCCAACCTCGGAAGTGGGTTACAATTACGCCAATGCCAGCAGAGAACACCAGAAATGTCGAAAAGTCTACCTGGGACACAGATTTTTTCCTTGAATGCATACATGATTTAACAACATTATTGAAATGACAGTCTACCACTGTGGTCTCGAAATAGTATAATTTCCTCTTACGCAGCAGGCCCGGGTTTGTTTCACACTCGTGACGAGTTTTGACGTCCTGATTAGGCAACTTAGGGCAGATTAAGGGCCAAAGAAAGGATTGTAGCCCCTCCAAGAAGCCATGAGCACAGCCCAAACAAAAGCTGCAGAGTCATGTGTGAATTTGTTTTTGTGTCGAATCTAGGAACATCATTACAGGCTACATAGCACTGTAAATATCATTCTATTCATTTCATAGATGGAGAAAGTGCAATAGATCTTTCAGATCGCATTGCTAGGGCAGTTTACCCTCTCAGCCAATAGAGTAGAATAACCTAAGCTAATATCATCTCACCGAAGTGCAGATTAAGTTTGTGTCATACCGTGTGCGTACATATGTTAATATCTGCAAATTATTGGTGTTATATTTCTGTCCTGCTTTTAAATGGAGATTAGGTTATCTCTGCGTATTTACAATGGCGTAACAGCCCAACATTTAGCCGTAGCCACTCCTTTGTCAAGAGTTACTAAACAAAATTAATTTAGTTACTCTTATTTCCCTAAAGATGTCATGAATGGTATGCAGTCTACATACCGACCCAATGAGACATCTAGTAGGTAACTAAGGTATTACTATAATAACGGAGATCGGTAAATTTAGTTAGAGGCCTCTTTATTCAGGCTTAAGGATCTTTACTGAGCCTGAAAAATCTTCCGACTCGGGACCCACGGCTTAAGTCCTTCCCGGAGGACTTGCTCCTTGAATTTTTCCATTCTAAAAAAAAATCCCCGGCTGGGTTTGAATCCGCGACCCTCGGGACCAAAGGCAAGGAACATACACACTAGTTCACCGAGGCCGACTATTTTGATTAAATTAATACTCTTTTACCAGCTCGCATCGTTAAAACCTGAGATTTGCAAACCACTTTTGGGAAATGTTCAAATATATACATTCATCTAATAGGATATTTCGGGTTTTACCGCACTATAACGGTTAATGTTTGATTACTTCGTTAAATTCTATGATTTACCGGTCTTCATACATTAATAGTAAAACACACACAACTTAATTTGGCTGTGAATTGACGTAGTTTCCAGGGAGTGCCACTAAGGAGGCGTAGGTGAGAATTATAATCTGTTGAAAGTCTATCTTCCTTTTATAATAGTCTGGCTAATTTCTATGACGCTTTTCAGTAAGATAATGTTTCCTGAAAGCGTTACGAGTGCTTCGCAGGACAAGGATGGTGGAAGGGCTGCTTCCTCTGAACCTCCAAACATGCTCCTTTGGGTTCAACCCCCGAAGAGAGAGCTGCTTCTTCCGCTATTCAAGTATTTCAAGTTTAGCTCTGCTTATAGACAAAAGTGGATTGATCACATGAATGGAATGAGTAAGGAGAGATATTCACTACTAGGAAGAAATGGTCAAGTAAGAGGAAGCCTTGTTGTCGGAAGACCTAGAAAACGTTGGATTGATGTATTATGAAATTTACATTGCAACATTTAATATATTTTTAATCAGTCATGGAATATGTACAAACATACAGAAACAACTTGAAATCTCACGTAAGAAGAATGAGCAGAACAAGAATACCACGTCAAATCTTAAATTACCAGCCACCAGGCAAAAGATCGTTGGGCAGACCCTTGGATTGAGACCGTAACAGACGACTAGGTCTATCACATGAAAGGAAGAAGAAGAAGAATATATTTTTAACTGTTTATAATTAGTATAGTGTATATCTACATTTGTAAATTATTTATTTGTATTTGTGCTGGTTGAGGGGAAGAGAAGGCCTTATGGCCTTAACTCTGCCAGAATAAATAAAGCATGATTATTATTATTATTATTATTATTATTATTATTATTATTATTATTATTATTATTATTATTATTATTATTATTATTATTATTATTATTATTATTGTGGTGAAGTCGGAACGAACAATTGCCTAATCCTTGGAGTGGCGATGAAAGCCTATCTTTTCATATCACCAAACAAGTATTTTTATTTATTTCAAATATCAAATAAATACAACAACAAACAAAACGTGGGTGTGTATTCCCTAGATGTAACGTACATTTGAGAGTTTATGTTATTAAATGAAAACATTTCATCCTGTGTTAAAGTCAAATGATGGATAATTCGTGTGAATTCACTGGCGTGAATATTTACGCTTAAAACTCTTGTACAGTAATTGAATAACGCTTCTAGGAAACTAGGGATTACAGGTAAATAAAAGAGTATATAAAAATGTAGTAGTGAAACAAATTAATAGACTTGATGTGAGGAGAGTTGTTTGGCAGACTCTAGCTGTAGTGCTCTATAGTACATACATATGTACATAGATAAACAGAACGTTGTAAATCCTACTGACAATGTCTGTTAATTAACTACGTATGTTATTACCTATCTGATCTGCCTGCAAGGATCTTGAACATGTACAGTATCACACAAAACATTAATATCAATCTATACACCCACCCTTGTCTGCGATTCCAAGTTTTGCCTTCCCACACTGATAGAGTTACTAACAATTTATCATTTAATTAACATTAATTTTATTTGACAAATATGTTAAATATAATTATTTGTTTTTTGTTTATAAAAGATAGATTAAATGCATATTGTCACGGATGGCAGGAGCGTTGGAAATGTCGAATTTCTTTAATTTAACTTCACAAATAATTACACAGTATTCCCGAATCTTCTTTATTTCTTTCTCAATACCTCACTGAACATACAAATGTAATGTTCTGCTATAAGAGTATCTTTTTCATAGTTTATTTTATGATTAAGTTCTTCACACTCGCTGATGTCTTCGTTGAAAACATTTTATTGTCGTCGCTCTTCGATTAATTTCACTGATCCGCTGTTTGGGCACGACAGGGCCTCGCGACTTATTCTCGATTGATCTACTGACTGAAAATCATGCACCTGCCTCGCTTTTATGTGTGAGGTACGAACAATCTGAAAGTCCCTCGAATGGAAAATCCGAGAGGTCGATTCTTCTAGAATTCATGCATAGATGTAAGTAAAAGTTCTCAGTGGACCCCCTCTTGACACGTGAGTCGCTAGGTCACGAATCTCCATCTACATATCAGGGGAGATCTCATTCCCACCGTCGCCCGCGAGTTTCAAAAGCCAGCCAAACAAAGCCTCGCAATATTATTACTATAATAAAATTGATAGAGAACGAAATGCACTGTTAATACATTATTCCCTTGATTGTACACCTCATACTACCTAGACCGGTGATGTCTTCTGCCTTTCTTCCTTCAACCAATCAGCGTCAATACTCGTATCGCTTGAACTAGGACTGGTATCATCATCAAAACTATGCTAGAAAATAACCAATATCAACGATGCTGATGCAATTGAACCCCTCCCAAACTATAATTAAATCACGTGATCACCCTGCTCAATATGGCTTAAAGGGACGCTTTGTGAATACAATTGTAGCGCATGCGTACCACGACTCCATTTTCTTTGCTGCCTAGCTATAGTTACGGTGATGTGGATACAATATTAGAATTTCTTTAATTTAAAGGAGGTGATGGGTGAAAAATTGACTATTTCAGAACAAAGTTCACTTTTTTACTAAAAAATAGCCTGTACTCTAATGTATATGTTCGTAAAGTTTCAGAGGCCTATGGCGCTTCTAAGTGCCCTAAATTACGTCAGAGTTAAAAGGCTGCGCCAGTTAAATGCCACCTGCATGCAAATCTTTAAAATTGTTTTTCCACACTTTTATTTTCACTGCAACTTTGTACATTAAAATTTGAATGGAATTCAGAAATGTTGTCCTAGAAGATTCAAATTTTTACTGCATGTCCTAAAAACTATGGGTAACAAAGTAGTGCATGGGCTTCATGATTGAAGTAGTATTTTAAGAAACAAAAAATACAATGTATGCAATTATTATTTTTTTTGTAATTCCACGCATGAGGCATAACTTTATTTTATTGTCTCCCTTTGTATTTACATTAGCCTATAAGAATTCTGATGCATGATGTTTTTCTGAATATTTTAGGGATCTTGTAGAAAAAAATCAGACAATTTTACTAAAAAATTGTGGAACCCATTTAATTATAATATATGCAAATGTTTTTAAATATAATATTTAATAACTCGTAAAATAAATGCCTCACAAGATTGAAAATTAAGCAAAATCATTATGTATCATGCAGTGAATGTTTGTACAAAAAAAGTCAAGTCTCTAGCTCAAAAAAAGTAGAAAATATAAATTTCACCTATCACCCCCCTCCCTTAACTTCACTCCGGTTAACAAAAAAAATCCAATCTCCTTTATGTCTAACTAATCAACTAGTTAACTCACTGGGACTGGATGAGCAGACATAAGCTCTCCAAATATCGCTATCATCAAGTAATATGTTCCAATCATCCCTTCCACACATCCCTATCATGAGATATTATTTCCCAAACATTCGCTTCTCTCAAAGCATGATATTCTCCCACCTCATCCTTTGCCTGGTTGTGGGTGCTTTTCCCCTGGTTTCCATGCCCTCTTTCATTTCCGGTTCGTGCCACATGCCCCGCCCATCGCAGTCTGCGAGACAACTCTTCTTATTAAATCTAACTGGTTTCCCACAAATATAGTGTAATTCTCTACTATGTAGTCTTTTCCATGTAGGCCTATTCATTATGTCATTCAGAATAATTCACAGTAAAAGCACATATGATTATTTTCCTTTGAGTCTCCCACGAACACAATATTTTTTTCGGAGAATCACTATCTTGCAACATTCTATATTTATCTTTCGCCCTTTAAGGCCCTTTCCCCGCGCCGCCTTCCAGTTACACGTCATGGCCCCAAGTGGTCGCCGGACGGGTAATTGCACCGACACCCGAAACATACAGCTTTATAGGTTTTCTTCATGACCACTACAGACTCATTGTGGTCTCCTTCCTTAATTATATAATCAGCTTAGACGCCTAGAAGTTTCGAGACGGGCCGAACGGTTGCTACCGGCCGCTACTGGAATCGTCGCGAAAGCAATCTTTAGAGAAAGCATACTTTAAAGAACTTAGCCAATTGTACACACAACACATGATTCGCAAATCCGAATCCTTTATGCCTTATAAGGCGAGGAGTGAATCTTGCCGCCGCCCCCAAAATACAAAAGGCAGTCATTTGAGCAAAGAATTAATAATAAATTACAATACTTACTGTCGGCCGCGGTGGTCTGGTGGTTAGGCCCTATATTATTTGCCTGTAGTTACGAGAATCGCGGGTTCAAACTTGGACGGGTCGATGGATTTTTTATGACGAACAAATCCAAGAAACAAGTCTTCCGGTAGGTACTTATATCCTTGGGTCCGGAGTCCGAAGATTTTCAGGCTCGTAAAAGAACCTCAAGCCTGAAAAAAGAGATCTCTGAGTAAAAGTAACCGACCTTTCTACATCCAAATAATACCTTAGTTGCCTATTAAATGCCTCATTGAATCGGTATGTTGACCATATGCCACACATGACATATGTAGGGAAATAAGCCTAAATTAACTTGTTCAAGAAACTCCTAACAAAGGAGCGGTTAAGCCATAGAGTACGTAAGTGAATTGTCACTAGTTGGGGGTGACATTACGCTATTTGGAACGTATTTAATAACAATAACTATTTTTTTTTATTATTTTTTTTAGTTGATCTCCCGTGATAAATGGCCGTGGTCCAGTTTTCATGAAACTCGACGTTTCCTCCACTTTTGCGGTAGACTGTATAGACGGTGCTTCATTAACTGCATCGAGATCGTTAAAGGAATTTCAGCTTTATTATTATTATTATTATTATTATTATTATTATTATTATTATTATTATTATTACTATTATTAAAGTGTTGAAACAGGTTTCACACTTCCAGTATTTGGGCTGCTATATAACTTATGAAGAAGAACATGATATAAATAAAAAATACAAAAGTTTCAACATATTTGTGGAACAATCAGACGAACACTGAGGAACAGAGTAAGAAAGGATACGCAGCTAAGATTTTACTCAACAATGTCACTACCAGTGGCGATGTATGGAAGTGAGGCCTGGGTCCTCAAGGAAAAAGAAGAAAGTAAAATTCAGGCAGAGAAAATGAGATTCCTACGGGCTGTGAAAGGTTGTACAAGAGAAGAACATAGGCCTATTAGAAATGAGAATATTAGAGAGGAACTAAAAGTACAACCACTTCTTCAACAAGTAGAAGAACACAGGAACAATTGGATAGAACATCTGCAAAAATGACAGAGGATAGGATACCAATGATGGCACTGATATATAATCCTGTAGGACGAAGATCGGTGGGAAGACCAAGAAAGCGCTGGGCTGAACAGATGTGAGATTGGACAGGCAAAGACCTAATCCGTGATGATGATGATTATTATTATTACTATTATTATTATTATTATTATTATTATTATTATTATTATTAATAGTCTACCTTGAAATATTAAACCTTGAAGAAATCGTACAGCTTTTCTTGCTAGTTAAAGTATTCAATTGGTTCCGTGGCGCAAGCGCTTAAAACGCTCGCATTCTTCAACGCTGGTGTCCCGAGTTCCATGTGGCTTGCGTGTTGAACGAAACGGAGTCTGAGCTGGTTTTTCTCAATGTTTCCCCTGCTTTCCCCTGTCACGAATTTCATTCCACAATTTCTGCACACTCATGTCGTTCATTTCATTGCATCTGTCCCTGTGATGATGCATAAGGCATGGTCCGCCGTCTTCCTCGATATTCACAAATCTTTAATGTAAGAGGCGTCACCTCATCTCTCGACCCGGTCCTGTGTAAAACACGAGTTGAGGAGATTTATTTCTAAAGTATTCAGTGTAGTCAACATTAATAAAATTCATGATAAAACTCCTTTGAGGTGTTAGTCACATAATTAAAATGTTACCTAATGGGAACCATCTTTACATTTACGAATAATATTGTACAAAAGAACTGAATAGTGCAGCTTTATAAGGTTCTCGCAAGACCAGTATTAATATATGGTAATGACGCAAGAACAATACAAAGAAGAGATGAAAGCCGAATGACAGCAAATTAAATGCGATTTATGCCCCATACAGCAGGCTATACAAAGTGAGACCATAAAAGAATTGAGGAAATTATGGAAGAGTTTGGTGTAGAACCCATTCTCCATCATATACAAAACTACCAGAACAGCTGGAAAGCCCATCTTTAACGAATGCCATATCATAGAATTCCAAAAGCCATGCTTCGTTACTGCCCCTGCCCCAAGGCAAAAGATCGCTGGGACGTGCAAAAAAGCGCTGCATGAAAAATTCCTCTTCGAGACCGTAACAGGCCACATGGCCTAATAGGCCTACTTGCATGGATGATGATGATGATGATATCTTATAGGTCCGTGTTCTCAACTTTTAAAATATTCTCTGTAGGCCTATCGGGACTAGTCCCATCGTCAGCAGAAGGAGCTGGAGATAGGTCTGTATCAACTGAATCTGAATGCGCTCAGGATCAGTAGATACAGACCTATCACCTGCTTTTCTGCTGATGATGGGACTAGTCCCGAAAGGCCTACAATGAATTAATATTTTACAAAGTTGAAGAGACGGACCTACATCATAACAATTTTAAAATTTTATATTATAATTTTAATTTTATTCGGTATATTTCCTTTCGATGCACATGGAAAAAAAAAATGATCGCTATTTGCCATAGTACTCGCACACTACTCAGCATTCAGTGAGGTTAATAAACGATCATAAATTAGCTACTCTATGAAAACAATTCACAGGTTACACTATAACTTTAATTAAGCAGAGGAAACATTATGTCAAGTAGTATATATAGCCTACATCACTTAAGTGCTGTAGCTACCAGATTCCTGGCATGTTTAAATAATAAACATATGAAGTCAGTGTTCGAAAATGAACTCGTAGATCTAAGAGATTGTTTTTTGGCGATTGTTTCAACTACACTACTCACTTAGATCTAAGTATAGCGACGTTGTTTAACATGTGTATGGCTTCCAATGCAAACGCGCCAGTATGTAGCCCTAAATTTAATACATAACTTAATTCAATCAGCCACTTAATTTTAACATTACTACCATTATTATTATTATTATTATTATCATCATCATCATCATTCGTGGAGCAAAAATATTACAAAAAAATAGAAAATTACAAATATATCAAACCTTAAAACAGAGCATTTTAACATATGGTGCTGAAGTCCGGCAAATTCCTACCTGGGAAATGAAAAGAATTTTAAGTGCAGAAATGGATGTTTTAAGAAGATCACCTGGAAAATCTAGGATGGATAGAATACGAAATAAAGAAATAAGGGAAATTATGAGTGTTCAAGAGGACCCAGGATATCATAGACATTAGGCCTATAGAAAAGAAAAAATTACAGTGGTATGACCATGTCAAAAGAATTCCAGAGCAAAGATTACCTAAAATTGTTATGGAATGGATCCCAATGGATAGGAGGATGAGAGGAAGACCGAATAAACCTGGATAGAAGGGTACAAGCGGCTATGAATATCAGAGGATTGGAGGAAGATCAATGGATGGACAGAGAGGAATGGCGTTTGGTTTCCGGAAGACGGCGGCAGCTGCCATGATACCGGATGATTATTATTATTATTATTATTATTATTATTATTATTATTACTACTATTATTACTATTATTATTATTACCTTTATTATTAATTTTAACTCACTGACATAAAACCATTATTTTCCCAGTTATACAGTATTATATGGATGCGAAACATAGACGATTACTTTAAGGTACGAGAAAAGATTACGAGTATTTGAGAATAAAGTTCTTAAGAAAAATTTTGGACCAAAGAGAGATGAACAGACAGGTGAATGGAGAAGACTTGATAACAGCGAGCAACATGATCTTGAAAGGAAGCCAGATATAATAAGAACAGTCAAGTCACGTAGACTGTGAATGGCAGGACATATGGCACGAGTGGCCTAGAAGCTTCTTCTAGGAAAACCAGAGGGAAAACGCCCAGTTGGTAGGCTACGAACTAGATGAGAGAATAATATTAACCACGGTTTGAGGGAAGTAGATTAGGCAGGGGATGATTGGAAAACATCTGAGGATAGATATGTATGAAGAGCTTATGTAAGCGTGGCCATGAACCTACGGGTTCAATAGAGCCAATGGATTAGTTCCTACCATCCTATTTGGCACCACAACCCGTTGTGAGTTTTGGCCTCCTTCACAATTTCCCTCCATTCATTTCGATTCTGTACTTTCCCTTTCCATCCTCTTATTCCCATCTTTCTCAAATCTTGTTCCACATCCTGCAGCCACCTCTTTCTCGGTCTTCCTCTCCTTCTTGCTCTCATTATGTTGTCATGTATTAATCGTTTTGGTATTGTTCCATCTTCCACTCTTTTAATCTCAATGACTTGATGTATCTTACAAGATCCTCTCCTCTGAGCATATGATCAATTTGAGAATTTGATCTGATTCTCCATGTATTGTTTTCCATATATTCGTCTTATTATCTTTCTTTAGAATATACGTAAAGCATTTTCATCTTCTTTATATAGGCCCTAACACCCATGTTTCAGCAGAGTATGTTACCACACGTCTAATCAAGGTTTTATATATTTTTAATTTAGTTGTTCTAGTTAACAGTTTATATTTTATTAAACTGAGATTAGCAAATTTTGCTTTGTTTCCTTGTACCGAAATCAAGATTTCGATACAGGGATTACGTCGTACTGCGCAACCTATACGTTATCGCGTCTCCATTCCGTGTGTGATCTTTGTGAACAGTGCCAAAAGCTCCCCTACCTACCCCTTCCTTACCTAGTAAGCGCCGTGTGCTATCGCGCATTCTCCCCTCTCCTTGTGAACTCTCATAAAGGGCCGTGTTTTCTAACATCAGATCATCATCTGTTGAGTTATCGTCGGAGTCTGGTCAGTATAGCTCAGAAGATCTAGTTTGGTTTGTTAGTCCTTCAGGCCAGGGTGGGGCCGCAAGGACTGTATACCCCAACCCTAGGCTGGACTAGTGTGAGTGTAAATGTATGTATGTTTATTAATATTATTTTTGTATAGATGATCAGTGATAGCATTGTTTGTTTTGTCAAACTAATTATTTATTTATTTATTTTCAATGTTATATTTGACTATCTTTTTGACTCGCATTAAAACTTTAGTTGTCTATTTTACTTACTTATGCCTATTCATTTAGTAGCTAGCCTATGTCAGATATGAAGGTAAAATTCCAAAGCTTACTTAAGCGTGTGTGAGTTCCTCTTTCCTTAAAGCTTCCACGATTATAGTTTGTAGCTTACTACACATTACATGTTTGATAATTTATTAAGGAAAGTTTAATTAATCTTTGTCTTTTATGGGCCCGGGCAAAGATATCTTAATTTGAGCAGTCTATGTTTTCTATTCAAAATATTTATCAACAACAATGGTTTGATCCAGCACGAACACGCGGTGTAATCTTTGGTAGTAAATCCGATTCCGATTGAGGGTCTTTCCACTTTTCAGCGGTTGCCCTTTTACCAGCCGGCTGCTGGCCCTTCACATCCACATGTGTCAATCACAGAGGTAGATGATCAACAGCCAGTGTAGGGGTGACATGTGGTTAGCATGTCGAGTCCCCCAGCCGTTATAGCTGGTTCCTCAACCTGGAGCCGCTACTTATTGTAGCTATCCAATTGCCTCACGATGCTGGGTGGGCACCGGTCCCATACTGGCCGAAATACCATGAGAAAATTTCTTCCCCCATGGAGACTCGAACCAGCGCAAGTCCCGTAGCTCTGCGCCTTAACCGCTCGGCTACGGCGCGGGACGGGTAGTAAATCGCGTGGTTAAAAGGGTTCAAGTCCCGGTGCATCCTGTTAATGTTCTGTGGATTATTTCCTCTGTTATTAACTCTGTACTATTTATCGTCGCTCTTAAATATGTAAAAGTAGTAACTTTTTCAAAAGTATAATTTCCTATGTTAATTCTTTGTAATGTATTATTGACTGGATTTACGTCATCTTCATGTATTTAGTTTTATCTTCATTTATCTCTAGTCCAGCTGACTTTCCAGCCATATCAATAATTGTATATAGCATTTCTTGTGAGGCGGTTAAGTTTCCAGCAATCAAGGCAATATCATCTGCGTATGCACATATTTGTTTGGTTTTATATAGTATATGAGCTGTTAAAATAAGTTCTTTCAATACTTTATCTAGAGTAAATTTAAATAATATTGCAGACAAATCATCGCCTTGTCTTACTCGTGTATTTATATTTATAGTATTACTTATAGTGTTTCTACAATTACTTTTGCTTCACAGTGTTTCAGTGTCATCAATGAATTAATTATTTATTAACTCACTGACATTATCAAACTTGGAATTTTATAGATCCGCGGACATAACCTTATCCTCCGTATTTTCCAATCATATCCTGTATAATTCACCTCCCTTAAATAATGGTTAATTTTTTTTTTCTTTTTTTTTTTCCACCTCATTCTTGGCCTACTTGCTGGGAGCTCTCCGTCTGGTTTTCCGACTCTCTTTCATTCACCATTCGTGCCACATGTTTTAACCATCGCAGGCTTCGAGACTTAACTGATCTTACTACATCTGGTTTTCCATTAACATCACGTAGCTCACCGAAGTAGTCTTCTCCATTTACCTGTCTATTAGTCACCATCTGATTAACATTTTTCCTAAGAACTATTCTCAAAAACTTGTAGTCATTTCTTCTTCTTCTTCTTCTTCTTCTTCTTCTTCTTCTTCTTCTTCTTCTTCTTCTTCTTCTTCTTCTTCTTCTTCTTCTTCTCTGAAGTAAGAGACCATGTTTGGCATCCATATAACTGGAACAGTAATCGTTTTATATATTTTTAGTTATTTGAGAAAAGTTACGATGACAAGAATCACTGGAATAAATATTAGCATACCTTTACAGAGTTGATTATGTGTTTAATTACATTCTGAATCTCATTCCTAGTTGTAATTATTGTTCATCTGTATTTAAATTCAGCCAATTCTTCAAATTTTTCCTTATTATTTTAATAATAGTAGTAGTAGTAGTAGTAGTAGTAGTAGTAGTAGTAGTAGTAGTAGTAGTTAATAGTAGTAGTGTTAGTATTATTATTGTTATTTTGTTGGTTTTATTATTTTTCTTTTGTATTTATTTTTTATCAATGGCACCAGGTTATCTTTATGACATTTCTAGTAATGTCTCCTGGCATGGCGTCTTAAGTTGGGACTCATGAAAGTCGGAGTTACATTTCCCTGATGATATGATGAGTTATGAATGTTAATGAAGGACCAGGAGAGTCCTTAAACCTAAACTTAACCCGAATCCACACCATGGGAGGTCACAGGAATTATTCCCTTTAAGAAAAATTCTCTGTGATCTAACCGGGAGTCGAACCCCATGTACTGTAGTCAGAAGATTTGACCACTAACCCATGAGGCTGGTCTTTTTTATTTTTGATTATCGCAGTTGTTGTTACGATTAAACTAATGTACACAATAAGAAGTAGTATATTGCTATGCGAGGTTGGGAAGTGGTTTTTACAGAAGGGAGGAAAATATTTAAAAACCGAGCTATAGCGAGGTTTTTAATTTCCGAGATTTTGTAAAACACTTCACAAACATGCGTTGTACAATATTTTTTGCGCGATGGTGTTTTCAAAATAATAAATAATAGTAAAATAATATATTTTTGGAAATATTTGCGTTCATTATAAACAACTGACTAACGTTAACAGTGTGGGCAATGGTTATTAGTTGAAATTACAGGAGGCCGTGACACCAATCAATGATGAAATAGCGGCAAGTACGTATTTATTGTTTTGTACTGTTTCAAATAAAGTTCAGTTCATCTGAAATGCAGTGATTTGTTTCGTATAATGTATATTAACACTACCTTTTGGATATTTTTTTGTATATACATTCTACGTAGTATACATAAAGATCAGTGGTTTTACTTCCCACACGTGGTTTGTAATATCTAATATTACAGTATAGTTGTCCACCGCTGTGGTCTCGAGGTAGCGAGCTGCCTTGCCACGCAGCGGACCCGAGTTCGATTCCCGGTCGGGATAGACTGCTGGGTGAGGTTTTTCGGGGTTTTTCCTCACCTGTGAGACAAATGTCAGGAAGCTTAGCGCCCAACGGTCCCCGAAAATCATCCGGCCATCATCATTATCCTCATCCTCACCATCCTTCACCGGTGTGGAAAGCAACGGGAAGCTACCACACCTGTAATTCTCTAGTAAAGCTGCAAAGCATAGCATGAAAATGCTATGATTGCTGTAAAATACCTCGGGCAGTATTACTATGGATGGATGGAGAGTATAGTTATTTAGCTTGGCAACCCCGAAATGTAGGAAGTTGGTCGCCATTGCTGTAAGTACGACAAAACGCACTATCGCGAAAAAAAATAACAATTTTATTAACTGTTTGTTTTTGCTAGTGGGCAACAATATTAAGTAATTAGCTACGATTCCATGTCTAGTTATGACAATTTATTTAATCCAATTACACTTGTTAATTATATTCCTATGTGGAACACTGCTGAGAGTTATATTAGACTAATTTTTGCAAACTAAGTGTGACTGAAATTAAAAGAGAAGTTATACAAGTAATTTATTTGTGGTTTGCCTATTTAACAGTACGGTTTGTGAAGGTAATAATAAATTCAGTAGCAAGTGTGTCTGACTTTGTAGATGCGCCAAACTCAAGACATCATTAGAGTTCTTTGCTCTCTTGTGCGAGTCGAACTGCTGCTCCTTTAAGTTTTGGCGTCCACTAATTGCTTGCACCCAGGAGGATTACAAACCCCCACCCCCATTCCTCGCCTACGACTTTCTGAGACGTTTTTAATAAGGACATGCAGTCGTCTGTAATGCTCCAGTGGGATACGTCTCTCGTATTTTTATCTTTCTCTCTGAATCTTAAAATAATTTCTTCTTGATCATTCTACCTTAAAAATTCTTTTCGGTTAGTCACGGTGTTGCCGCTAATGTCGGCTCAAAAAAGTGTTATAGCTTGTTTATTTGTTTTTCTTCCTTTCCGGAGACTTTTTTTCTCTTACTAAGATCGTTTAGCCCCGTTAGTATAATACAATGGTAGTCAACCTATTCAAACTGGTCCCTTACGTCCACTAATGCGTGGTGTGCGGTAGGGGTTTTAAAAACATTTTCATTCCATCCATAGTAATTCTGCCCGAGGGCAGGTCTTTCACTGCAATCATAGCATTTTCATGCTATGCTTTGAAGCTTTACTAGGGAACTGTAGGTATGGTAGCTTCCCGTTGCTTTCCACGCCGGTGAAGGATGATGATGATGATGATAAGGATGATGATGGCCATATGATTTCGGGGACCATTTGGGCCTCAAAGTTTTCCTGACATTTGTCTTACAGGTGAGGAAAAACCCCGATAAAAACCTCTCCCAGAAAAACTGCCCTGACCGAGGATCGAACCTGGGCCCGCTGCATGACAAGGCAGCTCGCTATCTTGAGACCACAGCGGTGGACCACATTTTCATTAGGTTTTAATAAAATTAGCCGTGACAATTTAAATTTCAGAAAATATACAATTTGATTCGCCTACGCGTAAGTTCAGTTATTGTTACGTGTTTGGTTTCAGTACAGTAAAAGCTCCTCATTCACGGTTCCGTTATTCGCGGGTTAAAATATTGCGACACATTTCCTGTAGTCGCGGCTAAAAGTTACTATATTCACAGCTGAGACTAATCGAACTCCTTTTGCTTTTGCCGAGGGGGAATAAGAACTGGCTTCTGGATTTAATGTAGAGTATAGTAGAGTAAAGGGACATATCAGGCTTTATTTATTTATATTTATTTATTTATAGTAGAGGGGGATTCGCATTAATCTTTTTGGCTGAGTATGCAAGAATTTTTTTATAAGTATATTTTTTTGTCTATATGAGAAAATTATTTTCCTTTATTGACACATCGACAACTTTTTTTTTTTTACTGCAGGCACGCGCCCAGGCAGCTTTTACAAAGAGCGATTCCATCCAAATGGACAAATTAATATCATAGTAAAACAAACATTATTGTCACTAAGCCTAAAATTCGTTGATAAAACCCATCGTCGCCGTATTTCACGTGCCGCTATGTCCGTTATAAATGCCAACCTCGCCACGATCGGTATTTTATATTGTTTCAACTTGTCATTAGTTGCAATAATTTTGATTGAATAACACGTGTCTCCTCTGCTTTATTGGCAATTTACAATGTCGAGTAAAAGGAAAGAAAATTAGTTCCGAAGCGGAAAAAAAAAGTAGTGTCACCGCATAAAGTATAAATAGAAATGCTTCACTATTTACTCTTTGGCGAGTCGTTTGCATCCATATCACATTGTTTCAATGTTAATGAATCAACTGTACGATACATAAAAATAAGACAAAATAAGGAATTCTATCGCTGAATTCACAGCTGAATATCAATCTGAATTGAAAGACCTTTTAAAAGCGGCAAAACAGGAAAAAATTACTAAGTTCTTTAAGCCTTTGCCTAAGCCTGACAATAATTAATAGGAATTATTCAAAATCTCTCATTAATTTATTTTATTTTGATAATTTAGAATTTATATCTGAGATATCAGTCGTCCTCAGCATTAACATGTATTAAAATTGTGAAGGCCTTTCAGAAATTCTTGTTCCATCTTCAGTAGCTGGATTCGTACAATTTTAAGGAATTTTAATGATAAGAACGACTGATTTCTCAGGTACATATTTTACTAATTTACCTTCTCAAATTAAGACTGTAAAAATAATTATAATTTTTATTGAACAACCTCCGTACTGTACCATGATGCGACAGGCCTAAAAGGTCCCTGTCTTTCCATCCGACTGTTGTCCTCACATCCACAAGTATCACAGAGATTTGTCGATCATCCAGTCGGTATAGAGATAAAGATGTCTGATCCCTTAGTCGTTATAGCTGATTTTCTTAACCTGAAACCACTTCTTACTGTAGTTATTGTAATTCCTCACAATGCTGGTAAACATCGGTTCCATAATATCTAAAATCCTTGATAAAATGTCTTTTCTGATGGGGAGTCGAACGAGCGCAAGTCCCGTAGCTCTGCACCAAGCGAACATGTCTTAAACCCTTGTCTACGATGCGGGACTGAAAGTAAAGAAATAGCATTGTTTTTTGTTAAATTTGGCTATGTCACTCTAAGCGTGATCTCATACATTAAGGGAAGGAAACAACTTAAAATAATTAAAAAATAGGATTTTAAGACGGACATTTGGAACTATAATAGATAGGAGCGGATACCGTAGTAAGACTAAAAAATAAGGAAAACCATAATTCATTCCTACGTATATTATTAAGTATTGGGATTGATATAGGCAGGTCACGTAATTCGAAAAAGTGGAAATAGTTTCATGTTTTAATTGGAAACTCTCAGGGAAAAGACAAGTAGCAAGATCTAGGCGCATTTCGGAAGTTAATATTCAAGTAAATATTAGGAAATATCTGTCGAATATACGCACTGAATTCAGTTGGCTGAGGATAGATTCCAGTGGAGAGGATATAACTCGACACAGTCATCTTCCGCTTCGGAAAATATGTGAAACGACAGAGCGCTCTTCGAAGTCGACGTAATAAAAATATTTAAAAACCTTAATATAAACTATAGTATTATGTAGGCCTACCTACCCCATACGTCCCTCGTGAGAATACGGATGCTACCTAGCGGCAGTTTTTTAACCAAGCTCATTTAATTACCCTTACATCATCATCATTATCATCATCCAGGGATTAAGCCTGTTGGCTTGTTCCGGTTTCATGAAAGCTAGAATTGTTCAGACCATCTTCTGTGTGGACGACCAACATTTCTCCTTCCGTGCGTTTTATAATTTAGCAATAATTTTGGAAATCTTTCTTCTGGCATTCTATCAATATGTTCTTTCCAGGCGTTCCTATATTTAATTATTCTGTCTGTAAGTTTGAAAATATTTAGTTCCTTTCTTATGCCTTCATTTCTTTTCTTATTCAGCCGAGTATATCCTGCTATATTTCTTAAAATTCTCATCTCAGCTGCTTCGAATCTTTGTTCTTGTCTTTTAGTGATCTTCCAACATGTTGGTCCATACATCAATACAGGAGAAGCCATTACTTTATAAAATTTCATTTTTGTCTCTTTTCTTGTGTTTTATGGGTTCTTTTAATAGTGCCACACATTAGATTAAATTTATTTATTTTGTCATTAATATCTTCAATTTTAACATATGGTAAATTGAAATCTAGATATTTAAAACTGTCCACTTGCTCTAAAATTTTATTATCAATTACTATTTTTGCTCTTAAGGTATTCATGTCCTTTAAATGCTAAAATTTTAGTTTTATTCTTTGAAATGTTTAAATTGTAATTGACACTTATTTTTTCCAAATTAAAAATAGCTCTTTGTAGATCTTCTGAACGGAAATCACTACTTGATCATCGGCAATTGCCCTTACTTACCTACAAATATCAAAGAGAGATAAACGGTTAGCACTTCGCCACAATGATACATCTGGTAGGGAAATAAGTATTATTTGGATGAATGAAGGTCGTTAAGTTTGCATAGAGGCCTTTTCATTCAGGCTTGCGGTTCCTTTAAGAGCCTGAAAATCTTCAGACTCGGGACCCACGGCTTAAAGCTCCTACTGGAGGACTTGTCACTTGGATTTTTTCACCCAAAAAATCCATCGATCCTGGCTGCGTTTGAACCTGCGGTAACGTAACTAGAGAGAAGAATGTATTTCTGTTCCGGGAGATGTACCTAAGTAGTTAAATAATATAGCACCAGTGTGCGTAAAACTGCATGTATTGGTTCAAAATCTGCCTTAGGTGCACATTTTTTTGAGGAAGTGGCTGAATTCAAATAGGATACCTAGGAACAATAATCACAAACAGGAATGAGATGCACAAGGAAATTAAACATAGGCTCAATTTTGGAAATGCGTGTTATTATGGATTACAGAGTCTCTTTTGATTTCCCAACTCCTTTCAAAAAACTTTAAACTGAAACTATTATTCTACCAGTTATGTTATGTGGATGCGAAACATAGCTACAGGCTTTCACGGTCTTCATGTAATTATTGGTACTACTTTTCTATTAACATGCTTGGACTCTTACTTTAAGGGAGGAAAGGAGATTACGAGTATTTGAGAATAAAGTTTTTAGAAAAATGTTTGGACCAAAGAGAGATGAACAGACAGGTGAATGGAGAAGGCTGCTTAACAGTGAATTGCGTGGTCTTTATAGGAAGCCAGATATAATGAGAACAGTTAAGTCTCGTATACTGCGATGGACAGGACATGTGGCACGAATGGGGAATGAAAGACGTGCATAGAAGCTTCTTGTAGGAAAACAAGAGGGAAAACGCCCAGTTGGTAGACTAAGAATGAGGTGGGAGAATAACATTAACTATGATTTGAGGGACGTAGATTATACAGGGGATTATTGGAAAACATTGGCTCAGGATAGGGATATGTGGAGAGCTTATGTCCGCGCGGCCATGAACCTACGGGTTCGATAGTGCCACTGAGTTAGTTAGTTAACGAAAGAGAATTTTATTTAAAAAATGGTATTTAAATGGAATGGAGATACAGATTTCTACACAGACAGCACATTAATGAAACTTAAGTCCAGTTTGTTAAAAATTAGAAGCTCTGGTTTTAAATGTGTTATTTAATATACGTTCTTTACGCTCAGTAATCATTTACTGAAAGTAAGTTCTAGCATGTCTTTTCCTGCTGTTTAATTGAAAACTCCAAGAGTAGTCTTTTCATCAGTGTCTGCATTTTCACTCTTTCATCTGACATCTTAGGAAATTCTGCGCGGAAATATCCTTGCTTCTCCTCATTACATCTTTCTCAACTCGTCACCCCTTCGCTCGTTAGAAGTTACATCATCACAACGATGTCGTCCTGCAAGGCCACACAAGATTTCTCACGCCAACATTTATTTCCCTTCTTCTCTTCTTCTTTTAAGAAAAAAAGATCTTGTAACCGGGACGACGACCCTGAATAGATCAGTATTTTTTCCTGAATTTTGGAACAATTAATAATTTTTTTATAATTGAGTTGCCCAGTGGAATAGAGGCACATGCCACAAGAAAACTATTTTACAGAAACAAGGAATTTCTGAAAGTTGTTTATCTATGGAATATGGACACTATGTTTTAATTTTTTAACCAGGATCTTGAATTACATGATGCATTGAATATCGTATTAAATATTAGTTGAACTATTCCTAGTATTAAGTGTTTTTAAATAATAGGATAGGTAGTTTTTGCAAACTAAGTAGTGACATATGCCCCACATAATGCCTCTTCTAACTTCGGTGGCTGTATGGACACAGATTTCTGATGTTGATTGACTCTCTTCTTCATCATCAGAAACTTCCCCAACACATTCTTCACTTTTCCGAACAGTTCTTAAACATTTTATTGATATTCCGTGGACCGCTAGAAATGTACTTCTACAAACTTCAAGTTCGCTAATATTAGTTACACGAACATAGTATCTGAATGAAACCTTCCTTTGACTTAGGTTTAATCTTTTCTCTTCTTTGCATAACCTTTCTTATCTTCACTAATCATTGGCGGAGTGAAATCACATGATATTAGTTTGCAACCCGGAGTTCCAATATTTACAAACTCCTTTGCTGTCACAATCTTCTTATTGTTATACACTATTTCTCAGATGTTTTCTTTCATTATCCTTCCACTTATTTTCATGATGAGTCCTTCTTTTACTATTAACTTGCCTTTTTTTCTTCAGAAAACGCATTAAACCTCGACATCTATGTAAGACATTGGAAATGTTGTAGGTAATTTGAGAACTACCACTGTCCTCTGGATCTATAATATCTGTATTCTGATTGGTTAGTTTCATTTCTGCCAACTTATCAGGAACATTGACTGTAACCACTTGAGATAAAAGAGAAAGAATGTGGCATGTGCCTTTTTTCCATTAGCTATTTCTATAATTCAGAATCTTCAAGTTTTATTATGCTCCATGTTCAAGAATGACACATACCACCATGCATATAGTTATTGCAATTGAATATCGTATTAAATATTAGTTGAACTATTCCTAGTATTAAGTGTTTTTAAATAATAGGATAGGTAGTTTGTGCAAACTAAGTAGTGACATATGCCCCACATAATGCCTCTTCTAACTTCGGTGGATCTACTTAACCATAACAAAAACCCACAATCGGCAGATTTGTGGCATGTGCCTCTTTTCCACTGAGCAACTCAATTACATCTAAGAGTAGTTTAAGTTTATTTTTTGTGTAGTTATTTTGTTAATGATCATGATTTTGTTTGTATTGTAAAATTAATATGTATAAGATTCCGCCCCTGAGCACAAGACTTTGTCTCAATCAGGGTGGCTACATTAAATTAATCGTGTTTCATTAATTGTATTTTAATAGTTTCTAGCAATAAATTATTTTGATTTGACTTATGTCATGGGTATAATAATTATAATAAAAAGTTATGATCAAGTCAGTCCTGGTGGACTAGTGGTTCATATATTCTAGGGTTCAAATCCAGTGTGTGGCACGTAAAAGTACCTTAAATGTGAGATGTTAAACTGCGCCAGTGGATTAGAAAAAAATATAATCTTGACTAATATATTAATTTACAAGGTTGCCCTCTATTATAAATTTGTTTTATACTATGAATAAATTTATACAATTTATATCTCAAGAGACAATGTGATGGTAAACATATGAGTAAATACTATCATTATTCAGCTTTTTAGCCCGCTCCGTCCTCAAAGTTTTCTCTTGTCCTCGGTCTTCCTATGTCTTGTGTTGCTCTGAGTTGTTAGCCTATTATCATTTTTGGTATTAGGCTATATCTAGTGTCATTCTTAGAAGATCTTGAAACCAAGAATATTTTCTTTCTCTTGTATACATTAATGCAATTTATTTAATTTTAAATTTCTCTTACTTCTGTATTTCGACAAGTAAAATGCTTCTAAATTATTTAAATCCCCTGTTATAATAGATTAGTGTAATTATACGAATGCGAAACACTGACTCTTACTTTAAGGAAAGAGGAAGATTACGAGAGTTTAAGAATACAATTCTTGGGTAAATTCTTGGATCAAAGATAGATGAATAGACAGGCTAAAGAGGAAGAACACAAAACAGTAAACTACATGATGTTCGATGTTCGAATGGGGAATGAAAGAGGGGCATCGAAATTCCTTGTAGGAAAATTAGAGGAAAAGCGCCCAGTACGTAGTAAAAAAATGAGGAGGGAGAATAATATTAACCATGATTTGATGGATGTAGATTATACAGGGGATGATTGGAAAACATTAGTTCAGTACCTAACTTAAGTTATTTTTATTACCCATCTTAATTTTATGGAATGAATGAGTTGAAGTCTACTATACGGTGATATTTTGTCTGCTAGGATGTTCCTGGTTCGAGACATATCAAGCATTTGCGCACAACTCATAACGCCATTCATTTGGGTTGGGCCGAAGGCCTCGAGTAGGTACTACACCCCTCCTATTCTGACCTAAGTTGACACACAGGCTCGGAGTCATGAAGAAGTACAAGAGTGTGTCTCCATTAAGTCACCACAACAACCACATGTTTTAAACATCTGTGGTTTGCTACATCAGACAATTTTTTGTATCTAGCATGAGATGAGGTGGAAGGTGATACGACATGAATGAATGAAAATGAAATGAGACGGTGAGAAGAGAATGGAGAGTGATGGTGGGATGAAATTTTGGGAAATAGAGAACCACGATAAAAACATAAAAAATGCCGGTGTGGCCCACCACTAAATATATACCCTTCCAGAACCACCAGGATTCGAAACTGAGATCCCAGTCGGGGAGGCCGCGCGCTAGTCACGCGCCGCCAACGGTGCGGCTTAATAATCCCCTGTTCCTTTGAGTAGTAACCTGTGATTTACTAAACAACATAAATCTGTTAAAAATTTATTGACATTCTTCCTATTTGGAGTTTAGCTCTTGGGTAAAATTAATATTTAGGTCTGTAAAAAAGGGTGCGCATTAACTGAGGTAAGTTCCAACTCTAAGTCAAAATATCCAGAACTGTGATATTAAGGCGGTTCTACATACAAATACACATCTTACTACTGGAAATGTTCAGAACATGGTGTAAAAAAATCGCAATTGGTTGTATGCCATGTGATTTTCGGCGAGGGGCACTCGGTGGATTGAATTGGTTCTGTGACTTCGTGGACATTCTCTATTTCGTAATGTCTCTTTCATGTAGGCCGCTATTATAGTTAAAGATCTGTGCTTATGAAATATCACTACTGACTTTTTGGACCTTCTGAGGTTTTTAATGTATTTTTCTCTGGTCAGAAATTATCTATTGGAGATTAAAGATCTAATATATAAAAATGAGAATGTTTGTTTGTTTGTTGTTTGTTTGTTTGTTGTTTGTTTTGTTTGTTTGTAGGCTTTATATGCGGCGGTGCATACCGTTGATCCGATTGTGATGGTCCTGTTTTTTTTGAAAAATGTTCGTGAGATTCCGGCGGGATGAACATCAGTGCATAATAGAGAGTTGTATACTCAACTCGCTACATGTCCTTTAAAAATCGCCTTTTGTAGTGGCAAACGTGAAAAAAGTACCTCTTCGCACGCTTAAATTGCTTACGCTGCCCTAAACTATCGACTGCAAATACACAAAAGTTAATAGTACACAGAACTTGAATATTCTCAAAAAGCTCTACAAACGCGTCTCGCGTGATACATAGCATTATGTTTATCTTCTTACGGATAACTCACAATAACCAATTTTGACTTTCCATTGATGCCAAGAAGATCGAGACAAGTACGTTAGATTCCTGTGCACGCATAGCAGCACATGGGCGGGTAATTCTTTTACGGATAACTCACAATAACCAATTTTGACTTTCATTGATGCCATGAAGATGCGATGACAAGTAACGTAGATTCCTATGGCAAGCGCTGGAGGCGGGGGCTAGCATGGCGGGGGGGATTCTCTGTTAGCGGATAACTCACAATAACCAATTTTGACTTTCAGTTTGATTGCCAAGAAGATCGAGACAATTACGTAGAGTCCTGCGCAAGCATAGCAAGCCCATGGCGGGTATTCTTTGACGGATAACTCACCATAACCAATTTTGACTTTCATTGATGCCAAGAAGATCGAGACAAGTACTCGTAGATTACCTGTTTGGGGCAAGCTATAGCAGCATCATGGGGGCGGTTATTCATCTTTAGCGTATAACATCACAATAACCAATGTTTGTTTGTCGTTTAGCTCATTGATGCCAAGAATATCGATATAAGTAGATTCCCGGGCAACACCGGGTAATCAGCACGGGAATCTTAAAATATAATACGATATATATTTATAATTGTTTTTAATTCAACTTATTCAACTAATAATAAGAAGTAGCATTAATGTTTGTCTTTCAGCTCATTTAATGGGCCTAGAAGAATCGGGAGGAGTAGATTCCTGGACAACGCCGGGTAAACAGCCCGGGGTATCTAAAAATAATTACGATAATTTGTTTTGTTATTAATCATTCAAGTTTAATCCAAAAAGGCGAGCATTGTGGTGCAGTTGTGTTAGGCGTAGCAGTCCAATCGCCGGGTATTAGCTAGTATCCTTATAAAATAATACTATGAAATTATGTGGACACTCTGTATTTTGTAATGTTTTCTTTCGTGTAGATCTTTATTGAAGTTAAAGATCTGTTGTGATTTTGTGGACACTCTGTATTTTGTAATTGTGGTGTCCGGTTCTCAATGTATACCGTTATGTGGAGTTAAAGATCTTGGTATAAAACTTGAAGTATAGTTGTGCACTTCCTGAAAATGAGTCGCAGTTGGGGAATTTATATCGCATCCTTGTGTTTGAAATAACTTAAAGAAATTAAACATGAGATATGGTGGAGTTGTATATATGCGAATTTATTGATCTAAGAAAAGGTCATGCAGTATCGATACTTCTCGGGGGGAGATTAAAAACAGGAACGAGACAGTCAAAAAAAAAATGCTTTGTGCAGGGCAGTGTTATTCTGCATTACACTTGGCAGTCTTTTAGTGATACTTCGCAATATACGATCAATATTAGGATAGTTTCCACAAATTGTATTTATTTTTGGTTTATTATTATTATTATTATTATTATTATTATTATTATTATTTTATTATGTCGCACTCGTCCATCGCGCTGTGGACTCCAGGTAGCGTGCTGCCTTGTCATGCAGGGGGCGGGCCGGGTGCGATCCCCGGACGGGGCAGTTTCTCTGGTTGAGTTTTATTATCGGTTTTTCCTACGCTATATAGACAAATTTCTATGAAAACTTTAAGGTCGGCAAATGGTCCCTTCGAAATCATGTGGCAATCACCATCATCATCCTTATTATCATCATCATCATCATCCCTGCACCGGTGTGGAAAGCAACGGGAAGCTACCACACTCTACAATTCGCTAGTAAAGCTGCAAAGGCATAAGCCTGAAAATACTATGATTGCAGTGAAATACCTGCCCTCGGTGCGAATTACTATGGATGGATTCTTGTTATTATTATTATTATTATTTTCGGGGACCCGTTGGTCCGCTGAAAAGCTTTCTGACATTTGGCTTACAGTGTGAGGAAAACCTCTCGAAAAAAACGCTCACGCGCAGGAGCCTGTCCCGACCGGGAATCATACCTCGGTGCTCCCGCTGCGTGACGAGACAAGCACGCTACCTCCAACTTCAGCAGCGGTTGGACATTATATCTATCAGTAATCGATATAGCGCACTGGGGTATCAATCCATAGGTCCGGGTTCAAGTCCAGGCTGAGCGCTTTTTTCTTACCATATATATATGGGCTAAGATTATATATATATTACGCGGCTAAGCCCCGGGCCGCTGTGTGTTTTCTCCTCTATAGATCACTTTTCTATATGCACGTCATGGATCAATTGGAAGGCATATGTTCAAAAACGTGAATGGACGACAAAGTATGTGCTAACAGCTATAAACAATAGAAGAACAAATTATATTATAAAAATATAGGTATAGGCCTACTTTCGTTAATCCGATATTATAATGAAAAAGTTCAGAAGTAGTAATTTACATGTATGTATAACCATCATATTAAATTCGCTTGAATTACTAGGTCCTTTTTTTTTTTTTTTTTTTTTCATTAGTAAGTTTCAGTTTTGTCGTATTAATTTCAGTTGAGAAACAAGTGCTTAAGCTAAATTGGCTTTAAATACAGAGCAGCATGTCTGATTCTTTTTTTATTACTTTTTACTTGTCAGTGTTGATTGATAACTGAGTTCAGTCTTTTGAAAGCCTTTATTAAAACAGTGATGCCTTGTGGCGTCGCTTTGTCTACAAAACTCGTGCAATAGCAAAACTCTAGTAAAGAAGTTAATAGCTTGTTATTAACTGAAAACCATTATTTTCTTTCTTTCTTGCTTATGACCAAAATTACTAATACAATAGGCTTTATATTTATCTACATGATGTGGCATATTCTTAAATTTGCACAACTGCATAAGTTACTCGTGTTGTGAAATTAACATTGCGATTAAATTTAAATCAATTCATTTTTTAGACATTTTCATCTCGATGTTTTTAATTAATTTTTATATACCAAGTTTGATTTCGATGAAACAAAAATTGGGACCACTAGAGTGTTATTGTGAGTGAATTATTATAAAAGATAGAGAATCCGGCGTTACCCGGGAATCTATTTATCCCGATCTTCTTGGCGTCAATGACCTGAAAGACAAAAATGGTTATTGTGAGTTATCTGTCGCGGCTTTTTTTGTAGATTTTGTTTGAGATATTGAATTATGTGTACATTAATTTGGTAGGCCTATATTTGTTATGGTTTAGGCACCGTAAGACATTTAAGCATCCAAAAATGACATTTCTAGTGTGCCGATAACTTTTTTTAGCTCCAACCCTGTAGTATGTAAGGTAATATGTTACATGCATTTAATTACTCCAGAGAAATTCTCTAAATGATGGTAAACCTCAATTTAAATCAGTCAAGTTATTTTTAAGTCCATAAAGGACAAACAGGCTCACATTCATTTTTATTTAGGCCTATAGAGGTGAAAAAAAGTTCATAGATTTTGTAGTATAATTGGCACTATGAAACCTGGAGTCGACCGCGGTTGTCTAGCGGCTATGTTCCTTGCCTTTAGTCTCGAGGGTTGTATGTTCATATCCGGCCGAGGTCGATGGGTTTTTTATGATGGAAAAATCTAAGGGACAAGTCTTCCGAGATGGACCTTAAGCTGTGTGTCCCGAGTCTGAATATTTTCAGGCATGTAAAAGAATCGCAAGCATATTTAAAAACGCCTCTGTTGAAATTTAACAGACTTTAATCTATCCAAGTAAGCTAATTACAGCAGTTGCCTATTAGATGTCTCATTCAAACGATGTGCTAATCATGTGTCACTTGTTGACATCTGTAGATAAATAAGCGTAACTAAATTAGCGTCACCACAATTTTGACACTAGGTCACAAGATAACAATCGCTCTCCACACCACTTCCTCTTATTCTACTTAGTTCATTAGTAGCCTCTACCCGCTCCTGGAATTCCCATCCGCGAGATATCAGGGATTCCGCACACTTGACATTTTTCCTCAGAACTAAATGTATTTTATGTGATTAATAGTAATTTTTCTCATTTTTCTATCTTGTAAATTTTATATTTCATTTTTTAAATCTAGAGTAAATCAAAATATATTATAAATAATAAATGTATTGCCAGGTAAAATTAAGCTGTTATCATTATAATTAGTAATATTCTATAATTATAATAATTAATATTAATATCCCATTCGCTTCAAGTTTAAATGCTCATTGTATTTCCCCAAAAACTGAATTTTAATCACCGTAAAATATATTGTCTGTTTTCAGACATTAAAAACTAACAAAAGATAACGGTATTTGAGATCTCAATAAGGGTGAAGACCGAAATACATTCCTCTACTATTCATAAATAAAATTACTAACAAAAACAACTCACTAATATTACTTTTTAAGAATTAATAATGCGTTTTTGCATTATTTAATAAAAATAGGCTTAGGATTTGTTAATATATTTACCTAATGCCTTGTATAAAAAGCGTAGATTAATTCATTGTAGTTTATTACTTTCTTTGTATTTTTTTCTTTTCTTTTTACGTATAGTAGATTCGAGCTGTTATTCCTTTTTTTTTATTCATTGTATCATTAATTTAATTTTAATTGTATTTAGTTTCATTGTATTAGTAGTCATTATTTTCATTATTATTCAATATGACAGATAATTAATTGTTCAATGTCTATTATTGTAATTTTTTTTTGTATTCATATGTAACATATGTTTGTCCTGGTGAGTGGAAGAGAAGGTCACATGGCCTTAACTCCACCAGGCTAAATAAATCTAAATCTAAATCTAATAAATGTTAACAAATGATTACCCTGCCAAAGGATGTACAAAATATTACGAAATATGTAACAGGCATAGTTAAGCGAGTGTACCTCGTCTTCTGAGGCGATTGGGTTAATATTCTCACTCAGAAAACCTTGTATTTTGTAAGGAATGGTTAGCAGTGTGGTAGTGTAGGTAAGCGAGGACCGATATTTTTAGTTAGGTTATTGTAGCGCGCAGTTGAAAGAGGCAGCAAGCACCACTGTTAGGCTCTGACGTCAGTCATGCTTTCAATTATCTAGCGAAACCTCTACACCAGGGTAATTTAGTCCGTTCAGATGGTGATGACGAAATTAATCGTGGTAATGAACATTCAAACCCGGTGCTAACCTTCAAGACTTAAGAATTTCTGGAAGAAACCTTAATATGGTTGGTCAGCTCCGGAATATGACTCTCAATCTAACTCACTCTGTATCAGTAGGCCTATATCATATTTCTTTTAATATTAGGATTTTTTTATATTATCTGGTATATGCGCATAACATTTTATATTATTCAAAGCTATTGTGTATCGTTTTCCAAGAATTTTTTCTCCTGGAGGAAATTCTATTTTTTGTATGCTTTTAATTCGTTCTTTACATGATGGTCATATAGTTCAGATGGCATTTTCTTGGAAAATGTTTATCTTATTTTCCCTTCTGTAGCGAGTCAATTTCTGAGTGTGATCTCCAGTAACATACACTGCACTTTTCATGCTTCGAGTCACGAAGATGGCTTTTTAATTTTACGGACCATTTCGGCAGACCAGAATATGTAGATTAAGTGTATGTACTGTGTAAAGATATGAGCATAGGATGGAGCTGTGTTTAAAAGCAGACGATTGTAATGAGTAGTAGAAAGTAATTCGTAATCAGAAATTTGTATCTCTGATTCTGGTAATTTTAATGTTTAAAAAATGTGTTAATTATTATACGGAACTCAGCTTTGCGCTCCCAGAATTGGAGAAGTAAATGTTAGTTCAGAAAAAGGGGCCGAATCAACATACATGATTAAAATATATATGTAGTCAATATGCCCATTTCACCAATTAATGTTTTAAGATGGTCAACAAGTTTTTCAGCCAAGCTGTCATTCTCAAGACCAGATATTGATCAGTCAATATCTGGTCTTGAGAATGACAGCTTGGCTGTAGAAACTTGTTGACCATCTTAAAACATTAATTGGTGAAATGGGCATATTGACTACATATATATTTTAATATTATATCACCAAGAAGATCACTTGTGTATTAAAAACATACATGATGACTCGAAATCAATTTCCTTGGATTCTGATTACGTATTACTAGTGTTACTGAAAACGTACAGTACCAGGAGTTAGGATATTTATTGGTTTAAGTTTTATAGGCGTACATGTTATTTTCCATACAACAACACCCAAATGTGTCCACCGCTGTGGTCTCGGGGTGGCGTGCTGCCTTGCCACGCAGCGGGCCCGGGTTCGATCCCCGGTCGGGACAGTTTTTCTGGGTGAGGTTTTTATCGGGGTTTTTCTTCACCTGTAAGACAAATGTCAGGAAAACTTTAAGGCCCAAACGGTCATCGCAATCATCATCATCATTCATATTCATCTTAGGTTAAGCTTAGGATTAGGGACTCTCCTGGCGCATCATTATCATCATCATCACCCATCATATCATCGGGGCAACGTAACCCCGCCTTCCAGGCGCCCCAACTTCACAAGTGGGTTACAACTACGCCATGCCAGGAGAGAAACCAGGAATGTCGAAAGACAAAGTTGGGGCATTTGGAAATAAAAAAAACACCCAAATGTGCTGCTACGTACAGATGTGTGGGAGTTAACGCAACAGCAAAAAAATTAGAAAGAAGGATAATATTGTTTTGAGAAATTTCTTTGAATTTGATATTGGTGAATTAATGTTTTTATAAAGTTAGTAGCACATATACTTCCTTTTCGACTGCAAGTACGTAGGCGTTATATCAATTCCCCGATTAGCTTTTGAGCAGAGTGGAGTGGAGAAGTTTTTCCTTGTATGCCTTTCAAAGCCATAAAGCTCAGTAACTTACTAAATAAAAAATAAAAATATACATATGTTTCTAGAATCTTAAACCTCTAAATCAGAATTATTTTGATAATAATAATATTATTATTATATCAGTATATTATATTATATTATATTATATTATATTATATTATATTATATTATATTATATTATATTATATTATATTATATTATATTATATTATATTATATTATATTATATTATATTATATTATATTATATTATATTATATTATATTATATTATATTATATTATATTATATTATATTATATTATATTATATTATATTATATTATATTATATTATATTCCACCTCTGTGGTCTCGAGGTAGCGTGCTCCCTTGTCACGCAGCGGGCCCGGGTTCGATCCCCGGTCGGGGCGGTTTTTCTGGGTGAAGTTTTTATCGGGGTTTTTCCTCACCTGTAAGACAAATGTCAGGAAAACTTTAGGCCCAAACGATCCCCCAAATCATATGGCCATGGCCATTATCATCATCCTTATCATTATTATCATCACCATCCTTCACCGGTGTGGAAAGCAACAGGAAGCTACCACACCTATAATTCCCTAGTAAAGCTGCAAAGCATAGCATGAAAATGCTATGATTGCAGTGAAAGAACTGCCCTCGGGCAGAATTACTATGGATGGATATAATATGATATTGTAATATATATATATATATATATATATATTTTTTTTTTTATTTCTTTGTACATTATTGGTCTTCTGTTTTGGACTCTAATTGAAAGTAGAATGCTATGTTATTGGGATTATCGATTTTATTCTCGTGAAACATTCAATAAATCAGACATTATTATTATTATTATTATTATTATTATTATTATTATTATTATTATTATTATTATTATTACTCTTATTAATATTATTATTATTATCATCATCGTCGTCGTCGTCGTCGTCGTCGTGAACTTCATACATTAAGGCCTTTAAGGCTTGTTCCGGTCTCATTCTTTAACACTCTTTACACCATCTTGTCTTCAGTCTCCCAACATTTCTTCTGCGCTTTGGGTTATAGTTCATGATATGTAGAATGCGAGATATAGTATGGAAATAGTGTACTAATATGCTTGCAAGTATTGTGCGACTAAACTGTGGACTGAAACACAGGGAGTGCGGCACTTACATCACGACCATAGTTTATTTACTCGTACAATTAACATAGCTAACGTTTTAGTGCTGAACAATTGTGTATTAATACATTTGTGATTATATAAGTTTGTAGTATGTACCAGTTGTCAGGGTAGGCAGACTATACAATGCACACAGAGCGGTAGGCATCACTACCTTGTCTCTCTTGACATAGGCTGAAAAATGACGTATATATATATATACCTTATTAATTAAGGAAAAGAAATGCGTTTATTTTTATTTTTCTGCAGATAAAATAAACTTATCTCAAAGCATGGTTTGTGTTTATGTTCCCTTTTTCAGCCGTAGCTTGAATTATCCGAGCTTCAGGCTGTATGATTTTTACATATGAGCGTATAACAATATAAATCCACTACGTTACGCCAAATGAAAAATAAACCTTCAGGCGCTATCATGGCCCTAGGTTCAACTTAGCCTCTATATTATTCAGGGATTACCGCACACTTGACACATGTAAGTCACGCTTAATATACAATTTCATGTTGTTAAATGAATTTTCTCTAGATTAAATTGATTCTGTGCAATTAATAGTTTTTTCTCATTTTTATATCTTGTACATTTTATATTTCATTCGTTAAATCTGGAGGAAAACAAAATAAAATGTAAATAATACTTGTATTGTAGATATTCATAAGTAATGCCACGAGTGATTTCCAAATTATCGATAAATTCACGACTCACGAAGTGAGGAGTGAATTTATCTAGAGAATTTGGAAATCAAGAGTGGCATTTGTTAGGACTATTTAACGAATAAATTAAGCTGTTTGCCCCGCGCCATAGCCGAGCGGTTAAGGTAGGAAGCCTTGGCGCAGAGCTACGGGACTTGCGCTGGTTCGAGTCTCCATGGGGGAAGAAATTTTCTCATGGTATTTCGGCCAGTATGGGACCGGTGCCCACCCAGCATCGTGAGGCAATTGGGTAGCTACAATAAGTAGCGGCTCCAGGTTGAGGAACCAGCTCTAACGGCTGGGGGACTCGACATGCTAACCAAATGTCACCCCTACACTGGTTGTTGATCATCTACCTCTGTGATTGACACATGTGGATGTGAAGGGCCAGCAGCCGGCTGGTAAAAGGGCAACCGCTGAAAAGTGGAAAGACCCTCAATCGGAAATTAAGCTGTTTACTCACAAGCCATTATTTAACTATAGTTATTTTAAAATATTTATACATTTAATGTAAACGGCGATGTTTGAAAACAAATGAGAAACGATAGGTACGCTTCATCTGCTTCTTTTGTTTATCATTGCAACCAGATCATAATATTTATTGCCAAAGGAACGCAATATTGTAAGAATGCTCTCTAGTGGAGTAAAAATTAAACACATCAAACTGTATATTAATTAATTTCTGATGTCGTACGATGTAAATATGACAATTATATTTTTTTCTGGATTGTTACCTGGGAAAAAATACATTTAAGAAAGTGCAAACAGTGGTTTCTTTTTTTGGTGGTATAATCAATTGCTACAAATGTTTTTATATTAACTCCCGCATGCGGCATGTGTTGATATTCATGAACTATATATACAATCTGGTAGCCGTATTTCTCACAGGCTCAGTCACTGCAAAATAATGGTCAGACCTGTTCAGAATATTAAAAAGGAGGAGCTTTCTTTAATATGGTAATTATAACACTAATAAATATTTCGTGAAACACGGCTCTGATTGGTTGTAAAACAGAAATCATTGAAACGTGATTGGCCATTGAGTCCCATTTGGGGCATGAGTTAAATAGTCTATGTAATTATTTTGTTTATTATAATTTAGATCTGACAGTAAATTTTGTATTTTTCTAATCTTGTTGAGTGATAAACAAGGTTTTAAGGCCTTAACTATGCCAGGTAAAATATTATTATTTTCATTATTATTATTATTATTATTATTATTATTATCATCATTATTATCATTATTATTATTATTATTATTTTTGTTGTTATAAATTCGATGGAAATGGATTTCTTGAGCATGAAAGCAGCATGATGTTCAAAATTTAAAAAATAAGAAATACTATCGTACAATATTCAATAGTAGATTATATAATTAAATTGGTATGGGCACGTACGACGAATGCAAGAAGAAAGGTTACCCAGGGAAACATTGGAATGGTGTCCACCTGGAAGAACAAAGTCGAAACTCGTAGATGCAAGAAATAAGAACTGGAATGAGAACAAGAGGAGTGAATGGATAGAGTGGAGAAGAAAAATAGAACTTTAGGCACAGAAAGATGTGGAAAGATTAAAATTCTGTACATAAATAAATTGTTGTTATTATTATTATTATTATTATTATTATTATTATTATTATTATTATTATTATTATTATTGAGGAAATAATATTTAAGCAACTTTTCACACATATGTTAAGTCTATCGACATTGGTTAAGAAAGTATGCTACACGCAGGGACGTAGAGGGTTCAAGTCATGATGGGTATGAGGATTTTATACTGGCCTAAACACTCTTGGATCGATTCACCCTTTAACTTAAATGAATACCAGACACATATTCTGAGAGTAATGGCAGCCATCACATAGGGCTGACAACCCAGCTGACATCTCGAGCCGACTGTCTAAAAAAGATAAGAAGCTTTAACCTCCTATTACCTTAAGGCTTGTAGTGGGATCACTTTATCTTTATCTTCAACAGTAAGTCTATATGAGTATTGTAACATTAAAACAGTGGAACAAGTTAATCCTTATGTTCTAGTTAAAATTGCACATCATTCGTTTTACGCTCTTTATTATTTCCCCAGTTTTATTCGTAAACCTTTGTACATTCCACGTTCCTACAAGAACGGTCCTATTTCTTAGTTTCTTTCGTTGTTTATTGAATTCGTCCGGCATTTCATTCTCGGACTTTTTAGCATTATATATTTTTTTCAAGCGAACAAGGAGGACCAGAAGATTTTTAATCAAGGTTCTCTTTCTTTATCTCTTGAAGAAGCAATGCTAACTGCAAGAAAATAAGTAAATTAAAATAAGCAGAAATGGATTTTTGGAGGAGTTAAGTTAGAATTTCTAGCAGAGATAAAATAAGAAACAGTGCAATTAAAAAAAGACGAATGTTCAAACTTCAATAGTCGATTTCATTAAAAAAACAAATAATTAAAATGGTGTGGTCATGTAATAGTGTATTACGATGCGAGGTTGGGAAGTGGTTTTTACAGAATCGAGGAAAAATTTTTAAAAATCGAGCGATTGCGAGGTTTTTACTTTCCAAGAGTCTGTAGAACACTTCACAAACGTGCGTTGTACATTATTTTTTGCGCGATGGTGTTTTCAAAATAATAAATAATAGTAAAATAATATCTTTGTTGGAAATTTTTGCGTTCATTATAAACAGTTGACTAACTTTAACAGTGTGGACAATGTTTATTAGTTGAAACAACAGGAGGCCTTGAGAACAATTACTGATAACATGGTCGCAAGTACGTATTTATTGTTTTATATTGTTTCATATAAAGTTCAATTAATTTAAAACGCAGTGATTTGTTTCGTATAATGTATATTAACACTACCTTTTGGATATTTTCTGTATATACATTGTACGTAGTATACATAGAGAGCAGTGGTTTTACTTCCCGCATGAGGGTGTAAATGTAATATTACAGTATAGTTACAGAAAGTTGAACTTTCATTAATGGTCGCCATTGCTGGTAAGTACAACAAAACACACTATCGCGGAAAAAAATAATAACAGAAGACAGATTTTCAAGAATAATACTATAACGGGTGTCACTTGGTACAAGAAGGCGTGAACGGCCAAAATTAACGTGGATTGATGGTGTTTTGAGCAGCATAAGGGAAAAAGGGTTGGACGATGGAGATTGGAATGACAGAGATGTGGAGGTGAATCACAGTAGATTAATTGAGCGCAGGAAGTATTTGAGAAACATTTTGCCTGCTAAATAAATTCCGATTGAGGGTCTTTCCACTTTTCAGCGGTTGCCCTTTTACCAGCCGGCTGCTGGCCCTTCACATCCACATGTGTCAATCACAGGCTAAATAAATACATAAATAAAATGGGACTTTAAATATACCGAATATTATGTTCATTTATGCTGATATTACTTTGCTATTGCTGATCATGTTACAGAAGTCTCGAAAATTGTGTCATACTTATTTAATACAGGCTTTCCACTTTACAGCAGTTCGCCCTTGATTCCTGCTTTCCAGAGATTCCTATCTTCCCATTGTCCTTCTTCCATGCCCCTCTTCATCATGGCATCATATATTCCCTCATACCATGTTCTTCTACTTCTCCCCCTCTTCCTTCTGCCTGGTACCATCCAATCCAACACCTGTTTAGGCCACTGGTCTTCCGGCATCCGTTGTACATGTCCATACCACTGTAGAACTCTCTTTGTTATCCTTTCGATAACAGTTTCTTGTGCATCCATTTCTTGTCTGATATATGTATTTCGAATATGTTGTAGCCTGGATATTCTCATACTTCTCCGTAATCCATCCATTTCTGTAGCCAAAATTCTTTTCTGCATCCTTTCATTTATTGTCCAGCTTTCTGATTCATATGTAAGTATACTTTCTATTATTGCTGTATAATCTCTTTTTTTGTTTTTCTGGTCAAATTACTATTCCATAAAAGACCATTCAGGGATCTAATCGCCTTCCTTGTATAATTTACTCTGTTAATATATTTTTCACAAGTACCAGATTTATCTATTATAGATGTAATTGTGTCATACAGTTTCGAAAAATCTCAATGAGTAGATTCATGCGGAGCGCGAATATTTTTTTTTTGTGATTCTACACAGTGATCTGCTGACGGACCCATGAAATATTTTAATCTGTTTATTAGGAAAATAGGATTCTATTCTATAATATTCTGCCCGAGAAGCAAGTCTTTCACTACAATCATGGTATTTTTATGCTATGCTTTGCAGCTTTACTACGGAATTACATGTGTGGTATAATAGCTTTCCGTTGCTTTCCATACCAGTGAATGACGATGATGATATTAAGAATGCTAATGATTGTCGGATGATTTTAGGGGACCGCTGGTGCCTACGTTCCTAACATTTGTCTTACAGATGAGGAAAAACCCCGAAAAAATCTTCACCCAAGAGCCTGTCCCGATCAGGATTCGAACCCGGGTCCGCTGTGTGACAAGGCAGCACGCAACGTGGAGACCACATCAATCCTCTAGAATTAGTTCTCGTAAAAAATGGTTTAATGATTGTACTTCGAATATTTTCCTCGACTGGCATTGGATAGCTGAGAAACAGATTAGAGAAATTACGATTTTTTAAAATCATGATAAATGCGATGTCGAATATGAAAGAAAGAAAGAAAGAAGAAAGGAAAGAAAGAAAATCTTAGAGATCTACAAGTTTACATACAAAATTCTCTTAATAAAATGTTATATCAGTTTGTAAACGAGATAAAAAAATGCGTGGTTATTGGTTTCCTATTTCATGCGAAATGTCCTCAATCAAAACACGAGCTGTTGTGAATGTAAAACATGATTTTATCAGTTGTTTATGAGAGTTTTTGGTCTTTTAATTCTATTTATAACGAAAGTATGTATTCATATAGGTTTTGAAAATTAAATATAGAATAAAGTATGCGCTTTGATACTGCCATAAAATGTAACTCAAAGAGAATATTCCCGGATTTCTATTTAATAAATGTGCGAGCAAAAAATGAACTGCGCAAGAATTAATTAACTTCCTAGTATTTCAATATTCGTTTAATTTCAGATATTGTTCAGTTCATCATTTCAGCTACCTACTTTTACTAACAAATCGGATATTAAAATTTGAATATCTATATAGTATTGCAAGAAAATGTCCTGTCGTGAATAGAAAAATTAAATTGAACCAAAACTTAGTATTCTAAATTTTGGCGAATTTGGGAATACAGGACATAGATCCTACATACAACAGTCAAATTTACTGGTAGTAGTAGTAGTAGTAGTAGTAGTTGTTGTAGTAGTAGTGGTAGCCTAGTAGTATTGATCCGATTGTGATGGGGCTTTTTGTAAAATGTTCAGGAGATTCCCGGGATGAACATAGGCTATGAGAGAGTTGTGATACTCAACTCCTATAGACTTAAAAATAGCCCTTTGTAGTGGAAAACGTGAAAAAAAAGAGCTTTTTGGACGCTTAAATGGCTTACGCTGCCTAAACCATAACAAATACACAAAATTAATATACACTGAATTGACTATCTCAAAATGTTCTACGAAAAAGTCCGCGACAGCATAAGTTTATCTCTTACGGATTTCTCACAATAACCATTTTTGTCTTTCATTAATGCCAAGAAGATAGAGACAAGTACGTAGCTAGATTCCTGTGCAAGCATTAGCAGTACAATAACGAATTTTGTGTTTTAGCTCATTTATGTCAAGAAGATCGAAATAAGTAGATTCCCGAGCAACACCGGGTAATCAGCACGGGGAATCTTAAAATAATTACGATATATATTTATAATTATTTTACACTGAACTTATCTAACTAATCATAAGAAGTACATTAATTCTGGTATTTCAGCTCATTTATGCCAAGAAGATCGGGATGAGTAGATTCCCGGACAACACCGGTAAACAGCACGGGGTATCTAAAAATAATTTCGATATAAACGTCCCCTCAAACTTATTGAACTGAACATAAAACACGTTAATTTTCGTATTCGATCTCATTTATGTCAAGAAAATCGGGATAAGTAGATTCCCGGGCAACGCCGGGTAATCAGCACGGGGAATCTTAAAATAATTACGATATATATTTATAATTATTTTACACTGAACTTATCTAACTAATCATAAGAAGTACATTAATTCTGGTATTTCAGCTCATTTATGCCAAGAAGATCGGGATGAGTAGATTCCCGGACAACACCGGTAAACAGCACGGGGTATCTAAAAATAATTTCGATATAAACGTCCCCTCAAACTTATTGAACTGAACATAAAACACGTTAATTTTCGTATTCGATCTCATTTATGTCAAGAAAATCGGGATAAGTAGATTCCCGGGCAACGCCGGGTAATCAGCACGGGATATCTAAAAAATATAAATTTATAATTATTTTTCCTTTTACGTACTCAACTAAACTTAAAAGGACATTAATTTTCACTCATTTAGGCGTAGCAGCGCATTCCGGGAATTAGCTAATACACACACACACATATATATAATATATTATATATATATATATATATATATATATATATATATATACATATAGGTCTTTATTACGAATAGCACATTAGTTGTTATGTAAAGTCTCCCCCGCCGTAGCCGATCAGTTTAAGGCATCATGTCTTGCTGAAAAGTTTTGGAATTTGCGCTGGTTCTAATCCTCATGGTGGAAGAAATGTTCTAATCTTCTTATGGAATTTAGGCCAGTATGGGACCCGTGCTCGTCCGGAATAATGAAGAATCCGAGTAGCTACAGTAAGAATGTTCCCTTGCAAACATTATTCGACCCATTCTTGTTTAAGTAAGTGTACATAATTGGAACCCTACAAATATACCAGGGTAAAATGTGATTAGATCCGGTGGTGTATACACTGTTTTTTCCACTCTGTCACATTTTATTGTATTTTTTTAAGTTTATTGAGAGCATATTCACTGGTGCAAATGAATTGTCATGATAACCTTTTTTCTGTAATACTGATTGAATTAATAGGATTTATAAGTATAATGTAAAATATTATATTGTTTTAGACAACTCAAAATATAAAATATAAAATTCCACGTAAATTTGGCATGGCACACAAAATTTAAATTTTCTACCCTGCTTCCCAAAGCGGTATATGTACTATTAAAAAGATTTTCAAGTGCCTGCATCCTAAAATATTGTGTGATAAGAAAAAATTCATACGTAACAAAAATTTATTTAAATAAAAAACTCTTACACCACGCAGGAATATTAGTTGTTACGTCAGTTTCCTTTATTTTGTATAATTAGTAACTAAAGTTTATTAAAACATAAATTCAAAACGTGTACTGTATATTATAACTCCTGCTATATATATATATATATATATATATATATATATATACTTACTTACTCACTGGCACTATCGAACCCGAAGGTTCATGACCGCGCGGACATAAGCTCTCCATACATCCCTATCCTGAGCTAATGCTTTCCAATCATTCCCTGTATAACCTACTTCCCTTAAATCATAGTTAATGTTTTTCTCCCACCTCATTCTTGGTCTACCAACTGGGCGTTTTCCCTCTGGCTTTCCTACAAGAAGCTTCCATGCACGTCTTTCATTCCCCATACGCGCAACATGTCCTGCCCATCGCAGTCTACGAGACTTAACTGTTCTTATTATATCTGGCTTCCTATAAAAGACCATGTAGTTCATTGTTATGTAGTCTTCTCCATTCACCTGTCTGTTCATCTCTCTTTGGTCCAAAAATTTTCCTAAGAACTTTATTCTCAAATACTCGTAATCTCCTTTCCTCCCTTAAAGTAAGAGTCCATGTTTCGCACCCATATAATATAACTGGTAGAATAATAGTTTTATATATCTTCAGCTTAACGTTTTTTGAAAGGAGTTGGGACATCAAAAGTCTCTGCAATGCATAATAGCATGCATTTCCAGAATTGAGTCTATGTTTCATTTCTTTGTGCATCTCATTCCTATTTGTGATTATTGTTCCTAGGTATTTGAATTCAGCCACTTCCTCAAAATTTCCCTCATTTGTCATTAGCTGTCCATTTCCATTATATACTGAATTTCTACGTGTGACCATATGTTTAGTTGTACTGATATTTACTTCCAGTCCTAATTTCTTAGTGTTACTCATATATATATATGTATATATGTCAACAGTTTATTGAAATAACATTGAAAATTTCACAGAGATTATTATTTTACTCTCATTCTGTAAAACATGACGATATTCTGCAGTTACATCAGTTACCGGCATAATACTATAAAACCATTATGGGTAGGAGTTCACCTGATACGAAATTATAAAAATAGTACTAAATTTAACTTGGCGTAGCAGCGCATGCTAGGTATTAGCTAGTAATGTATAAATACCTAATATATGTAAATTATGTAGGTAAACAATAAAATGTTTATGCTTTTATCATTTAATAAAATGTCAATGTCAAGACACGTTGTATCTCGTCTTCTCCGACAAACTTTTCTTTTCCTTGAATCGAGATCTCATTTGAATTCTGTACAATAAGAATTGACAGTTTTGTTTGTATGGCCTCCATATTATATCGCCGTGGCCTCAAGGGTGACCTGTCCGGATTCTTACGGTAGTCTCGTTTTCACTCATATTGTTATACTGCTCCCAGAAACACTACTTGTCACTATTCTGTGTCAATTCTCCATCCTCAGGATCGATTCTGTTACATCCCACCTCCTTCTATTCAAAGACTACTTTTTTTTATTTTTTTTCATACAACATTTTACCTCTATGTTCATCAGTTTGAAATGCAATTTACATATTTATTAATACACTATACCTATTCCGAGCTAAGTTCCAGCCCTAATGTGAACAAACCGGATGTATGAATTCATTTTAATTGGTCGAATAACCGTTTTACCTTTAAGCGTGTAAGAAAATGTAGTTCGCTCTCTAACACTCTAAATAAAGGAAATAAAAATAATAGGCATATATATATATATATATATATATATATATATAATATATATATATATAATGCTAGCAAATACCCTGCGTGTGCTGCTACGCCTAAATAAATTAAAATGAATGTGCTTTTATGTTTAGTTGAATAAGTAATAGGAAAAATAATTATAAATTACTTATTCCAATCTTCTTGACATAAATGAGCCGGAATACGAAAATTAACGTGTTTTATGTTTAGTTAAATTAGTTAGGGGAAAAATTTATATCGTAATTATTTTTAGATATCCCGTGTTGTTTACCCGGCGTTGAACCGGGAATCTACTTATCTCGATCTTCTTGTCATAAATGAGCTAAAAGAAAAAAATCGTTATTGTTAGTTTTCCGTAAAAGAATACCCGCCATGTGCTGCTATGCTTTCACAGGAATCTACGTACTTGTCTCGATCTTCTTGGTATCAACGAGAGACAAAAATGGTTATTGTGAGTTATCCGTAAGAGATAAACATATCCTGTCGCGGACGTTTTTGTAGAACTTTTTGAGATATTTAATTCTGTGTACATTAATTTTGTGTATTTGTTATGGTTTAGGCAGCGTACGCCATTTAAGCGTCCAAAGAGTTACTTTTTTTTCACGTTTTCCACTACAAAGAGCAATTTTTAGGGGTGTAGGAGTTGAGTGTCACAACTCTCTTATAGTCTATGTCCATCCCAGGAATCTTCTGAACATTTTGCAAAAAGCCCCATCACAATCAGATCAAAGGTATGGCCGCGCATAAAGTACGAACAAACAACAAACAAACATTCATTTTTATATATTAGATCTACTAAATGTCTACATAAATTATATGGGAGAATCTTATAATATATTCTTACAATTCTAAAATGTTAAATAAGTATTGTTTCTTATCCATGCGTAATGAAGAATACTTTGGAATTTCAGTTTGTGTGGTCGCCTCTGTTCAAATTCTTAAAACATTGGAAATTATAGCATTTGAAAAGTGGAGAGAAACAAATTATTTTGAACACTTTCAAACAGTTTAGTGAAAAATATAACACATTACCCATTAGGATGTAATTAAAATAACAGAATTTATAAGCGAGTTAGCATTGAGCATAAATTCTGCTCGAAATGTAATTGAAAATAAAGGATATCTGTCGATATCGTAGAAAAATTGTAAAAATCTGATTAGATACGCCTATATATAATTTTGTGTCATAAATAAAAAAGAAATTGAGGGATTTCCTAATTATTCGTACTATCTTACCTTGAATTCAGTCTTATATCTGTAAATACGATATTACCTAAGAACAATGTTTCTATCAATGACAGTTCTGTACACAATTGAGTAAAAGTAGCACCACGGTTCCCTAATAGACGAAATTCCTTACTGAACTACTGGAATTTAGCTTGGAATTAGTATAGGACAATGGCGGCCTCTAGGCCGCAAATGGTCATCCAAGCCAATTCGAATGAGTCTCGAAATTCTCTTATTGTAATATATTTTAATGTTATTTTTCCATTAAATAGCTTTATTTTTTCCAAGGAATTTAAGAGCTTTCATCCCTTTTATGGCTCATCTTTTTATATAATAACATAATATATTAACCTTTAAATCCGCAATGTGGTCTATATAATTCCTGAAATGTGTGTGGAATTTACACATTATACCTAATAATAACAGTTATGCACGATTTTGTTTTCAGTGCGGTCCGCCACATTTAAATAACTGATACCAGAAATTACTGTTTTGCCAGTTTAAGGGTTAAACTGCAATCTACAATGGGGTCCTAATGTTGGGCTTTAGCCCTTCCTACGTCAGGAGTTACTAGACTTTTTTTTTTTAGTTAAGTTTATTCCCTAACGATGTCATGAATAGTATAGTCTGACCAACTGATCTGTGCCACCGTAAGTTATGCGAACTAAACACTAATTCCTTTTCTGCCTCGCGTAATTCATTTTCCTCCATGCATTGCTATCTCTCTCTCTTGTTTTGCCCCTCCCACTACTCACAATTTTAAGCTTCTTGCGGGACAGATTATTTGCACTTACAGTCCAGTGTTGTCAACTCAACATGAACACTGTGGCTCGAAGTGGTGAAAGAAATATGATTAACCAAATAATAAAAGTCAATCAGCGTCATTAGACCTACTTAAATATGAATAAATAATAATTAACCTTACATTATTCTACATTCAAGATCCATGACACTGTTTGGGAAAGTTTGACAACATCCCTGCTCGGAAAATTATCGTGGCTGCTGTAGGGAGGGAAGTGAGTGGAATGGTGTGAGTACAGGCAGGTACAGGCGTTAAATTTTCTAAGAATGACAGCGGCGCTTAAGGGGCACAGATCCGTTGGTACGACAATATGTGGTCAACATACTAACTGAATGAGACATCTAGCAGGCAACTAAGGTATTACTAGTATGATGAAGGTCGGTAAATTTAAAATTATATATTATCTCGCCCTTCCTCTCATAATGTGCGCATATGTTTGGGTCTCAGCGTATTGTGGCTTCGTCATGTTCTATTCTATTGTATAGTGCTCTGCCGGAGGGCAGGTCTTTCACTGCATTCATGCTATGCTTTGCAGCTTTACTAGGGAATTATAATTATATAGGTGTGGAGTTTTCCGTTGCTTTCCACACCCGTGAATTGATGACGATGATGATAGTGGTAAGGCCTAAGTTCCCTGACATTTGTCTTACAGGCGAGGAAAAATCCCGAAAAACCTCACCCAGGAGCTTGTCCCAACCGGGAATCGAACCTGGCCCGCTGCGTGACAAGGCAGCACCTCGAGAACACAGCGGTTGACCTTCGCCATGTGTAGAATTAAAAATTAGGCAACGAAACAAACTTAAATCACACACACACACGATAGACACCATATAGTAATAAGTGTACAATGAAAAGTCTACAGATACAGGCGCTGTATTTTCATTTGAATATTTCATGGTGAACTTTTTAACAAAATGGAATCTACTTTTTATATAAAAGTGTAAGTTATGACGGTAAGTTACATTATCAAAAGAAGCCAAAGAGTTATGGCAGTTTTGGCTTTTACATTTAGAGACTTTCTTTCTTCTCTATATTTTCTGCTACCACATATATCTGTGTGTGATTTACTGTACACATATGTTGGTTGGAACGCTGGTGTGAGAAAAGTCGTTTGCTGTATACTGGAATATCAACTGGAGTATGTGCCGATATGTTCGTTGTCACATTTATCTTGTATCAAGCTCTCAGTAAACTGCACCTCATATAAATACGTTTTCTAAAGATTTTCCACTTTAAAAAAGTGCATATTCCCACAAGAACGTGTCTCATACATATCACAAACTCCATGTCGTGAGAGGCCTAGAAGATCCTTGGTTTACCATTCGGCTGTTGGCCTCACTTCCACATGCTACTTCTTAATCACTGAGTGATTGGGGTGACATGTGATCCCCAATCATTATAAAACGCGACCGTAGCTCTGCCGGATCGTTCCGCGGCGGCCTTGTACTCGGTGAGTATTGGCTCGCCTTCCGCCAGAGTTACACGTACGCGATAGGCAAGTTATCGGTACGGAGCATTACCTACTATGCTAAAATTACAAATTACTACTGTACTAACTTACATTAAGCTTACCTGCAACACAGCAGATATGAAAAGTGATGACCTTGATATTATTATTATTATTATTAGTAGCGGTGTTATTATTATTATTATTGTTATTATTATTATTATTATTATTATTTTAGCACAGTAGGTAGTTCTCCGTACCAATGACTTGCCGTTCGTGTACTTGTAACTCTGACAGAAGGCGCGCCAATACTCACTCAGTCCAAAACCACCGCGGAACGGTCCGGCCGAGGTACGAACGCATTGTTTCTTTGTGTTTTTTCAACGAGGAGCCGCTACTTATCGTATATACTCAATTATTATTATTATTATTATTATTATTATTATTATTATTATTATTATTATTATTATTATTATTATGAGGGCACGCCGTAGCGTAGTGGTTAAGGCACTGCGCTACAAGTTGGAAGGTCGAGGGTTCAAGTCCCGATGGGGTCAGGAGTTTTAAACTGACCAAAACCTTCTGGCGGCACTATGACCCTGGGTCGACTCAGCCTCTAACGGAAATGAGTACCAGACGCTTGTTCTGGGAGTAAAGGTAACCGTCACGCAGGGCTGACAACCCGCTGACATCAAGTGCCGATTGTCTAGAAAAAGTGGGAGCCTTAACCTCCTACTACCCCAAGGGCCTCCCGAGGCCTGTAGTGGGATTAGTTTACTTTTTACACGCTTTATATTAGCTTGACCTGTATCTATCTATCTATCTATCTATGTAACTGAATCTTTCAACGCATTTTTCACCCACTTAAAATAATTGGATCGACTTGAAATTTTGTATACTTGCAAAGGACCAGTGACAATACAATAATTTCATATTTATTTTATCATTATTATTGTTGTTGATGATTTAATATTTCACTGCTCTGTCCTTGCCATCTGTGTATTGTGTAGGCCTATGCTTATTATGTATTATTAATATGTTGTAGATAAATTCATAATCTTTTATAATCGAGTGTATGTTTGTTTGTGTGGCTGTCTGTTCGTTATGGACTCAAAAACAACTTGATCGATATGGGTTTTACCATCACTTAGAGCATTTTTCTGGGACATTTAACGTAGGCCCTAGATAACATATTACCCTACTATAGGGTCGGAGCTAAAAACAGATGGTGGCTTACGCCACCTTAACCATAACATAAACACCAAATTAATGTACACACAATTGAATACCTATCTCAAAAAATGTTTAAAAAAGTTCGCAACAGCATATGTCGATCTTTTTCGGATAACTCAAAATAACCAGTTTTGTCTTTCAACTCATTGATACTAAGAAGATCGGGATGAGTATATTACCGGGCAACGCTGGATTCACTTATCATAAAAGGCAGCGGGATATCGATCGCAATGCCATAATCCGTTAACGCTCTAGAGACGTCTATTTTTGTTTCTTCGAAATTAAACTTGGCATATAACAGTTACCGTAATTAGAAACGTCGGTATAATTAAATTCCCGGACAATGCCAGGTAATCAGCTATTGTTAATATATGTATAATTTAATCCTGGTGAAGTGGAAGAGAAGACCTTACGGTCTTAACTCCATCAGGTGAAATAAACCATTAATATGTCCACCGTGGGGGCAAAGGTGTTCCCTATCGGGAATAATTTATTTATGCTTATTTACTTACAGATGTCAACGAGTGACATATGGTTAACACATCGCCTCAATTAGACATCTAGTGGGTAACAGATGTATTATTTGAATGGATGAAAATGGTTAATTTTTTTAAACAAACGCGTTTTTATTCAGGCTTGTCGTTCTTTTACGAGCCTGAAAATCTTCAGGCTCGGGAACTTCAGCTTAAAGTCCCTCCTGGAGAACATGTCCTTTGAATTTTCCATTCTAAAAATCCATCGACCCCTGTTGGGTTTGAAACCGCGACCCTCGGGATTAGAGGCAAGGAACATAGCCACTAGACCACCGCTTTCGACTTATCGTAGGTATCCAATTTCCTCACTTTAATGAGTATCGGTTCCATACTAGTCGAAATTCTATGAGAAAATTATTTCTCTCCTAGAGAATCGAACCAGCGTTACTCCCGTGACAATGGAACAGGACTTCGTGTCTTAGACCACTCTGCTACGGCACGGAATTTGATATCTTAATACAGCAACAGGAAGCTACCACACCTACAATTCCCTAGTAAAGCTGCAAGCATAGCATGAAAATCCTATGATTGCAGTGAAGGATCTGCCTTCGGGCAGAATTACTATGGATGGAGCACAGAACGGGACTCAGAAGTCACTCCAGTAGTCCCTAATTAAGATAAAAAAGTAGAGTGAACCGAACATAGGCCCTACGAGGCCCTTGGGGTACTAGAAGATTAAGTGGGTGAAAATCGCGTTGATAGATTCCGTCACTTTGACAGAAGAACACTTCTGTGTTGTATTTTGTGGCGAGGATTTTTGAAAGTAGGTATGAAATTATTGTATTGTGGCGGGTCCTCTACAAGCGTGCAAAGTTTCAAGTCTATCCAATGTTTGTAAGTGGGTGAAAATCGCGTTGATAGATTCCGTCACTTTGACAGAAGAACACTTCTTTATTGTATTTTGTGGCGAGGATTTTTGAAAGTAGGTATGAAATTATTGTATTGTGGCGGGTCCTCTACAAGCGTGCAAAGTTTCAAGTCGATCCAATGTTTGTAAGTGGGTGAAAATCGCGTTGATAGATTCCGTCACTTTGACAGAAGAACACTTCTTTGTTGTATTTTGTGGCGAGGATTTTTGAAAGTAGGTATGAAATGATTGTATTGTGGCGGGTCCTCTACAAGCGTGCAAAGTTTCAAGTCGATCCAATGTTTGTAAGTGGGTGAAAATCGCGTTGATAGATTCCGTCACTTTGACAGAAGAACACTTCTTTGTTGTATTTTGTGGGGAGGATTTTTGAAAGTAGGTATGAAATTATTGTATTGTGGCGGGTCCTCTACAAGCGTGCAAAGTTTCAAGTCGATCCAATGTTTGTAAGTGGGTGAAAATCGCGTTGATAGAATCCGTCACTTTGTCAGAAGAACACTTCTTTGTTGTATTTTGTGGCGAGGATTTTTGAAAGTAGGTATGAAATTATTGTATTGTGGCGGGTCCTCTAAAAGCGTGCAAAGTTTCAAGTCGATCCAATGTTTGTAAGTGGGTGAAAATCACGTTGATAGATTCCGTCACTTTGACAGAAGAAAACTTCTTTGTTGTATTTTGTGGCGAGGATTTTTGAAAGTAGGTATGAAATTATTGTATTGTGGCGGGTCCTCTACAAGCGTGCAAAGTTTCAAGTCGATCCAATGTTTGTAAGTGGGTGAAAATCGCGTTGATAGATTCCGTCACTTTAACAGAAGAACACTTCTTTGTTGTATTTTGTGGCGAGGATTTTGAAAGTAGGTATGAAATTATTGTATTGTGGCGGGTCCTCTACAAGCGTGCAAGTTTCAAGTCGATCCAATGTTTGTAAGTGGGTGAAAATCGCGTTGATAGATTCCGTCACTTTGACAGAAGAACACTTCTTTATTGTATTTTGTGGGGAGGATTTTGAAAGTAGGTATGAAATTATTGTATTGTGGCGGGTCCTCTACAAGCGTGCAAAGTTTCAAGTCGATCCAATGTTTGTAAGTGGGTGAAAATCGCGTTGATAGATTCCGTCACTTTGACAGAAGAACACTTCTTTGTTGTATTTTGTGGCGAGGATTTTTGAAAGTAGGTATGAAATTATTGTATCGTGGCGGGTCCTCTAAAAGCGTGCAAAGTTTCAAGTCGATCCAATGTTTGTAAGTGGGTGAAAATCGCGTTGATAGATTCCGTCACTTTGACAGAAGAACACTTCTTTGTTGTATTTTGTGGCAGGATTTTTGAAAGTAGGTATGAAATTATTGTTTTGTGGCGGGTCCTCTACAAGCGTGCAAAGTTTCAAGTCGATCCAATGTTTGTAAGTGGGTGAAAATCGCGTTGATAGATTCCGTCACTTTGACAGAAGAACACTTCTTTGTTGTATTTTGTGGCGAGGATTTTTGAAAGTAGGTATGCAATTATTGTATTGCGGCGGGTCCTCTACAAGCGTGCAAAGTTTCAAGTCGATCCAATGTTTGTAAGTGGGTCAAAATCGCGTTGATAAATTCCGTCACTTTGACAGAAGAACACTTCTTTGTTGTATTTTGTGGCGAGGATTTTTGAAAGTAGGTATGAAATTATTGTATTGTGGCGGGTCCTCTACAAGCGTGCAAAGTTTCAAGTCGATCCAATGTTTGTAAGTGGGTGAAAATCGCGTTGATAGATTCTGTCACTTTGACAGAAGAACACTTCTTTGTTGTATTTTGTGGCGAGGATTTTTGAAAGCAGGTATGAAATTATTGTATTGTGGCGGGTCCTCTACAAGCGTGCAAAGTTTCACGTCGATCCAATGTTTGTAAGTGGGTGAAAATCGCGTTGATAGATTCCGTCACTTTGACAGAAGAACACTTCTTTGTTGTACTTTGTGGCGAGGATTTTTGAAAGTAGGTATGAAATTATTGTATTGTGGCGGGTCCTCTACAAGCGTGCAAAGATTCATGTCGAACCAATGTTTGTAAGTGGGTGAAAATCGCGTTGATAGATTCCGTCACTTTGTCAGAAGAACACTTCTTTGTTGTATTTTGTGGCGAGGATTTTTGAAAGTAGGTATGAAGTTATTGTATTGTGGCGGGTCCTCTACAAGCGTGCAAAGTTTCAAGTCGATCCAATGTTTGTAAGTGGGTGAAAATCGCGTTGATAGATTCTGTCACTTTGACAGAAGAACACTTCTTTGTTGTATTTTGTGGCGAGGATTTTTGAAAGCAGGTATGAAATTATTGTATTGTGGCGGGTCCTCTACAAGCGTGCAAAGTTTCAAGTCGATCCAATGTTTGTAAGTGGGTGAAAATCGCGTTGATAGATTCCGTCACTTTGACAGAAGAACACTTCTTTGTTGTACTTTGTGGCGAGGATTTTTGAAAGTAGGTATGAAATTATTGTATTGTGGCGGGTCCTCTACAAGCGTGCAAAGATTCATGTCGATCCAATGTTTGTAAGTGGGTGAAAATCGCGTTGATAGATTCCGTCACTTTGTCAGAAGAACACTTCTTTGTTGTATTTTGTGGCGAGGATTTTTGAAAGTAGGTATGAAATTATTGTATTGTGGCGGGTCCTCTACAAGCGTACAAAGTTTCAAGTCGATCCAACGTTTGTAAGTGGGTGAAAATCGCGTTGATAGATTCCGTCACTTTGACAGAAGAACACTTCTTTGTTGTATTTTGTGGCGAGGATTTTTGAAAGTAGGTACGAAATTATTGTATTGTGGCGGGTCCTCTACAAGCGTACAAATTTTCAAGTCGATCCAATGTTTGTAAGTGGGTGAAAATCGCGTTGATAGATTCCGTCACTTTGACAGAAATACACTTCTTTGTTGTATTTTGTGGTGAGGATTTTTGAAAGTAGGTATGAAATTATTGTATTGTGGCGGGTCCTCTACAAGCGTGCAAAGTTTCAAGTCGATCCAATGTTTTTAAGGCTCCCTCCCAACTATCTGCGTAAGCGACACGAGATATCATTTGAGCTGTAAGCCTTTACCATCATTCTTTTTTTTTCTTGTTAGGAATATTCCACAATAGAGTGTGTCTCTTTCAACCCAAAGTGATTTGTCGTAATAGGTTCCTGTCTAAAGCATCTTCTTCCCTGAAATCTCTAGCTTCCATATTTCTCCTCACTCCATCTATCCAACGTTATCTATGTCTTCCTCTTCCACTTCTTCCATTAGCTTTGCAGTCAAGGATCTTCTTTGATATTCTACCTTCTACCATTCTTATGAGGTGCCCATACCACTTCAAACGTTTTTCATATATTTTTATATTTTTTTCGATTTACATAATTTCCTTTATTGTGCAGTTTCTGACTTTAGCCCTTCTTGAAATTCTTGTCGATCGCCTGTGCTCATTTATTTTAAAATAATAATAATAATAATAATAATAATAATAATAATAATAATAATAATAATATATAATAATAATAATAATAATAATAATCTTCTTCTTCCTTCCAAGTATTAGGCCAAGGCCTGTTAGGATCCTATAGAAAATTTTCCCTCCAGCGTTTCGTAGGACGGCCCAGTGATCTTCGTCCTCTTGGTATATAATTATAAACAGCTTTGGGGATCCGATTTGAACTCATTCTTTCAAGATGGTGTTTCCAATTTAGTTAATAATATTAATATAATAATAACTTTTATTGGTAATATTCCACAATAGAGTGTTTTTCCTTCAATCCGAAGTGATTTGTCGCTAGTTTCCTGTCTAAAGCATCTTCTTCCCTCAAATCTCTAGCTTCCATACTTCTCTTCACTCCATCCATCGTTCTCTAGGCCTGTTTCTTCCACTTCTTCCATCAGCTTTCCAATTGAGGATCTTCTTTGGTATTCTCTCTTCTTCCATTGCTTTGGCATTCTCTCTTCTTCCATTCTTATGAGGTGTCCATACCATTTCAAACGTTTTTCTTCTATTTTTCCTAATATTTTAACGTGTTTATAATAATAATAATAATAATAATAATAATAATAATAATAATAATAATAGATTTATTATACCTGTCAGAATTAAGGCCTTAAGGCCTTGTCTGTTACTCAACCAGGTTAAAAATAAATACAAACATTTTACAGTTACATGTAAATTAAAATAAAGGAAATTGTTGTATAGTATATCTACAATACAATTATTATTTACGTTATATTTTTATTTGCTCCAGATTTAACGAATGAATTATAAAATGCACGAGAAAGAAAAAAAACTTAATGACATAGAATCAATTTAATCTGGAGAAAAATTATTTAACAACATGAAATTGTACGTATATTAAGGATGTGTCAAGTGTACGGTAATCCCTGAATAATACAGAGGCTAAGTTGAACCTAGAGCCATGATAGCGCCTGAAGGTTTATATTTCATTTGGCGTAATGTAGTGGATTTATATTATTCGCTCATATGTAAAAATCATACAGCTTGAAGCTTGGATATCACTATTAAAATAGATAAATTAAAGCAGGCGTAATTCAAGATACAGCTGGAAAAAGGGAACAGAAACATGAACCACGCTTTGTGATAAGTTTGTTTTATCTGCAGAAAAATAAAAATAAATACATTTCTTTTCCTTAATTAATAAGGTAGATATATATTTTTTATTTTTCAGCAATTAAAAAAACTGATATTTTATATTCTCAAAATATAATTTCTGCTTATGTTCCTTATTTGAGCCATCGGCTCAGTTTTAACTACAATTAATTTGAGTTTAATATTTTTATTATGGAAGCAGACCGTTAATGTAGATATTGTATAATCGTGCTTACTGTGCGATTGTATCTGAAGTTAAAATAATTCATGTCAACTTTAAAAGCAGTTGTAAATGAACAGCAGGTGCATTTCTGTGCAACAAACGCAAGTTAAAATAAACTTAAAGCTATATAAAAAAGATTGTTTTACTCTTCGAGAGTACTCTACTGTAGTTTGTAACAGATTGCCGATATAATGTTAACTTGAGAAATGTGGATACCGAAAATATTCAAGATAATAATAATTTATTATTATTATTATTATTATTATTATTATTATTATTATTATTATTATTATTATTATTAGTATTATTATCAATAAAACTAAATATATGGTCGCACGTAGAAATTCATTATTTAATGGAAATACACAGCTAATGACAAATGAGGGAAATTTTGAGGAAGTGGCTGAATTCAAATACCTAGGAACAATAATCACAAATAGGAATGAGATGCACAAAGAAATTAAACATAGGCTCAATTCTGGAAATGCGTGCTATTATGCATTGCTGAGACTCTTGATATCCCAACTCCTTTCAAAAAACGTTAAACTGAAAATATATAAAACTATTATTCTACCAGTTATGGGTGCGAAACATGGACTCTTACTTTAAGGGAGGAAAGGAGATTACAAGTATTTGAGAATAAAGTACTTAGGAAAATTTTTGGACCAAAGAGAGATGAACAGACAGGTGAATGGAGAAGACTCCATAACAATGAACTACATGGTCTTTATAGGAAACCAGATATAATAAGAACAGTTAAGTCTCGTAGACTGCGATGGGCAGGACATGTTGCATGTATGGGGAATGAAAGACTTGCATGGAAGCTTCTTGTAGGAAAGCTAGAGGGAAAACGCCCAGTTGGTAGACCAAGAATGAGGTGGGAGAATAACATTAACTATGATTTGAGGGAAGTAGATTATACAGGGAATGATCGGAAAGCATTAGATCAGGATAGGGATGTATGGAGAGCTTATGTCCGCGCGGCCATGAACCTACGGGTTCGATAGTGCCAGTAGTAAGCAAGTATTATTATTACTATAAATATTTAATATCATAAATCCTCGTCTATTAATTAAATTCCAACTATTTAACCTTAACTATGGAACAAAATTTCAACAGTTTGTATAATAATAATAATAATAATAATAATAATTTTGAAGACGGCTTGAGGAAAATAATCGGAAGACCGAGGAAAACTGTTTTGGAAGATGCTACAGAAATTATAGGATGCCATGATTTCAAGGTATGAAAAGGGTAGTTGAAAGAATAAAATAATTATTTATTTGACTTTAGAATAGAACTAGAATTCAGAGATGGTTATTTTTTATTTGTTTAATAGAATAGAAGACTTTATGTTTTATTTCAGTCAGTTTAATTAAATTATTATTATTGTTATTATTAGTTAGTTTTTACATAGTTACCATTTTTTATATAAATTATGTACGTGTTTTCTAATGACATTCAATGGGCATTACATTCTTCGGGATCTGCATAGGGCGGATAAAATACATTAATGTTGTTTATTTTCAATTTACGTACCACTTCGGCAGAGCATATTACATAGATGATGTATTCTTGTATTTTGCACAGAGAAGAGTATGGGATTAGTGTATGTTTGCGTGCTTGTGTAGTGTAAATTGTGTTGTATGACGTTTGATACATTAACTATGATTTGAGGGACAGGGAATGATTGGAAAGCATTAGCTCAGGATAGGGATGTATGGAGAGCTTATGTCTGCGCGGCCATGAAACTACGGGTTCGATAGTGCCAGTGAGTAAGTAAGTATGACGTTTGAAAATGAAGAGAAGGGAGAAGGTAAAACCTGTGCCGATACTTACCCTACTCCTACCGAAAAACATCAAGGGAACCGACGGACGAATCGCTATGATCAGTACCATATGCCTTCTCAACATTCAGTATGTACTGTGTAGGGGTATGCAATTTAATTCAGGAATCAGGTGCAGAATTTAGGGATAACAATTGTCCACCACCATCCCTCCAGGTCACAAGATTAACAATTATAATTTTCAATCTCGGGTAGCTTATGTCAGCTAGTCATAATTATAAATTGTATTAAAATACAGCTAAGTCTCGTAGACTGCGATGGCCAGGACATGTAGCACGAATGGGAAATGAAAGAGGGTCATGGAAGCTTCTTGTACGCAAACCAGAGGGAAAATGACCAGTTGGTAGACCAAGAATGAGGTGGGAGAATAATATTAACTATGATTTGAGGGAAGTAGATTATACAGGAAATTATTGGAGAACAATAGCTTAGGATAGGGATGTATGGAGAGCTTATGTCAGCGTAGTCATTGACCTACGGGTTCGATAGTGAAAGTGAGTTAGTTATAAAATTACGTAGTTCGGTTAAAAATAGAATACAGCAAATTTGATTTGTGCTTAAATAAAGAATTTAATCCAGTTAATGCTTAGAATTGCGAAGATACGATATCTTCCATGTATTGCTCTTGTACTGTATCAAAGTTTACAGTTTGGAAGGAAGAGCAAATAAATAAACACAACTCATACAAAGATAAAAGTTCTACGCAGACGTTGTCATTTTCAATTTTGCCTTTCGGCTTTAATCGTGCTTATCCAAACTTCTATCCTCCCTCGACTCATCCTTCCATGCTTAAAATATATTTTGGAGTTGATGTGGATGACTTTGAGAGTGGGTGGGTGGTTGGGAGGCACCTTGGGCTCAATGTGGGGAGAAAGTGGAACTACAGGAAGACGCAGGCAAGAGAGGGGGGTCGACAAGTGAATCCCTGGAATGGAATCCCATCTCTGTGGTCCTGTACAAATGTACGATCTTTCCGAACTGATTGAAATGTATATAAATAATTTAAACAGCAAATTTGAAACAATTTTGTATTTTATTACGAGTAATTCATGTTACTATTCAGTTTAAAGTCTCATCTTTTGTTTAAGAATTTAAAGAGTAAAGTTTATAAAACGATAATATTCTCTGAACGGTGGACACGGGTGAATGAAAACTTGACATTGTACACATTGTGCGCTCTCCATTATTATTAGAATTTAGAATCGAATTTAGAATAGATTTATTTAGCCTGGTGGAGTTAAGGCCATGTGGCCTTTTCTTCCACTCACCAGGACAAACATATGTTACATACAAATACAAAAAATTACAATAATAGTCACACTAAACAATTAATTATCTGTCAAATTGAATAATAATGAAAATAATGTCTAATAATACATTGAAATTAAATACAATTAAAATAAAATTAATGATATAATGAATACAGAAAGGAATAACAGCTCGAATCTACTATACATAAAAAGAAAAGAAAAAAATACAAAGAAAGTAATAAACTACAATGAATTAATCTATGCTTTTTATACAACGCATTAGGTAAATACAGGGCAAGTCAAAATGTTGTGCAGGTTTTCAGAAATTTATTATGTGAAATGTAATGAACATATAATATCGTGAGACATATTGTATGAAAGGTAAACTCTCAAAGTTTAGTTGTCCACTTCTAAAGTTCCGCGTTCACCCGCAAGATGTCAACAGCAGAGCAGTAAAGGAAAATGGCGTTGACTGGGGATCAGAAGTCTTTCTGTGTGCTTGATTACCATGTAAACAACTCTGTGACTAGTGTTCAACGACATTTCCGTACCAGATACGATAAAGACCCGCCGGATGGGAGATCCATTCGTAAGTGGTACACACAATTTAGGGATTCAGGCTGTATCTGTAAACGAAAATCGACTGGCCGTCCGTCGACGAGTGAAGAGACAGTCGAACGCGTTCGCACATGCTTCGTGCGGAGTCCACAGAAATCCACCTACCGGGGAGCGACAGAACTTCAACTACCACAAAAAACTGTATGGCGGATTCTCCGGAAACGTTTACAGATGAAACCCTACCACTTGCAACTGGTTCAAGCCTTAAAACCCGCCGATTATGCTTTGCGAGCGTCCTTCTGTGTTGATTTTCTCGCATTAATGGAAGAGAATGAGTTCCATGAGAGGGTAGTTTACAGTGATGAAGCGACTTTCCACCTTTCAGGAAAAGTGAATAGACACAATGTAAGGATTTGGGGAACTGGTAACCCCCATGCAACTCTGGAACATCAACGCGATTCTCCGAAAGTGAATGTCTTTTGTGCCATTTCCCATGCAAAGGTTTATGGGCCCTGTACTGTGAACGGACATGTTTTCCTTGATATGCTACAACAATGGCTCCTTCCGCAGCTTGAAGCGGATAGTCCAGATTTCATTCTGCAGTTGGATGGTGCCCCTCCACATTACCATGGCAGTGTTCGAGACCATTTGAATACGGCTTTACCACAACGCTGGATAGGCCGTGCATCTCAGGGTGATCAACAACTCATTCATTGGCCACCTCGTTCACCAGATCTAACCCCGTGTGATTTCTTCATGTTGGGTCTTGTAAAGGATCATGTTTACGTACCACCACTTCCAACAACACTGCATGAACTGCGTGCCCGCATCACAGCAGCCATTGCTGATATCGACCGCGGACTGCTACAGAAAGTTTGGCAGGAGATTGAATATCGGCTTGACATCTGTCGTGTAACAAAAGGCGCTCACATAGAACATCTGTGAATATTTAAAAAAAAAAACTTTGAGAGTTTACCTTTCATACAATATGTCTCACAATATTATATGTTCATTACATTTCACATAATAAATTTCTGAAAACCTGCACAACATTTTGACTTGCCCTGTATAATAACGAATCTTAAATATATTTTTATTAAATAATGAAAAAAACATTATTAATTTTTAAAAGTAATATTAGTGAGTTGTTTCTGTTAGTAATTGTATTTTCAATTTGTTTCTGAAAGATGGTAAAGTTTGGCAGTCTCTGACCTAAGGTGGAAGGGAATTCCATGTTCTAGTAAGAGAAATAGTAAAATATTTCGAATAATAGGTAGTATGATGAGGAGGGATATATTATTATTATTATTATTATTATTATTATTATTATTATTATTATTATTATTATTATTATTATTATTATTATTATTATTATTATTATAGCTGTTAGCAATAGAAATTGATTTTTGGTGGAGATCGACAAGAATATCGAGAAGGGATGAAGTCAGAAACAGCACAATAAGGGAAATTATGCAAGTAGAAAAAAAAATAGGCCTATTAGAAAAAATAGAAGAAAAACGTTTAAAATGGTATGGACACCTCATAAGAATGGTACAAGATAGAATACCAAAGAAGTTCCTTGATTGGAAAGCTAATGGAAGAAGTGGAAGAGGCAGACCTAGAGGATGTTGGATAGGTGAAATGAGAAGTATGGAAGCTAGAGATTTGAGGGAAGAAGACGGTTTAGACAAGAAGGAGAAACACTGTATTGTGGAATATTCCTAATAAAATATATTATTATTATTATTATTATTATTATTATTATTATTATTATTATCATCATTATTGTTAATGTTATAGTTATTACTTTATTAGAGCGCAAGATATTGGATTATTAATCAATCAATTCTTATCTTTCCTCATACTTCATGTTTTTTAACACTTTTAAGACTAGTCATGGTTTTGGCTGAAGATTAGAGGAACAATCTTGAAAACAGCAGTTCTCGTGTTAAAAAAAACATAAAGTATGACTTAAGATAAGAATTGATCCATTAATTGAAGAACCATAGTGTTATTTTCCATAATTAATTTACGAATATTAGGTTATGTTCATATTTGTAAAGGGCCTAACAAAGTTAGAATTATTGACATCTTAATTATTATTATTATTATTATTATTATTATTATTATTATTATTATTATTATTATGTATGGAGAGCTTATTTCCGCGCGGCCATGAACCTACGGGTTCGATAGTGCCAGTCAATTTAGAGTTATTATTATTATTAATATTATTATTAATATTATTTTATTTTATCTCGGCCTTAAGGTCATATATACCGTTCAACTAATCTCACATTATCTGTCATGAAGTAGGCCTAATTCACTCATTTTACATTGAAAGGCATGTTTAGGCCTATATCATAGGAATGTCTGCCTCTGTGCGCCCAGTGTGTTAAAATATACTTTTAAAATCTTAATTTTCCTGCAAGTTTATTCGGAATCTTTGCTTTGCATTCAATGAATTTATTCAATTCACTGGCCTATGATACAATATTTGGTGAGCCTATGTACGACCCCATGGCATCTGATTTGAGTAGCCCTGCGTATAATCCCCGTGACAGAGGAAGACTCTCAACCTTCTCGTGTATCAAATGCGATTAGGGACCCGCATATCCTGAGGCATGAAAAACTGATATAAATTCCCTAGAAATTACACCAACTCTCATCTATATTTGCAACAACTCTTGTAGATGTTTTTTGCAATACATATTCACATACGTAGACGATCCTTGTATTTTATCAACTGTAAATACTGCATATTATACTTATTGCAAATATTTAATTTCAGTATATTTTTTATTTTCTACAAATATTTATGATTATAAAGAAAACTTAGACACATTCTACGTCTTTATAAAAACTCTCTCTCTATCTACTCTAGCTCTTGATCTCTCTCTGCTACTCTCTCTTCTCTTCTCTCTCCCTCTCTTTCCCTTCTCTCTCTCTCCACTTCCTCTTTCCTCCCTCTCCTCCCTCTCTCTCTCTCATCCTTCACTCCCTCTCTCTCTCCCTCTCCCCTCTCTCCCTCTCTCTCCTCCCTCTCCCTCGTCCCTCTCTTTCCCTCTCCCTCTCCCCTCCCTCTCTCCATCTCTCTCTCTCTCTCTCTCTCCCTCTCCTCTCTCTCCTCTATCTCTCTGCTCTCTCTCTCCCTCTCCCTCTCCCCTCTCCCTCTCTCCGATCTCCCTCCCTCTCTCTCTCCCCTTTCTTCTCCTTGTTTTCTATTTCTTCCATGTGCCTATTTTATCTACTGTATCTGAATGCGACGTGTCTGCCTCCGAACACAAGCTTGTGGATTTGATTGCGAGAAAGGTTATGTAATATTTTTAATTCAGAGAATGGTAGTTAACATGTTAAAGAATTGTAGAATATAAAATAAACATACCTGCGAATATTTCGAGGTGTAGGAACCCACATCTCTGATTCCAGGATTAGCCATGGAGAGATTCTATGATCGATTTATTGATTGTCCTGCTGGGAACATGGTTGGTCCCCTAGTGGGAAATGTCTTAACCAGACTAATTTAGTTACGCTTATTTCCCCACTGTTGTCAGCTAGTTACATGTGGTTAGTACATTGCCTCTAGGAGACAACTAATTGGAAGTTAAGGTATTATTTGGATAGAAGGAGGTCGGTTATATTTTGCTCAAGTGCTTTTTTATTCAGGCTTGAGTTTCTGTTATGAGCCCGAAAATATTAAGACTTGGGACTCACGGCTTAAAGTCTCTTTCAGAGGATTTGTTCCTTGGATTTTTTCCATCCTAAAAATCCATCGACCCGCGACCCTCGGGACTAGAGGCAAAGAACATAACCACTAGTCCACAGAGGCCGATACTGAGAAATAAGTAAGTAAAGTGATCCCACTACAGGCCTCAGGAGGCCCTTGGGGTAGTAGGAGGTTAAGGCTCCCACTTTTTCTAGACAATCAGCACTTTATGTCAGCCGGGTTATCAGCCCTGCGTGACGGCCGCCTTTACCCCAGAACAAGAGTCTGGTACTCATTTCCGTTAGAGGCTGAATCGACCCCAGGGCCATAGTGCCGCCAGAGGGATTGGGTCAGTTTAAAAATCCTGACCCCAACGGGACTTGAACCATCAACCCTCCGGCTTGTAGCTCAGTGCCTTAACCACTACGCTACGGCGTGCCCCACTGAGAAATAAGAAAATGTATTTTCTTAACGCCTTGACTAAAGGTAAAATGAAAGCATTTCCTCTATCTATAAGTACATCTATCTGTCTGTATTTCTATATTCTTATCTCTCTCTCTCTCCCTCTCTTCTCTGTCTCTCTCTCTCTCTGTCTGTCTCTCTCTCTGTCTCTCCCTCTGTCTCTCTCTCTGTCTCTCCCTCTGGCTCTCTCTCTCTGTCTCTCTCTCTCACTGTCTCTCCCTCTGTCTCTCCCTCTGTCTCTCTCTGTCTCTGTCTGTCTCTCTCTGTCTCTGTCTCTCTCTGTCTCTGTCTCTCTCTATCTCTCTCTGTCTCTCTCTCTGTGATGTACAGTGTATTCGCTTATAAATATAACAAAAAGAATAATCCTGTGCACAAATACGAATCTATAGATAAAATCAATTACTTACAAACAGTGAAAAAGTAGACTTGTTTGTACCCAATCTTCCATAAACCTCAACTAGGCTTCAAATAATGACATGCGATATCGCCAACTAGTATTCAACCTCTATTATGAAGCATCTGCGGTGTTACATTGATGATAGCAGCGTAAATTCTTTCTTGAAAGTCGGCCAAATCACACACTGGTATCGCATAGACCTGTCCTTAACCCCCCCCCAAAGAATCAGGTGGTGTTGGGTCTTTCGATCTGGCTGACCATATTATGTAGGCCTATAGTGATCCTCTTCCGACCCTACTTACAGAGAATTGTTTATCTAAGAATGTGTGAACTATGTTGGAGATATGTAGTGGAGCCCCATCTTACTGGAAAATGGTTCTGTCAGGGAGTTGAGACACAGCATACAGCTAAAATATATCAAGGTTCATATGGTTGTTGTGACTGTCTTCTCAGTAAAATATATATATATATATATATATATATATAGGGACCAATGATTCTGCACTCAACTTCCCGCACCAAACTTTCCATTTGAGGAAATTAATGACACTTCTAAAATTAATAACCATATTGAATGAAATGAATGCAAAAAATAGGAACATTAGAGAATTATATCAGGGAATTAGCATAGAGAAGAAAGGATTTCAGGCTAGAACAAACATAATTCGGAATGAAAATGGGGATATGATTGCAGATTCCAGGAATATATTAAATAGATGGAAAAGTTACTTTAATCAGCTATTAAATGTACATACAGAACAGGACATTGAGGAGGATAATTTACAGACAGCAGAAATGCTAGTCGCAGAGCCAAGTGCATTAGAGGTTGAAATGGCGATTGAAAAATTGAAGATGTATAAAGCATCAGGTTCAGATGAGATCCCAGCAGAACTGATAAAAATCAGGGGAAGAAAAATTGATGGACAAGATACGCTGGTTGCTTAGTATGATTTAGGAAAAAGAAGCTCTTCCAGATGAATGGAAGGAATCAATTATCCTACCAATTTATAAGAAAGGAGATAAAACTGATTGCAACTACAGGGGCATCTCATTACTTTCAACTTCGTACAAAATTCTAACAAATATATTAGTAAGCAGACTTACTCCCTATATTGATGACATTGTAGGAGATCATCAATGTACATTTAGAAGAAACAGGTCTACAACAGATCAGATTTTTAGTAAAGACAGATTTTAGAAAAGGAATGGGAATATAATGGTACTGTACATCAACTGTATGTAGACCTCAAAAAAAACATATGATTCAATTAAGAGGGAGAAGTTATATAGTATCCTGCTGGAGTTCGGAATTCCTAAAAGTTAGTTAGACTTATACGAATGTGTCTAAATGGCACAAAGAGTAGGGTGCGTGTAGGCAACCAGTTTTCGGACACTTTTGAAATCCAGAATGGGTTGAAGCAAGGAGATGCACTATCTCCTCTACTATTTAATTTTGTACTAGAGCATGCCATTAAATCTTTAGAGAATGAGGATGGCTTACAACTCAATGGTATTAATAAGCTGTTAGTTTATGCTGATGATGTAGTACTGCTGGCCGATAGCGAGGAGATACTAAAGGCCAACACGCACACACTATTGAGTAACACTAAGAAATTAGGACTGGAAGTAAATATCAATAAAACTAACTATATGGTCACACATAGAAATCCATTAAATAATGGAAATGGACAGCTAGCTAATGACAAATGAGGGAAATTTTGAGGAAGTGGCTGAATTCAAATACCTAGGAACAATAATCACAAATAGGAATGAGATGCACAAAGAAATTAAACATAGGCTCAATTCTGGAAATGCATGCTATTATGCATTGCAGAGGCTCTTGATGTCCCAACTCCTTTCAAAAAACGTTAAACTGAAAATATATAAAACAATTATTCTACCAGTTATATTATATGGGTGCGAAACATGGACTCTTATTTTAAGAGAGGAAAGGAGATTACAAGTATTTGAGAATAAAGTACTTAGGAAATTTTTGGACCAAAGAGAGATGAACAGACAGGTGAATGGAGAAGACTACACAACAATGAACTACATGGTCTTTATAGGAAGCCAGATATAATAAGAACAGTTAAGTCTCGTAGACTGCGATGGGCAGGACATGTTGCACGTATGGGGAATGAAAGACTTGCATGGAAGCTTCTTGTAGGAAAGCCAGAGGGAAAACGCCCAATTGGTAGACCAAGAATGAGGTGGGAGAATAACATTAACTATGATTTGAGGGAAGTAGATTATACAGGGAATGATTGGAAAGCATTAGCTCAGGATAGGGATGTATGGAGAGCTTATGTCCGTGCGGCCATGATCCTACGGGTTCGATAGTACCAGTGAGTAAGTAAGTAAGTAAGTATTGAATTAAACGTCCCAACATCATCTTTAAAATGTTACCAATCGTAGCCATTTCGGGTATATAGCTTTGAAATTATAACTATTTGTTTCATTATACTTATAAGGTCCACCGCTGTGGTCTCGAGGTAGCGTGCTGCTTTGTCACGCAGTGGACCCGGGTTCGATTCCCGATCGGGACAGGCTCCTGGGTGAGGTTTTTCGGGGTTTTTCCTCACCTGTAAGACAAATGTCAGGAACCTTAGGGCCCAATGGTTCCCGAAAATCATCCGGCCATCATCATCATCCTTCACCGGTGTGGAAAGCAACGGGAAACTACCACACCTATAATTCCCTAGTAAAGCTGCAAAGCATAGCATGAAAATGCTATGATTGCAGTGAAAGACCTGTCTTCGAGCAGAATTACTATTGATGGATACTTATAAGCGGAATGCGGTTATATAGTTTTTTCTTTCTTTTTTATTTTTTTATTCTCTTTTCTTAACTAGATGCCCTCTTTCCTATGCTTAAATTCTGAAAATAATACGATTTATGTAATGCGTATATCAATTCGTTCTTGATTTGTTTAAAGTATTATATACATGAAGGTTGTAGTAATGAAACCAGGTATATCACTTTTTTTTCCCTTAAAAAGCTAGCACACCTATAATTCCCTAGTAAAGCTGTATAGCATAGCATGAAAATGCTATGATTGCAGTGAAAGACCTGTCCTCGAGAAGAATTACTATGGATGGATACTTATAAGCGGAATGCGGTTATATAGTTTTTTCTTTCTTTTTTATTTGTTTTATTTTCTTTTCTTAACTAGATGCCCTCTTTCCTAGGCTTAAATTCTGAAAATAATACGATTTATGTAATGCGTACATCAATTTGTTCTTGATTTGTTTAAAGTATTATATACATGAAGGTTGTAGTAATGAAACCAGGTATATCACTTTTTTCCTTAAAAAATGTAGCCTACAACATTCATACTTCCTTAGCAGTAAGTCAAACTTTGGAGGTAAAAACACCCATGACTAAACGGTATATTTTACTTTACATATTTAAATGTAGTTTTACTTAACATTTATATTAAAATACAAGTAATTTATGTTTCGAGCAAAAACATTATAGTCAATATTAATAAATTCGCAATAAAATTCCGTTGAGATTAATAGTCGTAAATTAAATATAAACAATAAATACCTTGTCAGGTGCCGTCGTCCTCAAGTAGGTTAGAATTTTCTTCTTTTTTAATGTTTTAACTGTAGGCATTTAAGAAATCGGCTTCCATCTTCAGCTGCAGGACGTGTGCTAGTGATAAAATTCACACTTCATCGTTTTTGTTTAAACATTATGAGTTTTTAAGGGATGGACTACGACTCCAAAAATGGTACAGTGTCCCCATTTAACTTTTTTGTTTTCTTTTGTGTTTATTATTCGGTTAATGTTCTTGGTACAAGTTCCACAATTTATAAATAAATTCTTTTTTTTTTTTTTTTTTGAGAGAGAGAGAGAGATATGTGGTAAATAGGCAAGAAAATTGTTATGTTTGAAATAAAACATAACATCGTCCATTAATATATTTTTAGTCCACCGCTGTGGTTTCGAGGTAGCGTGCTGCGTTGTCATGCAGCGGGCTCGAGTTCGATCCTCGGTCGGGGCAGTTTTTCTGGGTGAGGTTTTTATCGGGGTTTTTCCTCGCCTGCAAGACAAATTTCAGGAAAACTTTAAGGCCCAAACGGTCCACAAAATCATATGGCCATCATCATCATCATCCTTATCATTATTATTATTATATCATCATCATCATCATCATCATCATCCTTCACCGGTGTGGAATAAACGGGAAGCTACCACACTTAGAATTCCCTAGTAAAGCTGCAAGCGTAGCATGAAAATGCCATGATTGCAGTGAGAGACCTGCAGTCGGGCAGAATTACTGTGGATGGAATATATTTTATATACATTGCCACCAGGTGTTTATTAAATAAAAATGATAACTTTATTAATGCATGATTATCTGCTTTATCTCAAATGTAATGATTTTCTTGCCTATTTACCACACATCCCTCCAAAAAAAACACATTGAATTATCTATTTATATGGGGGAACTTGTATCAAGAACATTTTATGGTCTATATATTGTATTATGCCCGAGGGCAGGTCTTTCACTGTAATCATAGCATCTTCATGCTATGCTTTGCAGATTTACTAGGAAATTATAGGTGTGGTAGCTTCCCGTTGCTTTCCACACAAATGACTGAATGATGATGATGATGACCGGATGATTTTCGAGAACCGTTGGGCCCTAAGCTTCCAGACATTTGTCTTACAGGTGAGGAAAAACCCCGAAAAAAAACCTCACCAAGGAGCCTGTTCCGACCGGGAATCGAACCCGGGCCCGCTGCGTGATACGGCAGCACGCTATCTCGAGACCACACCACTGCAGCGGTGTACTATCTGCGATGTATTTTTTATATTTTTTTAATAATATTAGCCTATAAAGCTAATTCAAAAGATGAAAAATCTCGTTAAGATTACATTTAAACTTGGAAATTGCAGATGAGAAATCGAAGGGGTGTTTAATGCGGTCATAATCTATTGAGTTCCGGGACTAAAAATCCATTACGTTTAAAATAAATATTTTTCTCTCTAATAGTGATGTCTTTATAAATAATGCTTCTTCTTAGGTGAATAGAAAATACTACAAATGAGTCAGCCAAATCATCATTAAATGTGTCATTAAATCATCATTAAAAATGTAATTAGAACAGTTAAGATTCAAAGACTGATATGGGCAGGATAGCTTCTTCTTCTTCTTCCTTTACAGGATCAGGTCAATGCGACCTGTTCCGGTCTCAAGTCCATCGTTTCCTTGGCCGTCCGAAATTATCTTTCTCCATGTGGTTTGTAGGTGTTGATCTTTTTGGGTAAACTTGTATTGTCCATTCTGCCTAATGTTCTTTCCATCGGTATTTGTGCTCTTCTAGTTTATCGACTATTGAAAATACTTCCAGTTAATTTCTTATTGATTCAATATGTAATCTATCCATGCGTGTACATCCTTTTACGGATCTTAAAAGTTTCATTTTCAGTGGATTGAATGTGTGAGATATCTTTTTTTGTAAATACCCAAGATTCAGATCTATATAAAAGAACAGGAACAGCCAAAATTTTATAAAACCTGAGCTGAGTTTCTCTTGGAGTCTTTCGGAGCGTTCTTCTTATGGTACCACACGTCATTTGGGTCCCTAAAAGGTAGAGAAAGACAGGGGTGGATCTGAGGATGAGCTCGCAGACTCTACAAAAGGCTCCAAATAGTCAGCGCAAAATATAGCCTCTCTCTACCAAACTCTTCCATCTACCTTCACGTAGTGGGACTGTTTTTACCGAAGATGGAGGGTGAATGGCGAGTTTCTGGCGCCATAAAACCAGATGCTCGGGGCAGACAGAGATATGTAGCCTTGTAAGGCAGTCTGTCTAGGACAAAGACAACTCCGAAATTAAACTCTGGTCCTCCAGGTTGGGGATTTTTCGGTTGGGCTGGTAACCCACCCAAGTAAAAAAAAAATATCACTCAGAAGTTTCAAGTGCATTTCGGAACCCGGACTGATTCAATGGTCAGGATATATGACAGGAATGAGGAATGAAAAAGTGCATTGAAACTTCTTGTAGGAAAACCAGAGGGAAAGCACCCAATAGGCAGGCCGATTGTGAGCTGCGAGAAAAACATTATTCATGATTTGAAGGATGAAAATTGTACAGGGAATAATTGGAAAACATCACAGGATATGTATGGATAGCTATTATAATTATTGTTATTAAACAGATCCGTTCCCTGTCAATTGATCCGCGATATATATTTTTTTTTCCTATAGTCATGAAAATCCCCATTATTCTCTAAGTCAAACTGATTTCAACTATTATTTTTTTACTTATTTTCACGAATTATCTAGTGATTTTTGTGAAATACTAGCATTAATACTTACTTACTCACTGGCACTATCGAACCCGTAGGTTCATGGCCGCTCTGACATAAGCTTCCCATACATCCCTTACCCTGAGCTAATGCGTTCCAATCATTCCCAGTATAATCTACTTGCCTCAAATCATAATTAATGTTATTTTCCCACCTCATTCTTGGTCTACCAACTGGGCGTTTTCCCTCTGGCTTTCCTACAAGAAGATTCCATGCAAGTCTTTCATTCCCCATACGTGAAATATGTCCTGCCCATCGCAGTCTACGAGAATTAACTGTTCTTATTATATCTGGCTTCCTATAAAGACCATGTAGTTCATTGTTATGCAGTCTTCTCCATTCACCTGTCTGTTCATCTCTCTTTGGTCCGAAAATTTTCCTAAGTACTTTATTCTCAATTACTTGTAATCTCCTTTTCTCCCTTAAAGTAAGAGTCAATGTTTCGCACCCATATAATATAACTGGTAGAATAATAGTTTTATATATTTTCAGTTTAACGTTTTTGAAAGGAGTTGGGAATACTAGCATTAATAATCATTTAAATAGCTGTTACGTAGGTTAAAATTGTTTGAAAAAAGTAATTTCGCCCACTGATGAATAAATTGCTGTATCCAGTACTGTAACAAGTTCATGGGTTAGATGCGGTTGTGACATCACCGGGTGCGTGTCTGATGCAAAAATCGAATACGCGGTTTACTCTATCAGCCTGATAAGCAGCGATGAAGCATTAAAAACGTGTGAATAATTTAGAGCGTTGTGAATACTTTATAAACTCAATGTTGTTTGGCATTTGATACAGGCCAGGTGAAAGTAACTGTATGGAGTTGAATGGCTCCTTGGAGAGTCCTAACATTGAGACGTGGCCTAAGAGATGCTGGGCTGAGAGACATCTCTCACGGAGCGCCTCAAACCTTTATTTCCGCTCGATCCACGCTTCAATCAGGGAAGAAATCAATATCTTTTGGAGCCCCGGGGAAAGGGTTACGGGATACGCTTATCTTCTGTCGCATAATGGCCCCACCAAAACCCACCCCCAAACCTCCTTTTAAGAAACCAAGAAGAAGACGAAACTGAGTAAGAAAGAGTTGGGAGATTTGTTGGGGGAAGGGAGGGAGGAATGGATATGTGACATCTTGGAGATGGAAGGTTATCCATCTATCTATCCATGGGAGGGTGCAGTACAAAAATCTCATGTACCCATCTGTCCTTTCACCCACAGCACACTGCCTGTGCCATCTTCAGTGGCGTAACTACAAGCCTTATAATGTGTATTGCACGTGCCACTTTCAAATATGTATATCTAGCTACCTATGTATTAAAATATCCTCAACTCGTATCCAACTCAGGTTCGAGTCTAGGAATGAGATGAGATGAACACCCTGTATAGAGGTCTATGAATTATAAGGGTGCCGGCCGACCACGCCTGACGCACCATCACGAAGGCAGATGAACGAAATGAAACTAAATGGTTAAGATGCGTATGTAGAAATGGTGGAATGAAATCGTGGCAGCAGAAAACGGGAGAACACCCCGAGAAAAACCTGCCCAAGCTCTGTTTTGTCCACTACGAAACCCACATGGAGTGACAGCGTCTAACTCTTGAGATATGGAGCCGCCTACCTACATATTATGCAGCTGAAACATAGAAGATAGAATTGCAATTGAGGTTATTTTGAATGAAATGTAATTTTAGAAAAATCTATGAACCTGTATGTGAAAGCGAAATGTGGAAAATAATACATAATCAAGAAATATAACAATTATTTGTAAAGGACAGGATATTATAAAACATGTAAATCGCTTGGTATTACTTGGCTATGTCATGTTTATAGAATGAATTTAATTAGAATACAAAAGAAAATTTGATGCTTTTAATTAAAAGAAGAGGTAGCCGAAGAAATAAATGTCTACAAAAATTAGAAAGTTACCTTGATAACATTATGTTAGAAAATAGAAAACGAAAGTTATGACGAGAGATGAGTGGAGAAGGATTGTGAAGGAAGCCGAAAACCACTGGGTTATAGAGTTGAGAAAAAGGAATGAGAAGAAGAAGACGAAGAAATTTGTTAGTTTATACCCGTTTATCATTTCAAGGGATAAGGGTGGTCACTTGCCGGACTCCTTAACACAGATAATTTAGTTATTACGCCTAATTCCCTGTAAATGCCAGCGAATAGTTAGTTCGTCTCCTCAAAGAGACATCTAGTAGATAATTAAGATATTGATTGGAAAAACAGACTAAATTTTGCTCATATTCTCTAAATTAGGCTTGAAGTTATTTTGTGAACCCGAAAATCTTCAGACTCAAGACCCATTTGGCTTAAAGTCCCTCCTGGAGGACTTGTCCCTCGAATTTCTTACCAAAATCCATCGACCCTGGCCTGATTTGAATTCCGAACCTTGGGACCAGAGGTAAGGAATTTAATCCCTAAACATTCTAAACAATAGTTTCAAATACAGTCTTCGGCCTAATAAACTCTCAATTTTGAACTGTATTCTTCTCAAAGGATGTTAATTAAAAACACGTTTCTTCCATTTATATGGATACGAAACATGGACTCTTTCTTTAAGAGAGAGAGAAAAAAAAGAGTTGGTGTATATGAGAATAAAACGATTAGAAAACTGTTTGGATTAATTAGAGGCAACAGACAGGCGAATAGTTAAAACTACTTAATAGTGAACTTCATGATATTTAAGGAAATCAGACATAATAAGGAAGTTCAGTCTCATAGTCTGCAATCAGTCTCATAGTCTGCAATGTGCAGGACATGTGGCACAAATGTGGATTGAGAGAGTGGCATACAAATTTCTTATAGGAAATTTAGAGGGAAAAGGACAGATAGGTAGATCATGAATTAGATGGAAGAATAAAATTAACCATGATTTGAGGGAGATACATTATACAAGGATTGGAAAGCTTTTGCTAATAGTAGGGAGGTATGAAGAACTTACGTTCATTAGTTTTGAACTTTCGGTTTCTATAGTGCCAGTTTTTTTTAGTGTATTATAGGCTATTTGTCAAATTACAACTTGCATTATAACCAATCTATGTCATAATTTTTACAGTACTGCTATGCATATTCCTGGCTAAAAAATTACAACTAAATGCACCATCAATTGTTGGCTCTACAACCCAGTGTAGTTCTCAGCCTCCCATGGATCTTCTTTCAAACTTCTGTTTTTTCTCTCTCTCTCTCTCTCTCTCTCTCTCTCTCTCTCTCTCTCTCTCATTTCTTTATTCAATTGTTTGAATCTCGCATTCAGTATATGAAAGTTTGTAATCCCGAGACACAACTCTATTCTTTTTTCCTTGTTTTCTCTTTTTTCAAGGCAAATCTGAGTCGGTACATAATTTTAGAAACTTTCACAATGATAATTTGTCATTAAAATTGGAAGAATTATCTAACTTTTAAGACAACTCATGACAAAAAAAAACAGATTAGCCCAGTTACAAAACCTATTGAATTCAATTACAATTTCAGTATATTATATAAATAAGATAAAATGCACAGATTTTATACAATTGCTTATCAGTGTTCATTTTATGCATGAATCCTCTTTGGCTAGAAACTTCCTTCCTTTAATTCCAGTATGATTAAAATACTTACTTAGGCTACTTACTCACTGGCACATTCGAGCCCGTAGGTTCATGGCCGAAGTGGGTTACAAGTACGCCATGCCAGGAGAGAACACCAGGAATGTCGAAAGACAACCTGGGGCATTTGCAAGAAAATCATCATTATGAACTTTGCTATGTTTAGTATAAATGTGTGTATTAATGTTGTGTTGTCTCGGAGGGGGCCCGACATTGAGCTAATCACTTATTCAGTAAGGCCCTCCATATCCTTGTTTTATATATATCTGTATGGACTTAACAAACTTAGAGAAGAATGTGGATTGAAGATATCTTATAGAGAAAATAAAGATTACGGCATTTCAAGGTGTCGATCCTGTCAGAAGTAAAATTGTACTTGACAATAACATTTTGGAGCAGGTGATGTAATAACTCGTATGAAGAAGAAGATGATTTAAATGCAAAAATATCAAAATTTTAAAGGATTTTAGGATTAACAAATTATTTCTTAAAGTCACAGTCCAAAAAACATTCAAGACTAAAAGTGTATAAAACACCGGCTCTTCCAACTCTTTTGTATGGTAGCGAAGTATGGACATTGAAACAGAAGGATATACAGAGACTTAGATCTGCTGAAATGAGATACACACTACTAGGTCATTAAAAAATGAAGACATCTTAGAAGAATTACGCATGAAAGCTTTAGAAAACAAAATATCTGATTATAAGTCAAGATGGATTCAACATGTTCATCGAATTGAAGATCACAGGATACCTAAACAAATGTTAAGCTATCAACCTGCAGGAAGAAGACCAGGACATCCACTCAAAATACTTTTGGGGGTGCTTCTATTAAGATCGAAACAGGTCAACAAATGACCTAAATTCGTGATTGGACTATGATGATAATAACAAAATAATTGTTGTCAAAGATATACAAAATATATGCTTTTCAAGGAAATGGTTGTCGTTTAGAATCTTCTTACGCCACTGCTACATTTTCACGTAAGGGTATTAAATTTTCTCTCTTTCTCTCCCTGAATCAAATCGTTGCTTCTTTCACCTCTTTTCTGAGCTAGGAATATACTGATTAGAAGACTCTTTTACCCTCGCCCAATATCCAGGAGCAAAACTGTTCAATTCCATACGAATTGAACAGTGAAATGAATCCTTGTCACCAATCCCTATTTGAGTGCTATACATTGAGAAAATTAATTTTAACACAAAGGGGATTTTCACGTCTCGCCTACGTGTGATTGGTATGGTGTACTTTACAACATGAAATTTGTAGCAGAACGTCATAGATAGTTTCAGAATTAAGATGAAATGCACGTCTTTGAAGATACAAGCTTGGTTACTAACCTTAAGATCCGTATAATTTCATCTACGGTTACAAAGTATCTCATTTCAGGATGCTTTATGGTTCAATCGTTGCATAATTTTCGTTTGAGAACATGTACAATTCTGAGAGAATGTTCTGATACGATTATATACTTTTTTAATTTATATATAGGGTTAATCGTGACAATTATAATTATCCTCATATTGACATGACTGTTTTTATTTTAATGATTTATTCCCAGTATAATATTAAATTATCATCTCAAGAACAACAATATTTCATGACTGGGAAATTTAACTTATTTACTACATCTCTTCCGAGCTAAGTGCCAGTTGTAATATAAACAAAATAGTTGTATAACGCTGGTTTCCTCAACTACTAACTACTTTTTTAGCTACCTAAATTCCTCACTATGTTGGGTGAGCACTGGTCCCATACTGGTCGAAATTTCATGAGAAAATTAATTAATTAATAAGTGTAAAGCACAAAATATGCATTATTAGTATATAGTTTATCTTGCTCATTTGTCACTCAGTTGGGTCAGGGATGATTGTCTGTTCTCGCACCATATGGCGTGGTATCTGTCACACTTTTTCCCGCACCACTTGCACTTACACTCGTTCATCGGTTGCTGATATGCCTTGGTCTTACACACTTTGAAGTGGAAACCGTGCGTCGCTAGTCTTGTCACTGCGTGTCGAAGGTCATACAGGGGTTCATCCAGTCTTTGTGTACCATCGCGTCCGTGCAAAAGAAGTCATCCCATATCTCTCTGCGCTTCCTTTGCATGTCTTCAGTAGTTTCTCATAGTTGGGGGTGGATTGCAGTAGAAGCTGTTGTCTCAAGTCCTCCACCAATGGTAACTCTCCTGTCAGTACATACGCTAGGCATGAGGGTGTGAACTTCGATAGGCCCAGAGCTCGTTTCACGTACGTGCTCTTAATTTTTTCTATGTCTGCTAGATTCTGGTAACTTAGGTGCGTCCATATATTTTCTAGTCCATAAGTTTGCTACTGGGACTATTTTCAGCTGAAAGAGTTTCAATGCTGTCAAATTTCAGCCCCTTTAATTAGACTACTCTAATCAGCGCAAGTCCCGTTGCTTTGCACCAAGGCATCATGCTTTAAACCGCTCGGATTATGCGTGGACAGGTATCGTCTCACTATAATTGTTGTCCAGCGGCTCACTATGTTTCCCTGCAGCTGTTATATAATTAAATACAAAAATGCCGACTACCGCCACTATAATAATTCCGCATGTTAATCATTGTCGAGCATTGTCGCGCGGTACCCGCTTTTATATAAACGGACAACCATCATAGTGAGGCGACAATACGTTACAATACTTCCCACAAATTTATTAAAATGAGACGTTTAAAAAAAAAAACTTATCATATCTTCGTGCGCTCATAACGTCATTGAAATCAGGGGGCTCTGTAGAGCTAGCGGTTAGTCACTGTCCTCCACCTCTAGGTCCCGAATTCGAATCTCTGTTACTCCAATGTGAGTTTCTTGATAGATAAACTGCTCCATATAGATTTTTCTTTACGTTTTTCCCATTTTCTGCTGACAAAAATTGTATTCTGTCATTTCTCTATACTCCTATTACCTTCATTTCATTTGCCTCTCCCATTTCTGATCGAAAAATCGAATTCCTGTTTTATTCTAAAAGTTATCTTGTATACATGGGACGTTCACCTCCTAACAAGGATTTTTAAAATGGTAACAATGAAAGTGACCCCATTACATACCTTAGTAGATCCTTGGATAGTAGAAGCTTAAGGCTTCCACCTTTCTAGTCAATCAGCATTGGATATCAGTCAGGTTGTCAGCCTTGCGTAATGACAGCCTTCAGCCCCATAATCAGTGTCTAATACTCATTTTTGTAGAGGCTGAGACGACCCCAGGGCAGAATACCCCAACCTTCTTGATAGCAAATTAAATTAACCAAACTTAACCAAATATGCTATGGTGTGATTTAGAACAGTATAGTTGTAAACCATCATTGTGTCATCCATTTCGTTACTTTTCATTTTATCTGCCCTTATTACAGTGCTCAGGCCTTGTCCACCTGCATTCTCTTACATAATAGACTTTCAATAATAGGGTTTAAACCTCATCTCATCCCTTGACATAACATTGAGGCGGACACGAGAAGATGATGTTTGTAAAATTAAAATCTGTTAATATCTGAAGGTCCCGCCACGTAGCGGAGCGGATTTTGGCACAATGCCTTGGTGTAGAACTATGTGACTTGAGCTGGGTGGGGGAATAAATTTGCTCACGGATCACCATTATGAAGAATTTGGGTAGCAAAAAAACGAAGCGGCTAATAAATACTGAGGGACTCATCATGCTGACCACATATCGCTCCTATATTTGCTAGATGATCCTCTACTTCTACGACTAACACATGTGGATGTGAGACCAGCTACCGGCTGATAGGCCAAAGACCTTGTAGGGTTGTCGCGCCATGGAGAAAACAGAAGACGCATGACAAACACTTTAGAATGACAGAGGTTACTACTGACTATGCCTAAATATCATGACAACGATATGACTTAGATGATAAAGTATCTATCAATTCGAATTAAATAAAAACAGAGTTCATTATGAATTAATTCACTATAAAACATAGGAATATCATCCATATTCTATACTCGTAGGATATCATAATTCAGTGATGCTTATTTGTAAACATATGGCCTACGGTATTCTAAGATCATGGAGCGTAAATTCACATTAGGTGTATGTTTACTAAACAAAAAGCTAGCTCGGAAGCTCAATCATGATAATATTATATCTTCACTTCGTGATTTTGCTATAAACAAACTCGGATTCACTTCATCGTTTTCGTATTTGAGCAAAATGTGTTTATCCAACAATAACACCAACTTCTTACTTCCGGACATACAGTATTTATCGTTAGTTCTCCGGTTAGCCACCAGGGATTTACTCCTTTTTATATCAATTATGCTGTACTACCATCTGGAACGTGGTGAGTAATATTTTATAATTTAAAAATGAAATCATGTTTGGATTATTGGTTGAACAGTCCGGCTATATCTTTATTTCGACGACATGATAAGATCATGCAAGCAAATGACGACTGGGGGAATTAATTTAGGAAATATAGTAATAGAAACAGTAGCCTTTGCAGATGACCAGATTTTAATAGCAAAACAGAGGACGAACTACAAAGAATGCTATATAAACTAAATGAAATACCAAAAAAAATACAACATGGAAATATCAGAAAAATAAAAAACAATGGCCTTCAAGGGCGCTCATCCAATTCGGACAAAGATAATATTAGAAAATAAACCAATAGAACAAGTGGTAAGATATAACTTCCTAGGATGCGAAATATCACACACAGCGGAAACAGATATAAATAACAAACTAATAACTTTATAATTATATAACAGGAACACTAAAAATAACTTTGAAAAATAAAGCCAGAAAAGACTCTATAATGAAATTATACAAGACAATGGCAGTGCTATTATTACTTATGGATCCGAAACATGGACAATGACAACACAACAATCTGCCAGAATACAAACTGCTAAATGAAATTCCTCAGACCAATAGCAGGATATCAAAGAATATACAAAAAAACATAACACAGAAATAAGACAACAACTAAAAGTAGAGGAATTAAACACAATAGTGAAACACAGAAGAAACTGGAAAGAACACTTGGCAAAGATGACTGAGAATTGAATTCCAAAAGCAACATACAGCTATTCACCACGAGGAAGAAGAAGTTTGGGAAGACCAAAGAAAAGATGGAAAAGAGCAGCAATTTGGAGCCTAATCCGTAAAGAAGAAGGAGAAGATGTTTAGATTACATTTACAAATATTAAATAAAGCTCATTATGAAATTTGAAATCTAAAATAAAATTATTTAACCTCGCCTCGAAGTCAGGATATGAGATGAGATGTAAAGAATGTTATCTTAAATTCTAAATTATACCTCATAGTGATATATCTTATAATAGTTAAATATAGCATTGTATGTTGGTGGGTAGTGGTTACGGGTTACGAGTCTGAAGATTTTCAAGCTCTTAAAGAACCGCAAGCCTGAATAAAGAGGCTTCTGTGCAAAATTTACTGACCGTTATCCATCCAATTAATAACTTAATTATCCACTAGGTGTATCACTGAGGAGATATGCCGACCCCATATCAATCACTGACATCTATGGGTAAATAAGCGTTACTAAATTAGATTGGTTAAAACATTCCCACTAGTGAACACCCTAATCCCCCACACGGAAAAGTACGCGGTATATAGATAGATGTTGGTCTTTAATTGTAATGATAATAATAATAATAATAATAATAATAACAATAATAATAATAGTTTTGGATATTGCCAAGAAAAGAGGATTTATTTGATATGTTGCGGGATATTTATTAGGCCTACTCAATAAAATAAGAAACGAAGATATGAGTGGGGGATTAAATTCCTTTAAATTAATAGACGCAATAAAACAAATTAGAAATTATTGGAAATGACTCGTACAAAGGCGACCGCAGAACAAAACTGATGATGGTCTTCAACCCAAAGGGTAGAAGACCGTTGGAAGACCGAAGACAAGATGGGCTCAACAATATTAAAAAAATGAGACCGGAACAAGCCTTATGAGGCTTAATTCATGAAGAAGACGATGATGATGATAATAATAATAATAATAATAATAATAATAATAATAATAATAATCCGGGGCCGTAGATGAGAGCGTTTAAGATATAAATCCGTGATGCAAAGCTACAGGACTTGCACTGGTTCGGGTCTCCATGAGGAAGACATTTCTCTCAGGAATTTCGGTCACTATGGGACTGGTGTCCATCCATCATAGTTAGGAGTTTTAAAATTGTATTTATTTATTTATTTATTTATTTTACCTGATGGAATTAAGGTCTTCTCTTCCACTTCACCAGGGTTAAATTATACATATAATGACAATTATGAATTATCTACATGATTAATGTAGGCAGGCTACACAATATAACGTTGACGATGGAAATAAATAAAAATTGTAATAATAATAATAATAATAATAAAAATAATAATAATAATAATAATAATAGAAATAATAATAATAATAATAATAACAATAATAACTACCTATAATTTGATTAAGTAATTGGCTTTGGTAACAGAAGTTTAAAATATAAAGAAATAATAAAAGTATAGTAAGTTACATGGAACAAGGTTACATATAACATTGTCTAAGGAAATATGTGGGGCACGCCGTAGCGTAGTGGTTAAGGCACTGCGCTACAAGCCGGAAGGTCGAGGGTTCAAGTCCCGTTGGGGTCAGGATTTTTAAACTGACCCAAACCTTCCGGCGGCACTATGACCCTGGAGTCGACTCAGCCTCTAACAAAAATGAGTACCAGGCGCTTGTTCTGGGGGTAAAGGCGGCCGTCACGCAGGGCTGACAACCCGGCTGACATAAAGTGCCGATTGTCTAGAAAAAGTGGGAGCCTTAACCTCCTACTACCCCAAGGGCCTCCTGAGGCCTGTTGTGGGATCACTTTACTTTACTAAGGAAATATGTAGTGAGTTTTTTCTTGAACTGTTTTTGAATCGGGCAGTCGGCATAGGGAAATAAATTACGTAATGCCAGTAGAATATTTAAAAACTGAATATTACTAGGATATACGTTTAAAATTATATGTAATGAACAGACTTCAACATATTGTAATCTTTTCATTCGAAATGAGACTATAAAACTATAATTTGGCATGATACCATTGTATCGAAAATATCCCATCAAACAAGTATAATCAATACATACTTGCATTAAACATCAGTAAATTTGATTACATTGCACAGTGTTACAATTTCTTGGCTTGTATTTTTTGTCCTGGGAGTGGGACTAGCTCTTTTTCAATAATTCACATAACACCCTAGGTACCACGACAATAGTAATCTTATTTTATTGTGTTCTGTAAAGTTTCATGTATTCTAGTGACATAGGAATAAAATTTACAACTTCTACTGTTTAGGGATTCTATTCATCGAGTCACGATTCCTAAATTCTATGACACGCTAGTCTGACATCGGATGAACAGGTGGACATGGTACCACAATCCAGCTTTTTATTTATGTGACTGTTCAGCTGCTGTTCTTCTATAGGAATAACAAAACAAACTTCTTCTTTACAGCATTCTATTTATCGTTTAGTTTAACATTAGATGTCATAAATAGTCTCTAAAGGACTCGTTACAGTGAATTACTGTATATAATTAGACCAAAGTTTATACTTTAAAAAATTGTAATAGACATGGGTTTTAAATCAAAACAACAAAAAATGGTAATAATAAATCGTGGTGTCAGACAAGGGTGTCCTTTATCACCTTCTTCTTTTAATTGATGTATAGACGAAGTTATGTTAAAGTGGCAGATTAATTTAAATAAACATTTTAAAATAAATAATAAACTATTGGATACAATATTACTGTATTTGCCGATCGACGATAAAGTAGTAGTGATTTTCAGTTCAGAAGATGATCTACAAAGAGCTATTTTTAATTTGGAAAAAAAAAGTGCCAATTACAATTTAAAAATTTCAAAGAATAAAACTGAAAATTTAGCATTTAAAGGACATGATACCTTAAGAGCAAAAATTGTAATTGATAATAAAATTTTAGAGCAAGTGGACAGTTTTAAATATCTAGGTTTCAATTTATCACGTGTTAAATTTGTAGATATTAATGACAAAATAAATAAATAATTTAATCTAATGTGTGGTACTATTAAAAAAACCTTAAAAACACAAGAAAAGAAAAAAAATGAAATTGTATAAAGTAGTGGCTGTTCTTGTATTAATGTATGGATCAGAATGTTGGACGATCACTAAAAGACAAGAACAAAAAGATTGGAAGCAGCTGAGATGAGATTTTTAAGAAATATATCAGGATAGGCCTATACTCTGCTGGATAAGAAAAGAAATGAAGATATAAGAAAGGAACTAAATATTTTCAAACTTACAGACCGAATAATTAAATGTAGGAACGCGTGGAAAGAACATATTGATAGAATGCCAGAAGAAAGATTTCCAAAATTATTGCTAAATTGTAAACCGCACGGAAGGAGAAATGTTGGACGTCCACACAGAAGATGGTCTGAACAATTTTAACAGTTCTAGCTTTCATGAAACCGGAATGAGCCAACAGGCTTAATCCCTGGATGATGATGATGAGTGGTGTAAAGCATCAAGCCCTGATACACAGCTACGGGTTTGAGTTCCCAGACTACCTCATTTGTACTGTAGAACTCAAATGTCCATGGCCGCGCGAACTTCATCTCTCCACAAACTGTACCCTGAGCTAATGCTTTCCAATCACCCCTATAAAATTCATCTCCCTCAAATCATGGGCGCTTTCCCACTTGTTTTTCTACAATGAATTTATACGCTCCTTTTTTTGTTCCGCATTCGTGCCACATCTCCTGCCATAGCACATCTGGTTTACCACAAGGATCAGTTATCACATTGTTAGATAGCCTTCACCATTCACCTTTCCGTTTCTCTTTTGTCCAAAATATTACCAAAAAAACTTTATTCTTAAATACCTATAATCTTTTCTCCTCCCTTGAAACAAGAAACAATGTTTCACATTCATACAACTGGAAGAATAACTGTTTTATATAGTTTTAGTTTAATGGTTCTTTGTGAGAAGTTGGGATGACAAGAGTCCCTGTAATACGTAATAGAATGCATTTCCAGAGTTGGGCTATGTTTAATTTATTTGTGTATTATTGTTCCTAAGTATGGTGGAAGAAAATTGTCTTTTGTAATTTCGTCCAGTATAGGACAGTGTTCATGGGAAATTTGGGTAGTTACCTAAATAGTGGCTTCAGGTTGATAAAAAGTAGCTGTATCGAAACTCGATGTGCTGACCACATGTCAGTTCTATACTGGTTGTAAAATCGTCCTCCTTTGTAAATGTACATGTGTATGTCAAACCAACAATCGGCTGGCAAGCAAAATACATTTTAACCCTGTCGCATCATTGAATTAAAGACGGTGTTGTATAGGGGACGTCGTCGAAAACTGTATTAAAATATAGACTATCATTATTTAAATAATACACGGTCCTTGCATTTACCCAGGTAATTGTTGGCGCTTCCCTGGTGTTCCACAGAGTATATTTTGGGAATCACAATATTTTTTTTGTATCGGAAATAAAAATGTGGAACAACGGACTACTTCCGAGGGAGTTGGCTCTGGTGGTAACTTTCGAGATTCATATTCGGAAGGACACGATTTCAAACCCCGGTGCTGATCAACCTGACTGAGATCCTTGGCGCGATTTGACCAGGAAGTTAAGGTGTCTATAAATAAGAATGGTGTAAAAAAAAAGCTATTCTCCGAAAGATAACGCAAACATTCGAGCATCCCAGAGGAAAGTCAATCAAACAGGAACTGCATAAACTAAGCGAATTCCTTGTTAAGTCCAGTTTATGGTGCGATTTTGTTGATTAATGGAATGTATATTTATTTTATATGTAAATTGTTGGTAAATGTATTTTTTTTATTTTAATAGTGAAATTACGTTGCAACTTTCGTAAATGTAAATATTTTGCAAGAGAGAACTTTTGATCGAAGTTCCTGATTTTAACTGTTAGAAAATTCAATATATGGGAAAGTGATACAGTAAAAAATTAAATTATGAAATATTCTATGATATTTTTTAATACCAGCTGTGAACGTATTTCCACCCTTCTTGGGAGTTGTACCGGCATTTCACTCTCTTCAGGAGAGCTGGTTCTTGTCACAATTGATGAGTAATATTTTTTTTAAATAAAATATTATTTTCTTTTATAAATTATTTTATTCTTCATAAACAAGTTTTAATATTGAAGATGAAACTTATTTGATTTATAATAAAAGTATGCCAATTTAAAAACACATCATGAATATTATTATATTTGCTTCACTTACACACTTTAAGTTTTATTTTTATTATATTTATTCTTCTTCTTCTTCCTTCCAAGTATTAGGCCAAGGCCTGTTACGATCCTATAGAAAATTTTCCCTCTAGCGTTTCATAGGACGGCCCAGTGATCTTCGTCCTCTTGGTATATAATTATAAACAGCTTTGGGGATCCGATTTGAACTCATTCTTTCAGGATGGTGTTTCCAATTAAGTTGGTACTGTTTAATATATTCCAAAATTGGCGTAGTCATCAATTCTTTTAAGATATCGGTGTTCCTTTTCCGATCCCATCCGGTGTAACCCGCTGTTCTGCGCATGAATCTCATTTCACAAGCCGTTATTCTGCTTTCATGTTGTCTTTTTAGTGTCCATGCTTCACTACCATTGGTCAACACTGGTCTAGCCAAAGTGTTATATAAACGTAATCTGGTGTTTTTTGTACAATTTATTATATTTATTCAAATTATAATACTTATTATTTTCGATAAATCAACTTTTACGTAGCGAACACTTAATGGCGTCGATTGTTCATCTTCTTCCTGTAGCTATCTCTTCTTCCTTTTGTTGTGAATTATTGAGTTGTCATCTTCTGATTGGTAATTGCCTAATCAAGAAAGAAAACGATTCGCTCGCCTCCTTTCCAAGTTCTCCAATCATTATTTAATGTTCGGCCGACACAAGCTCACATTATTTAAACATTCTTTTGTCGTAATAATTTGTCCGTAACTTCGATATCTAATGTTTACCACAACAATAAATATGTTACTCCTCTTCGATGTTACAAAAGTATTAATTATGTTTTATTATGCAATACATAATTTTAGCTTGGATTTATTTATATCATTATTAAAATTAAAATTAAATAAATAGAATCCCAAATTATTATTAAAAAAAGGGTGACTTTTCCGGTTAGACAGCATGTTAATTATTCATTGTCCTGAGATCTTATATCGACGTTATGTTTAGAGGATAAGGGTCGGTTTCACCAACAGAGGCAACTCATACCTGCACGGTCGTCAACAATACGTTTCATTAAACTCTAGATCTTCGTCTTGGCGCAACGTGCCGGCTGGAGTCCCCCAGGGCAGTGTTCTCGGACCTCTTCTTTTCTCAATCTACATAAATGACTTGCCAACTGTACTAAAGTACTGCCGTTATCACCTCTACGCTGATGATCTCCAAATTTACCTACATTCACCTCCTCATTCTCTCTATAACAGCTTGACAAAAATGAATGACGATCTCATATCCATCTTTAACTGGTCTTCAAGTATCGGTCTAAATCTAAATCCTAACAAGTCACAAGTAATTCTAATGGGACAACAAAGACTGCTTACAACCTTTGACATATCTACACTACCAAACATTACTATAAATAATATAATCATCCCTTATTCTTCTTCAGTAATAGATCTTGGACTACATCTAGACGCAAATTTAACCTGGCAAACACAAGTGAAACACATATGTAAAAAGACTTTCTCCATCTTACATTATCTTAGACGTTTAAAGAATTTTCTCCCAGTTTCGTTTAAAACAAATCCTTGTGCAGAATCTTGTGTTACCACACTTCGATTATTGTGACATTATATATAATGATCTAAACTATGACTTGTCGCAGAGACTGCAGCGTGTTCATAATGCTTGCGTTCGATTCATTTTCAATATCCGCCGTTATGACCATATTTCCGAACACTTTAATAACCTCTCTTGGCTCCGTCTTACTGACAGACGTAAATTGCACTCTCTTTCACTACTTTTCAAGCTTCTGAATTCCTACATCCCTACTTACCTGGCGTCTAGATTTGAGAAGTTATCCTCTTACCACAATATTGACACTAGATCACAAGATAGCAGTCTGCTAACAATTCCTCTTCATAGCACTTCCTCCTATTCTACTTCCTTCACAGTAGCCTCTGCCCGCTCCTGGAATCTCCTTCCTCAAGATATCAGGGGTTGCCGCACACTTGGTACCTTTAAGTCACGCTTATACAGTTACCTGTTGTCTAATAATTAATTTTTCTCTATTTATTTAATTTTATACTATGTCATTAATCTTTTCCTGTTTTTTATATATATTGTACATATTATATATTTAATTCGTTAAATTTAGAGTAAATCAAAATACATTATAAATATTAATTGTATTGTATTCATAACTTGTAATCGTTTATATATATATATATATATATATATATATATTGTAATTTAGATTTAAGACTATTTTTTGTTTGTATTTTTTCAAACCTGGTTGAGTGGTAGACAAGGCCTTAAGGCCTTAACTCTGCCAGGTAAAATAAAGCTATTATTATTATTATTATTATTATTATTATTATTATTATTATTATTATTATTATTATTATTATTATTATTATTATTATTATTATTATTATGCGTAATAAAGTTACCTCTGTGTGTGAAACTGGCCCTAAAAGGTAAAAGCAAACTGACATCTACTGTTAGAGGTGTATACTAATTCTAGAAAAGTTGAAAATACATTTCTTGTTGGTTTAAGAATGTAAAAAGTGTCAGGTTTAGTATGGAATAGCCCAAGGGATTCAAGACCACTTGGGGTTTTCCTTTAACTAGACAGAATCGTGCAAAGAAACCTGAATATGAGTCTGAAGATTGGCCTTAAGCTTAGATTCATACAACTTGGTTGTGATTATAAGAATAGAAAAATCTAAACCTCACTACTTTATTTGTTAAACCTTTTTTTTTTCCCTAGCTTATACTTTCATTCTAGTTATCTCTGTATTTTCAGACTTGCTTAAGAACGCAAAGAAAAGGATAAAAAAATAGACGGCAACGTATAAGATAGGAGACAAGGAGAGGGAAGTAAAACTTTCTTACGTGAAGCTTCTATAAAACTTTTCTTCCACAATTTCATTTCGTTTGGTCCAAGATAGTGTCTCCGGCCATGAAACAAACGGCCCCTGGAAAATTATTAACTCTTTTCTCTTTTTTTCCTCTTCTCTTACTCTTTTTTTTTTTCGTGTCTCTTTTTAAAGTTTTGTTCTCGCTCCACTTTCAGCCACCTAAAGAATAAATTGTGAAGAAGTACGATACGATGATGGAATGGGAGATTTTTGCTGTAAAGTCTCTTGTAATGTATGCATTCAGAAGAGCTTGATCTTAAATAAAAATCATGAATAAATTTAAATCTCTGTTTTCCTGAAACATCAAACGCAATGTTTGCAACTCGTTACTTGGAATCAAGTCGACGACTCGTCTCTCTGGTTAGAATATTTACAATAAATTGTCTTCCATCAGAATCAAGTCTTCTTTCTAATGTATAGACTTACCTGGCTCAGCCTGTCTTCGCATGTTGAGATTAATGGGTAGTCGATACAAAGACCGAGCACAACTCTCTGGATCAAACCTTCTTTCAAATGATGAAAATTTATCTCGGTCTTCAGTTATTTTTCGAAATACACTATTTATAAGTACAACAAAGTTTTTTTTCATAAAAAGCTAAGATTGCAACACTGTAAGGTCTTTACATTATTCAACCATTTATATATAGAACTAATTATATATATGTCAGAAGTCTTATTTTTCTTACTTTTTACTTTTGAGGGCCTTTCCACTTTTCAGCGGTTACCCTGTATTCCCATTCGCCATTCTTGCCGATCACGCCATTCATCCTCCTCCAGACCTCGGTCGTTCATCAATCTATGGCTCTCTCCTCTCCAAGTTGTTCTTGGCCTGCCCCGTTTCCTTCTACCAGAAGGTGACCATTCCAAAAGAGTTTTGGGCCACCTATCATCCTCCATTCTCCTGACATGGCCATACCACTGAAGAGCTCGTCTTTCGATCCTTTCCACCACTGTCTCCTCCATATCCATCATCTGCCTCACTTCTTCATTTCTTCTTCTTTCCAACCTGGACACCCTGGCACTGCGTCTTATTCCATCCATCTCCACTGCCAAGATCTTAGTTTTTTTTCCCTCTACCAAAGTCCATCCCTCAGCACCATAAGTCATTATGCTTTCCACAACAGACTTCAAAATCCTCTTCTTCGTGTGGTTTGACATGGTCCTACTCCACAGTACTCCATTCAACATTTTTATGGCTCTTCGTGCTTGTACTAACCTGCTTATTTTTCAATTACCTTAAAATGCTTGCTCTAAGTTATGAAGTTTTTGTGTAATACCTATAACTCCCGGGGTTAAAACCCGGATAACGAACAAACTGACAGTTTTTTTTCGTGCTTTTATCAGTCATCAAGGAAAATTCTGGTGGAATGTCAGTATCAGAACGCATTTCATAACAATTGCCATTTCAAAATGTCTTGTTACTAAATCAGTGAATTTGTATATAATACCCGGCGTGCGCTGCTACACCTAAATAAATGAAAATAAATGTGCTTTTATGTTTAGTTGAATAAGTGGAAGCAAAAATAATTATAAATGTGTATCTTGATTGTTTTAAGATGCTCCGTACAAATTACCCGGTGTTGCCCGGGAATCTACTTATCTCGATCTCCTTGACATAAATGAGCTGAAATACGAAAATTAATGTGTTTTATGTTTAGTTAAATAAGTACTAGGAAAAATGTATATCGTAATTGTTTTTAGATACCCCGTGCTATTTACCCGGCGTTGTCCGGAAATCCACTCATCCTGATCTTCTTGACATTAATGAGCTGAAAGACGAAAATTAACGTACTTCTTATGGTTAGTTGAATAAATAGAATGAAAAATAATTATAAAGGTATATCGTAATTATTTTAAAATTCCTCGTACTAATTACCCGATGTTGCCCGGGAATCTACTTATCTCGATCTTCTTGGCATAAATGAGCTAAAAGACAAAATTCGTTATTGTGAGTTATCCGTAAAAGAATACCCGCCATGTGCTGCTATGCTTCCACCGGAATCTACGTACTTGTCTCGATCTTCATGGCATCAATGAAAGACAAAAATGTTATTGTAAGTTATCCATAATAGATAAACATATGCTGTCGCGGACTTTTTTCTAGAGCTTTTTGAGACATTCAATTCCGTGTGCATTAATTTTGTGCATTTGTTATGGTTTAGGCAGCATAAGCCATTTAAGCGTCCAAAGAGGTACTTTTTTCACGTTTTCCACTACAAAGGGCGATTTTAAGGATGTAGGAGTTGAGTATCAGAACCCTCTTATAGCCTATGTTCATCCAGGGAATCGTCTGAACATTTTGCAAAAAGCCCCATCACAATCGGATCAACGGTATGGCCGCGCATAAAGTACGAACAAACAAACCAACAAACAAACAAACATTAATTTATATATATATATATATATATATATGTGTGTGTGTGGGTGTGTGTGTGTGTGTGTGTGTGTGTGTGTGTGTGTGTGTGTGTGTGTGTGTGTGTGTGTGGCAAACAGAGTAAATTTTCATGGTCTATTGGATACAATCAAATATCACAAGAGTATCATGAAAGTACACAGGATACACAAATAATGAAGCTAAGAAAACATAAAAGTCAATCACTCCTGATTGTAACATTACTAATACTACATGTAGAAAATTTGAGTCAAATAATTTGTATTTATTTAATCCAGAGATGTTTGGTTGATGCCATTAACCTTACAATTACAAGTGCAAAGGCATGAACATTGAATAATATATATATATATATATATATATATATATATATATATATATATATATATATATAGACGTGAATAGAACAGAAAAAATATACATATTGTAAGTGCCAGACACCTACTCCATCTGTCGGGAGCAAGTTTATTATTTCAGCCAATTCTGTATAGTATTTCTCCCACCTGGCGAAAGAATTTGAAGTATATATTTAATTTAAAATATTCTCTATGAGAAGTTAATTTTTCATTTGTTTTTATGGCTCTCAAAATGTCAAAGCCAATCAACATTCTTATAAGTTTGAAACTTTATTTTGCGCGATAGTGCGTTTTGTCGTACTTACAGCAATGACGACCATGATTGAAAGTTCAACTTCCTACATTTCGGGATTCCCAATCTAAATAACTATACTGTAATAAAATAACTTTACTGTAATACTAAGTAAAGTAAAGTAAAGTGATCCCACGACAGGCCTCATGAGGCCCTTGGGGTAGTAGGAAGTTAAGGCTCCCACCTTTTCTAGACAATCGGCACTTGATGTCAGCTGGGTTGTCAGCCCTGCGTGACGGCCGCCTTTACCCCAGAACAAGCGTCTGGTACTCAATTCCGTTAGAGGCTGAGTCGACACCAGGACCATAGTGCCGCCAGAGGGTTTGGGTCAGTTTAAAAATCCTGACGCCACGGGGCTCGAACCCTCGACCTTCCGTTTTACTGTAATATTACATATTACAAACCGCGCGTGGGAGGTAAAACCACTGCCCTCTATGTATACTACATACAATGTATATACAAAGAATATTCAAAAGGTAGTGTTAATATACATTATAGGAAACAAATCACTGCATTTTTAATGAACTAAACTTCATTTGAAACAATGTAAAACAATAAATACATACTTGCCGCCATTTCATGACTAATTGGTCTCACAGCCTCCTGGTGTTTAACTAATAAACATTGCCCACACTGTTAACGTTAGTCAATTGTCTATGATGAAAGCAAATACTTCCAACAAAGATGTTATTATGTACTATTATTTATTATTTTGAAAACACCATCGCGCAAAAAATAATGTAAAACGTACGTTTGTGAAGGGTTTTACAGGGTCTCGGAAATTAAAAACCGAGCGATAGGGAGGTTTCAAGCATTTTCCTCGCTTCTGTAAAAACAACTTCCCAATCTCGCATCGTAATATAGATTTAAGATTTAAGATTTATTTAGCCTGGTGGAGTTAAGACCATGTGGCCTTCTCTTCCACTCACCAGGACAAACATATATTACATAAGAATATAACAATCTTAATTAACTCTAATATTAAACACTAAGTAAAAATTTGATCAAAAAGATAATATCTAATATACATATTACGATCTATAATACAACCAGTTAATATTAGTTAAAATTAAGACTAAAACTAATAATAAAATGTATACAAGCAAGACATATTAAATTGTCCCTGTCTAAGTTATATAAAAACACAGGAAAATAATGAGATATAGAAAACTAATTTTACGATTATACAATATTTAAAACAAAACAAATAAAAATATTTGTTATTCTTAATATTATTTACATAAATAATTAAATATATTAATATTGCTAAAAGAATACTATCAGTGAGGTGTATAAGTTAGTTTGTTATTAAATAATTCTTTAGTTTATTTTTGAAGGATGTTATAGTTTGACAGTCTCTGACATAGGGTGGAAGGGAGTTCCATGTTTTGGTAAGTGACACCGTAAAAGATAATGAATAATATACAGTGTGATGAGGCGGGATATAAAGGACAATGTGCTGATGGGATCGAGTGTCAAGATTATGTGTGGTCGGATAGTCTGATGAAGCGGCGTGATAAATAATTAGGCGATGATGTGTGAAGTATTTTATAGAGAAGGGATAGGGAATGGACAGTTCTACGATCTCTTAGACGAAACCACGATAATTGTTCCAGGGACGGTGTAACATGGTCAAATTTGCGAATACCACAAATAAAACGTGCGCAAGAATTATGAACACGTTGAAGTCTTTGAGTGGAAATAATATTTAAGTCTGTAAAAGAGTGTCACAATAATCAAAATGGGGCATTGCAAGTGTTTCTACTAACATTTTCCTAAGGGCGAATGGCAAACAATTTCGTACACGATTTAATGAATGTATTATTGAGAAGACTGTTTTGCATGTATGGTTTATTTGTGTATTCCAATTTAAGTTTTTGTCAATAAATACTCCTAGAATTTTTACTGTCTCACTATAAGGGATTTGAACTTCGTTTAGTGACACATGCGAAACTGTGTTTAGGTTAATTGTAGATAATAGTCTCTGATGACCCATAATGATTGATTGTGACTTTTTAGGATTTAATTGCAGTCCATATTTAACTGTCCAAGTCATTAGTGAGTCAAGATCCTCGTTAATTTTGGCAACAGCGTCATTTAGTGAATATTTGTCTGTGTGGATGTAGATTTGCATGTCGTCTGCAAATAAATTATGTTTGCAATGCTTTAGGGAGTTAGATATGTCATTTATGTAGATTGAAAAAAGCAAAGGTCCAAGTACCGAACCCTGTGGAACCCCAGCTTTACGGAAGGACCAAGAAGAACATAATGTATGATTTCCTATAACAGATTGCTGGCGCTCATGAAGGTAGGAATTGAACCATTTCGTGGCACTATCAGAGAGTAAGAGGTTTTTAAGTTTATGCAACAATAAGTCCAAGTCTACCGTGTCGAATGCTTTACTAAAGTCCAGTAATGTAAGAATGGTAAGTTTTCGATTATCAGCAGCTTCGCGTATGTCTTCGCAAATATTTAGTAGAGCAGTATTTGTATTGTGTCCTGTCCTGAAGCCTGACTGAAATTGATCTAGAAGGTTGTAATCATTTAGGTATTCAGTCAGTTGTTTATGGACTAATCGTCCCAGAGCTTTTGAAAGGGTAGGTAAAATGCTAATGGGTCGAAAGTCGTTCGGAGTTAAGGGCATTTTAACTTTAGGCAGTGGGCGTACAAGGGCTTGTTTCCACAATGAGGGATATGTAGAAGTTTGTAGTGAGGAGTTAAAAATATGAGTTATAGTAGGTAGTATAGCGTCGATTATTTTATTCAGTAAAGTAATATTTATACGGTCAGTTCCTTCTGCTTTGGTTTTTATTCGCATTATGACTTTCTTTACGTCGTAATCTGTAACATATGAGAAGTGGAAATGTTCTCTGTCAGGTTGATTTGTCAGTGATAATTCATTTATTGTTTGTTCTTTATCCTTTGGAGTAGTAGTTATACCTGTGAAGTGATTATTGAGTATGTCCAGAGAAACAGGTAATTTGTCTACCTGTGTGTCTTTTCTCCCTATTCCCATTCTGTTCAAGTTTTTCCAGATTTCTGAAGTATTGGTATCTGTTAGGCTGTATAAATGTCTAAGTTTGGCGTTTCTTATAGCTTGATTTGTCTTGTTACGTAACTGTTTATATTGATTGAGATTTGTGTCTGTTTTGTCGAGTCTATATTTCTTATATGCTGCGTCTCTATCAGCCATCAAGTTACGAATTGAAAGAGTCATCCAGGGTGCAGGGCGTCGTTTCACGAGTTTAGTTTTTAGTGGGGCGTGTCTGTTGTATAATTGTAGTATAAAGTCATTTAGTGCTTCAACTTTTTCATCTACAGAATGCAGCGTCCATAATGAATGTCACGGCATCTGCATAGCTTCTTCAATTAGGGCTGCATTGTCTATATGTTTTAAGTCTCTATACGTAATAGTATTTAGAGTCGGTTTAGGGCAGTGCAGCGAATATGCTAAGAATATAATATCATGTGCTGATATTCCCGGGGCTGGCAGTTGCCCGTGAGTAAGTACTCTGTCTGGATTATTAGTTGCAATTAAGTCAAGTAACGTCTCAGAGTGATGAGTGTAACGTGTAGGCCGTAGGGGTAGGAGAGTCATATCACAAGCCTGGAACGTAGCCATCAGTTGTTGTGTATGTCTGTTATCAGTGTCTAGTATATTTATATTAAAGTCGCCCATAACGATAATAGGCTATTATTGAAAGGAAAGGTTCTAAGAAGACATCTTGAATAGATGATGTGGCATGAAGCTGCCCAGTTTATAATATTTCACAGTGGAAATTTGATATTAAATCAATATTCAACCATTCATTAAACTGCGGTAATGAGTAAGTGCTGTTTGTGATGGCTCAAGGCTATAAATAGTAAACAAAATTCCTATAGGCCTATATATTTGTAAAAAGGAAAGTTGTGGTTAAAGTCTCATCTAAATAAATTAAATTCATTATTTTAAGTTCTAAAATCTGTTTCGTTTCATTTATAAGATTTACAGCTTGCTCTAATTGAATCATGGGAACCTGATGTCAAACATTCAATTTACTATATGCCATTATTGTTTTATTTTCATTTTTTGTCTCTTTCATTCCTTAAATTTACAAAAAATCGACACATACTTTATATAGTAAGTATATTGTGGGGTATAGTTCGTATATAATTTATTATTCTTAATTTATCATCATCATCATCATCATCATCATCATCATCATTATTATTATATATATTATATATTGCAAAAAGGTACAATATGGAAATCAATAGGAAGAAAACTAAAGTGATGGCCTTTTGTGGGAAATGCCCTATAGCTAGCAAAATAGTTTTGGACGATATTTTAGAACGAGTAAATTAATTTAATTATCATCATCATCATCATGAACAAATTCGTTTTAGGCCATGTGGCCTGTACGGTAAACCTAGCGAAGATGGTCTTGATCTTTCCACCGATGTTTTGGTCTTCCTTGGTCCCTATGTCCAGTTGGGGTATATTGGAATGCCAATTTTGGAAGTCTATTTCTTGCCATTCTTCTCAGATGATTTTTCCATTCTTGTTGGTATCTTTGGATATCTTCATTTAAACTTGCTACTCCAAGTTTTCCTCTGATAGTAGTGTTCCTTTGGTGATCCAGTCTATTAACTCCTAACAATGATCGTAAGAAGCGCATTTGGCTTACTTGAAGTTTATGAGAGTTTCTTTTATTTAAAATCCAAATTTCACTTCCGTATTTTAGAGCAGCTTTTGATGTGACGTTATGTAATCTTAGTTTTGTCTCTGTCCTCATCTGTTTACCAAAATGTCTTCGTATTACCCCATTCATTTTATTATATTTTTGTAATTTTGAATCAATGTCACTCTTATACTCTGCAAATACACTTCCTAAGTAAGAGAAATCTGACACTTGTTCTATAATTTTCCATCAATCTCAATTTTCACCCGTTGTATGTTTTTTCCACACATTGCCATTGTTTTGGATTTTGATGTGGAAATTTTCATATTATATTTGCTGGCAATTTTGAATAATTGATATGCTGCTATTTGTAAGCTACCTTCGGAATCTGATAATATTATTTGATCATCAGCATATAATATTGTTTGAATTATTTTATTCCTAGTTATTGAAATTCCACTGTTTACTGTTTGTTTCCATTCTTGTTAATTTAATTATTTGGATTTTAATTTAACATTTCAAGATGAAACTGATATATCAAAGAAATTCACAAATTTCACAAAAACAACGTGGATAATTAACAGTATAATTATACTATATTTAGTACAAAAGAACATACGATTACGGTTTTATAAGTTTCTCGCAAGACCAGTATTAAGATATGATAGTGAAGCGTGGATAATACGAAGAAGAGATGAAAGCCGAATAACAGCATATTAGATGCGATTTATGCGCCCTACAGAAAGTACACAGAGTAGGACTATAAAATAAATGAGGAAATTATGGAAGAGTTGGATGTATAATCCATTCTCCACCATATACAAAACTACCAGAACAACTGAAAACCCGATCTTCATCGAATCCCATCTCATAGATATCCAAAGAGCAATGATTCGTCACTGCCCCCAAGGTAAAAGATCGCTGGGATGTTCAAAAAAGCGCTGGATGGAAAATTCCTCTTTGAGACCATAACATGCCCCATAATACTCGCATGGATTATTTTTTATAATAATAATAATAATAATATTATTATTATTATTATTATTATTACTATTATTATTATTATTATTATTATTATTATTATTATTATTATTTATTATTATTATTATTATTATTATTATTATTATTATTATTATTATTATTATTATTATTATTATTATTATTATCTGAAGAAGATGTCCAAGAAATAAATTTTTGGAAGGATAAAATTACTTTAGGTTGAAGGAAAAAAAAAGTTATTGTTATGTATTTTTGGAATTCCTTACATTTGGACAGGGTGTATCTTTCTGGAATTGCCATCGCTGCCATTAGAGGATCAATTTCAATTTTAAGAAACCATGTTTACAAAATTACTTTATAGTATGTATACTTCAATTAGGCCTATAAGTTGAATTTTTTAAAAATATATTTACAAAATGCATTTCATCAATTACAAAAATGAATTGTTGTATCACTTTGTCCTTGAGGCAATCCTCTAATGAGGAAAGTTTTATATAATATAATATTTCAAGTAAAGTATGGAGTATAGGATATACATAAGCTACAATACATGCTTCAGTTGGAGAAATAACTATTAAAACTAGAGATTGTATTAATTACCGTCTTAATTTCTTCAGATCCCTTTTTATTTTTCGTTAAACAAATATATTTTCTTTTTTAAAATTGATTTTTCAAAACGCATTTTTTAGCTTTTTTTGCAGAAGTTATAGTCTCATGGATGATATTCATATATTTTAAAGTGACCACTTCAAAATGCAAACGAAAGAATAAATATGTCTCTTTCTGTGGGACAAGGAACGTCCCTAATGAGAGCGGGCCATCATTTTGTCCCCTTTATACCAATGGGTTATTATTCCACTGGACTGCGCCGAAAGTTCTCTCGTTAGAGGGTTCATACTGCAGACATGTTGCATGTTTCGATTACAAGTATCAGAGTCCTTGTCATACACAATATGATAGGCCACCACTGAAATCAATCTGGTTTCCCAAGAGAGCTTTAGGTCTCTCTGACTGGCAACTGGAAGTGGTTTGATACCTCCAGGATAGGTATGCGACTTGGATTATATTTAAACATGGTAAAATCTTGTACAGTGAACTGAAGTCAAACGAAATAAAAAAAAATTGTCACAGGAACAGTGTAAACTACGCGAATTCCTCAGAAAGTCAAAATGATTTGATATCACAGATTTACGGAACATAGATTTTGTCAATTCTTCAAATGAGAAATTCGATTTCTCATGCCGACTTATTTAAACATGTCGAACTGCAGTGAAAACAAGCCCTGAATAACCATAAGCTATTACTTGTTGGATATTTTTGTATAATTTGACACTATCTATCTATCTATAATGATATAGCCCATTGTTGAGCCATAGTCTCTCCTTTGTAGACCAAGTTATTTTTTATCAGTTACCTTATTTGCTCAGAGATGTAAATAATGGCATTTTTTATCAGTTACCTTATTTGCTCAGAGATGTCAATAATGACACTTTTTATCAGTTACCTTATTTGCTCAGAGATGTCAATAATGACACTTTTTATCAGTTACCTTATTTGCTCAGAGATGTCAATAATGGCATTTTTATATCAGTTACCTTATTTGCTCAGAGATGTCAATAATGACACTTTTTATCAGTTACCTTATTTGCTCACAGATGTCAATAATGACATTTTTATTAGTTACCTTATTTGCTCAGAGATGTCATGAATGGCATGTGGTCAACACACCGACACAATGAGACATCTAACAGGCAAGTAAGGTATTACTAGGACGTTGATGTCGGTAAATTTTGCTTAGAGGCCTCTTTATTCAGGCTTAAGGACCTTTTATGAGCCTGAAAATCTTCAGATTCGAGACCTACGGCTTAAAGTCCCTCCCGGATGATTTGCTCCTTGGATATTTCCGTCCTAAAAAAATCATCGACACCAGTCGGGTTTGAACCCGCGACCGTCGGAACCAGAGGCAAGCAACACAACCACTACAGGTAGTCCTCCGCGGCAGACACATTGCGCCACACGATCCTACCAACCCTTTTTATTACATTGAGTTTTAAAGTTTTGAGTGACATTCTCAATGATCCTTTTCCCGGGCCCATAGAAAGCAAAGTTTAGCCCACCTTTCCTTTGTAAATTACTTAACACATAGTATTGAATGCTAAACAGTATTATAATCGTGGAAGCTAGAAGGAAAAAAGGGATTAATTTGGCTTGAGAAAGCTTTATAATATGTATCAATACGAAACATGACTAGCTAGACAATTAGTAAACATATGTTAACTAAAAAAAAACTTTTAATGAGAATCATGAGTCAGATAATTGAAATACAAATAATATAACAAAAAATTATCTTTTTGACCATTGAAAGAAAATGCATGAATGAAATAATATAAATCAACAAACACGGTCATTAATAATTCAAAAAGTCAATAATAATAATAATAATAATAATAATAATAATAATAATAATAATAATAATTGTATTGTATTGTATTGTAAGCCTATGTTTTCCTTTTACAGAGATTTAGGCGCTTCCTCCTACAGGGAAGAATTTGAACCATGCTAATTTAGTTACTTGTTTTCGTATAGATGTAATTTTGAGTGGTACGTGGTCAGCGTTCCGCCTCATACTGACATCTAGGAAACCAAGGTAGTACTAGGACGGGAAAATTCTGTAAATTTTGCTTAGAGGCCTTTTCATTCAGGCTTAAGGTTTTTTACTAGCCTGAAAATCTTCAGACTCGGGACCCACTGCTTAAAGTCCCTCCCGGAGGACTTTCTCCTTGGATTTTACCGTCCTAAAAAAAATCCATCGACCCCGGCCGGGTTTGAACCCGCGACCCTTGGGACCAGAGACAAGGAGCATAACCACTAGTCCACTGCGGCCGACAATATTAATAATAATAATAATAATAATAATAATAATAATAATAATAATAATAATAATAATAATAAACATACATACACACACACAATCCAGTCTAGCCAAGGGCTAGGGTTCACAGTCCTGGTTTCCCTACCCTGGCTTATGGGACTGATGAAACTAAAAAGCTCCTTCGAGCTACAATCGACCTGACCACGACGATCCCAAAGTTGATGATGACCCTGATACTAACTTGCACAGCTTATTTGAGGCTTTCGATAACGAGGGGAAGATGCGCAGTCTCACACAGCGCATAAAGCAGGAAAGGGGTGGTACGTAGGAGAGAGGACAACGAAGACAGGAATTTGGTACTGGTCTATAACATAGAGAACCGAATAGAGCGGTCTCTCTGTGTTAAATTTTGGACGCAATTTCATACCGCTGCGCCATCTGAAGATGACCACGGTACTACTTGAGCATGGCCACGGTGGCTCAATCGCAATAAAAGTACCCTATCCTTACCCATTATTTTAAAAATAAAATTTAAAGCTAAAACACAAGCAATGCTACTTTCTGGACAATTTTAGCATGTTTTATTCTTACTCTCTTCAAAAGAAAATTACAAGAAATTTGCCAACTTTTCAGATGTCTTTAAATATAAATTATTTTAATTTTTTTTTTAATTCATCAATTAGTAAGTTGACTAAAATGATTTACACAATTTCATAAGTATTTATTAAAAACCATTCCACTTTTAGATGAACATAATGAATATGGGGAATCGCTATTTATTAGAAAATAATTGGAAATGTTAGACCCATACAACAAAAATATTGGCAACATTTTTGTAATAATTTTCTTAAGTAAAAATAAAAAATGCAAAATTGTTTACAAAGTAACATTTCTTGTGTTATTTCCATTAAGAAATATCAAACAGGATCTGGATAATGGATATGCTAAAGCAGCACCATTTGACGAGCCTGGTCTAATGAGTCTAATATGCTATTTGTTTTTGTTTTTTAAGAACTGAAACCATAAAGTAATTTAAGCACAAGTTTTTAAATGTTCTTAAAATGAAAATTCAAAAATACCTTGGGTTTATAAGAATGTAGCAAAAAGAAAATTTATGCATCATTTCTCTATTCTGAACTACTCATATGTGAATGCACGCACATCAACTCTATTTAGTAACCAGACTTGTATATAATTGTAGACTTTCACGGCCGGCATCTTGATCCATATTTGGTTCGTCTTCCGGGCTTATAGGCCGTGGTCTGGTTGTCTTCTTACTCGACGTTTCATCTACTGCTGCGGTAGACATCATCAGGAGATACTGCGTGCTTTCTGTGAACTCCTCAACAGTCGGCTGCAGACTGGTGGTAGGTCGTTGGAAACTGTCTCTCTGTTTATAGCTAAACCCCGGGTGGAGGGGAGGTTTTCTGCGCGCACCGAGTTGTGCGCTGTATTGCCGTGTGCCGAAGTCATAGGCTTCGTTGTCGTGTTAAGCAGTGCTGGGATCCAAATTTTGTTTATCTTCAAGGTTTCTTCTTTTTTGTTGAAGGAATTTTTATGTTTGTATATTTCTATGGCTTCTCTGTATAGTCTGGTGTAGTAATGTGATGTTTGTGATAATACCTGGGTATCTTCAAATCTTATAATATGTTGTTGGTTGTTCATACAGTGTTCCGCTACGGCCGATTTTTCATTTTGTTTTAACCTGCAGTGTCTCATGTGTTCTTGTAATCGTGTGTTGATCATTCTCTTTGTTGTACCGATGTACACCTCTCCACAACTGCACGGGATACGATATATACCGGCATGACTCAAAGGATCTCTAGTGTCTTTGGCTGGGCGCAGTATATTGCTGATTTTTTGTTGTGTTGGTTTGTAGGTTGTTGCTATGTTGTATTTCTTTAATAATCGTCCAATTTTCTCTGTTGTTGTTTTGATATAAGGTAGGTAAACCTTACCATTTATCTCTTCCTTGTTTTCGTTTTCGGGCCTATATTTCTTTGGATTTATGGCTCGACGAAAATCTGTTTTGCTGTATCCATTGGTAAGAAAAGCTGCATGGAGATGATTGATTTCTTCTTGCAGATACTGTGGTTCCGAAATCCTTTTGGCTCGTTCAACCAGGGTTTTTATTATCCCGCGTTTTTGTCTAGGATGGTGGTTAGACTGTTTGATATCTACACAAACAGTCTAACCACCATCCTAGACAAAAACGCGGGATAATAAAAACCCTGGTTGAACGAGCCAAAAGGATTTCGGAACCACAGTATCTGCAAGAAGAAATCAATCATCTCCATGCAGCTTTTCTTACCAATGGATACAGCAAAACAGATTTTCGTCGAGCCATAAATCCAAAGAAATATAGGCCCGAAAACGAAAACAAGGAAGAGATAAATGGTAAGGTTTACCTACCTTATATCAAAACAACAACAGAGAAAATTGGACGATTATTAAAGAAATACAACATAGCAACAACCTACAAACCAACACAAAAAATCAGCAATATACTGCGCCCAGCCAAAGACACTAGAGATCCTTTGAGTCATGCCGGTATATATCGTATCCCGTGCAGTTGTGGAGAGGTGTACATCGGTACAACAAAGAGAATGATCAACACACGATTACAAGAACACATGAGACACTGCAGGTTAAAACAAAATGAAAAATCGGCCGTAGCGGAACACTGTATGAACAACCAACAACATATTATAAGATTTGAAGATACCCAGGTATTATCACAAACATCACATTACTACACCAGACTATACAGAGAAGCCATAGAAATATACAAACATAAAAATTCCTTCAACAAAAAAGAAGAAAGACTTGAAGATAAACAAAATTTGGATCCCAGGCACTGCTTAACACGACAACGAAGCCTATGACTTCGGCACACGGCAATACAGCGCACAACTCGGTGCGCGCAGAAAACCTCCCCTCCACCCGGGGTTTAGCTATAAACAGAGAGACAGTTTCCAACGACCTACCACCAGTCTGCAGCCGACTGTTGAGGAGTTCACAGAAAGCACGCAGTATCTCCTGATGATGTCTACCGCAGCAGTAGATGAAACGTCGAGTAAGAAGACAACCAGACCACGGCCTATAAGCCCGGAAGACGAACCAAATATGAACCAGACTTGTCTTGATTAGTTTGCTTTTAAAAATGAAATAACATTATTCATTTATTGCCTTGTATTAAAATTAATATTTTAAAAAAATTATACATTTTATAGTTACTGCAGTATGTACATTATTCAAGATGAACAGAATTTTTTCAATGAAACTTCAGTCACATACGTAGTTAAAGATTCAATATTTCAACAATAAACCTAATTATTTTATATGTAATTTTATAAGAAGATTATTTCACATTTATTTACTAGCTTCCTATTACCCCAAGCCCTATAATGGGATCACCTACCTTTACATTTTGATTACAAAATCTAATAGTTCATTAGAGAAGAAATATGTATATTCTCCATGGTGCAACAAGCTGAGAATGCCCTTGGCCTACCAGCTAGCTGCTGGCCCAATATCCACCTGCAAGAAGAATCCAAATTGTTTGACATTTTAGGCTTACACACCTATTTAAGCCTAACACAAATGCCTACCTTCATTACTACCAGGAAATCGCTGAATAGTTGAATGTTAGGCCAAATTATTGTTGTTAAAATTGACGGAACAGTTTTGTTCTCTAAGTAATTACCAACACTTCATATTAAGGTTTTTTTGCACATGTTGAATAAATTTTATAAAAGACATAGAAAGTTCTCAACGAGGTAGAGGTAAGGATGAATTAAAATTTACATGACACAATATTAACATAATTTTAAAATTTGTAATTTAAAATATGCTCTATAATAGTTCAAAAATTTGTTTTTAATAAAACACAACCACTTTTCTGCATAGTCTATAATGTACTGGTACGTTCTTGCAATACACTTGTAGATATTCATGAAGCGCAACTTATTTACACCTACTGTAGAGCCTGGAAAAAAAAAAATATATATATATATACATACACATATATGTATATATACATATACAGTGAGTTTCACTTGACCTGCGGTCGTTAGTAGGAAAAGTGACTGCAAGCATTGAGTCATCAACTCACGCTGTCCATTCAATGTCTATGCTAGTGGCCGCAAATCGAGTGAAACTCACTGCATATATAATATTTGTCAATGTCCTTCACAATGAAGGTATTCCCAACCCTTATATATATATATTGACGATCAAGGATCATACTATTCTAAGTAAGTGTTTTATTTAGAATTCTAGTTATGTCAATGTCCCATATCTATGGGCATTGAAAAAAATAAAAACCAAGAATTTCATACTCTAATTTTCCAAAGGTGTTACTAATCAAAATATTGAATTCCTGATTTATTATCAAATGGCTTTGGAAATGTAACATTCACAACAAGAATTGTAAAAAGATGGACTTCACACAATATGATCCTGAACCATTGTATATGTATTATGTACATGTATACACTTACATATTTTTAAGTTCTTTCTTGTAATATTTCACAAGCAGTCAAAACTTGCATTGAAAACTGATATTACAATACCTGAAAATACTTGACTTAAAAGGACAGAATACTAATACCATAAATAAACTAATAATAATGATTACACTGTCTTCATCATTACCATTCAGTGTTTATTTACTTTCTTTTTTAAGTATAAGTCTTCAATATTGGAATGTTTCTCCTCTGGTTGGCAACGGGCATTCTAATATGCTGTGTGTATTGGCGGTTCGTATGATTTGTAATTATATCCAGTTTTATCTGTTGGCACTTGTGTATGGATCTACTTAGACTTGGATTTTTTTGGCTCAACTTTAGATTACCTTACCCTTCAGTTTCCATAGTATATTCTTTTAATACTGTTTCTCTACGTACTTCTTCTGCCTTTACTAACATTTGATAATATTTTAAACACTTGCAACAATACTTATAACTTTTTTTTACAATTATTAAATATTTATCTATGTATGCAATGATTTCTTCAAAGTTATGCAGATTTGTTGTGCATATGCACAAACGCTTAAATGAACTTCTACTAAATGGTGGAGATATCTGTGAAATTGGAATAAAATCAATATTCAAAAATGGATGTTCACTCATTTCATTTTGTTAGGTTCCGATGCTAAAAAGTTAGTGAACATTTAATTAAATAATATGCATGTAAATTGTTTAGTTAGGTTAGGAAGGGGAATTTATTGCAAAGGTTGGTCATGTATCGATTTCACATCTATGTGGTTCCATCTAGCAATACAACTCTATAAACTTTTTATAATGTTTGCACATGTGCACTGTTATTCTGCAGGACTTAAAAATTATTAGGAAAGGTAAACAGAAGTTTTTTCATTTTTTTGTCACATAATGGAAACTTTATACCTAAATTTCTGTTATCTTTTAAGATTAATTTTTACACTTATGGGTGTTCTGAATAATGCTATCTCACTTTCATAACTGAATCTAATAAGAAACACTAAACAAAAATAATGAAACTTCAAAGTTAGTAAAATGAAGGTAGCAGCATTAGATCCACTCTGAATACCTCAAATTTACTTACCTAAAATTTTATACATGTGTAGACTTCCCAATCACTGTCATACGAAAATACACACATAGGATTTGATCTTTACAGCCTCGTTTATTCTGTGAAAGAAATAATGATGAATAAGTACACACATTACAGGTTAAGAAATAAAAATAAATTAGGTAGGCCTATAAACAATTTTTAAGGGGTATTTTAATGTCATGATGCAAACAAAATATACGGCGTGCCAATTTACATAATTCACAGTTAGGCCTATTATTTGAAAACACTATTTTCTGAAGTAAAAATTTTTGAGAAAAATGATACCATATGTAATCATTCACCTACCTTCCATTAGCTGTATTTTCCAGCTTCACTTTATCCTTCGGATTGTAGATAATTAATTAATTTAACAATTAACTTCGATGCATCAATAATATTATATTATATTCAACCTCAAAACTTCTCTTCGTACAGTACATAACAATTCCACCGTTGATTTATTTAAATTTAATTCGAGTTTACATTTTACAACTCGATTTATTTGTACGTCATACGTCAACAATCGATAAAATAGCGACGGTGGCGCGGTCTTAAGATGACCACGGTACTACGTGGAAAAAAAAAAAACTAAAAAAATATTGCGTCCAAATCTCCCTATAATGATTCAATGGCCTGGTCTATAACATCAGTGTAGAGGGAAGACACGATGACGTGGTTGTTACGTAGTTTTCACGTACCGAAAAAGTGATTTCGGTACAACATTTAAATAAATTCTTTTCATACATTTTCCATTACTCTATTAAAAATATTAAGTGAATTAAACTCATACGTATCTTATAGGATGCATTGCCAATTTAACGGTTAATTAAACAGCATGGTAAACATACAGGTTTCATTACCACGAAGAAAACATGGGGGATGCTAGAGTGATTTTATAATTTCCGGTTTCGAGTGGACGGAAGTCGCAAATTTTTGGAGAATACTTTCTTCGTTTTATTCCAATAGCATATACGGAGTTTCATTGCGAAAAAATCTAAAATTGTGACCACTAGTCCTATTCTTTAATTTGCGTTTCAAGTGAATTCCTAATGTTGATTCGTATTTGTCGAAATTCTTAGTTAACGACACTGGGTATTATATTTTTTAATTGATTACTATATACCAAGTTTGGTTCTGAAAAAATTACAGCCGCTAGAGCATTAACAGATATACTGAATATAAATTTTTGTCGTGGTCATTTGATGTCTACTAGATAGGATTGGTGAAGATTTCTAAACTTTTTAAAGTATTTTCATGAAAACAATTTCAAAAGCTTCATTCCTTTTGAATTATTTAAAAGCACATCTTGTACATTTTAATTTACAGAAAGAGCCAGCCGCTGTGGACTAGTGGTTATGTTCCTTGCCTCTGTTCCCGAGGGTCGCGGGATCAAACCCGGCCGGGGTCAATGGATCATTTAGGATAGAAAAATCCAAGGAACACGTCCTCTTGAAGGGACTTTAAGCTGTGGGTCCCGAATCTTAAGATTTTCGGTCTCGTAAAAGATCCTTAATCTTTAATAAAGAGGAATCTAAGCAAAATTTAACGACTTCCTTCATCGTATAAATACCTTAGTTAATTACTAGATGCCTCATTGGGTCGGTATGTTGACCGCATACCATTCATGACATCTGTAGGGAAATAAACATAACTAAATTAACTTGGTCTAGTAACTCTTAATGAAGTAGAGGCTAAGGCCCAATATTGGGCTGTTACGCCAATTAGATAGATATACGTAAAGAAATGTGTTTGAGACTATAGCAAAATAAAAATTTACAAAATAGTTGCACGTTTTATACAGAAACTAAAAGGCCTATGTGTGACACTACTCAATAATATAAAGTAGTTTTCTTCCGCCATGAAGATATAAGAAAAATGTGTTTCTAAAAATCACTGAAATATTCGTTGTATCCCAGAAATGCCCACCATGAGTCAAGTTGTCAGCATGATTCTCCAATTTTTAACTTTTTATTACTATTCTTTTTGCCTTTTCCTCGGGAATTATCTTTCTCTTAACTTGTAGCGTGCAGCAAGAGAATAAAAATGAGCCTTATTAATTCAGAAAGAACTTCCTTCTGTATAGGAAATGTTGATGTTATTAAGAATCCGTAGCTCTCATCCTACCTTCAGAGGTTCGTAGCTGTATCCCCACCTCCACATCCTAACGTCTTATCAAACAAGGTTACAAATCTCCCTCACTTCATCATATCTCGTCACTTGCATTGTGTGGATAAACTAAAATGTTTCTCTACATATTTCTTTCTACAATAATAAACACAAAATTGAGACCACACAAATTATCATAAGTAATGCCACGAGTGATTTCCAATTTATCGATAATTTGGAAATCAAGAGTGCCATCCATTAGCATTATTTAACGAATAAAATTAAGCTGTTACTCACAAATCATTATTTAAATATAGTTATTTTAAAATATTTATATGCTTAATGTAAATGCCGATGTTTGAAAACAAATAAACGTTATGTTTCATTTGTTCATGACTGCAACCAGATCACATTTATTGCCAAATAGAATCGCAATATTGTAAGATTTCACCCTAGTAGGGAAAAAAAAGAAACATCATTACAGGTTATTAATTAATTTCTGATGCCCTATGATGTAAATGTGTCAATTATATTCTTCTGGAACGTGAATACCTGGGAAATAGGCCTAATATGTTTAAGAAAGTGTAAACAGTGGTTTCTTTTTTTAATGTTATAATCAATTGCTATCGATGTGTTTCTGTTATATCTCACAAGCAGAATGTCGTGTATATATATATATATATATATATATATATATATATATATATATACACAATCTGGGAGCCACTTGATAAATTGGCGGTGATTTGATGGATGTGATGGAACCGAGGTGAAAAACGACTGTGATTGGTTGTAAATCAAAATTCATTGAAATGTGAATGGCCATTGACTGCCATTTGGGGCATGAGTTAAATAGTCTTAATGAGCAATGCTGGTCATATGGAAACACTGACTCTTACTTTATGGGAGGAAAGGAGATAACGAGTATTTGAGAATAAATTTCTTAGGAAAATTTTTGGACCAAAGAGAGATGAACATAAAGGTGATTGGAGAAGACTTACATAACAGTAAACTACATGGTCCTTATAGGAAGCCAGGTATAATAGGTACATTTAAGTCTCGTATACTGCGATAAGCAGGACGTGTGACACGAATGGGGAATAAAAGACGTGCATGGAAGGTTCTCGTAGGAAAACCAGAGAGAAAACGCCCACTTGGTAGACCAAGAATGAGGTGGGAGAATAGCATTAAGTATGATTTGAAGGAAGTATATTATACAGGGGATGATAGGTAAACATTAACTCAGGATGGGGATGTATGGAGAGCTTATCTCCGTGCAGTCATGAACCTACGGGTTCGATTATGCCAATGAGTTAGATTTAGTTAGTTAAGCAATGCTGGTCTACTATTAGCCGTCCACATTAAGTCTGCAACTCGTGGAGGGGAAGTATGCTCGCGCTAGTTTGTGTCTCCAAACTTCTACTATGTGGAAGGGAGACTCTCTGCGCATATGTGAAAGATCTATATATGGTTGTCAAATTAGTCATTTAGTCGACGACTGCTGAAGGTGTCAGATCATTTAAAATCACAGTGTTCGACATCTCTCTATTATCAGCATCATAACACAACACATGGGACGAGAAGTGAAAACAAATAAATGAGGAAGGCAAGGGAGGGACAGCTCAACCCCAATAGTAACATGTTGCCGAATTATTCATTTGGTCAACGACTGCTGAAGTTGTCGGATCATTTAAAGGGCACAGTATTTGCCAGCTCTCCTCTCCCAGTCAAATAACACAAGAAGGAAAAGAAGTGGCAAAGTTAGTAAGTGAAGGAACAGAACCGACAGCACATTTGTAGCATATTATCGGCATGCAGATTTAATTTGCGCGAGTAATATATCTTGTTCTGATGGGAGTCTATTTATTGTGATTAATAATTCAGATTTGTTCGTGTAAAAGATACTCCTAATCCTAGTATTAAGAAACATATCAAAGTAATCAACATGTATGTGTGTGTGTGTGTGTGTGTGTGTGTGTGTGTGTGTGTGTGTATATATATATATATATATATATATATATATATATATTATGTAAGTTATATTGCAGATTTTCGCAGATATAAGTATGAATATGAACGTTTTCTTGGGTTTTCCGCGTCTTGGATTCAAGTTCGGCCGAACTTGAATCCAAGACGCGGAAAACCCAAGAAAACGTGTGATCAGTGGCCAGAGGCCGAACTTGAATCCAAGACGCGGAAAACCCAAGAAAACGTGTGATTGATCAGTGGCCAGAGGCCGAACTTGAATCCAAGACGCGGAAAACCCAAGAAAACGTGTGATCAGTGGCCAGAGGCCGAACTTGAATCCAAGACGCGGAAAACCCAAGAAAACGTGTGATTGATCAGTGGCCAGAGGCCGAACTTGAATCCAAGACGCGGAAAACCCAAGAAAACGTGTGATCAGTGGCCAGAGGCCGAACTTGAATCCAAGACGCGGAAAACCCAAGAAAACGTGTGATCAGTGGCCAGAGGCCGAACTTGAATCCAAGACGCGGACAACCCAAGAAAACGTTCATATATATATATATATATATATGTAATTTTGAGATTAAATATAACCTGATTTAATTACAATTAATCACATAAATATTTTCGATTATTTAATATGTTAAATATTATTTGTTGTGTGTTACAATGCTCTCCACTGTACATTTCATGCTACTGGTTCCGCGCTGGGCAGATAGAGGACGTTAATTCAATTTACCCACTACTTCGTCAAACGAATTTGCTTAGTTGATGTATTCTTATATTGTGTACTTAGAGTAGTATGTATGTTTGTGTTTATGTAGTATAAAGTTTGTTGTTTGAAGAATGGTGATGACATGAGGGAAAGCGAAACTTGTTGCCGACACATAGCCTACTCCTGTCGAAAAGTACCAAGGGAGCTGCCAGAATTAATGTTTCCATCAGTCGGACAAATTGGCACTAACGTTACTATATGTCTTCTCAACACTGCGGAGTGATTAGCAATTTAATGCAGGAATCTGGTGCACAGTCTGCCAATTAAAATTATATACCTTGTAGTCCTCGAAATTGAAAATTTTAGAATTACATTAATTTATTAATTTTACAATTAAATTTTTCAACACCGCTGGATACCGAACCGGTGTCCGCTAATCAAGAATCAAGCATGCTAACACCTGAGCCAGCACGGCAGATTATTGTCATGGATATTCGTGAAAAGAGTGATAAATATATCTTTAAGTGATTTAAGCCTGTATTTGTACGTTTATACTCGGACTATTATATTGCTATTCAACACACAATATGTTAGGGAAATGAGAAAGTTAATTTTATCCAATTCTGAGTCACTGAATTAAAAAAATTACATTGATACTTGTTTTATGTATCTAGTTTCCACATTACTGGCCTCAAATTATAGAGATTCCATTACATTTTTTGTCCTCACATTTATATTTATATTTAAACTGTCAGGGCAATCTGCCCTTGCAGTGCGGCCTGAAACATCTATTGCATTTTCCCAGCATACTTACTTACTTACTTACTCACTGGCACTATCTAACCCGTAGGTTCATGGCCGCACGGACATAAGCTCTCCATACATCCCTATCCTGAGCTAATACTTTCCAATCATTCCCTGTATAATCTACTTCCCTCAAATCATAGTTAATGTTATTCTCCCACCTCATTCTTGGTCTACCAACTGGGCGCTTTCCCTGTGGCTTTCCTACAAGAAGCTTCCATGCAAGTCTTTCATTCCCCATACGTGCAACATGTCCTGCCCATCGCAGTCTACGAGACTTAACTATTCTTATTATTTCTGGCTTCCTGTAAAGACCATGTAGTTCATTGTAATGTAGTCTTCTCCATTCACATGTCTGTTCATCTCTCTTTGGTCCAAAAATTCCTAAGTACTTTATTCTCAAATACTTGTAATCTCCTTTCCTCTCTTAAAGTAAGAGTCCATGTTTCGCACCCATATAATATAACTGGTAGAATAATTGTTTTATATATTTTCAGTTTAACGTTTTTTGAAATGAGTTGGGACATCAAGAGCCTCTGCAATGCATAATAGCATGCATTTCCAGAATTGAGCCTATGTTTAATTTCTTTGTGCATCTCATTCCTATTTGTGATTATTGTTCCTAGGTATTTGAATTCAGCCACTTCCTCAAAATTTCCCTCATTTGTCATTAGCTGTCCATTTCCATTATTTAATGGATTTCTATGTGTGACCATATATTTAGTTTTATTGATATTTACTTCCAGTCCTAATTTCTTAGTGTTACTCAATAGTGTGTGCGTGTTATCCTTTAGTATCTCCTCGCTATCGGCCTACAATACTACATCATCAGCATAAACTAACAGCTTATTAATACCATTGAGTTGTAAGCCATCCTCATTCTCTAAAGATTTAATGGCATGCTCTAGTACAAAATTAAATAGTAGAGGAGATAGTGAATCTCCTTGCTTCAACCCATTCTGGATTTCAAAAGTGTCCGAAAACTGTTTGCCTACACGCACCCTACTCATTGTGCCATTTAGACACATTCGTATAAGTCTAACTAACTTTTTAGGAATTCCGAACTCCAGCAGGATTATATATATCTTCTCCCTCTTAATTGAATCATATGCTTTTTTGAAGTCTACATACAGGTGATGTACAGTACCATTATATTCCCAGCATTATAGAATTAATAGAATGAGAGTCTACTCTGCTGTGCTATGTTGTTTGTTATAGATCTTCCTTCTCGTCCGACATTTCAAGTACTGTACTCAAGATTCATAACGTCATTTTGGATTAGCCCCATGGTCTACAATCTTTTAATCATTTCATGGTACAGGAGACTGCACTAAAGGTGGATAATATATAATTTTATTTGTAATTTTTAAATACTCTAGAAAATATGTCTTCTTCATTTTGCTTGAAAACTGTGCAAGGTGTATCTGAAATCCTATTATAGACTTTGCAGGCTTTCAGTAGAGATCAAATAGTTTATATTTTGCAGAACTAACTAAATCACTGGCACTATCGAACCCGTAGGTTCATTGCCAAGCGGACATAAGCTCTCCATTCATCCCTATCCTGAGTAATGTTTTCAATCATCCCCTGTATAATCTACTTCCCTCAAATCATGATGAATGTTATTCTCTCACCTTATTCTTGGCCTACCTACTGGTCGCTTTCTCTCTGGTTTACCCACAAGAAGTTTCCATGCCCTCTTTCATTCCTCATTCGTACCACATGTCCTGCCCATCGCAGTCTACGAGACTTAACTGAACTTATCATATCTGGTTTCCTGTAAAGATCATGTATCTCAATGTTATGTAGTATTCTCCATTCACCTGTCTGTTCGTCTGTCTTTGGTTCAAAGGTTTTCCTAAGAACTTTATTCTCAAATACTCGTAATATTTTCTCCTCTCTTAAAGTAAGAGTCCATGTTTTACATTCATATATTATAAATGGGAGTTTATACCTTGCAGAGGAACTTAAATTCATATATTTACAACCTCTGATAAAAAATTTTGTCGGCTCTTTCATACCCAAATTTCATTGGATTGCGGCACTGGTTACCTGAAATGTTAAATATTCTTTGTTAAATAAAATTCTAATTAGTAAATTTGCTCTTGAGTCGCTGTATGGCTCAGGTAAGCCGTTACTATTAACTTACAATTGGGTTCTCGCCATATCGTAGTTGCTTAAGGTAATATGATACATGTTAGAAGTTTGAGGTTTCGAGTTCTGGAGGGAGAAGGAATTTTAAATTAGTGGCACCATGGCCTTAGGATCGACACAGACTCTAAAGGAAATGAGTACCGGCGCTTGTTCTGAATGTAACGGCGGCCATCACTTGTAAATAAGCTGGCATCAGAAATTGAGTTTCTCCAATTTACCAAAATAAATACATATTCCGAAAAGTATGACTATAAATCGGAATTGCTGAGGAATTCGCTTAGTTTACGCAGTTCTGTGTTTTGGAGTTTTTAAATGCAAAACTATGTTATCTGCTAGGTAAATAGAAAAGAAATTATGTCATATACGTAAGAGTGTACCAACCAATTACTGATGATTACACTGAGCAACAAAAAATAAACTTTTTTTTTTTGTCTCAGAAAAAGAAAATGTGATTCTGAGAGTATTTTTTCTCCTGAATTCAAATATGATATCGGGTTTTCTCCATTACGCAAGGTTTCCGGGAGACAGGAATTTATAATTCCAAACACTTTAAATTTTCTACATTTGTAACTACACAATATTCGAACATTCTGACTCACCTACAAGTAAGAAATGACGATTTTCTGCTATATTTCCCTCTTGATGGTCCAACAATAATCGGCCAGCATATTGGGATTCAATTTGCCTTGATATCTCCTAAATTAGCTCATTTGGTTTTATTTTGCAATGGATAAATGGACGAAGAAACGACGTCTATTAAAAAATAATTATTCAAATCCATTAATTGAAATTGAAATATAAAAGCATGTGGGTGATGGAGAAATTCCGAATACATATTTGAAAACACGATAAAAAAACTGCATTAAGTACAACTATCGGTACTCATGAGACAAAAATCATGTTGACCACTGTTATATGTATAAATTTACAGCTAATATTGAATTCACTTTTACACCTTACAAATACCGCAGAAATGTGTTACATTCTTATTGGAGGGAGCTCTTCAATTGTAATTATTCATTACGTATTTTCCGTAAAGGCTTACTAAACCAATCGATAAGCTCTAGAATACTCTTTTAATTATTTAGCATAAGGAACTTGAAGGTAAATTTCACTTGTAAAACTTTTAATTACTCAAGAAAGTATCGTACCTAACAGTAGTTTTTGTCTTTTTTTTTGTTGTTGTCTAATGTGCTGCATCTAACACTGAAGTCATTAGCAGTCTTGCTCTCCAGTACTTTGAGGTCTTAGAATCTTCATGTTTGACAGCGATACAGTTGTTAATATGGCCTTCCATTTCTTCATCCGATGGAAAGATCAGTTTTTGTAGTCGCAGAACGGGCATCATCACCCAATACTGCATTCGGAAGAAGAAGAAGCATTTCGGCGAAGACAGAACATGATGTTGTGAAGATATTTTGTCAGACAGTCTTGGTCCGTTGTCTTTTTAAAATGGGCTACTTCCGTTTACCTTCATTTGTCTGATATGTCAATATTTTTGTAAGGTTTTCCCATTTTTTTGTTTCTGGTTACTGTTTGAAGTCTATCCTTACTCCCTTAACATTACTACAAAAACGAATTATAGAAATCTGCTTGCAGAAACCTTTAGATTACCCTACAAATTTAATGTATTTTTTTAATTCAACGTGCCAATTATTAAACAAATATTCAAGCGTACATTGCTTACTTATTTTCATAAAAATAAAAATGAAGTTAAAAAGCACAATCGAAGTTTTTACAGCACCAGACAAAATACTACTTCTTTGCTATATGTTCCAAATTTTTATACAACTTCTGGATCTAAACATAGTAGATATCTAGGACCCAAAGTATGTAATGGATTAACTAGATCCAATCCAGAATAAGTAAACTAAACACAACTAGTTTTAAAAAATCAATTAAATTAATATTTTTATTAATTAATTAAGTGAATAAAATTAATCATTTGAATATTTTAAAATAATAAATATAAAGCATCTATTTTTGCTTATATTATTATAAATCAATATATTACTAATTACTTTCTTCTGTATTATTGGTTATAATCCATTACATTATATGGTTTATATTATTTTATGTAAATCATTCTCCATTCCATTAATTCTTTTGTTAGAATGTCTTATCCCCAATACATTATTATTTTTTTTATTTGTATGTGTCATAATTTATGTTAAAATGAAACTGGCCCCTAACTTAAAATGTATATATTCTATTTATATTATTCATTTAACTGAACTTGCACCCGATCACGAGCACTGGCTCCTTCGGGTGTCCAATAATCGTATATAACATTTATTTGTAAATAAAATTTATTCTATATATATTCTGTAAATTTTCACTTTATGTGGCGGTGTCACTGTAGAGTAAGATGGTTGGTTTAGGATTTTATGAAATTGTTTCACAAGTGAGATTTATTTGCGAGGAATTCAGCTGTTTAATTACCAGCAAAATCATAGCGAGAGGGAGGGCCATTGAGGGACAAACTTCTTTACCACAGTTCAGGAATAGCTCATAACCCGCCCCAACAAATTTTTTTTAATGTACAACATACTTTTTTTTTTTTAAATTATAAAATATGATACACTTTAGGTTGCTATTGGATTCTAATGTGAATTATTGTTGTTTGTCTATCTGCTGTCTATCGATCTGTCCAAACTGGGTATAATTTATAGACGATTTTATGTATACATCATATCATATCTAATATATAAAAATTAATGTTTGTTTGTTTGTTCGTTCGTTCGTTCGTACTTTATGCGCGGCCATACCGTTGATCAGATTGTGATGGGGCTTTTTGCAAAATGTTCAGGAGATTCCCGGGATGAATATAGGCTATAAGCGAGTTGTGACATTCGACTTCTACAACCTTAAAAATCGCCCTTTGTAGTGGAAAACGTAAAAAAAAGTAGCCCTTGTGATGCTTAAATGGCTTACGCTGCTTGAACTATAACAAATATACAAAATTAACGTACACAGAATTGAATATCTCTAAACGCTCTACAAAAAGGTCCGCGACAGCATATGTTTATCTTTTACGGATAACTCACAATAACCATTTTTGTCTTTCATTGATGTCAAGAAGATCGAGACAAGTACGTAGATTCCTGTGCAAATATAGCAGCACATGGCGAGTATTTTTTATGGATAACTCACAATAACGAATTTTGCTTTTTATCTCATTTATGCCAAGAAGATCGAGATTAGTAGACTCCCGGCAACACCGGGTAATCAGCACGGGGAATCTTAAAATAATTACGACATATTTTTATAATTATTTTTCATTTTATTTATTCAACTAATCATAAAAAGTACATTAATTTTTGTCTTTCAGCTCATTTATGCCAAGAATATCGGGATGAGTAGATTCCCGGACAACGCCGGGTAAACAGCACGAGGTATCTAAAATTAATTACGATATAAATTTTTCCTCTGACTTATTTAACTAAACATAAAACACATTAATTTTCGTATTTCAGCTCATTTATGTCAAGAAGATCGGGATAAGTAGATTGCCGGGCAACGCCGGGTAGTCAGCACGGGGTATCTAAAAAATATAACTTTATAATTATTTTTCCTTTAACTTATTCAACTAAACATAAAAGCAGATTAATTTTCATTTATTTAGGCGTAGCAGCGCACGCCGGGTATTAGCTAGTATTGTAAACAGAAATGTATTTTTGAATCAAGGTGAATATGGTAAAGATTATGTTGCCCAGGCGGTGTTCAGGAATTTAAAAAATCATGCAGCATCAGGCCTAGAAATTCTTTGGCCTACCATCCACGTGCTGACCTCACATCCACATGTGTTAATCACAGAGATAAGTGATCATCCAGCCAGTGTAAGAGTGACATGTGGTCGGGATATCCGGTCCCCCAATCTTTTTAGCTGGTTTTTCTCAACCAGGAGCCCCTACTTATTAGAGCTACGCAAAAGCCCGCACGATGACGATTGGGCACCGGTCCTAAATTGGCCGAAATTCCTTGAGAAATTTTCTCCCCCTACGGGGACTTCAACCTGCCCAAGTTGCATAGCTCTGCACCAAGGCACCATGCTTTAAAACGATCGGGTATGGCGCTGTACTTTCGGGAACTAATTGAGTCTTGAATTTCGTATAATTCGTTTTACAGATGAGAAAAAAAATCCCAGACCACGTGGTGGATTAAACCTAAATATTTGATTGTTTTATATATCATGTTGTCCACGGCGGTTATATTCCTTGCCTCTAGTCCCGAAGGTCGTTATTTCAAACCCAGCCGGGGTCGATAGATGTTTAGGATGGGAAAAATCCAAGGGGCAGGTCCACCGGGAAAGTCTAAGTCTTGGGTACCAAGTCTGAAGACTTTCGGGTTCGTAAAAGAATCTCAGGAAAAAAAATCACAGGCCTAAATTAGTGCCTCTGAGCAAAATTTTAACCAGCCTTCCCCATCCACCCTAGTCTACTATATGCCTCATTAAGGCGATGTGTTGTCCGCATGTAACTCACTGATATATGTAGGAAAATTATCATAACTAAATTAGCTTGGACAAGAAACTTCCTCTAGGAGAGTACCATGGTCAACACGAAGGATGTACGGGGTACACATGCATATATATATATATATATATATATATATATATATATATATACGTATGTGTTTGTATCATATATTTGAAATGTATTTTTAAGCAAGGGGTATATATGATTATTATGTTGGCATGTTAGTGTTCTTACAGGGTAGGAAAAAAATGTAAAACAAATTTGTCCCGGCCGGGAATCGAAATTCAGTCTGAGGCAATGATTATGACCCTAGACCAGGGTGTATTGAACATAAATATTGGCTTGTGTATATATATATATATATATATATATATACATATATATATGAAAAGAAAAATAAATATCTGAAACGAGATTTGAACACGACACCTCTAACTTTATACGTTAGTGGCATTCTAGCATAAATATTTTTTTTTGTCTTTCTTATATTTGATTTCCATCATGAGAGGCAGCGGGACATCAGTCGCACTGCCATCTCGTGCCTTCTAAAATAAGTAAGCATTAAAAAAGAATATTTACTTTATAGCATTAACGCTTCTTTATTTCCATGTTATAATTCAATTTTGACATTTATTAGCAATAAAGGCAAAATAAGACATGAAAAGAAAAATAAACACCTGAATCGAAATTTGAACCCGAGATCTGTAACTAAAGCTAACACTAAAAAAATAAGCAATACTGCTATAAAGTAAATATTCTCTTCAAATGCTTACTTGTTATAGAAGCCATGAGATGGCAGTTAGATTGATGTTCCGCTGCCTCTCATGATGAGAATCATAATAAATAAGGAAGAAAAGTAAATGTTTCTGTTGAGATGCTTAAATAGCGCAGTTGGTAGCGCATTAGCGTATAAAGTTTGAGCTCTCGAGTACAAATCCCGGTTCAGGCATTTATTTCTCTTTTCATATCATATTTGCCCTTCATTGCTTCTTTTTTATATGCCCCAGGTTGTCATTTTGACATTTCTGGCGTTTTTTCTCCTGGCATGGGCGTACTTGTAACCCACTTCTGAGGTTGGGGCACCTGGAAGGAGGGGTTACGCTGCCTCGATGATATGAGAGTTGATGATGATGGTAATGATGCGCCAGGAGAGGCCTTAAAGTAAACTTAAGCAAATTAGGCGAATATGACATTGATGATAATGATGGATAATGATGGCCAGGTGAGGAAAAACCCCGAAAAAATTCACCCAGAAAACTTGTCCCGACCGGGAATCGAACCCGGGCCCGCTGCGTGATAAGGCAGCACTCTACCTCGAGACCACAGCGGTGGACCCCTTCACTGTTAAATATCAAAATATAATTATAACATCGGAATGTATGTATATATAGTAAAACCTGTCTATGAAGGAGCATGACGGTCCCTTAAATATATTTCCGTCTTGGCAGTTTTCCTTCTTATAAAGGGTTCCCAAATTACAAACTTGAATTTTCTCACGCAGTGTAAGGGTTTTACATGCACGCTTTAAAGACAACGTATTGAACTGAAATACAGACAATTGCACGGCAGTACAAAACAACTTTATTACACAAAAACGAGAAGGAACTCAACTACAGGAGGTCTGAAGAGTTTTCCCAATTCCCTCGCAGGTTACGTAAGCAGGCAAAGAAAAAAGCGAGGGATTCCCCGCTGTCACACATAAGCAAGGGTATCCCCGCAATACAGTGGCAACACAAGAAGGTAAAACGATATAATGTAATAGCGTCATATGCAGAATTTTCACGTGTGGTCATTAATACTGTAATTAGAACGTGCTTGAGAATAATTTTCCGTCTTATTGAGGTAAAAATTGATTATTGATAATTTAAAAACCATTCCGTTTCCGCCTTAAAAAGGTTTCCGACTTATACAAGACGATTTTACATATACTGCTCAAAACAATTAGAGGAACACTATGAAATATGCAAATATTTTTTCATTGGATAAAGGTACAAACATGAAATTAATATAGTACATTATTTGTGCTTATTTATTTATTTATTTATTGCTCATGTCAGTAAAAACAAATGAATAACACTGACAATTAACTTTTCAAATAATTCCGCTATGTAAGCAATTGAATCTTGTGCTTATTTTTCAAAGTTAAACACTCGTTATATAGAGGTAGTATCATGTATGGCCTCCACGACATTCGATGACACTTTGGCACCTTCGCGGCAAGCTCCCAATAAAATTCTGGATTTCCTCTTGCGGGATATTCTCCCATTCCTCCTTCAGAGCATCTCCAAGTTGCTGCAGAGTTTGTGGAGCTTGATGTCGGTTCCTGACCTTCCTGTCTAGAAGATCCACAAGTGTTCAATAGGGTTGAGGTCTGGGCTGACCGCTGGCCACTCCATTACCTCAATTTCATTCCTCCTTAGAAAATCCCTGGTGACAGCCGCAGAATGTGCCCTGACATTATCCTGCATAAACAGAAATCCAGGGCCTATTCCAATGGCAGCAGGTACTACATGCTCTCCCAGAACGTGCTCGATATACCGGACAGCATTCAGTCGCTGGGGAACAAGTACAAGGTCCGTACGATTGTTGTACATATCTCCAGCCCACACCATTATGGAATGGAACCTCCTCCGAATCTATCAATTTCCTGTACAGCCTCTGCAGAAAATCTTTCTCCTGGCTGTCCCCACACCCTCACTCGACCATCACAACGTGTAAGGCGATACCTGTATTCGTCCGAGAAGAGCACAGACTCCCACTGGTTCAGGTTCCAATCACCATGGTTTTCAGCATATGTACGTCTTGCTGCTGCCTTATGCCCATTTGTTAAGCATGATTTTTTAACGGGCCTTTTTGGACGAATATTATCTTTCCTTAATCTGTTCCTTATGGTTTAGTCTAAAACCCGGATTCCGGAAGCCATATGAAGGTCATTCTGCAGGTCTTTTGCAGTTTTTGTACGCTGTCGAAGAGCAGAAAGAACAACGGATCTGTCATCCTGGGGGCTTTGTTTTAAATTTACGGCCCTGGCCATGTCTTCTACAATACTGACCTGTCTCTCTGTGCCTGTTGCGTAACCTGGGCACCACAGAAGGGAGAAACCCCAAGCTCTCTAGCCACTTGTCGCAGAGATTGACCTTGTCGTAAAAGATGTAGAGCATGATACACTTCAAACTCATTTAAATGCCTCATTTTGTCAGAGACTTCAATAAACAAGGCAATAATCATCATTCGTCACTATAGCAGCATTAGGAAGCTTACCAATTAGAAGTGGCCAGTGCCTTCCAAAATAAAAAAAATTCTCTGCATTTGTTATTTGAGGTAATTTCTCTGTATTTAGGCCATGGATCTTTAAAATTTGTATCCAATGATAAAATTAATAATTCAATTTACATATTGTCCAACTTTCAGCATCACAGCTTTAAAAAACAATTACTTATTCAATTTATTACAAGTGTTCCTCTAATTGTTTTGAGCAGTGTATAAAATCGTACCGTTTTGGAGATTTTTTTCTGTCTTTACAGGTTTCCTTCTTATGAAGGTTCCGGCTAAGACAGGTTTCACTGTATGTATGTATGTATATATATATATATATATATATGGACCGCGCCGTAGCCGAGTGGTTTTAGACATGATGGTGCAAAGGTACGGGACTATTGTTAGTTCGAGTCCTCATGGGAGAAGACATTTTCTCTTGGAATTTCGGTTAGTATGGAACCGGTGCCCACTCAGCGTCATTAGAAGTCAGGATGGCTGCGATAAATAACGGCTGACAACAGTATAAGACCAGGATATTTAATTAAACATGTTGGTTGTATTACACTACTGTTAAGTACTGTATAAATGAGAATTGCAGTGGTTAATGTTGACATGTGGTGTAATGATTTATTAATTAAGAGCTAGCACGGTATAGGGCGACGCGCGTCTCGAGAACCTCGTTACCGCAGACTGTCTTCGCGAGCAGGTCATTAAAATGCAACCTAGTGTCGTGTATTATCCCCCCGCCCTTTGCGTCGCTCAAACAACAGAAGTAGTGTGGATTTTCGCTTCGGTAGCTCTGCGGTATTCTTAAGGATGAGTTTGGGTGGGCGTTTTAACGACACTGCGTCCTTATAGAAGCGTGTCCTGTATCACAATTAGGACCTTTTTTACTTCTTTTAAAAATCCCCCCATCGCTTTTATTTTCTTTCTTGATTTTACCATTCTTTTTGTTTCTTGTATTCTATCCTTCCGCCCATTTTAAAAGAATGAAAGAAGAAAAAAAGTTCTAGATCATTACTAAATTTTGTAGAGGACTGAAGCAAGAAAATGTTATTTATAAAATATGTAAATTTATTATAGACAGAAGAAAATATTGGAAAAATCTTTATAGGAAGAATGGAAGACAACAGACTCTTGCAAAAGGAGCTAAAGAAGATAGACCAATGGGCGGAAGAAGAGCAAGAGGAAGACCAGCCAAGAGATGGATAGACAGTGAATGCACATCCAATACGTCTTCCTCCGAGGAGTGATTTGGGAAATAAATAGGATAAAATCCTACAAATAAAGAATAATAATAAGAAGAAGATAAAATATGTGAATTGGAATGAGGTGCAGAATAAAATTAAACAGACTCATCTCTGGAAACGCGTGTTATTATGCATTGTAGGGACTCTTGTCAACTCACTTTCTAAAAAAAACTGTAAAATCGTTATTCTTACAGTTACAGTATATTATATGGATGCGAAACTTGGTTTCTTACTTTAATAGAGGAGAAACGATTACGACTATTTGGGAAAAAGAACTTAGGAAATGTTTTGATTAAAAAAGGACAAGCAGACAGGTTTAATGAAAAAAGTGCTTAACATTGAGCTGCGTGATCTTCATGGGTACCTGATGTAATAAGATGATTTAAGTCGCATAGACTGCAATGGGCGGAACATGTGGCAAGAGTATGGGGTGGAAGAGGAATATGAAAACTTCTTGCAGAAAAGCCAGAGTAAAAGCCCTCAATATATAGGCAAAATTAAGGTGGGAAAATTACAATAATCATGATTCGAGAGATGAATACTTACTTACTCACTGGCACTATCGAACCCATAGGTTCATGGCCGCGCAGACATAAGCTCTCAGTACATCCCTATCCTGAGACTTTTGCATAGGTTCCTTGAAGTAGTCCCCGCCCGGAGAACCGAATGGGGGAGTATTTGACCTCCGGAAAGTTTTACCCTAGTTGAACCCATGTCGGCATTTCTTGACGGTTGTATTTTTATGGTGAAAGATCGTCACTCTTTAGACCAAGGTACTTTTTTCGTCTGGCGTATCACCTTCGGCCAGTCCGGCATGGGTAACCCTATCAGCAGCAATGCTACTGGCGGCATAGCTCTCGGGATCATTTAAGTATGCAAGGCACTCAACCACGACAAGGTAAAGATACCATGGAGGGTCGAGAGATGAATTATAGAGGGAAGTGTTAGAAAACTTTGGCACATGATAGGAGTATATAGAGAGATTATGTCCGCGTGCCCATTAACTTCCGGGTTTGTTAGTGCAAGTGGGTTAGTTGTTAGTCAATGTGAAATTTGTACTGATACTCTGGCTCCACCATGTGGACAGCTTGCTTGTTTAGATTTCAATTTTTGCTCATGCGAAGACAGAGATCAAAAACATGTAAGTCCATAATGATCAGGTTCATGTTTATTCTACTAGTTTAAAAATTAATAATAATTTTAATGGTTTTTAATTGCCAATAAAATATTATTTCAAAATGGGGGCTATATAATAGAAAGAATAGGCTAATTACTAACAGAAATGAGGTGAAGAAATAAATTAAACATAGGCTCAATTCTGGGAATGCATGCTATTACGCAATACAGAGACTCTTGTCATCCCACTTTCCCTCAAAAAAAGACGTTAAACTGAATATACATAAAACTGTTATTTACCAGCTACACAATATGGATTCAAAATATGGAATCTAACTTTAAGGGAGGAGAAAACTTACAAGTATTGAGAATAAAGTGTTTAGGAAAATTTTTGGACTAAAGAGAGATGAACATATAGGTAAATGGAGAAGATTGCGTAAGAGTAAGGTGCGAGATCTTTTAGGAACCAGATTTAATAAGGTGAGTGTTAAGTCTCATAGACTACGATGGGGAAGGGCATATGGTACGAATGTGGAATGAAAGGGTGACATGAAAATTCCTTGTGGGAAAATCAGAGGGAAACTGCCTGACAGATGTGCCAAGAATGAGGAGACACAGTAACATTAACCCTGTATTTAGAGAGTTAAATCAGAGGATGATTGGACAACATTAGCTCAGGATAGGGACATTTCGAGAGTTTTTGTCTGTGCGCCCATGAACCTATGTGTAGGATATTTGCAATGAATTATTTAGTTATTTAATTATTTATACTGTATTTGTTCGCGTAGTTCACACACTTTTTAATTTACTTTGGCCACTGAAAAATTGGGGAGCTTAAAATATGATGATTTTCAAGATTAGAGGTCCTGTTCTTAGTTACCTCAATTATGGTAGATAACTGTCGTCCAGAAGTCTTGGGGACTTACAGAAAGCCTTCAACGGTGTAGCGGACTGGGCAGAAAGAAATGACCTAACCCTCAATGAATCAAAGACAGTTACAATGACCTTCAGAAAAGGAGGTAAAGAGGCACACCTAACATACAAAGGGAAAAACCTGACATCCGTAAAACAGTTCAAATACCTTGGAGTAACGATGCAGACGACAGGGACAACGTTCAGAGCACATATTAAAGACAGACAGAATGCTACAGTAAGAGCAATGAGCGACATTAGGCACCTGCGGGAGATGTCACTACAGACAGCATTGAAACTCTTTCAGCTGAAAATAGTTCCGGTAGCAACTTATGGACTAGAAAATATATGGACGCACCTAAGGACGCACCCAGAATCTAGCAGACCTAGAAGAAATTAAGAGCACGTACCTGAAACGAGCTCTGGGCCTATCGAAGTTCACACCCTCACGCCTAGCGTATGTACTGACAGGAGAGTTACCATTGGTGGAGGACTTGAGACAACAGCTTCTACTGCAATCCACCCCCAACTATGAGAAACTACTGAAAGACATGCAAAGGAAGCGCAGAGAGATATGGGATGACTTCTTTTGCACGGACGCGATGGTACACAAAGACTGGATGGAACCCCTGTATGACCTTCGACACGCTGTGACAAGACTAGCGACGCACGGTTTCCACTTCAAAGTGTGTAAGACCAAGACATATCACCAACCGACGAACGAGTGTAAGTGCGAGTGGTGCGGGAAAAAGTGTGACAGATACCACGCCATATGGTGCGAGAACAATCATCCCTGACCCAACTGAGTGACAAGTGAGCAAGATAAACTATTTACTAATAATGCATATTTTGTGCTTTACACTTATTAATTAATTAATTATGGTAGATAAGTATAGTAATTAAGAACAACAGAATTTTGTCATCTCTTATAATTCTATAGCATAACACTATGTAATCTTGAATTATACAAATAATAATCATTCAATAATAAATATATAAACAATAATAATGTTATTATACAAATAATACAATTAAAATAACACAATTATTTAGCGCGCCTTTTTGTTCCTTCCAAAAACGCACGTTGAATTCGAGAACTCCGAATTCTCTTTCTGCTGCATGAAATGTTCTGCAAAACTTATCATTTATATGATGCTGTGTAATTGTTATTTTTCTTTCCCTTCTTGAAATATCCTAATATACAAAAATTAATGTTTGTTTGTTCGTACTTTATGCGCGGCCATACCGTTGATCCGATTGTGATGAGGCTTTTTGTAAAATGTTCAGGAGATTCCCGGGATGAACATAGGCTATAAGAGAGTTGTGATACTCAACTCCTACACCCTTAAAAATCGCCCTCTATAGTGGAAAACGTGAAAAAAAACATCTCTTTGGACCCTTAAATGGCTTACGCTGCCTAAACCATAACGAATATACAAAATTAATGTACACAGAATTGAATATCTCAAAAAGCTCTACAAAAAAAAGTCCACTACAGCATATGTTTATCTCTTACGGATAACTCACAATAACCATTTTTGTCTTTCATTGATGCCCAGAAGATCGAGACAAGTACGTAGATTCCTGTGCAAGCATAGCAGCATATGACGGGTATTCTTTTACAGATAACTCATAGTAACATATTTTGTTTTTAGTTCATTTATGCCAAGAATATCGAGATAAGTAGATTCCCGAGCAACACCGGGTAATAAGCACGGGGAATCTTAAAATAATTACGATATGTATTTATAATTATTTTTCATTTCACTTATTCAACTAATCATAAGAAGTACCTTAATTTTCGTCTTTCAGCTCATTTATGCCTAGAAGATCGGTATGAGTAAATTCCCGGACAACGCCGGGTAAACAGCACGGGGTATCTAAAAATTATTACGATATAAATGTTCCAATGCTCTTATTTAACTAAACATAAAATACAGTAATTTTCGTATTTTAGCTCATTTATGTCAAGAAGATCAAGAAAAGTAGATTCCCGGGCAACGCCGGGAAATCAGCACGGGGTATCTAGAAATATAAATTTATAATTATTTTTCCTTTTACTTATTCAACTAAACATAAAAGCACATTAATTTTCATTTATTTAGACGTAGCAGAGCACGCTGGGCATATGCTAGAACCGTATAAATTCAAGTGCACTTCAGAAGTGTTGAAAGAAAACTGAAATACCGGTATTTACTTTTCTAAAACCTGTCTCTACCAAGGACAAGCATTGTTAAAGTAGCGGGACTTTGTGAAGCAGGTAGCCAAATTGCTGGCAAATGACCTACGTTGGAATGTAAAAATTTGCAATGCAATTCAGGGAAGAAAAATCCCTACTACACTGAAAATAATAGGTACCTAAAATATGTGCGCAAAATACACGGAGTAAAATGTTGAAAATAATCCCTTAAAAATTAGGTTGCGTAAAATACGCGGGGATGTAAATTACGCGAGCAAGAACATGTGTGTGAGAGAGAGAGGATGTGTGTGTGTGTGTGTGTGTGTGTGTGTGTGTGTGTGTGTGTGTGTGTGTGTGTGAGTGAGAGAGAGAGTGTTAATTCTCTAGCGGCCGTAATTTTTGTTTCTTTTTTTTTAATATACAGCAATGAATTAAAAAAAAGGTTCGCGTTCTATAATTAGTGAAATCGATCATAAAGAGTAGCCTAAGAATTCATCGATATAATCATTTAAAAATCGCTCTAGTGGTCGCAATTTTCGTCGATTTTTCTTAACGTCACTCAGTAAGAGCTTTTGAACAATAACGAAGAAAATATTGTCCACATATCTCCGAAATCCGTCCATAAGAGGAAGATGCTTACTTGAAACCCGTAATTAAAAAATCTATCTTCAACCACTGTAGTTGTTTTCTCACAATGTAATTATGTAACATACAATACAATTAATGAAAGAAAAAATATTCCGTAAACCAGTAAAATCTGATCATAAATTCGACTTATTGAGAAATTCACGTAGTATATGTAGATCCTGCATGAATGGATTTTTACACGCTTTATATTAGCTTGACCTGTATCTATCTATCTATCTATATATCTATCTATGTAACGGAATCTTTCAACGCGATTTTCACCCACTTAAAATCATTGGATCGACTTGAAACTTTGTATACTTGTAGAGGACCCGTGACAATACAATAATTTCATATTTATTTTCTAAAATCCTGGCCATAATCATCAGAAAATCAAAAAAAGTGTTTTTGTATCAATGTAACGGAATCTTTCAACGCGATTTTCACCCACTTAGAAACATTGGATCGACTTGAAACTTTGTATACTTGTAGAGGACCCGTGACAATACAATAATTTCATATTTATTTTCTAAAATCCTGGCCATAATCATCAGAAAATCAAAAAAGTGTTTTTGTATCAATGTAACGGAATCTTTCAACGCGATTTTCACCCACTTAGAAACATTGGATCGACTTGAAACTTTGTATACGTGTAGAGGACCCGTGACAATACAATAATTTCATATTTTGTTTCTAAAATCCTGGCCAGAATCATCCGAAAATCAAAAAAATGAAAACTGGTATAATAGGTTGCGGACTTGTCGAGTTTTTAGTCAATCGTTGTAAGAGCTCAGTTGGTAGAGCAGTGAACTCTTAGTGGTATATAATTTCAGTAATCCATACGTCGCTGGTTCAAATCCGGCTGGGAGGATTTTTTTTTATAGAAGAGTATTACTTTTAGCTCATACTACAATAGTATCGAATTTAAAGATATTTACATTTTTATCTTATTCTGTAAAATATTAAAACTAAAAAATAAAAAATAAATAATAGTTTAAAAAAACTAAAAGAACACGCTTTATTAGAAAACTAAAAAATGAAAAATAATTTTAATTTCCAATACGCTTGGGATAAAATAAAGTGGTCAACAAAAAAATCATCTCCAACACATATAGAATAAAATTAGAGTTATCAACAAAAAGAAAATAATTTTACCATCAAAAGCGTGGGGTGCTTTTTATGATTTTTACATGTTCTTCTTAGAGAGCTTACTTTTACCAATATCTGTTTATTATCAAATATATTAATTGATATAGAGCACCCCACGCTTTTGATGGTAAAATTATTTTCATTTTGTTGATAACTCTAATTTTATTCTATATGTGTTGGAGATGATTTTTTTGTTGACCACTTTATTTTATCCCAAGCGTATTGGAAATTAAAATTAGTTTTCATTTTTTAGTTTTCTAATAAAGCGTGTTCTTTTAGTTTTTTAAAACTATTATTTATTTATATTTGTGTTCAATGTTTCATTTCATTACTTCGTATGTTGGTTTCTATTCATGGCGATGACACGTGTACTTGTCATTAAAAATCATTTCATACCCTACTAGCTAATGTCCGGGAGCGCTATTACGCCTAAATAAATGAAGTATGACTTTTGAATTTTCGTTTCAAGCAAACTCCTACAGCTAATGTTTTAGAGCATAACTAGCCGTATCTGAAAATCTGTATGCATTGCAACGATACAAATATGGCGGTTTGCTAAATTCAATTATTTTCGGATTTCAGATAAACCCCTACTTCTAATGGTCCGATTTCGCTGAGTTTTGGAGAATACTTATCTCAGTTTATTCTAATAATATATACTGAGTATTGTTGTGAAACACCGAAAATTGCGACCTCTAGAGTGATTTTTTTAATTTTCGTTTCTGGTGAACTCCAACACCTAATGATTTTAGAGCATAATAAATAGCGGATAAACACTCGGCGTACTTTAAAACATGTATATACAGCTTTTCATGAAGATCGGTTGAGGGGTTTGGAAGTCCATAAGTCACAAACATATGCAGGTAAATTTGTATATATCAAGAAATAAAGCAGAGTATAGCGATGACAAAAGAAGCTTTTAACAAGAATAGAAGCATTTCTGCAGACCTTTGGCAAAAATAATTACGGAAGAGGCTAGTGAAGTGCTTTGTGTGGAGTGTAGCATTGTATGGTGAAGAGACTTGGACATTACGACGGAATGAGGAAAAGCGTCTGGAAGCTTTTGAGATGTGGATATAGTGAAGAATGGAACGTATAAAAATGGACAGACAAAGATGTTCAAGACAGAGTGAGTGAAGGAAAGAATAATGCTGGAACTAATAAAGAAGAGGAAAATTAATTGGATTGGCCACTGGCTAATTAGAAACTGCCTGCTGACGGATGCCCTAGAAGGAATAGTCAACGGAAAGAAAGTTAGAGTCAGAAAGAGACATCAGATGATAGACAGTATTAAAATAAACGGTTTGTATGCAGATACAAAAAGGAAGACTGAGTTAAGGAAAGAATGGGAAATGTTGAGTTTGCAGTCAAAGACCTGCTCTTGGGCAGAACACTATGAATGAATGAAAGATGATTTGACGTGTTTACTTTTTTATGTATCTTAAACTTTGTATGAAATTTGCACTAACGCAACACATCCAACTCAAATTGACAGAGTTGACATCCGCCCTTGAAGATAGAGACCACCTTCATTGAAGTCGGTCGGCACGGCTTTCACTTACAAACTTGAATCTAGAATAAAAATAAAAAACTCTCCCACACTATTCTTACTTCTCCTCCTACTTCCTTCCCTGCCAACTATTTTGGTCCCTTTTCACCCACGACCCCATTCGTCTTTCCTTTCAGTAGAAGACACAAGGATCTTTACAAAACTACATCCTAGAGGAATGCTTACAATCAACACTCATCAGAAAAGAGTGAAATGTTTAACATTTTGTTTGAATGAGCATTTGGCTAAATTAGCCACACACGAACTGGTGTTTAATGGCCAGCAGGTTTAACTAACCGTTTTAATGGTCAACAAGCTGGTCTATACCGTAGTTCTTTGTGAGATGCTAGAATTTAAGATACAGCAATTGTAAAAGTCATAAATCACTTTCTTGCATGATAGTGCGTTTTGTCGTACTTAGAGCAATGCTTAAAAGTTCAATTTTCTAAATGTTTGGGTTGCCAACCTATAAAAAACTAAATAACTTCTTTCTTCTTCTTCCGAATGCAGTATTGGGTGATGATGCCCGTTCTGCGACTACAAAAACTGATCTTTCCGTCGGTTGAAGGGTCTTCCGAGGTCTCTTTTGCCTTTAGGGTTGAGGTGGTAAATCATCTTTGGTAAACGGGAATTTGACATTCTCTGGACGTGTTGGAACCATTTAATCTGATAATTAAACTAAATAACTATACTGTATTATTACCAATTACCTTCAGAAGGCGTGAAATAAAACCACTGCCCTCTATGTATACTACGTAGAATATATATACAAAAATATATCCAAAAGGTAGTGTTAATATATATGAAACAAATCACTGTATTTTAAATGAACTGAACTTTATTTGAAACAATATTAAACAGTAAATTTGTACTTGCCTCAATTTTATGACTGATTGATGTCACGGCCTGCGGTAGTCTCAACTAAATATTTTTCGGCATTTACCATATATACATTGGCCAGACTACTAACCTCAGTCTGTTTTTTATAATGAACGCAATATTTCCAACAAATATATTATTATTTTAATATTACTCATTATTTTTAAAACACCATCGTGCAAAAAATAAATGTACAACACACGTTTGTGAAGTGTTTTATATAATCTCGGAAATTAAAAACCACTTCTCAACCTCCCATTGTAATATACTGTTATTTTAATTTTTGTGAATTTAAAATCTGAACTTGGGATATTTTTTGGAAAGAATTTGATAACATTTCTGAGAATCATCTGTCTGGAATTTTAAAGTTATCATCTTCTATTTCAGCGTTTTTCCTTACAGTATTAAGAGCAAACATGGGAATTTTTATAATTATGGACATAATGCCCACCCACTACCGTGAGGAATTTGGATAGCTACAGCAATTAGCAGCTTCAAGTTGCGACAAACAGGTATAATGGCTGAGGGATATGGCATTACTGACCTATGATACTTCTATACTGGCTCCTATTATATGTTATACGCATAGGCTCATGTGGAGACGAGCCCATCAACTGCCCGGTAGGCAAGTTTCTGTACGTATGTCGAGCCATGGAATTATACACGCAACTTTTTTCCTATGACCACAGGTGTAATCGTTAGTTCAGCAATTTCATTTCATATTCGACGCATAAACAAAATTTAGTTAATTTTATCACAATTATGGCTATTAGTTGGATTATTTACAAGCGAAAATCAGGGCCAAAACCGAGTAAAATATTCTTTACAAAATCTAATAAAGATATAGTTGAAGATCTGCGGATCGTATGTGGCACTCCAAACCAGTCCAAATAGTTCAGGAACTTATCGTTTATTGTAATATCTATCTAATTTCTATAATGACGTAGCCCACTGTAGAGCCATAGCTTCTCTTTTGTAAGGAGTTACTCGACCACGTTAATTTTTAGGTACCTTGTTTACTCATAGATGTCATAGATGGTATGCGGTCAACACACCGACCCAATGAGACATCTAACAGCCAACTAGGACGTTGATGTCGGTAAATTTTGCTTAGAGCCCTATTTATCCAGATTTAAGGAACTTTTAAGAGCCTGAAAATATTCAGACTCCGGATCCGCGGCTTATAATCTCTCACTAAGGACTTGCTCCTTGGATTTTCCCGTCTTAAAAAAATCATCGACTCCGGCCGGGTTTGAACCCGCGACTCTCGGAACTAGATGCAAGAAGCATAACCACTAGTCCACCCCAGCCGACTTATTGTAACATGATTTAATGTTATTTTTCCATTCAAACTTTTTCAAGGATTTTTATGATGTATATTCCTTTTATGATGTATATATATATATATATATATATATATTTTTTTTTTAATATTTCATAGCATAATATATTGTTATGGACGGCAATGAGAAATCTGAATATCTGTGATAAATGGATTAATATTGTTAGGAGGATCTATAGTCATACAAAAGCTAAAGTAACAATACAGAATACTTTAACAGAGGAATTCGTAGTGAATAAAGGCCTTAAGCAGGGATGCAGTTTATCACCAATTCTTTTTAACATTTATTTAGACCAGGCTCTTAGCTTGTGGTATAAAAAATGTTCTGAAATAGGTATTCCTATAGGAGGAAAAGTACTGCATTCATTGTTGTTTGCAGATGATCAAATAATTTTTGCAGGGGATGAAGATGATATGAAATATATGATAAATAAACTAATGAAAGAATATAAAAGATGGGGACTGAATATAAATTTACAGAAAACAGAATATATGTGTTTGGGAAAGGATGTGGATGACCTCATACTTGAAACAGGGAAAATAAAAAGTGTGAATTTTTTTTATATCTTGGGTCAATAATTACAAGTTTAGGTACCTGTGAGAGAGATGTACAGATTAAAATTGCAATAGCAAAAAATGCAACTAAGACATTACATGGAATAATTTGGAATAAAAATATTACAAAGGAAACTAAAATGAAAATTTATAAGAGCATAATACCGAATATTTTGTCATATGGAAGTGAAACTTGGTCTCTGACGGAATTACAAAAGAATAAAATTAAGAACAGTTTGATTTGATTATTTTAGAAGAAGCCTCCAAAAAACAAGACAGGATAAAATAAGAAATTAATTCCTTTGGAGAGAAATGAATGTCACCACATCTGTTGTTAAGAGGATTGAAAATCAAACGCTTAAATGGTATGGCCATGTACAAAGAATGGAAAATGAAAGATGGCAAAAAAATATATACCAATGGTCACCCCCTGGAAGAAATAAACGTGGCAGACCAAGATGCAAATGGAAAACCTACGTCAGAACTATAATGGATGATAGGAATTTGGAAGAGGGAGATTGGAATGATAGAGATAAATGGAAACTGAAGACGGCAAACATATAAGTGGGGGAAAGCCGAACAAGAAGATATGTAACTGTTAAGCATTATATTTAGTCATTGTACATTTAAAATTAATTCTGCATTTATCGATTCTGCACAGTGATATGCATGTTAATCCACCGAACAACCCCAAATAGCGAGAGAGAGTTTAATTATGTCAAGCCATGTAACCAAGAACAAGATTAACGGACTACCTTGTCCCTCCTCTATCCCTCTTCTGTACTATTATATTTTCGAAAAGTCACATTGAATAGGTATGCTACGTGTAAAATATTTTTTTTATAATTAGTAACTAATGTACATGTTGATTTCAATTTTGGCAGAAAAAATATTATTTTCAATCTGTGGCCCACCATCTAATTAGAAAACATATTTAAAAAACAGGTTCATTAAATTTGGACTTCACTGCTCTAGTGCCTAGCCTGAGAGAAATAAAATGCAATATGACTGTGAAGTTAGTTATGATTTTTTGCTAAGGTTTTAAAAATAGAGATAATTTTTTTGTGTTTCCATTAATTTATTAATTTCAAGATGCTTGTATACGGTATATTTATCTTCACCCCGCGGATGGATTAAAGCGTCAGAACATAAAAACGAAAACATTTGTTAGAGAGCGGAATTCATTGGGCCAGCGTAAATACGACATGCGGAATTAAATTGGGTTATTGTATTACTGCGAGAACATCCAGTTTTACAGTTAATTAAATATATGCATGCAAACAAATGTTGTAATGAGCTTAAAAAACGTTTACAAAAAAAAAAGCAACGAGAACATCATCTGAGCTATCAATTAATTAGTTCTGTCACTGAAAATAAATGAATATCGTGTTATTCTAGCATTAGTTTGCATATTTATTAAGACAGCTTTTTCAATTTCAACGCAAATTGAAATTAACAGCTAGTAGGCGATGTTCACTTTTCTATAAGTCAATGATGTTATAAAACGGATTAATAAAATTTGAATCGCTTTTTTTTTAGAATTTGTTTATTCCATTTTTGACAAGCATAAAACAAATATATTCTGTCTGAACTAATCGCAATTTTATTTCAGGATATTTACCAGCTAATGACATTGACACGTAATATTTACGTATCTAACGAATCTTATGTAATTTTTAAATGAAACAAATTAGGACAACAGTAGAGGTTTTTGTTTTGTTCTTGTTGTTTTGTTGTCTTTTTGTTTTGTTATTTTTTTTGCAGGTGTTCTATGTTTGTTCTTGTTTTGTTTTTGTTGTTTCTTATTGTTGATCTGTGTTGTTTTCTTGTTGTTTTATTATTGTTGTTTTGTTGTTTATTTTGTTGTCGTCCTATAAGTGAAGTGCGCCGCGCTAGCACAGAGAGTGGTCATTGGAATGGTGTCCAACTGGAAGAAGAAAGAGAGGAAGACCTCGAAAATAATGGATGCAAGAAATAAAAACTGGAAAAAGAACAAGAGGAAATGGAGTGGATGGATAGGGACGAGTGGAGAAGGAAAATAAAACTTTAGGCATTGTAATGTCCGTCGCCGTGGCGTAGTCGTTTGAGTCCCTACCTTCCACTCCGGCGACCCGGGTTCGATTCCTGGCGGGGTAGGGGATTTTAAACTTCCACCTTGGATTTGGGTGTGTGTGTCCTGTCCTTGTGTCTATGTGAGAATTAATAATAAATTTAACAAAAAAGGAAAATATAAAACAAGAAGGAAAACCAGTGCAGTATAAACGAAAAAGAAAAATCGGTGTTTGTTACGAATGAATAAAAGAAAAATATATGCAAACATTGAAAATCTGTACATAAATAAATTAGAATTATAATAATCAATAAACATACAAGTGAAATCTGCCGCGCTAGCTGAGATAGTAGCAAGCTTCTTTCCTGACTAAGCAAGTCATGTCTCGAACCCGGCGAGGTTGGAAATTATAATTTAAAAAATATGTTTAGTACGTCTACAACACTTTACTCTGCCTCATGACATCAGAGACCATGGGTTCTTTATATGAAAGCACTCAACCAACATTCCTCAACTCGGTTCCGTTCAGTTGCGGATACGTGCCTTACGGGACTAGGAGTTTGTGCCGCAGACCTGCAATAGAGGGTCAGTGAATGGTAAGCTATGTGTTGTATTTTTAAGGACATACGTTTGTATTGGAACACGAATTCATATTATATAAATTCACATCATACGAATCTGAGTAGGCTATATCCACTTTTACATAGGATAAAACTATAAAATTAATAGAGAATTTAAACAATGTTTCCTGAAATTTCATAAAGTTAATATTAGTGGCTTGTCTTTTACAGCATTTGAAAGGCCATTGGGCCTATAAAATATTTTTAAAATATATCGATTTAAGTACCGTACATTTATCAGAAAACCCAATCATGGAGGTGATATAGATATATTAAAAATATATAGGCCTATATCACCTCCATGATTGGGTTTTCTGATAAGTGTACGGTACTTAAATGGATATATATATATATATATATATATATATATATATATATGAATATGAATATGAAAGTTTTCTTGGGTTTTCCGCGTCTTTGATTCAAGTTCGGCCTCTGGCCACTGATTCCGACGTTATCCTTGATAATGGCATGTGGGATCATGCCGAAACGTCGGAATCAGTGGCCAGAGGCCGAACTTGAATCCAAGACGCGGAAAACCCAAGAAAACTTTCATATTCATACTTATATCCGCGAAAATCTGCAATATATATATATATATATATATATATATATATATATGACAAAATAGTTACTCTAATGAACCTCATCATCTGGATAACGTAACTCCGCCTTCCAGACGCCCAACTTAAGAAGCGGGTTACAATTCCACCAAATCCTGGAGAAAATACCAGAAATGTCATAAAGAAAATCTGGAGACATTCACTAAAAAAGTCAATGAATATACAGCAGAATAAAAAAATAAAATCCATTTGTAATTATTTTTTTCAGAAAAGTGTATCGGCTCAACTGCACTTCTACTAGCGCTTGATTTTTCAGTTATATTGTTGTAAACTATAGCTCTTCTCTCTGTATTTACTAACATTATTTTATATTTTAAACTTTTTTAAACAATTTTTGTAACATTATTAGACAATTTTGAAGTATTTATTTAAATATGCAAATCACAATATTATGATACTGTTAGACAATATTGTGAAGCTGATATTTTTTTCCACAGAGTATATTACTTAGTCTATGATTTTTCTATCGCTGTTTTGAGTTATCGCTGGTTGGATCGGCGTTAGGGAGTGATAAGTAAGTGTACATCCATTTTTAATAAACGTTTGGTAATTTTAAATTTATTAATATATTTTTAACATAGATTTGGGGATTTATTGCAAATATTGGTCATTTAAATTTCATAGCGACGGATAGTAACCGAGGATGATAATCGATATGTGGTTCGATAGTGGGTTATCGCTGGCTGTATAAACTCTGGCGCATGCGCACTGTTGTTCTATAGATTTTTGAAAATATTTCACGCTCGTTGAAGTGCAGTTTTTCCAGTGTTTCTAATTACATGTATTTTTTTTTTTTGCGCGATAGTGCGTTTTGTCGTACTTACAGCAAAATCGACCAATGATTGAAAGTTCAACCTAAATAACTATACTGTAACTAACAAAATAACTATAATGCAATATTATATATTACAAACCACGTGTGGGAAGTAAAACCACTGCCCTCTATGTATACTTCGTACAATGTATATACAAAATATATCTAAAAGGTAGTGTTCATATACATTATACGAAATAAATCACTGCATTTTAAATGAACTGAACTTTATTTGTAACAATATAAAACAATAAATACGTATTTGCCGCCATTTTGTCACTAATTAGTCTCACGGCCTCCTGTAGTTTCAACTGAAAAACATTGCCCGCACTGTTAACGTTAGTCAATTGTTTATAATGAACGCAAATATTTCCAACAAGATGTTAATATTTTACTATTATGTATTATTTTAAAAACACCATCGCGCAAAAATTAATGTACAACGCACGTTTGTGAAGTCTTGTACAGAATCTTGTAAATTAAAAACCGAGCGATAGGGAGATTTTAAACATTTTCCTCGCTTCCGTAAAAACCACTTCCCAACCTCGCATCGTAATATATACTATTATGTTTGTGGAAAATGAATTTTCAAACTCTATAAAAGCCAAACTAGTATCCCTGACTTCAAGACATTTTATATTCCACATAAGGAACTGTTATTTAAAATCTATTGTAAATTTCATCGTTGTTAATTTATGAAATCGGAGAAATTATATAATATGAATTGCAAGGTACAATTTTAGTTATAATCGCAAGCATATTATGTCCTTATGTTAAATTACATGGATATAATATTTACTTTGTTTTTGTTACAGGTAAGTGATCATCTGTGTAATTGCTTCTGTTAATCTGCTGCACGTGAGTAAAATCGTATCCCATTTATTATTAGCAAATACATTTTATTGGAGTTTGTTAGGTAAATGATGCGCTACAATAAAATTAAAAACACTCGAAACAGACAAATTACTGTTGTAAAATGCAATTACTAATTAGTGACCAGATATTAAAATATAAAATTACGGAATATTCACCTGAAAGGTCCGTCTCCTCAACTTAGTTATTTAACTGTAGCGCTTTCGGGACTTGTCCCATCATCGGCAGGATTCAAAACCGTTGTTTCACTGAAGATATGGTAGAGGGGGTTAAATGTACTGGGTTCGTTTTCCTTTATCAGATGGTCGTTGTTGTGAGCTGCTTTCACGATTTTCATCTCTTCGAGTGCATTTATCTTCGCTGGATTAATCCAGTTTTGAATCCTGCCGATGATGGGACAAGTCCCGAAAGCGCTACAGTTAAATAACTAATTAAGTTGAGGAGACGGACCTTTCAGGTGAATATTCCGTAATTTTATATTTTAATTTTGAATAATACCTCAACGCAACACATCATGAATCTTATAGAAGTTGACCAGATATGTATATATATTTTTTGTGAGAAAAATACAAAAAAGGGAGGGGGAGAAATGAATTATAAGTTGACATAAAAATAGTCTATAAATGTAATAAGATCATATGGATTCAGCAAAGATAGTTGTGAATCATGAATCATTGGAAAAGCAGAATTGCCAATATCTGTATATAGTATCTTCTTGGTGGAGATTGTGGCCCTAATTTCGTTAGCATAGTACTGCATTAAATAGAACCCAATTACCAAACATTACGACAGTCATGCTGTCATTTTTAACCTAACATTTGGCGTTTTGGTTCTATTTAATATAGCTCTGTATTAACGAAATCAGGAAATCAGAGAATAGTCAATCTTGAATTAAATACAGGACACGTTGCCTCGCACGGTGACACTGTCTTCATTTCCATCATGATGCTATGTCTTGGCATCACATCTGTCTGAACTATTTACAGGGAAAGAAAAAAAAACCTATATAACATAGTAACAGGTTATACGTCACTACACAAAAAAAAATGTTGGTACCACACTGTAGTTAGTCACGTGGTCGATATCATCATCATCATCATCATCATCATCAATGCAAATATTAGGCCATGTGACCTGTTACGGTCTCAAAGAGGAATTTTCCATCCAGCGCTTTTTTGGACGTCCCAGCGATCTTTTCCCTTGGGGGCAGTAGCGAAGTATGGCTTTTGGAATTCTATGAGACGGCATTCGTTAAAGGTGGGCTTTCCAGTTGTTCTGGTAGTTTTGTATATCGTGAAGAAATTTCATTTCTTTTGTGGTCCCACTTTGTGTAGCCTGCTGTTCGGCGCATAAATCGCATCTCATTTGCTGTAATTCGGCTTTCATCTCTTCTTCGTATTTTCCATGCTTCACTACCATATCTTAACACTGGTCTTGCGAGAACCTTATAAAGCCGTAATCTTGTGTTCTTCTGTACTAAAGATGGTTTCATTATACTGTTAATTATCCCCGTTGTTTTTGTAAAATTTGTGATTTTCTTTGATATATCAGCTTCATCTTCAAATGTTAAATTATAAACCCAAATAATTAAATTCGTTTACTCGTTCTAAAATTTCATCATCCAAAATAATTTTGCTAGGTATAGGGTATTTCCCACAAAAGTTTTCTTTGTATTGATTCCCATATTGTACCGTTTTGCAATTATATTAAAATTGTGTATAGAATACTGTAAATCTGTTTCTGTTGGAGCTATTAATACCAAATCATCTGCAAAAAGCAAAGACTCTATTTTATGGTTTCTATTAATTTGGTTAGAACCGTGTCTCATCTGTCGCCAATCTTGGAGTATTCTATCCATGTATTTGATAAAGAGCAAGGGGGGAGAGGCCACATCCTTGTCTTACGCCCCTATTAATTTCGGTACATTCTGTTTGTTTGTTATTGACTCGAACTGAAATCAAATTTGCTTTATAGATATTGTATAAATTTAAAATATGCTGTTGTGGTAGATTGATGTCAGCTAAAATTTCCAACAGTTTAGTCCTATAGATTTTGTCGAAGGCTTTTTTGAAGTCCACAATAGCTAAATGTGCTTCTACATTGAACTCCCTGTGTTTTTCTATTAACAATTTCATCGACCTTTACGAAAGCCATTCTGTTCTTCGCTGAGGAGGTTATTAAGATGTTTGTATAATTTGTTCTTAATTACATTGGCATAAATTTTGTATCCAGTATTTAGTAAGCTGATGCCTCTGTAATTTTCAGTTTTTCTTATCTCCTTTTTAAATATTGGTATTACAATAGCTTTTGTCCAACTTACAGGAATATTTCTCCCTTCCCATAGTTTATTTAAGAATGTTAGAAATCTGTCTAAAACAGAGGATTTGCATTTTTAAATAGTTAAATACTGATTCCATCCTCTCCAGGAGCTTTGTTGATCGATATCATTCGATATAATTATAACCTGTGGCTGTGCAGTTTGTAACCTGTGGTCCATTATAACATACAGTGTGTATAATTTTTCTAAAATAACCTTCTTTATTTTTAATTATATTTTTGCAATACAGTTTTGCTTCAAATAAAGGTAATTTTATTTCTCTACAAATTTCTATCTTGATCATCTTCTCTCAACTTTCCTCCTGACTCCATTCTTCCCTCCGTCCATTGCTCTAAGGCAACGGTTTCCCAACCTTTTTCTTCTGGTGAACTGCTTCCACAATGATCTGAGTTGGGTGAACCACCAGTGGCGGAGCGTCCATGTTAGCACTGTTAGACAAGCTTACACTTTCAAAAGTTCGAATTAAACTATTCGATATTTAATTAAAACGAAACAAATACCGGAACGAGATACAACATTGCATTGATAGTAGTCTAAATGTTGTAAATAATAGTAACTTAATATATATTGTATGCGTTGCGTATATACTGTAGCATTCCAATACAATACCATGTGCTTCAACGTTTTAAATGCCCACATTGTTCGCCGATTTCCCGAGGCTAACATGGAAGATGACTATGAGAGTATGTTGCGCAGACGCATTCAAGCTCCTCGGTGGTACACCCAGGGTACATCCTGCTGCATTTCAAGCTGAGCCCAATGCTACTCTGTAGCTGCCCTTTGGGTACAGTAAGGAAATTGAGATATAGCAAAATTGTAGATTAAGGATATATGTATTAACAATAAGAAGAATCTCAATATGGCCTTTGTTTTCGATCTTTAATTATATTGTATAATAAGTAGGTCTGATAAGTTGAATAGTCTGATAGTGCATTTGATGTCTGCAGGGACGGGGGGATGGGGGTATGAGCGTGCGCGTGTATACATGTGTGGGGGTGTGTGGGTGTATGTGTTTTATTTTATAATTTGTTTTCTAGCACTTTTTTAATATTAATGTACAGAATTAGGCTTTTTAATTATTTATACACATGGTCTTTTCATGGATGAGTGTAGATATGTATTATTGTGATGTAGAGTAGACATAGATTTTACTTATATGCAGCCTATTATTGTTTTTTGATACAGGTGTATTTGTAGGTATTTGTTTATATTATGATTAGTTTTATTTTTTTCATTCATGGAAAAATAATGCACGTACGGCCAAGCAGGCCCGTGCGCAATGTAAATGCGTTTTCTTTCTTCTCAAAAAAAAAAGGCAGTAAATTCCATTATCTATCTGTAGCTTTCCTGTTATCACTCTAGAAACGCTAACAGCGAGGTTTCAGTTGCGCCGAGTAAGTCCTAGGGAAACGTAGTGCGTGCGAGCGGATCAATACAATAATTAAACCACTACATCAATTTTATTGGGAGAGGAATGTGCTATAGTTACTGAAGACTTGTTAAGTCATCATATTTCCTGTCGAAGCTTTTTGTTGAAAAGAAACATGTAGAAAACCAACCCCTTTAGTCAATAGCATTAGAAGTCAAACAAAAACAAAATGGGCGTAGTTTAATGAAGAACATGAAGGGGGGTATGAACACGACATATGGCTGCAGGAAGTCATGATACCAAGGACCGATAAAAAGAAAAACGAAGATGTAAGAACAGAACTTAATGTAGTTAATATCTGTGAAAGAATAAAACATTATCAAAATGCTTATCTTCAGCACGTATTACATAATGAACAGCGCAAGGGGGGGGGGCATGCCAATAAGAATGTGTAATTATAAACCGAAAGGGAGAAGGATGTTGGGAAGATCATTGAAGAGATGGAAGGACCAATTCGACCTATAATGAGAACGGAACAGGCCATTGGGCTTAATCCTTGTTATTGGTGATGATGATGATGATGAAGTCATGATCCCGGTTAGGCCTGCCTTCTATTTTTAACAAAGGGGATTTCTGATGTAAATAGTTTTAATAAGCTGAAAAACGTCATGAACTAGTTTTTTTTATATTGGTTTGCTTATTGTTTTATATTACCATTTTCTTTGTTTCTTTTACCTGTTTGTTAATTTTCTTTAATTCTGACATAGACACAAGGAAGAACACACACACCCAGTCCCAAGGTGGAGATTTAAAATCTCCTACCCGCCAGGAATCGAACCGGGTCGCCGGAGTGGAAGGTAGGGACTCTACCGACTACGTCACAGTGACGGACAAAAAATAAAGTTTAAACGGGGTTTGAACACCGTAACTTCAGATTACTAGCATAACGCTCTAACAGCCTGAGCCACTTAACTTGAGCTGTTGAAACCCATGTTAACTGTGAAATAGCGCTATATAATTTTGGAAGCACTAGAATTTAAGAGTCCCGAAGCCGGGCTATGAAATTAAGTTAATACGGATAAGCATAACGAAAACATTGTAGCAAACAAGTACATTGTTAGCTGTCTAATAGACGCTGTGTGTTCTTATCCGATCAAGAGCTGTCATTTAGAAAACTCTGAATCTAACAAAAGAGGTAGGGCTTAATTATATTGAATTATTGCATCGTAGATGAGAAATTAAGAAACAATTTAGAAGCTTCTACTGTATCCATTGTCACATCACATGATGTTAAAAAGACTTAATATGTTATATACCCGCTACTTTATTCAATAAAATGAAACAAGAGATCTCACCCTAAGTATCTCTCCGAGGCTTACCGACGATGGAACTCACAAGCTCTAGAAACCAGTTGGTCGTGGAGACGAATATCTGTGTTTTAAAATCATGCATTTATATATTTTATTAACTATTAATATGTCCAATTACCTCCTTCCATTTCCTAAACCCTATACCTATAGTAGTTTATTATATTTGATATTCCTAACATTGCATGTCGTTCTTTTTAGAAGTTCATTTACATATTAGAAATAATATAATATATACAATATTATATCCATAAAACGGGGGCAAACACTTGTCGAAATTCCACGCTCCGCTACTGTGAACCACTGACTTGTAAATATACATACAGTAGACATGCATAAAATTTAATTTCAAGCAAAAAAGTTTAATAGCCTTAAATGAACGGTTCAACTATACTTCTACTTACGCTTGATTTTTCAGTTTATTATTGTAAACTATAGCTCTTCTTCTGTATTTACTAACATTATTTAATATTTTAAACTTTTTCAAACAATTTTTATAACATTATTATTAGACAATTTTGCAGTATTTATTTAAATACGCAAATCACAATATTATGACACTGTTAGACAATATTGTGATACTAACTGCTATTTTCTCCACAGAGCATATTAATTAGTCTATGATTTTTCTATCGCTGTTTTGGGTTATCGGTGGTTGAATCGGCGTTAGGGAGTGTTAAGTAAGTGTACACTCATTTTTAATAAATGTTTGGTAATTTGAATATTATAATACATTCTTTTAACATAGATTTGGGGATTTATTGCGAAGATTGGTCATTTAAATTTCATAGCGACGAATAGTAATCGAGGTTGATAATCGATATGTGGTTCGATTGTGGGTTATCGCTGGCTCTATAAACTGTGGAGCATGCGCACTGTTGTTCTATAGGACTTCGAAAATATTTCACGCAAGTTTAAGTACAGTTTTTCCAAATTAACTTAATCCTTAACGGCTAAAACCTAAAGTTACTGTAGTTGCGGCTTAAAGTTACACAACGCATGGGCCTAGTTGCAATAATAAATACAAGTTTTCATCGTAATTACTCACCTCATCCTGTTTCTCTTTCAAAGTTCCATTTTTCAACCAGTTATCCATTTCAATGTGAACGAAAACAATTCTGATACACAACTGACAACTTATTCCATTTGCCACAAGGAAATAAGAAGTGGCTATTGTTGGAAGTACAAAATTAAATACAAGTTTATTGAAATTCCGTACTGCACTACAAGTCGGAAGGTCGAGAGTTCGAGTCGCGGATGGGTCAGGATTTTTAAACTGACCCAAACCTTCTGGCGGCACTATGACCCTCGGTTCGACTCAGACTCTATCGGAAATGAGTACCAGGAGCTTGTTCCGGAGGTAAAGGCGGCCGTCACGCAGGGCTGACAACCCGGCTGACATCACGTGCCGATTGTCCAGAAAAAGTGGGAGCCTTAACCTGCTACTACTCCAAGGGCCTCCTGAGGTCTGTAGTGAGATCACTTTACCTTTTTTTATTGAAATTCCACATTAACATACAAAATCAAAGTCCTGACCGTCGTGTAACCGTTCCTTTAGTCGGTAATGTTAGTATTGTTACAAACAAAGAAGCTGGCAGGCTAAATTTCCATTGTAGTGAAATCAAATGCATTCCTAATGTTGTTACATAACTGTAAATCAGGCATTCGCGGTAAATATTAATTTATTGTGGAAATGTGATAAATTACCGATGTTACACATATGTAACAAAGGGAATTACAGGGTTAATTTAATTTCAAAATAATAATAATAAGTATTATTATTATTATTATTATTATTATTGTTAGTTATTAATATTATTATTATTATTACTATTTATTTGGTAATTAAAATTACTAAAGATGGAAAACAAGAAACAGAGATAAGAAACAGGATCAATATAGGAAAGTATGCTATATCTGCCCTAAATGGAATAGTATGGGACAAACATATCTTCAAAGGAACAAAAAAAAACTATTTTTAATACAATAATCAGAAGCATTATTACCTATGGAGCTGATGTGTGGGCTTTAAATGCACAAATGAAAAAAAAAAAAATCAGAAATTCATATATAAAAGAAAAAATGCAGGTACAATATTCAATATTAGATTTTATAAAGAAGATACAATTAAATTGGTACGGACACATTAGAAGGATGGAAGAAGGAAGACTACCTAAGATAATCATGGATTGGGAACCACAGGGAAGGGAAAAGAAGGGTAGACCAAATATTACGTGGATTCTGGGAATCAATGAAACTAAGAGGGAATGGGAAATAGAAGAAGATATATGGATGAACAGACAAGAATGGAAAAATGTGTTGAAACAAATGTGTAGTTAACTGTGAACATGGGTACCGGAAAAATGTATATTCATTGTAAAAGCCGGAATAATAAAAAAAATATTATTATTATTATTATTATGACAATGCCGCAGAAATGAGGGAAACAATAATAGGCCTAACGTCGAAACCCGCCATTACGGAAAAGTTTTGGCGAACCCCTTGAAATATTTTGCAAACCCCCTGGGGCTTCGCGAACCACATGTTGGGAAACGATGCTCTAAGGGTTTTCCTCATCTTACTTTGCCTTAACATTCCATTCAAATATATTTTTCGGAATTCATATCTGTTCTAGAATAAGCTCCAAAATATTCTCATCGATTTCCATATTTTTTTTATTGTTTCATTTTTAATTTTTAATTTCCTTTATTTCTTTGCTACTGTCAGAAAAACAAATATATCCTTGATTTCATTGCCGCTGTCAGAAAAACAAATTATATATATGTAGGCAAATTACAATACTCGTCAAGTTTCAAGAATTGTAATCTTGTAAATCATAAATTAATCTACAACGAAAATTACTACCATACAAAATCCACGACTATACAATAGTAAGGGGACTGCCACTCACTGCTTTATAAAATTTTAGTTTTGTTTCCATTCTTGTGTTTTTAAATATTCTTTTGATTGCGCCACATATATAACTTAATAAATGTAATTATATATGTGGCACAATTAAAATAATATTTAAAAACACAAGAATGGAAACAAAACTAAAATTGTATACAGCAGTGGCAGTCCCCTTACTATTGTATGGTAGTAAATTTTGGGTTTTAACTAAAAGAGAAGAGAAGATCATAGAAGCAGCTGAAATGAGATTTCTGAGAAGTGTGGCTGGATGCAAACTTCTAGATAAAAGAAGAAATGAGCTAAATATTTTTAAACTTTCAGATAAAATAAAAGAATCTAGAAAAAATTGGAAAGAACATGTTCAAATAATGCAAGATGATCGGATTCCATAAATTATACTTAATTACAAACCAAGAGGAGACGGTAATATTGGTAGATAGAAAAAGAGATGGATTCAACTTTTTGAATGAGAATCTATGAGACCGGAACAAGCCACATGGGCTTACCGTGATTGTTGATGATGATGACGAAAATTACATCTATCTTCGCACTGATTTATAATCAACATATCTACCAATCAAATAGAATTGCACAATACAGAGATGAATGGATGGACCGCATCAATAGAATGGATAACAATAGAACACCGAAACAGATTCATTATAAACCACTAGGACGAAGAAATGTTGGAAGACCCAGTAAAAGATGGACAGATCAATTTTAGCATGAGATCAGAACATACCTTAAGGTCTAATCCTTGATACTGAGGATGATGATGACCATATTTTTAAGGACATTCTCGCTATTTTAAACATATCCTAAAGGTATTTTTCTATCATATTTTTGAAGAATAAAATGTCTGTAGAAACTATAAAACACCCTAAATTTAATAGTTGTATAACGAGAACTTAAGGCGTCTTTTTTTTCCGTGAGCAAAAATGTAAATTCCTAAATATTAGGCTATATATTCCTGCTATATAAATTAGAATTCGAAACTTCATATCAAAATATATTACAGACTTCATAAATATAATAGTTTTAATTTCATCCATATAAATTACCAACTTTAATCTGAAACAATTTATAAATAATTGATTATAAAAAAAACTCCATAGCGCGACAGACCTTGAAGGCTCTTTGGCTATTAGTCGTCTGCTGGCAAGCCATTAGGCCTATTTTGGATTTTTATTATAGCTACCCAAATTCCTCGCGTTACTGATTTGGACACACGCCCCTTAATGGGCGTAATTCTATGAGATTTCCCCTTTCATAATGACAATAATTCCACGAGAAGTCCCTTCGGGGTTCGAACCATTGCATGTCCCATCGCTCTGCGCCAAGGCATGATGCATTAACCCACTCGGCCACATCGCGTCGCAGGATTAATAATTAGAATATAATTTTACTCAGATGGTTCACTATTGTGTATTTTAAGAGGATATTGGATAAGTCCTGCTTTTATGAAATTAAGGCGTACCTTCTGGTGTATATGTCGGAACGTTTTCAGAATTCCTCTCTCAAGTCGCTATGAGCACATAAAATAATGTTATACAAGTATTATTCGTCATTCAGTAGCAGATGTGACAATTTTGGACAGAAAAAGAAATGAAGATATCAGGAAAGACTTAAATATTTTTAATTTAACAAATATAATTGACAACATGAGAAACAACTGGTAAGAACATGTTAAAAGAATGCCTACAGATAGAATCGCTCAGCTGTTACCAAAGTACAAACCAATAGGACATAGAAGTGTTGAACGCCCACTTACTAGATGGGAAGACTCATTAAATCCCACTTGATGTGAAAACAGGTCAAAATGCATAATTTCATAAAGTAGAAGAAGTATTATTTGTGATATTCTGGGAGGAGGCCCTGATATTCAGCTGATTCCTCATTCGGGGAGGCCCTCCGTGTTCTTATACGTATGGTCAATAAGTATTTGTGTGATCCATAGTTAAAATCTCTCTCCCTGCAGGTCGTGTTACTGTAAGGCCCTGGTTGCGTGTGGCAAATAAACTTACCTATAAGGTGAGAGGTTAAACTGCGCTAATGGAATGGAATTATTGATAATATATAGCTTATATTTCTTGGGAAACATCGATTAAATTTAAACATCATAATTCTTTGAATGAAGTGAAGTCATGTAAATTGCAATACAGTAGTTAGGTACAATGAAACATTAAAAAGTGAAAGTTAATAAACACGATGCAGTTTTATTTCAAGAGGGAAAGTATTTCATATTTCCTGGAATTTTCCACTGAAAATTATATTAACCTTTTATTATAACGATTAACATATTTCTAAAATATTCTATCAAGTTCAAGTACATCATCATCATCATCATGGTGTTATTGTTATTATTATTATTATTATTATTCATTCCATAGTAATTCTGCCCGAGGGCAGGTCTTTCACTGCAATCATAGCATTTTCATGCTGTGCTTTGCAGCTTTACTAGAGAATTATAGGTGTGTTAGCTTCCCGTTGTTTTCCACACCGATTAAGGATGATGGTGATAATGACAAGGATGATGATGATTGAATGATTTTCGGGACCTTTGGGCTCTAAGCTTCCTGACATTTGTCTTACAGGTGAGGAAAAACTTAGAAAAAACCTCACCCAGCAGCATGTCTCGACCGGGAATCGAACCCGGGCCCGCTGCGTGACAAGGCAGCACGCTACCTCGAGATCACAGCGGTGGACCTATTATTATTATTATTACTGTTATTATTATTGTTATTAATAGTGTATTATTATTATTAGTAGTATTATTATTTATTTATTTTATTTATTTATTTATTTATTTATTTATTTATTTATTTATTAAGAAACCAATGCATTAGAAAGGTGATTAGAGTGATAAGAATATTCTTGAAGTAATTATAGAATGTAAATTGAGATTGTGTGGACACGTTAAAAAATGGGAGAATGCAATATTTCGAAAATGATTTTGGAATGGAATGAAGACAATAGGGTATTCTGGTACATTCCTTTCTTTTTGCATGCACCAGTCGAATTTGTCTGTATTGTTGTAGGTAATGAACAATCGGTGTTTTTTTTAATTCTACTGCAATGTTAGTATTTCTCTTGTGATCCAGAAGACTACATCTAGAAGTTTTTCGTACAAATATCATTATGAAGTAGACGCTTCCAAATAATATAATTTAACAGATTATATCTGACATTTGCTAATCCCGTCGAAAACTTTTATGGGTTTACATAATTTTATATTTTATAACTGTGTTATTCTTCGCATCCATTATTTGAAAAATTGTTTTTGTAAACAAGAGTAATAACTATGAACAGTGCAAATCATGTTATAATATTAAAAACTTCAATTAAAAACAAATACTGCCATTTCACAAATAAAAACATGGAGGGGGTGGAATATTGCGGAGAATTAAGCAAGTGCAATATAATAAACTACATAAAAAACATGAAATCGTTTTACGTATTGTTTGTATATGAGTGAACAAAATTTTGGTACAGATTCCAATGAGTTAATAAAATGTTTTTTGAGGTCCCAATATGTTGACTGTTACGCACTGTAATTTATTTTGTAAACACATTGCCTCTAGACCTAATTATCTTGGTTTTCTCTTCCATTACGTTACACACGAAGTTACAAGCGTAAAATACGTTGAAACTGGATAGTACATGTCACAGAGTGGTGATATACAGGGCAATTCAAAATAAATGGGACAAAAGAAAATATTCCTGTGACTACTGTATTTGAATTTTTGACGTGAATACAACTTTAAATTTGCGTCCATAGTGGGAGGCAATTTAGAAAACTGATCGGGGATCCAGTTGTGTGTTGGAAGCTACATATCTACTACATCCAAAATTTAATTCACAACTCGATGAATAAAGAGTCAAAGAATTCGTTACGTTGTGTGTGGCGCATCGGGCGCGGCGAAGGGGAAGTCCTGCCATTTTGAGGTCGTTTCGCAGCGTCACATAATTTTCGTTTAGTAGTCTTGGTCATTGACGGAATTACAAAAGAATAAAATTAGAACGTCCCGCGTCGTAGCTGAGCGGTTAAGGTAGGAAGCCTTGGCGCAGAGCTACGGGACTTCCGCTGGTTCGAGTCTCCATGGGGGAAGAAATTTTCTCGTGGTATTTCGGCCAGTATGGGACCGGTGCCCACCCAGCATCGTGAGGCAATTGGGTAGCTACAATAAGTAGCGGCTCCAGGTTGAGGAACCAGCTATAACGGCTGGGGGACTCGACATGCTAACCACATGTCACCCCTACACTGGCTGTTGATCATCTACCTCTGTGATTGACATATGTGGATGTGAAGGACCAGCAGCCGGCTGGTAAAAGGGCAACCGCTGAAAAGTGGAAAGACCCTCAATCGGAAATAAAATTAGAACAGTTGAATTTGATTATTTTAGAAGAAGCCTCCAAAAAACAAGACAGGATAGAATAAGAAATTAATTCCTTTGGAGAGAAATGAAGGTCACCACATCTGTTGTTAAGAGGATTGAAAATCAAACGCTTAAATGGTATGGCCAAGTACGTACAAAGAATGGAAAATGAAAGATGGCCAAAAAATATATACCAATGGTCACCACCTGGAAGAAATAAACGTGGCAGACCAAGATGGAAATGGAAAATCTACGTCAGAACCATAATGGATGATAGGAATTTGGAAGAGGGAGATTGGAATGATAGAGATAAATGGAAACAGAAGATGGCAAACCTATAAGTGGGGGAAAGCCGTAGAAGAAGAAGTCTGTAAATTTTGATTCGGAGACCTTACGACATTCGTTTAGTTTCAATCGACAGCTCTCGTCAAGATCTATCGATTGCGTATATAAAACAGTGCGAAAAGGTTATAGTGAATATATATGGTGTTAAAGTAAAAAATTAAAATAAATAATACAGTGTCTGTCTACATTCTCCAAAAAAACCAAGTCAAAATGTAGAGATCGTATACAGTTGGAAAGGGTTCACAAGAGCAATCCAGTAGTACCCATAATACACCATATGACAGAGTGAAGCGGTGCCGGAAACGTAAAAGAATGAAGGCGTCCGAAGCCAGTATTTCCACAGCTGGGGCGGCCACGTACAGTACATACAATACGCCCAAACAAAACATTCCGTATTACGAATACGTATTCATGTAGAACACACGGCCGTGTCCACGATACAGCCACACCTTATGGGTACTTTTACGTGCAACATGCCACCCGGGCCTTACAGTAATATGACCTGTCGGAGGAGTAACTGTAGATCACATAGGCCTATATACTTTCTTTAAACAAGAAGATGCAGAACTCCCCGAATGAGTGATCAGCTCAGTGTTAGGGCCTCCTCCGAGACAACACAACATTACGACGAAACACACCATTCACTCACATTCATATTAAACATGACGAATATGAAAATGATGATTATGATAGCCAGATGATATTCGAGGACCGTTTGGTCCTTAAAGTTTCCTGATATTTGTCTTACAAATGAAGGAAAACCTCAAAGAAACCACCACACAGGAAACTTGTCCTGACCGGGGATCGAAACTGTGCTTTCGGCTTACAAGCAGCGATGCTATCCCGTGAGCATAGAGGTGGACTGAATTTACTTTACAAATAGAAATTTAACATGAAAAGTTAACTCTCCATGTTTCCATGAATATTCACAGATGTTCAATGTGGGCTCCCTTTGTGACACAGCAGATGTCAATGCGATATTTCACTTTTTTCCAGGCATTTTCAATATAGTCTGATCAATTTATTTAACCACCTAGACTATCCGGTGCTTAGCTGCTGCAAGTCCTGTGCAAATGGGATAAGTTCACCATGTCCGTCACTTACCCCGAAAAGAATAAATCGCATGGTGTAAAGTGGATTTCCTGGGGGATGCACAACAATGGCACATTATTAAACCCAGCATGACCAATACAGCGTTATGGAAAATCCTCATTGATTTGACTACGTAAGAGTTTATGCCAATGTGGCGAGGCACCATCTTGCTGAAAAATGAAATCACAATATGCTTTTTGTATCGCTAAATTCGCCATTTTCGGTAATAACACCTACAATGAGGAACGGCGATATTTGATTTCATTGTTGCAAACCGAAACTTGGGGAGTTCATGCTACATATAACTGATTAACGACACTATTGAACCTGTAAGTCCATGGCCCCGCGGACATAAGCTCTCCATACAAGCCCTTTCCTGAACTAATGTTTTCCTATCACTCTTGTACAATTCACTTCCCTCAATTCATGGTTAATATTATTCTGCAACCTCAATCTTGGCCTACCTACTAGAAGCAAGCTTACCCCTTGTGTACAAGAAAATCCCATGCCTCTATTTCATGTATCATTAGTGCCACATGTCCTTCCCATCGCAACCTACGAGACTTAATTGTTTTTACTAGGCCTACATCTGGTTTCTCATAAAGATCGTGTAGCTCCTTTTATATAGTTTTTCTCCATTCGCCTGTCAATCTCTATTTGGTCAAATAAAGTTCCTAAAAACTTTATTCTCAAATACATCTTAATATATATATATATATATATATATATATATATATATATTTGTAAATTAAATTAGTAGTCGCATGAATATATGAATTTGTCCCATTTATTTACAATTGCCCTGTAATGAATGTGTGTGTGCGTGCGTGCGTGCGCGCGCGCGCGCGTGTGTGATTCTGAGTTTAAAATCTTCACCCTGTATGGCCCTGGTGGTGTGGGGCATGCAAAAAATACCTACAAAGGGAGAATTTAAACTAAGAGAGAGAGAGAGAGGGGGGAGAGAGGAGAGAGAGAGAGAGAGAGAGAAAAGAAATAAAGAGAGAGAGAGTGTGTGTGTGAATGAATAAAGATGAAATAATATTGTACAGCAGTATAGATGGCGTTGTTGATAGCGATGGTTATCAGCCTTCGAATGAAAGGAGAATTAATTGTATAAGTAGAAATAAATTTGACGTTCCTCTCGGAAGTTCGAATGGCGTAACGGTTACCGCAGTGACGTACAGAGGCAGAGGTCCGGGGTTCGACTCCCGGTTCGAACGTAATTTTTCTTTCTAAACTAAAACTATATCCAATTCTGAAACATGTTAATTTAAAATATAACATAAAAAAGTATAAGTTTATTATTCATTATTAATCGAGAAACAGTTTCGAAATGAGTTTTGAAAACTGATGTTTAGGCCTACAATATTATTGAAAAGACAACGTTGGTTCAAAATATACATTTTAAAGGACACTAGACAATTTAGTGATGCAATATATTTTCAAAAATCGTTCCACTATGTAACAAATAAAAAAAACTATATATATTTTATTTTACATTTATGAAATATATATACTGTACATATGTAAGTTATGGTTAATTTTCATGAATATTATTTTTGCATCACAATAACTATATATACCAACAAAATCAAAATATAATATTCGACTTGCTGGTATGTGGAATTTACTTTTTTTTATATTAACCGTTAAATTGGAGTAACTCTATTTCTCATGCCAACTTGATTAAATGTATAGGTCTGCAGTGAAACAAACCTTGAGTTATTACCTGCTGCGTACTGTATATTTTGTCATCAATTTAAATAATTTCTACTGATTAATTTTTCTATTGCTTTATAACAACATTAAATAAACTAAACCAATTTTTATTACAGTGTAAGTAATTAAATTATATGGTAAACAGAAACATTGCAACAGAGCAAACATGGCGGCGCTAGAGTAATTTTCAATTTTTAATATCTGGTTTCGGTAAATCCCCACTTCTAACGGTCAGATTACGCTGAGGTTTGGGCAATACCTTCCTCAATTAATTTTTATTTTAATAGCATATCCAGACTTTTTGTGAAAAATCGAAAATTACGACCGACAGAGCTATTTTTATCTTTCTGTACAGTTGAATTCCTATTCTAATAACCCGAGTTTGCTGGTTATCGAACTCGATCTTAGCTTTTTTTTAAATTGATTGCTATATGCTAAGTTTGGTTCCGAAAGAAACAACAATTGCGGCCGCTAGAGCGTTAACTGACACTTTAACACACACACACCAATTTAGGCCTTTATATAAATAATTCTTTATGGTATTCATAATTGTTGGTGTTTACCTAAATATGATCGCTGAAAATCTGTTGGTATTTTTCTTTTTCATGAGAACAACCTCAATAGCTTAATTTCTTCCAAATTAGCTGAAAGCAGAAGACAAGAAAAATAATAAAACAATAAGTTTTCAAAAATGTGTGCGATATGAGATCGAATGTTTCACTTGTATTTGCAGTTATTACATTAATAGTACATTTAAATTACCATATTTTATAAGAATTGACGTCATATTTATACTGTAACACAGTACATTCGATTAAATTAAGTAAACAGTAGAGTATTCTATCTAAGAGTTGTTCTTCCTCCGCACTTTCGCCCACGATTGACCGTGACAAAAGAAAATTAAATTAATTGGTTCAAGGTCGTAAAGGAAGTCGATCTAATCATTCCATTCCTTTATAAAACATGCACGTCCTTTGTTACATAAGTGTGAGAATAAAAAAATTTAAATAATTTTTATTTCATTAAACAATATATACTAGGGCATTAGATACGTAATGGCAACACTGCTATTGCATCACAAAAATTTTAATTAGGTTACTTTTGATATTTCAAAGTTCATGTCAAGTCAAATGTTCGTTGCCAAATCCTTGGAATATGGCGCACTCCAACTGCAGCACCATTTCTGGATATATGTTTCACCGATCGATCAGCTTTCTAGATATAAAATATTCCTATTTCGATACTTTCAATATTGCAGATTTATACAACACAAACTGCTCAACAAAAATAATACAAGATTACAATAGTCACCACTAGGATCGCTGATATACAACAGTGTTGCCATAACTTATGAATGTCCTATTATATAGAATTGGATGTTAATTATATAATTTTTAACTGATTAGTCAGGAATGAGATGCACAAAGAAATTAAACATAGGCTCAATTCTGGAAATGCGTGCTATTATGCTTTGCAGAAACTCTTGATGTCCCAACTCCTTTCAAAAACGTTAAACTGAAAATATATAAAACTATTATTCTACCAGTTATATTATATGGGTGCGAAACATGGACTCTTAATTTAAGGGAGGAAAGGAGATTACGAGTATTTGAGAATAAAATACTTAGGAAAATTTTTGGACCAAAGAGAGATGAACAGACAGGTGAATGGAGAAGACTACTTAACAATGAACTACATGGTCTTTATAGGAAGCCTGATATAATAAGAACAGTTAAGTCTCGTAGACTGCGATGGGCAGGACATGTTACACGCATGGGGAATGAAAGATTTGCATGGAAGCTTCTTGTAGGAAAGCCAGAAGGGAAAACGCCCAGTTGGTAGACCACGAATGAGGTGGGAGAATAATATTAACTATGATTTGAGGGAAGTAGATTATACAGGGAATGATCGGAAATCATTAACTCAGGATAGGGATGTATGGAGAGCTTATGTCCGCGCGGCCATGAACCTACGGGTTCGATAGTGCCAGTGAGTAAGTAAGTCAGTGGTTCTCAACTAAATTATTAAACTTCAAGTATTCTAATATGGAGGCCTTTCGAAAACAGTGTTATATCCTCTGCGTTTTAACTGGAACTGATGTTGTATAACGGATTTATGTTTGCGGTTGTTTTCGTTGAGTAGGTCTTTATTCCTTGCTTCTTTTAGAATCTCTATGTCTTCAAGGATGCTGATTCTGTTCTTATTGTATTCTCTGTGTAGTATTGACATAGAGTTACCGATTTTTTTCAAATTGATGACCCGTTTCTAGAATATGTTTGGCAAAACTTGATTTTTCTTCATTATTAATACACTTTTTGAAATGTTCCGAATAATTTGTGTTAGTTTTTTATTGCTTTGCCTTTAATAATTTAGCTGAGGACGACTGACTTACCAGGTAAAAATTATATAATTAACATCTTATTACATAACCTCAACGGTGCTTTAATGTGAATTTCAAAACTATATAGAATTGTCCTCTTAATCAAGAGATTTCTTATCTTCATTCAGTACTGATTCAACAGTATAAGTCTATGTGTGATATGTAAATATTTGGCGAGGATCTTTGTTAGACTAAACCAGAGATTGGAAACTTCCGCTCTTTAGAGCGCAAACAAATGCATCCCTACAATACCCAGTCCCTATACTTGAATATTATTTACGAGATGCATGATAACTAAAAGCGGACAGTTAGGGACATTCAATAATGGCTAACTTAACATCTAGGTATAGGCCCACATTTCGTGAGGAATGGGAAATTGATAATTTTTGCATGTAGAATGATACAGTGTTATCTTCTCTCCAGTACTTCTCTCGGTATCCTTCAAGTATTCATTCTTTTAACGTGATCAACTCTTATCTTAATCTACTATCCTTAAAATCATCTTGTTTGTTATCCAACTTCAAAATATTCTGTGTGTATATATATATATATATATATATATATAGATATATATTTCTTATGGTTTTAAAAGAAACCGTATAAAATTACGTCTCTCTTCCTTGAATTCTGCTTAAATCCTTTATTGTTATTATTCATGTTTCCACGTCATACTTAGTTCTACAGTTAATATTCTATTCTATAGTGTTTTTCCCGAGGGCAGGTCTTTCACTGCATTCCTAGCATTTTTATGCTATGCTCTGTAGCTTTACTAGAGAATTATAGGTATGATAGCTTCCCGTTGCTTCCATTGAATGAATGAATGAATGATGGTGATGATAACGATGATGGTGGACGGATGATTTTCGGGGACCGTTGAACCTAGGTTTCCTGATTTGGCTAGTAATAATATAATGAACCACGCATTGCAAACCATTTGTGCAGTTTCTATTAAAAACCACGCTTTGCGCCGCCGTGTATCGTCTTTTGTTTCCGTTGTATATATTAGCGTAGAGTTCACAACATCCAAGGTTATTAATCAAAAGCCTTTGCCCGGGCCCATAAGAAGCAAAGATTGATTCATCTTTCTTTCCTAAACACTTAAACACAAATCAACAATAGATCTCAAAACACTAGAGTAATGTATGATTCTTATTTAAACTGAATGTATCATTATTGTTATTAACCATGAAAGCTAGACGGAAAAAAGGAAGCTAATATGATCTCCTAAATAAGTAAGTTTTTGTACGGGAATATATCAAACAGCAGCATGCACATAAATAATTTGAACATTAGCCAGGATGTATATAAAAATGTTTAATATAAACAAGACGTCTGAAGTATAAGAACAATATAACAAATATGAATATTGATCATTCTTTGAATTTAAACAAAAAAATAATGAATAATAATCATTAACATCAAAAACTATATCATACCTCACTCACACAACTTCATTCATACAACAGTCCAAGCCAGGGTGGCTGTCCCTGGTCCTCCGGACCAAAACTCAAACCACGCCACTCGCGTGCTCTAGACGACGCAGTCTCAACTTAAAGTTCCGATCGAATGATAATGTTCTGAATGTGCGTTCCGAGGTAGAAGGGGAGATGCGCAGCACAAACAGCGCAACAGGAGAGGTAAAAAGGAGAGTGGGGGTAGATGCATAGAGAAGGGATATTGGCATAGTTCACGAATCTTTCTGTTCAAGGAGGATAACGGCACTGCAGTTGCGAACCGAAAATCGCACTTTCGGTTCACTGATATGTCTTACAGGTGAGAAAAACCCCGAATAAACCTCACCCAAGGGTCTGTCCCGACCGGGAGTCGAAACAGGGCTCGTTGCTCCCGACAAAGCAGCACGCTACATCGAAACCACAAAGGTGGACAGAATTTATATATATAGTCCACCGCTGTGGTCTCGAGGTAGCGTGCTGCCTTGTCACGCAGCGGGCCCGGGTTCGATCCTCGGGACAGTTTTTCTGTGTGAGGTCTTTATCGGGGTTTTTCATCACCTGTAAGACAAATGTCAGGAAAACTTTAAGGCCCCGAAATCATATGGCCATCGTCATCATCATCATCATCATCATCCTTATCATTATCATCATCATCCTTCACCGGTGTGGAAAACAACAGGAAGCTACTACACCTACAATTCCCTAGTAAAGCTGCAAACATAGCATGAAAATGCTATGATTGCAGTGAAAGACCTGCCCTCGGGCAGAATTACTATGGATGGATATATATATACATATACACACACACATACACTAAGGCATTCGATAGGTAATGGCAACATTGCTATAGCATAAAAATAGGTTAATTTTGATATTTCGGTACGAATTTCATTTATAGTCCCCTGTCATGTCAACTACGTACATAATGTCAAATCCTTGGAAGATGGCGCGGTCTATCTGCTGTGCCATATCTGGACATTTCTCTCATACGATCGCTCTAGAGCTTTCTGGATATCAACTCTTGTTTGAAATTAAATGCCTCGTAGAAGTTATTTCATTTTTGAGAATAAGTTATATTTGAATCAATTAGGACTCTATTATAATCTCAAAGTCTCAACTTCAAAAACCAAAATTGTGGCATTTCAGGGTTCAGGGCAAAGTGCCAGTCAGAGCAAAAAAAGTAATCAATAATGAAATAATGAATAGAACAGATAGCACACTTTAGCTATCATGGTTCAATATACATATAGCTACGATTGGGATATACATAATACATTAAACCTATATCAAACAATGCGTGGCACCATAAGAACCCTCCGAAAGACTCGAAGAGAAAACTCGGCTCAGGTTTTATAAAATTATAGCTGTTCTTGTTTTTTATATGGATCTGAATCTTGGGTCTTACAAAAAAAGATATCTCACACATTCAAGCCACTGAAATGAAATGTTTAAGATCCGTAAAAGGATGTACACGCATGGATAGATTACACAGTGAATCAATAAGATATGAACTGGAGATATATTCAATAGTCGATAAACTAGAAGAGCGCAAATACCAATGGAAAGAACATTTAGATAGAATGGAAAATACAAGATTACCCAAAAAGATCGACACCTACAAACCACATGAAAAAAGATCTTTGGGACGGCCAAGGAAACGATGGACTTGAGACCGGAACAGGTCACATTGACCTAATCCTGGAAAGGAAGAAGAACAAAAAGAAGTTATAGGTACAAGGGCTCCTGGCTGGTGAATTTGGTGGATGTTCGAGTAATTCCCAATTCCACAATCTAAACAAATTCTACTGATCATATTTTTTTAGGGCAGTATTACTTACTGTTTGTTAGAAATAGCTAATGTATTCACAGCATACCGGTACTGTTATGTCGAGACTTTCAATATTACACATTTATACAACAAACATTGCTTAAACATCATATGATAATGGCCATCGCTAGGATCGCAGATTTACATCAGTGTTGTCATTGCTTATCTAATGCCCTAGTATATATAGGGATGTTAAACCAAAAGCACATTAATAAATTATTAGTCACAGAAATGGATTTTTTAAGAAGATCGGCAAGAATATAAAAATTAGACAAAATAAAAAATAATACAATAATAGAAATAATGAATGTAGAAAAGGATATTGTACAAGATTTTGAAGAAATCCAACTAAGATGGTATGGACATATAATGAGAAGAAAGGACACAGAAATAAACGAAGAAATATTGAAATGGATACCTCCTGGAAAAGGGAAACGTGGTAGACCAAAGCCAACGTGGATAAAGGGAATTCAAGACAACATGAAGAAGTGAAATATGACAGAAGCAGACACGCAAGACCTGGAAGAGTGGAAGGAAAAAAATTGTATATTTTGGTTGAGGATACCTGTGTACATAACAGAAACAATACTGAAATAAATATATATATATATATATATGATGTGTGTGTGTGGTTGGTGTGTGTGTGTGTTGCTGTGTGTATCCATCGCTGTTGTATCGAGGTAGCGTGCTGTCTTGTCACGCAGCAGGCCCGGGTTTGATTCACGGTCTGTACAGGCTCCTGGGAGAGATTTTTTTCCGGGTTTTTCTTCACCTGTAAGACAAATGTCAGGAAGCTTAGGGCCCAACGGTCCCCGAAAATCATCCGACCATCATCATCACCCTTATCTTTATCATTCTTCACCGGTGTGGAAAGCAACGGGAAGCTACCACACCTATAATTCCCCAGTAAAGCTGCAAGACATAGCATGAAAATGCTCTGATTGCAGTGAAAGACCTGACCTCGGGCATAATTACTATGGATATATATAATACTTTCTTTTACAATTCAGTGTTATAACCAGTTCGACAATAAACTATTAATTGAATCGTATCACTTGGTACTACTTTGTACCTTTGCATATTTATTTTTTAATTTCACGCTATTATTAAATGGATTCCCACATAAACTCTTCAGCGTATTTAAAATAGTGTGCTCTGAATTATATTTTCGTTTTTTTCTGATTTTTCTCTTGTTACTTTAATTACTACTGTGTTTTTATTGATTTTTAATCCATATTCTTTTAATATATTTTTTATATAAAAATGAATTAATGAAAATATAACGGAAGAATAAAAGTATATGTATTAAAACGAAACAATTAAACAGTGCACAACCTCTTACGTATGAACATTAGTTTTACAGTACATAGCCTACCATTGTCAAGAGAAATTTGGGAATACAAAAAAAGATAATAAAATAAATAAGACATAATTGCAGACAATTAAAACAATTATTTTTGAGTCAGAATTGTCCAGACGGAATTAACGAAGTCAGTGTTGATGATGGATATGATGAAAAAATGCTAAGATTAAGAAAATATGAGAAAAAATACTTTATTTAGTATATTACATGCAATAGAGACATCATATTTTAGTAATAAATTGCTGTTATTGCAGTTTTATTTATTTTTATCATGAGAATTGTCTCGAAATGACAGTTTAGACTCATAAAATGGTTGTTATACAGTATTCAATTCCGTGATTCTTGAGTTTATTGCAATAAAACTCTCAGATTCTTCGTTTTTTCGCAGTTAAATCGTAAACTTTTAGTTTAGAGAATCTTTCTTGATGTCTTCAGGAAGAAGCATTATTTATAAAGACATCACTATTAGAGAGATAAATATTTAATTTGAAACGTAATGGATTTTTAGTCCCGGAACTCAATAGATTATGACCGCAATAAACATTCCTTCGATTTCTCATCCTCAATTTGCAAGTTTAAATTCATTCTTAACGAGATTTGTCATATTTTGAATTAGCTTTATAGGCTAATATTATTCCAAATACTATATAACAATACATTGAAGATAGTCCACCGCTGTGGTCTCGAGGTAGCGTACTGCATTATCATGCAACGGGCCCGGATTCGATTCCCGGTCGGGACAGGCTCCTGGATGAGTTTCTTTTTTCGGGTTTTTTCCTCACCTGTAAGACAAATGTTAGGGCTCAATGGTCCCCGAAAATCATCCGGCCATCATCATCTTTATCATCATCACCATCATCATCATTGGTGTGGAAAGCAACGGGAAGCTACTAAACGTATAATTCCCTAGTAAAGCTGTAAAGCATAACATGAAAGTGCTATGATTGCAGTGAAACATCTGCCCTCGGGAAGAACATTATAGATAGATAGATAGATAGATAGGTAGATAGATGGATATATAGATATATAGATAGATAGATAGATAGATAGATAGATAGATAGATAGATAGATAGATAGATAGATAGATAGATAGATAGATAGATAGATAGATAGATAGATAGATAGATAGATAGATAGATAGATAGATAGATAGATAGATAGATAGATAGATAGATAGATAGATAGATAGATAGATAGATAGATAGATAGATAGATAGATAGATAGATAGATAGATAGATAGATAGATAGATAGATAGATAGATAGATAGATAGATAGATAGATATAGATAGATAGATAGGGCAAAGTGCCAGTCAGAGCAAAAATAGTGATCAATAATGAAATAATAGAACAGATAGCACACTTTAACTACCTTGGTTCAGATATAACATATACCGGTACATAATGAATTCAACTTATATCAAATGATGTGTGGCACCATAACAAGAACCCTCCGAAAGACTCGAAGAGAAACTCAGCACAGGTTTTATAAAATTATGGCTGTTCCTGTTCTTTTTTCTGGATCTGAATATTGGGTACTTACAAAAAAAGATATCTCACACATTCAAGCTACTGAAATGAAATTTTTAAGATCCGTAAAAGGATGTACACGCATGGATAAATTATACAATGAATCAATAAGAAATGAACTGGAGATATTTTCAATAGTTGATAAACTAGAAGAGCATAAATACCAATGGAAAGAACATTTAGAAAGAATGGAAATTACAAGATTACCCAAAAAGACCTGTAAACCACATGGAAAAAGATATTTGGGACGGGCAAGGAAACGATGGACTTGAGACCGGAACAGGTCGCATTGACCTAATCCTGGAAAGGAAGAAGAAGATAGACATTGAAGATAAGGACAGACAGTTCTGAATTTTTGAAGAACGATGGTGATATCAACATGTGTGTATTGTTCAGAGGTTTGGAACTTAAACGACAAAAATAAGGGTGGAAGCAGCGGAAATTAGGCTGTTGAGGTCACTGGGGGAATATAGGCTACGCTATTAGGCCATAAACAAAACGACCACACTACACACAAATTCAACATTCTAAATGTAATAGACGTAACAAACAGTTGCTTAATTATATGTCAATTACGTAATTAGATAAAGAGTATCGTCAATTCAAATTCCAAGAATATTATCCAACAGACTCATAGGACGAGATGTGAGGCGGGCAAAACGACGATAATTTGACGAACAACAATAAAATCAAATTTAAAGTGTACAATATTTAATCTTCTTTCTTCACTGTTCCTATCCAATGTATCTGTATCTTGTAGTCCGTAGATAGTTTTGCTCCACCATCCAGTTTTTATTTGGACTTCCTTTTCTGTTTCTTCCATTTGGTGTATATCGCATCACTAACTTAGGTAGTCTTCCATTATAATTACATGTCCGAATCACATTACTTGTTTTTTTTTTAGTGTAACTTCTTCTACATATTCTTATATACTGATTAATTGCCGTATGTCTACATTATTTATTCTGTCTTTCTTAGACTTCCTGACCACTCTTCTAAATAAGTACAATTCAGTGACTCTCAGTTTTCCTTCCTTTTGTTTATTTATTGTCCAGGTTTTCGCCCCATAAAGCAATACACTGTTTACTATTGTTTTATACATTATTTTATTTGTTTTACCCCAAATATTACCACTCCAAAATAATGAATTTAACATTCCAATAGCTTATCATCCTTGGCGTATGCTTCAACGTATTTCTAATTTTTAAGAACTATCTTCCTGTAATATTATCCTAAATATTTGAAGTTTCTAACGTTCTTACTTTTTGTCCATTTTTTTTTACACTTGCGTATTTATTGTGCGTGGTAAAATAAACAATAATAAAGTGAATTTGTTTTGGTCACACCATTTTAATTATTATCTAAACAGAGTAATAAAAATGTTTTATCAGAAATTATTACTCTAAGGTATAATAGCATGCGTTACCAGAGTTGAGTCCATGTTTAATACCTTTCTGCACCTCATTCCTGCTTGTAATTACTAATGAGAAACTGAAATAAATATTTTTTTTTATTTAACACCCATAAAATTGTTTAGATTATTTATCTCCTTAATATATTGTGTTTAAGGTCCCTAATATTGTATTTATAATGTTATTTAATGATGTTAAGCTTATGTTTTGGGTGCCAAGTATTTCACTTTTAAGGGCTTAAAAATCCGTGGTCCTGTGATTAATAAAAATATAGATCTCGTTTGTGTTATAGGGTTGCACCAGTGAGCTATTGACATGCACACCTTTCTCTGTATTCACAAAGGTACTTTTTTCAAACAGAGTTAACACAATGGACTCTGTACTCTGCCCTATAATTTCAACCTCTATTTTTCATCGGAAAGCCCTGATCAATCAATAAATTGTATCAGTTGTTTTTTTTTGACGCACTTTGGCTGTCTAGTCTTTGTTCCCGTTATAATAAATGTTGCACACTCCATCATCGGTCTACTATTTCTATATACTCCAGTACGTTACACAAAAAAAAAATGTATCTCAAAAAGAAGTAATTGAGGGGGTGTTGACTAATGCTTCTAAATTTAAAAAAACCAAGACGAGGTCTAGAGGGAGGGGTAAGATTGGAAAGAGAGGGTTGTATTATTTTAGTGTACTGTGAGCAGGGTTGTCCAATAGTGATTTGGGGAGGTTCATCAAAAGTGGTAGGACTTTATTAGAGTAAATATAGCACAAAACAGAATTATTTTCAATTGTATTGCACGAACACTAAGTCAGTCGTACGTGCTTTTGACAATCCTATATATACATCAATGTCTATAATAATATAAAACAAACCAAAACAATGTATTATTCTCTTTATTAGGAATTTCTCTGCATTACATTAGTTTTCCTACCACCCATTGTAAATATTGCTCCTCCATAAATCCCTTTTCTCTACATCACTCTCTATTAATCCTCTCGACACCATACTCCTATGCACTCCTTGAACCCACTGTTCTTTTGGTCTCCCATTTCTTCTCTTGCTCTCCGCTTCAAAATTTAGTACCGTCTTAGGTATCATGTCGTCTGACATCCTCTTTATGTTTTCAAACCATTTCAGTCTTCTTTCTTCAATATCTTGTACTATAACACCTATTTGAACATCCATTGTATCTCTGATTTCTAATTTTGTCTCATCTTGAATTTCTAGATACCTTCCTCCAAAAGTCCATCTTTGCCACCAATTGCTTGTGTGCTTGCTCTCTGCGTGATGTCCACGTGTCCGCACCAAAACAATATAAAACATTACAATGAAACTAATTACTTCTCCTTTTTATTTTTGCCTCAGTTTAATCTCTCCTTATGTAGTTACTTTTACATGCTCCGGAAATTACGTTACACTTCCTGTCAGTGGAGGATGTGACTCTCTGGATCACAAACATTATTTTTTACCACACAATAATGTGGAAGACCTTCCTGGATATGTGATAAGCTCAATGCTAGGGCCATTTCCGAGATAACATCAACATTTAAGATAAAACACAATATTCACTCATAGATTGATACTAAATTATTGTATAGTCTAGATGATTGTGATTGCCTTCATGTATTCGAAGATTATTCGGGCCTTAAAATTCCGAGACATTTGTTTTACAGATGAGAAAAAAAATCTGGGAAAATCTCACCCATGAAACTTGTCCCGACCGAGGATCGAACCCAGGCTCGCTATTTCTGAGGCAATGCCGTTACTAATAGACGATAGGAGTGGACAAAAAAAAAATAGTATAAAAGATATTATTTGTAACAGAATTACTAGGGCAGCGTGTTGTATGTGATTTTGATAGACCATATCGGCACATCTATATCTAATAATAATATATAAGAAAAATCAGAACAATAGATAAAATAAAAAATAAAACAATTAAACTAAGTAGTGATGCTACGGCCGCGATGGACTAGTGGTTATGCTCCTTGCCTCTGGTCCCGAGGGTCGCGGGTTCAAACCCGCCCGGGGTCGATGGATTGTTTTTTTTAGGATGGAAAAATCCAAGGAACAAGTCCTCCGGGAGGGACTTTAAGCCGTGGGTCCCGAGTCTGAATATTTTCAGGCTCGTAAAAGATCCCTAAGACTGAATGAAAAGGCCTCTAAGCAAAATTTACCGAATTTTCCCGTCCCAGTACTACCTTGGTTTCCTAGATGTCAGTATGAGGGGGAACGCTGACCACGGACCACCCAAATGACATCTATACGAAAACAAGTGTAACTAAATTAGTATGGTTCAAATACTTCCCTGTAGGTGGAGAGCGCCTAAATCTCTGTTAAGGGAAATGGGCTTACAAGACAAGTAATGCTACTTTATATTATTTATTACTATGTAGTGGTCATAATAAAACTAAATCTGATATTCTTCTAGTTTTATTATATGGTTGCGAAATATAGAACATACTTTTACACATTCAGTACCAGGCACTGAGCAGGGCATTTAAACCCACAGGCCACCCATTTAAATACCCCAGCTACCCTTTTCGTGGCACTTCAGAAAATGGACCATTATTCACAAACGATTAGTCCTAGAAAATTCTAATTTTGTACATACCTAAAGGAGATATCCTAGTACGATTTGATGGTGAAATAACTTGGGTGATTGACATCACATGGAATCGGCGTATCAATTTCAAGAAGTGGAAGTTCATATTCACTTTCACTTTGTGAATCTTCTAATGACGAAACCAGTTCATCACCTGAATCATCATTATACAAAATATTCACTAATTCTTCTTCAGTGAGATATATTTCTTTCGCCATGGTTTCACTCACGCACAAACAGTGCGATTACGAGAAACATATACGACTGCATTGGAGCAAGTTTGGGTGAACGAATTCCATGTGTGGTTTCTTTTAAAAATAAAAGGGGATTCACCAAGGTTAAACGTGTCAAACGGCAATAGAGAATGTACATTTACATGCCATCTATGATCTCCAAGACATACTAAGCCAACACAATATTTAGGCGCCGAATATAAACGCGGTTTGTTCACGCCCGCTCTAAAGCGAGTTAACTGACCGACGGCCGCATACACGATAGTCTCCTTAAACGTCTTAACTGGTTTACGGTACTGAATGTGATAAGGGAGGAGAAAAGACTACGATTATTTGAGAATAAAGTTCTTAGGGAAAAATTTGACCAACGAGAGCTGAACGGACAGGCGAATGGAGAAAACTTCATAACAATGAGCTACATGACTTTGTGGGAAACCAGATATAATTAGAACAGTTGAGTCTCATAGATTGCGATTCGCAGGACATGTGGCTAGAATGGGGTATGAAAGAAGGGCATGAAAGCTTGTAGAAAAACCAGAGGGAAAACGTCCAATTAGTAGACCAAGAATGAGGTGGGAGAATAATATTAACATGATTTGAGGGAAGTGGATTGGAAAAATTAGCTCAGAATGGGGATATATGGAGATATTATTTCCGCGCGGCCATGAACCTACGGTTTCGATATTTAATTAGTTGTAGTTAAAATAATTTAAAGCACATTAAGAGCCACGTGTGGCCCACTGGTGTAAAGTTGTATATAGCTGTGCAAGAGTCCATACTCAGAAGCAGAGTGAGTGGGGAGCTGGGAGCAAAAGGCTTTGTGTGGGTTTTCTACTCATGGAGGGTGTACCATAAGAGAACGTTGTGCCCCCATTACTCAATGACGGTCCATACTGAACGCACCATTAATATCATTAGATCCGCCGTTGGAAACAGTGTATACAGAAGAATAGACAGGCTTCTGTGTTGGGAATTACGGAGGTTTGCGAAAAAAAGAGCCAGCTGTACAGAAAGATCAATGTACAAGAAGCATTTCCTTAGCTACTAGGCACGAATAAAAGAATGTTATCATATTGCAAACACCCAAAATCCCCTCCCATCACTCTATTCTTCACACTTCTCCCCTTGTATTAACTCAATTTGTTCGCTTACCCTTCCTAATTTGCATGTTGTCATGTCCACACGAAAAATGATGGCAACTTGTTCTTTTTTAGGGGGTTATGGTTCTTCCGTCTCCAGAGATGAATATAAATTGATGCCAAGTTGAGGTCGTTAATATTTTAGTTTATTAATACCGTTTCATCCCTCACTCAATTGAACCACGACTCCAGGGTGCACTTAGTTTTCAACAAAAATAAATATTCCATCGCAAAATTTACATCTAATTTTTCATTCTTCATAAGAATGGGAATGCACATATGTTCATTATTATATTTTTATTTGTTGTTTCCACACCAAGTCAATGTGTTTAAAAACAAGTTAGTATTAAATATTTATTTATTAGCTAAAACCCGGCGTGCGCGGCTACGCCTAAATAAATGAAAATTAATGTGCTTTTATGTTTAGTTGAATAAGTAAAAGGAAAAATAATTATACATTTATATTTTTTAGATACCTCGTGCTGATTACCCGGCGTTGCCCGCGAATCTACTTACCCCGATATTCTTGACATAAATCAGCTGAAATACGAAAATTAATGTGTTTTATGTTTACTTAAATAAGTAAAGGGAAACATTTATATCGTAATTATTTTAGATACCCCGCGCTGTTTACCCGGCGTTGCCCGGGAATCTACTTATCCCGATCTTCTTGACATAAATGAACTAAAAGACAAAAATTAATGTACTTGTTTTGATTAGTTCAATAAGTAGAATGAAAAATAATTATAAATGTATAACGTAATTAATTTAAGATTCCCCGTGCTGATTACCCGGTCTTGCCCGGGAATTTACTTATCTCGATCTTCTTGGCATAAATGAGCTAAAAGACAAAATTCGTTATTCTGAGTTACCCGTAAAAGAATACCCACCCTGTGCTGCTATGCTTGCACAGGAATCTACGTACTTGTTTCGATCTTCTTGGCATCAATGAAAGACAAAAATTGTTATTGTGAGTTATCCATAAGAGATAAACATATGCTGTCGCGGACTTTTTGTAGAGTTTTTTGAGATGTTCAATTCTGTGTACATTAATAATTTGTGTATTTGTTATGGTTTAGCCAGTGTAAGCCATTTAAGCGTCCAAAGAGATGATTTTCATGTTTTCCACTACAAAGGGCGATTTTAAGGGTGTAGGAGTTGATTATCACAACTCTCTTATAGCCCATGTCCATCCCGGGAATCTCCTGAACATATTGCAAACAGCCCCATCACAATCGGATCAACGGAATGGCCGCGCATAAAGTACGAACAAACAAACAAACCAACAAACAAACATTCATTTTTATATATTAGATTAATGCGGTGAAGTTACGCCCATGTGGCCTTCTCTTCTACTGATCCATAACAAACGTATATCATCTACATGGTTCAGGTCTGTTTCTCTTTTTTAACAGTAAGTATTAAAGCAATCTCCCTTATAGTTTGATTCACTTCTGGTCTTTACTGTAATAATAACTTACAGAGTCTATTATTTTCCATCGTTATAATACGGTCCTACCTATTTCTTTCATAGTGTTAGGCATTTTCTGTTATATTTAAATGTTATCGCAGATGGCGGTCGCATAGAATTCAGATGAAATTGCTTTAATTCAACTCCATAGACGTTTACACGAAGTTTACAAATTCACAAATAATTTTCTGCTAAATCTATTACAAACAAGTTATTTTATGTCAGTTCTTTATACTCGCTGACGGTTTCACTTAGCATATCTTCTTGTCTTCACACTTGAGTTACGTTTACTCGTCCACACTTTGGATATTACTGGCTCGTCCGACCCTTACATCTTCTTATACAGTGTATTTCAGAACATGAGGACCTCGCCTCACACCATTTGCTCATGGCAGCTATCAATGACAAGAACAATCCTCCCGAGTTAACAATGGCATTGTGCTGTTTCTAGAAGTGTGTCTCTTTTGTCCAAAGTATTACAAGAAGGGTTGCCTTTTGTTCATTGGAATTTAGAGCTCAAAAGAGAGGGAGTGAGGGCCTAGCTATTTGCTGGAACCAAGGTTCTCATGTTCTAGAGATATACCGGTATGCGAGGGTAGGAACATTATGGGTATCCGTTGAGTCTTTCTAGAGAACCGATTTTCCCAGAATGGAGGTATAGATGCATAAGGAATTTTCTGCACGGGTTTAGGGATCCGTGATTCGTGAGCTAACGAATTTCTCTTTTCCGTACACAGCGAAAAAAGAGCTGTCGCCGTCGCCCGCTAAAATCAAAAGCTAACCCAAAAATGCGTCACGTTATTAAATTGTTCCCTCGTAATTGTATTTTTCACTTGGTCTACAAGTGTTTAACTGGTCATTGCTCATTAAAAAAAGTATCTTTTGTTTGATCTGTTAATGAGTAAAACATATTTTTTTGCGCGACAGTGCGTTTTGTCGGACTCACAGCAATGGCGACCATGATTGAATGTTCAGCTTCCTACATTTCGGGGTTGCCAACCTAAAGAACTATACTGTAATAAAATACTTTTACTGTAATATTACATATTACAAAACGCGTGTGGGAAGTAGAACCACTTCCTTCTGTGTATACTACATACAAAAAAGTCCAAAATGTAGTGTTAATATACATTATATGGAACAAATCACTGCATTTTAAATGAACTGAACTTTATTTGAAGCAATATAAAACAATAAATGCGTACTTGCTGTCAATTTATCACTGAATTGATGTCACGGCCTCCTGCAATTTCAACTAATGAACATTGCCCACACAGTTAACGTTAGTCAATTGTTTATAACGAACGTAAATATTTCCAAGAAATATAATATTTTACTATTATTTATTATTTTGAAAACGCCATCGCGCAAAAATAATTTCAACGCTCGTTTGTGAAGTGTTTTACAGAATCTCGGATATTAAAAACCTCGCTATCGCTCGGATTTTAAACATTTTCCTCGATTCAGTAAAACAACTTGCCAACCACGCATTGTAATATACTAGTTTACAGAAATTTATTGGTGTATTTTTTATAATGATGAGGGTACTAATATGAGTTTCAGGCAGCAAATAGCAGATGTAAAAACGAAACCAACTGTTTCTTTTGGTATTTTTTGATCCCATGGTATATTATAGCACAAATACAAATTAACTTACTTACTTTTTACTTTTGAGGGCCTCTCCACTTTTCAGCGGTTACCCTGTATTCCCATTCGCCATTCTTGCCGATCACGCCATTCATCCTCCTCCAGACCTCGGTCGTTCATCAATCTATGGATCTCTCCTCTCCAAGTTGTTCTTGGCCTGCCCCGTTTCCTTCTACCAGAAGGTGGCCATTCCAAAGAGTTCTGGGCCACCTATCATCCTCCATTCTCCTGACATGGCCATACCACTGAAGAGCTCGTCTTTCGATCCTTTCCACCACTGTCTCCTCCATATCCATCATCTGCCTCACTTCTTCATTTCTTCTTCTTTCCAACCTGGACACCCTGGCACTGCGTCTTATTCCATCCATCTCCACTGCCAAGATCTTAGTTTTTTGTCCCTCTACCAAAGTCCATCCCTCAGCACCATATGTCATTATGCTTTCCACAACAGACTTCAAAATTCTCCTCTTCGTGTGGTTTGACATGGTCCTACTCCACAGTACTCACAAATACAAATTAAAAGAAAGAAATTAAATAAACATTTTATTGATATTTACCAAGGGGAAATTGGCAACATTGCAAGGGCGTATTGTGTATTTTATTTAAAAATACTAACGGAAAATGTTGTTTCATTTCACGTCTCCTGTATTCTGTATGAAACTCACAAGATAAATTTCTTTCGAAGTATTGCCGAAACCTACCTTGAAATTTCTCCCAGAGAAGCGTTGTGACGTACCATGGCCGGGTCCAGAAAATTATCTGCTGCTTTTAACTACAAGGTACAGAAATCGCAGCCGAAATACAGCAATGGCAACCCACTGTGCGAAGCAGATATACGTCCCTGCTTGAATAAACCGAAGTAGAGTGCAACAGGGAGCGGCGCGAGGGCAGATTAAGGTTATCCAATTCACCAAATAAGGAGTTCTATTACTTCCCTGTTGTTTAGATTAGAGATTTGGCGCTGAATTTAAGTTAAAATGATTATTAGTTAAAAGCGGCAGATCATTTTTTGGGCACGTCCTTAGTACATGATAACTCATCTCTGGGAGAAATTTCAACATAGGTTTCGGTATGCAATAGTTGATAGTTCCCTTGTTAGACCAATACTCGACGTAATTATAAAGTAATGCAACGGTAAATTCTGTACGAAACTTTTTTTCTGAAACAAAACTGACATTTACGTCCCAAAATGTATAACTAACTAACTCACTGGCACTATCGAACCCGTAGGTTCATGACCGCGCGGACATAAGCTCTCCATATATCCCTATCCTGAGGTAATGTTTTCCAATCATTCCCTGTATAATATACTTCCTTCAAATCATGGTCTACCAACTGGGCGTTTCCACCTGGTTTTTCATAAGAAGCTTCCATGCCCTTCTTTCATTCCCCCATACGTGCAACATGTCCTGCCCATCGCAGTCTATGAGACTTAATTGTTCTTATTATATCTGGCTTCCTATAAAGACCATGTAGTTCACTGTTAAGTACTCTTCTCCATTCACCTGTCTGTTCATCTCTCTTTGACCCTAAAATATTAATAGAAGGAGGGGCTGCCATATTACAAGATCTTAATAAAAATCATCATAAAGACATTCTAGGCATAAAATTCAATAATCCCTTATTAATTATACCAAAAAAAATCATAAGAACTTTATTCTAAAATACTCGTAATCTCCTTTCCTCTCTTGAAGTTAGAGTCCATTTTTCGCATCCAAATAATATAACTGGTAAAATAGCAGTTTTATATCTTTTCAGTTTAACATTATTTGAAAGGAGTTGTTCCTGTAATGAATAATAGCACCCAAAATGTATAACATGTTTATTATATTTAGCACAAGGGATACATATTTAAAATACACGCTTCTTCCACCCTACATTAGTATCACCGTCATTACAAAAACTCGGAATTCCTAAAAAGTTAGACTTATACGAATGTGTCTTAAATGGCACAAAGAGTAGGGTGCGTGTAGGCAAACAGTTTTCGGACACTTTTGAAATCCAGAATGGGTTGAAGCAAGGAGATGCACTATTTCCTCTACTATTTAATTTTGTACTAGAGCATGCCATTAAATCTTTAGAGAATGAGGAAGGCTTACAACTCAATAGTATTAATAAGCTGTTAGTTTATGCCGATGATGTAGTATTGTTGGCCGATAGCGAGGAGATACTAAAGGACAACACGCACATACTATTGAGTAACACTAAGAAATTAGGACTGGGAACAAATATCAATAAAACTAAATATATGGTCACACCGTAGAAATTCACTAAATAATGGAAATGGACAGCTAATGACAAATGAGGGAAATTTTGAGGAGGTGGCTGAATTCAAATACGTAGGAACAATAATAACAAATAGGAATGAGATGCACAAAGAAATTAAACATAGGCTCAATTCTGGAAATGCATGCTATTATGCATTGCAGAGACTCTTGATGTCCCAACTCCTTTAAAAAAATACTAAACTGAAAATATATAAAACTATTATTCTACCAGTTATATTATATGGGTGCGAAACATGGACTCTTACTTTAAGAGAGGTAAGGAGATTACAAGTGTTTGAGAATAAAGTACTTGGCAAAATTTTTGGACCAAAGAGAGATGAACAGACAGGTGAATGGAGAAGACTACATAACAATGAACTACTTTATAGGAAGCCAGATATAATAAGAACAGGTAAGTCTCGTAGACTGCGATGGGCAAGACATGTTGCACGTATGGGGAATGGGAGACTTGCATGGAAGCTTCTTGTAGGAAAACCAGAGGGAAAACGCCCAGTTGGTAGACCAAGAATGAGGTGGGAGAATAACATTAACTATGATTTAAGGGAAGTAGATTATACAGGGAATGATTGGAAATCATTACCTCAGGATAGGGATGTATGGAGAGCTTATGTCCGTGCGGCCATGAACCTACGGGTTCGATAGTGCCAGTGAGTAAGTAAGTAAGTCATTACAAAAACTCTCTAGTAGACATAAATTGTGTGCAACTAAGGTAGTTTGCAATCCAGAATTGTAATCGTTTTCTGATCATCAAAAATGCATGGTGAGTGATCAAGGTTCGGACAGACAATTAACGTTCTTGATTAGCGACAAATACCGATAGCTTATTCCGAGAATAGCAATATACCGGTACCTATTGTGTCTCAGGCAATGGTACTTGGGAATGCTTGGTGCTAATTGAATAAGGACGGTAAGCACTATGGGCCATTCTGTTCTTGTGAGAGCTTCTGTCCTAGCTTTGATGCACAAAGTCAATTATTAATACAAAGGGATTAATTCCTCAGGTGCATTGTCGTTTTAATTATTATGTTAGCGATATCAGCGCTCTTCATGCTGTGACATTAATGCACTCAGTATGATATTACGATTTCACGTAAACAATAAACTCAGTAGGTATATTAATTCCAGTTTGTTGTAATGTAAATAAAGCAGATGTATGACTGAATTTTCATTGGTTGAATAACGATTTTACCTTTAAGCGTGTAAGAAAATACACAGTGTCCCATTCAAACCTCCACATTTTAATTAACAATAATTCTCAAAGTATGCGGAATTATGAAATGAGGTTGGTATTAAACGAAAGAGAAACTCAAAGAATTTTTGTTTTCATATTGCAGTTAATTCATCTGTCGCATGTTGGACAATAATGACATAAAACAAAATGGCGACTCCTCAGCAACGAGCACAAACGGTTTTCTGGTATGCAGAGACGAAGTCAATAATTACTGTGCAAAGAAATTACCGGAGAGAATATGGAGGACATGCACCTAATGGGAATACCATTAAGGCATGGCTTGAGAAGTTTCTGGCGACTGGAAGCGTTAAAAAAGAATCAGGAGGTGCTCGTACACTTGTTTCAGAAGAAAAGATTGAAGAAATTAAAGCAGGATGGTGCACATATACGAGGTGTTGTAGTGTGTGGCAATGACATTTTTTTGAGTTTCTGTTTGGTTTCATACCGGCCTTATTTCATAATTCCGCATACTTTGTTAGTTATGATTAGGGCCTAATTGAAATGTGGGAGGTTTGAATGGGACACTCTGTATATTTCCCTCTCTAACACTCGAAATATAGTACATTGCGATACAAGTGTGGTAAACACTTGATACGAATCGAGGAAAAGTTTAAAAAAGAGGCGCTTGTGCCGTGTTTTTTTTTTCCCCGGGATTTCGCTAGACGTTTACCAAATGAGTATTGGATACTATTTTTTGCACTATATGTATTTATTTCAATATTTATGATATTAGCTAAAATATTAATAAATATAATTGAAGACAAATGTTAGATTTCAAAAGGTGAATCGGCTATACGTGTTGCTATGGAGAAATAATAAGTATTGTTCGTCGTGTCGCCATCTTATATTTGTTAAAACTGTAAAACCAATTTGATTCGGGATTTATTTCTGATTATGGAGAAAGTTTTAGACGATATGTCCAGTGATGATGAAATATAAGAGCGTGGAAAGCTGGATGTGATTAATTAATACCGAAATTAATACAAATTGCAATATCACTATCAATATTTCAAAATAAATGTTTTTACTTGCCGCTTTTGGTCATTTTTAAATATTGAGATTTATTTTTTGTTTTCATAGCAACCACGATTGTATGCGGGAATGTCAAATTACGATGCACATCAACAATAACAGTAGTATACAATATTAGTTACATAGTGCAAAAAAGAAAAGAAAAATAATAAAAATATATTATCTAGCACGTGTCTATGTACGTTATTTAGGAGAATATTAAAATATATAATATTAAAGTTGTAATAGATTCAATTATCATAAATTTATTCTTACGCATGCGCAATGCAGAATATGTTGAAATTTCAGTTGTTTCAAGATGGACGCTTCCATAGAATTTCTTAAAATATTAGAAAGAAGAGCATCTGAAAAAGGGTAGAAACAAATTATTTTTAATGTTTTAAAACAGTTTAGTAAAAAATAATCCACATTAGCCGTTGAGGATGAGTGAAAATAATATCAGAATTTACAGGCGAGTCAGCATAGAGTATAAATTCTGCTCGTACATGGAAAAAGCGTAAAAGTACGTTTAGTTAGGCTCAAATATAATTTTTTTTCCTAAAGTAATAAGAAATGGAGGAAATCCATAATATTATTAGTACCGTATAATGTTTTATTCAGTCTTATTTCTGGTAAAATGCGATGTTGCATAAAAACAATGTTTCTATCGGACACAATTCAGTCATATGGCGGTTAAAAGTAGTATCATGGTTCCCCAATAGACGGAGACGGCAGAGTAATATCTTAAGCAAATTTGTTTACAGTACAACTGGAACTTACCTCGGAATTAGTAGGCAATAAACAAAGGAAAGCTGCAGTCAAAGCAGCCAAACCATCTAGGTTAGTAGCGACTGGAGATAAAAATGATCATCCCATGATTTCTGTTACATCTTCTATAGCACACTTTTTTGTTCTTCTCTATTTTTTCTTTTGTCTCGAAACAAATATGTATTAAGTCCAAGTATAAGTGAGCAAAAATCAATATATTTACTAATTATTTTGAATATTAATGACTCATCTTCTTCTTCGTCATTTAGTAGGCTATAATAATGTCAGTTATCTCGTAGACTGCGATAGACAAGTTATCTTGTTCGAATATGAAACGAAAGAGGGGCATGGATACTAGAGGAAAACCCCAGTAGGTAGGCCAATAATGAGGTGAGAGAATAACGTTAATCTAATTTGAGGGAGGTCAATTATACAAAAATTATTTGAAAATATTAGCTCAGGATAGCGATGCATGGATTGCTTATGTCCGCGCGGACATTAATTTCCTGCTTCGATGGTTCCAGTCTTGCTCTGTTCATAAATGTTATTCCTTACTTACCCACTGGCACTATCGAACCCGTAGGTTCCTGGCCGCCCGGACATAAGCTCTCCACACATTCCTATCCTTGAGCTAATGCTTTCAAATCATTCCCTGTATAATCTACTTCCCTCGAATCATTGTTAATGTTATTTTCACACCTCATTCTTGGTCTACCAACTGGGTGTTTTCCCTCTGGTTTTCCTACAAGAAGCTTCCATGCACGTCTTTCATTCCCCATTCGTGCCACATGCCCTAACCATCGCAGTCTACGAGACTGAACTGTTCTAATTATTCCTACTTTCATTAATTGTAACAGTGACTTTATTCCATTCCATTAACTTACTTTAACCTCTCACCTTAGATTATGGATACTTTTTACATTTCACACACTCACCTGGGCTTTACAGTGGTAGAACCTGTCGGGAGAGGGATTGTAAGCTATGGATCACATATACTTCTTTGCTTTGACCACACAATAGCATGGAGGGCCTCCTCGCATGAGTGATTAGCTTAATGTCAGAGCCTCCTCCGAGAAAATACAAAATTAAGACGAAACAGACCATTCATGTACACATACATGATGATGATTATGATCACAGATGATGTTCAGGAACCGTTTTGGTCTTTTTTTTTTTTACGTTTGTCTTACAGGTGAGGAAAAACCCCGAAAAAAATTGCCCAGGAATACGGGCCCGCTAAGTAAGAGGCAGAGAGACCACAGCAGTGAACACAGTGACTTTTATATATGCACAAAAAATGCACAATATACATAAAAATACCAACTTAACAACATAAGTGTTTATTGGTGTAATGGTGGGAACAAAAGGTACCATAATCTAATTATTTACATAATTATATAAAGGATTAGACCTTCACAATAAAATTATTGTAATAATATCCACAGTGATTTTAAAGGATACATTCGAACCTAGTCAATATTGGCATATTTTTCATAACGGACTTTGTCGATATTGGCATATTTTTTCATAAAGGAAACTTGATAATAAAAATAGTATAGTAGTAATTTTATTGTTATACATTATTAAATATTACATTTAAATTACATGTGTCGAAATGTAGATTTAGAGGAGAAAATCGAACAATTTGACTAGATACGCAAGATTGAATGAAATAGTAAGCAGCGTCGTTAAGAAAATATTTATAATTAGAAATGTAATTGAAGATGATGGACGTTATCCATCATAGTTTGAAACAAGTCTCATCTGTTCCGGCTTCTACAGTTGTTGGATCCATTTTTTCGCTGATCGCCCTTGGCGGTTTGTAATAATTCAACATTTTATGATACACCGATTGTATTCTATTTAATGGAAAACATAACATATTAGGGCCTATACCCGTGCATCCCCACATGAGGATAGCGATGGTCTCTTATCGATAGTTACAAGCTAATGTAGTTTCTCTTATTTCCTTACAAATGTCAGTGAGTGACATATAGTTAGCACATCGCCTCAAAGAAACATCTAGGAGCCAACTAAGATTTTAATTGTATGGAAGGGTCCGAATAAATTGTGCACAAGACCTCTAATTTAGGCTTGAGGTTCTTTTACGACCCCGAAAATTCTTCAGGCTCCGTGTTCCTCCCGGAAGACTTGTACCTTGGATTTTTCCATCCAAAAATCCGTCGACTACGGCCAAGTTTAAACCCGAGATCTTCGGTACCAGAGCCAAGGCACTTAATCCCAATTCGACCTAGGCCGATGACAGATTATAGAAATAGATGGAGATACATGGAAAGACTGTGTCCAGATATTTGTCGAGTAATGCCTTTTAGTACACTCTGTGAGAGATCAAATGGCAGACCAAGGAGAATATGAAATTAATATTTTAAGACCGAGGCAGATTGCTGGCTAATCCGTGAAGAAGAAATGTTTTCTTTTCGCTATGTAGGTATCTTTTGGACCTGCTGTTGAAGAGCCCACAACACTGCGTGGGGATTGTATTGAGTGCAACTGGCAAACACGTGTGACAGCCAATTATGGCCACAAGAAACATGTGTTGCCGATATGCTTTAATATTGTCATTTCAGACCTGCTATTCATAAAAACGTCTAAGATAACAAACATCCATTATAATGGCGTACAATAACAAGCAAATAAATTGTTCTTTTTGTTCATTTGGTCACGTGTTTCATAATTTATAAATTAATTATCCTTTTTGTGTTACAGACTGCATGTTTACTTTTCCTTTCGTAGTTACATTGTTGGTTAGAATAATATAACAACAAGACGCAGGGAACTTCCGCTTGTGACCTAAATAGGCAGAGTGCTGCATTTGTAGTGCTGAACTTCTTTGTTGTGTTTGAATGAGTGGTTTCTAAAATTCCATGGCGTGACAGGTATAAATGAGTAGATTATATGATGGCAGATTAAAACAGGATGTACATAGTGGAAACACCAATCGCTTGGTTTCTCCACTCCGCTGCGGTGCCCAATTAAGACGGCCCCAACACGCCACTGATTTCTTTACGCTCGAAAAGCTTACATAGTATTAACTGTCATGGACATAGTCTGGAGAAAGAGCTCATTTTTATACTTGTAACTGTGAAAGACCCGTACTTTAGTTTGCTATAGTACCCGAGTTATTAAAAAAAACTGTTAACTAAACCGGCATTCGGTACAAGAGCATTTAGATAAACGCAGTATCATAAACATAAGGTGTAGAAATACAATATTTTTCAAAATATGTAAAATGTGTATTGTTTGGACATAACTATTTAAATTGTAAACTATATGAGTTAACATTTGTTTATAGTTTATCGCATTCACTCCTTTTATATATTTATATACTTTTAATGTTAAAATACTTTCAGTAAATTATTTTCAATAGGCCTATTACAGTTAATACGGGATAGATTAATATTATTTTATTATGTTAGGATTCTTCTTAAGTGATTAGTTACAAGTTTATCAGATTGAGGGGCAGAGAGCGGGAGAAGTGGCAATAGCGCAAATATATCCGATTGGCAGTAACATACAGAATTGCCAATTTAGCCGTTTTGTGACTACATATGTCCATTTAGAAATATAACTAGATACAAATGTATGAAAAAGCCACTAATAGCTTTTCTGACAATTTGTCGCCTCTTCTGTAGCCACTACTGCCATTTTTATTTCAGTTTAATTAATTGTTTAATATAATTCTGCAATAAAATAATAACGGACGGAGATGTATAGATCTTGCCACCACTAAACATAAATTAAGAAAAATGGGCGCCTTATTTCCAAAGAACATGCCCAAAGAAACATGGACATCCCTGATGTTATAACTAATCAGATAGACCATGTACCAATATAGAATGTGCTTAAGTCTATAATTTTAAATATACGGGTACGACATAAGACAATCACTGCATATGGTTGCAAGGAAAAAACATAAGGTTGCTTGAAACTGGGGTTTGAATACGGGCCCTTTAGAATATAATCTCAAACACTGACTTAACTGACTTACGCTACAGCCTGTACATAGAAGAAAGTAGACAGTGATTCAGATCACCACTTAGTGAGAGAAAGATAGATATAAACAAAGAATGTCCCATAGAAATAGAATTACTGGTGAAGAGACAATAAAATATAACTTGGATAAACTTCGATTGAGGGTATTTCCACTTTCAGCGGTTGCCCTTTTACCAGCCGGCTGCTGGCCCTTCACATCCACATGTGTCAATCACAGAGGTAGATGATAAACAGCCAGTGTAGGGGTGACATGTGGTTAGCATGTCGAGTCCCCCAGCCGTTATAGCTGGTTCCTCAACCTGGAGCCGCTACTTATTGTAGCTACCCAATTGCCTCACGATGCTGGGTGGGCACCGGTCCCATACTGGCCGAAATACCATGAGAAAATTTCTTCCCCCATGGAGACTCGAACCAGCGCAAGTCCCGTAGCTCTGCGCCAAGGCTTCCTACCTTAACCGCTCGGCTACGGCGCGGAACTGGATAAACTTAAAGAGAAATAAATAAATAATTTTTTAATTCAGGATTACAGAATATTTCGTTGTAAGAGTGTATTTATTTCTAAAAAATATACTTTATATTATTATTTAGTCACTGTGTTTTAGTTACATCAATTGCAATTATAGTAATTCTGTCCGAGGGCAGGTCTTTCATTGCATTTTCATTATATGCTTTGCAGCTTTACTAGGGAATTACAGGTGTGGTAGATTCCCCGTTGCTTTCCAATATAATAATAGAAAAATTGCTGACAAAATTGAACTTGAGAGTACAGACTGGCAAGTCAGTTTTTAAAATGCTGCTTCCACCACAGATGAAACTTGTATTTTAGACATTTCTAGCCATTTTCAGAAATCAGTTTGTCACTTTTTCTCATTGGATGTTGGCAATCCCGGTAACGTATCTGCCATCATATAATCCACTCACTTCAGAAATCCCTTGGCCTACTATCCGGCTCACATTCTTAGGTTTTCTGCTCTTAATTTAAGAAAACGTATTTCATACACTGCAATATGGTGCTTCTCTTCCTTAATGTCGCTACAGACCTACAAGGCTCTTGACCTAATAGATGGCTGCTAACCTCAGATTCACACTTGACATTTACAGAGGTGTAGATGATTTAACCAATATAGAGGTGACATGTGGTCAGCAAGTCGATTCGCCCAAACATTAAAGCCTACACAATGTTCTCAACCTGGAGCCGCTTTTTATTGTAAATACCCAAATACCCTGCAATGCTTGGTGGGCAACGGTACAATATTGGCCTAAATATCATGAGAACGTTTCTTTCTCCGTGGTAAAACTCGAATCATCGCACTACTCGTAACTACGTGCTGAAGGATGTGTCTTAGATCGCTCGAATACGGTGACGGTTCCATCTCAATTTTCTATACATCATAACCCAGATAAACGATATAAATGGTACAGTTCCTCATTGTAATGCTCCTTCCATTCGCATTCATTATAGGACCTAACAATGGTCTTAGGATTTATTTTCGATTATTATTAGCCTGTTACAAATGAGAATATGTTACTGAGAAGATACTCATTTTCCGCATTAAATATATTTGAGAATAGTTTTGGATAACATTGAAGGTATAGGCAAAGAGAAAATAAAGAATAGAATTGAATTGAGTAGCAAAATAATATAATCGTTAAATTCCATATGGTGGGATAAGCATATTTGGAACTTACTTACTTACTCACTGGCACTATCGAACCCGTAGGTTCTTAGCCGCGCGGACATAAGCTCTCCATACGCCCCTATCCTCAGCTAATGCTTTCCAATCATTCCCCGTACAATCTACCTCCCTCAAATCATAGTTAATGTTATTCTCCCACCTCATTCTTGGTCTACCAACTGGCTTTTCCCTCTGGCTTTCCTACAAGAAGCTTCCATGCAAGTCTTCCATTCCCCATACGTGCAACATGTCCTGCCCATCGCAGTCTACGAGACTTAACTGTTCTTATTATATCTGACTTCTATAAAGACCATGTAGTTCGTTGTTATGTAGTCTTCTCCATTCACATGTCTGTTCATCTTTCTTAAGTACTTTATTCTCAAATACTTGTAATCTCCTTTCTTCCTTTAAAGTAAGAGTCCATGTTTCGCACCCATATAACATAACTGGTAGAATAATAGTTTTATATATTTTCAGTTTAACGTTTTTTGAAAGGAATGGGGACCTCAAGAGTCTCTGGAAAGGCACAAAAAATATATACTGGTAAAATATTGGTGGAATCTGTTGTAATGTATGGAAATGAGGTAAGGACAATCAATAAGTACTACAAGAATAGATTAATAGCTCTAGAAATGGATTATTTGCCCAGAAGTGCCAGAAAGTCAGAATTAGAACATGTCACAAATAAGGAAATTAGAAACATAATGGAAGCAGAAAAAATCATAATTGAAGAATTGAGTAGAAGGAATTAAAGTGGTTAGGACAATTTTAAGAATGGAAGATGAGCGATGGCCGAAGCAACTATATCAATGGCAACCAACCCGAAAGAAGAAAAGAGGGAGACTAAAGTTAACAAAGAAGGAAAACATGAGGACAGTAATGCAAGCAAGAGGGCTAAGCATTGATGATGCCCAAGATTGTAGCGGGCAGCAGCAGCTGTAAAAACCCGAAGATAAAGAAATTAATTACTCTTCTATTCCAAAATTTTCACTCTCTAATGTCAGATATGTTTCTTCACCTTAACTTCTAATCCTCTAATCATAATGTCAATGTATTTAAAACAGTCCTATTTATAAATGCATTTTTAGTTCATAGTATTTAATGTTTATTCGAAAAAAAAAAAAGCTTACAGTGTATAAGTGTGATAGCAAGGTAAGGTTCTGTGGCCTTAATCCTGTCAGTTCAAATAAAAAAATATTTTATTATTTTATCAGGTTAAGAAAACCAGCTATAGCTGATGGGGATCCGATTTGCTGATGTCTCCTCAATACTGACTAGACAGGGCTGTTAAACAGTGTGACAAGACGCCCCTCGCCTTCCTCTTCAACTCTACGTCGGGCAAGTTGATAAGCTAAGACACAAGTGAAGTAATACTCACTTGTATTATTTCACTACGAATGCACATACATGCGCTTGTGTTCGATAAACAATCAGTGATGGCTTCGATTTCAACTGTATCGGCAAAACAGATCTTCAACAGTGAACGGAACAAAGAATATATATATATATATATATATATATATAGTAATTCTGCCCGAGGGTAAGTCTTTCACTGCAATCACAGCTTTTTCATGCTATGCTTTGCAGCTTTACTAGGGAATTATAGGTGTGGTAGCTTCCCGTTGCTTTCCACACCCGTAATGGATAATGATGATAATGATAAGGATGATGATGGCCGGATGATTTTCGGGGACCGTTGGGCCCTAAGCTTCCTGACATTTGCCTTACAGGTGAGGAAAAACCCCGAAAAAACCTCACCCAGGAGCCCTCACCCAGGAGCCTGCCCCGGCCGGTAACCGAACCCGGGCCCGCTCCGAGACAAGGCAGCACGCTACTTCGAGACCGCAACGGTGGATATATATATATATATATTTATATATTTAAGGGTCATACAATATTTATTTTCCCATTCACTGTTCAAAATCTGTTTTGTCCATTCAGTTGAAGTCGAAGCCATCGCTGATTGTTTTACCCAACACACCACAGGCACCTGCACTCGCAACGAATTAACCCAACTGATCAGTGTCTCAGTTTCTCAGCAGGTCCGACGTAGGGTTGAATAATACGAGGAGGCGTCTTTTCAAATCTAGTGAATATAGTTCAGCCCTGGGCTAGACGATCAACAATCACATATGTGATTCTCACATGTGGATGTGAGACCAACAACCGGAAAGTAGGCTAACGGCCTTATAGAACTGTTGTACCATGGGGTTATTATTATTATTGTTGTTATTATTATTATTACTATTAGTATTATTATTATTGTCACATTTGGAGCTGAAGCATGGAATTTCAACAAAAACTTAGAACAGAAACTTATGTGGATGGAAATGGATTTCTTGGACAGAGTAGCAAGATGTTGAAAATTGGAAAAATTAAGAAATAAAGTCATACGAGAAAAATGAATATTAAATATTCAATAGTAGGCTAGCTTATATTAAGATATACGGTAAGCAATTAATTTGGTATGGGCATATAGGACGAATTCAAGGAGAAAGATTATCATATGTAATGCCACGAGTGATTTCCAATTATCGATAAATTCAGTACACACGAAGTGAGGAGTGAATTTATCTACAGAATTTGGAAATCAAGAGTGGCATTTGTTAGGACTATTTAACGAATACAATTAAGCTGTTTACTCACAAATCATTATTTAACTATAGTTATTTTAACATATTTATATATTTAATGTAAGCGGCGATGTTTGTAAACAAATGAGAAACGATAGGTACGCTTCATCTGCTTCTTTTGTTTATCACTGCAACCAGATCATATTATTTATTGCCAAAGGAACGCAATATTGTAAGAATGCTCTCTAGTGGAGAAAAAATTAAACACATCAAACTGTATATTAATTCATTTCTGATGGCGTATGATGTAAATATGACAATTATATGTTTCTGGATTATTACCTGGGAAAAAAATACATTTAAGAAAGTGCAAACAGTGGTTTCTTTTTTTGGTGGTATAATAAATTGCTACAAATGCTTTTATATTAACTCCTGCAAGCGCTATGTGTTGACATCTATGCACTATGTATACAATCTGGTAGCCGTATTTCTCACAGGCTCAGTCACTGCAAAATAATGGTCAGACCTGTTCAGAAATTAAAAAGGAGGAGCTTTCTTTAATATGGTAAATATAACACTGATAAATATTTGGTGAAACACGACTCTGATTGATTGTAAAACAGAAATCATTGAAACGTGATTGGTCATTAACTCCCATTTGGGGCATGAGTTAAATAATCCAGAAAAACATTGGAATTGTGTCCACTTGCAAGAAGAAAGAAAAGACTACCTCGAAACTCGTGGATGCAAGAAATAAGAACTGGAATGAGAACATGGAGTGGATGGATAGAGACGAGTGGAGAAGGAAAATAAAACTTCAGGCACAGAACTATTCGTAAACATTGAAAATTTGTATATAAATAAATTATTATTATTATTGTTATTATTATTATTCACGGTTTAGGCTTATTTACTAGCCTGTTCCGGCTCCAAATTGCTGCTGTTTCCATCTATTCTTTGGTCTTCCCAGACTTCTTCTTCCTCGTGGTGACTAGCTGTATGCTGCTTTTGGTATTCTAAGTCATCATTGCCAAGTTTTCTTTCCAGTTTGTTCTGTATTTCACTATTGTTGTGTTTAATTCCTCTACTTTTAGTTGTTGTCTTATTTCTTTGTTGTGTTTTTTGTCTGTTCTTTGATATCCTGCTATTGGTCTGAGGAATTTCATTTCAGCAGCTCGTATTCTGTCAGATTGTTGTGTTGTCACTGTCCATGTTTCGGATCCATAAGTAATAATACGCGTTGTCATTGTCTTGTATAGTTTCATTATAGAGTCTTTCCTGGCTTTATTTTTCAAAGTTCTTTTTAATGTCCCTGTTATATAATTAAACTTATTTAGTTTGTTATTCATATCAGTTTCCGCTGTGTATGATATTTTGCAACCTAGGAGGTTATATCTTACCACTTGTTCTATTGGTTTATTTTCTAATATTATCTTTGTCCGAACTGGATGAGCGCCCTTGAAGGCCATTGTTTTTAATTTTTCTGATGATATTTTCACGTTGTATTTTTTTTATATTTCATTTAGTTTATATAGCATTTTTTCTTCTGTTTTTGCTATTAAAATCTGGTCATCTGCAAATGCTACTGTTTTTATTACTATATTTCCTAAATTAATTCCCCCAGTCTTCATTTGCTTCCATGATCTTATGTCAAAATAAATGTTAAAAAGAGTGGTTGATAGTGGACAACCTTGTCTAACTCCACCTGTTATATGCATTGGTTCATTTTTATTTATTTTTATTTTTGTTTTCTCATACATTTTCTTAATTGCTGCTATCAAGTGTAGTGGAATTCCTTTCTCACTTAATATGTTCCATAATTTTGGTCTAGGCACTTTATCAGAGGCCTCTTATAATCTATAAAGAGGATGTGCGTCTCTAAGTTGAATTCTTTCGTTTCTCTATTATTACTATATATTATTATTATTATTATTATTATTATTATTATTATTATTATTATTATTATTATTATTATTATTATTATTTGTGGAAAGTAACGGGAAGCTACCACACCTACAATTCCCTAGTAAAGCTGCAAGCATAGCATGAAAATGCTATGATTGCAGTGAAGGACCTGCCTTCGGGCAGAATTACTATGGATGGATTATTATTATTATTAATATTATTATTATTATTATTATTATTATTATTACTATTATTGATGTTATTATGTTTGTGATATATTATTTGGTATTTCATTATAATATCGTATACAAAACACACATTTTAGTTAGTAGAGAGTACTGATATGTTTTGCTAACATAGTACATGAGTATAGCCTAACAGTTCAATGTACATAATATCTTTATATATGACGATGTTGTATCAAGACGAAGCCATACGCCCCTCTATCTAAAATAACCCGAAGCTTTTTCTTGATATCATGATGCACATAGGGAGTAGATTAAAAGAGTAGAGGGATGAGGGGTTCGGAGGATAGAAAGTTTATTGATAGAAGAAAATCGAAGTAAAACACGAACAGACGAGGGTAGTGGTATGAGGTGGTTTAGATGCCTCCTTCCAGTACCCCCTTATATATAATATGGTCCGGGAGTCGAGCTATGGTACGACGTAACATGAGATTGATATTTTTATGCCTTTCGATCAATATGTGCCTTGCTGTACTCGTCTTATAAGATTACTCCTACAGATATGGCCAGCAATATTGCAGTGTCCAGCTACATGTCTTGTATAATATCCATCCTTCATGGGATTTGCTTGTTTTATCTGTTTTTTACTTGAGAGAGTATTGGATTTCAAGATTGAATTTATTATTTACTGTTACAGTTATTTTTATCAGGGCTTACGGTATTCTTTGAAGACTTTTTGTCAAAGTTTTGGCAAACAGATTGCGATCTTCTTGTTTTATAGTATGTAATATTATATTATGATACGTGAATACCGAATATAAAGTTTCTTCTTTAATGCACGTAATGCATGCTTTTTTCAAGAATAATGTTTTTATTATTCTTTTATGTTTTCTGAATTTAATTACCTCGGCTAATATCTGATATAAGAAATGACACAGAGATAAAGTTTCAGAAATACAGTTCAATAAATGGAGTCATAAAATTAAATTTTGGAAAACGTCAACCGCAACCAAATTGAAATGACACAATGTAACTGCAAAATCAGGAGAGAAATATAGCAGCGAAAATTAGATACTAAATTCTAAAAACAAATCAAAATTACAAGCGGCACAGATTATATTTTTCCGTCCACTTCTACGTTTGACAATACGGACAAGCAAAGAAACACAGATATATATCTGATAAATTAAAAGTTCAAAATATAGTTGAATCAATTCATAATTATCATAAGTAATGCCACGAGTGATTTCCAAATTATCGATAAATTCACGACTCACGAAGTGAGGAGTGAATTTATCTAGAGAATTTGGAAATCAAGAGTGGCATTTGTTAGGACTATTTAACGAATAAAATAAAGCTGTTTACTCACAAATCATTATTTAACTACAGTTATTTAAAAATATTTTTATATTTAAAGTAAACGGTGATGTTTGAAAACTAATGAGAAACGATAGGTAGCCTACGCTTCTACTGCTTCTTTTGTTTATCACTGCAACCAGATCATACTATTTATTGCCAAAGGAACGCAATATTGTAAGAATGCTCTCTAGTGGAGAAAAAATGAAACACATCAATCTGTATATTAATTCATTTTTGATGTCGTATACATTTAAGAAAGTGCAAACAGTGGTTTCTTTTTTTGGTGGTATAATCAATTGCTACAAATGTTGACATGTAAGCACTATTATATACAATCTGGTAGCCGTATTTGTTATAGGCTCAGTCACTGCAAAATAACGGTCAGACCTGTTCAGAATATTAAAAAGGAGGAGCTTTGCTTAATATATGATAATCCTAACGTTGATAATTATTTCGTGAAACACGTCTCTGATTGGTTGTAATACAGAAATCATTGAAACGTGATTGGTCATTGACTCCCATTTGGGGCATGAGTTAAATAGTCAATGCAATTGGTTACAATGTGTCCAAAGAATGGACCCATCTCGCATTCCTGAATTGGCATTGCAGTATCAACCTAGAGGACTTCGAGATAAGGGAAGACCAAAATTAAGATGAACTCGTAAACTGCATCTTGGGATCTCATAGGAACAGGCTCAAACGACCTATTGAATCAAATTACAGATATTATTATTATTATTATTATTATTATTATTATTATTATTATTATTATTTTTATTATTATTATTATTATTATTATTATTATTATTAGTAGTAGTAGTAGTAGTAGTACGGAGTAGTAGTATTAGTAGTAGTAGTATTGTTAATTTTAATATTTATATTGTTTCCTTGTCATCTGTTTATTGTGGTAGCCTATGCATATTATTATTAATAAAGTTGTAAATAATTAATAATTGTTAATATCAGTATAATTTAACCCAAGTAAAGTGAAAGAGATGACCTTACGGTCTTAACTCAATCAGGTAAAATAGACAATTATTAGTATTATGATTATTATTATTTTATTGCGAATGAGCCCATGTAAGACTATGGAAAGTACTTAGAGACCTTTCCTTTGACTCCATATTTTCCCTAATTTTTTTATGGGCTTTATTTCTCTCTGCTCTTCATGTCGTTCCAGTTTTTTTCTTGGGTTTGTCCTCTAGGTCAACCTGCCACTTGTACATATAAATTTTAAAGATATCTCTGTTAATGACATCTTCTTGGGTAATTTCTGCAAATTTAAATCCTTTTTCACTTCACCAATCCATTTGATATATTATTATCATTACTGTTATTAATTATTATTATTATTATATTTATGTCTATTTCAAACAACATAAAAGTGAGCTATTATAGGATAGAACTTCACCTATTATAAAATTGTTTATTTTCATGATCATGCTGTTATGATTATAATATGCTATGCGTTATATACTATATAATTTATTTATTTATTTAATCTCAGTTTTTACATTGGGAATTGGCATCTTGTGCCCATTTCAAGATTCTGTAGCCTCTATATTTTTCCACTCCACTTCCTCCAAACGTCCTTGTTCCATTTTGCTGACTACTTCTGTGTCCATGTTAGTTTTGGTCTTCCTCCCTTTCGTCTTGCCGACCGATTCCATTCATAAATCTTCGGTGAACTACCTTCCGTCATTCTTTCAATATGTCCAAGTCATCTTAATTGTGCTGTTTTGATATGTTCTATGAGGATTGTTAGAAATTATTTTTTTTTCCGTAACATTATTTCTAATTTTTTCTCTCCTCGAAATCCTAGCTGATCGTCGACAGATGACCATTTTGTTTAATGTAATTTCTATACTGTTCTTACTTTCAATTGTCTCTGAACCATACATTATTGTGTTTTTGCCAAATTGCATTATAAAATTATCTGTTTTTACTGTGGTATCTTCATTCCATAAAATACTGTTTAATCGAGGTATTCTGTCCTACCTTTAGTAGTACTTCAGTTTATTATTCCAATTTTGAGTTATTTTGACACCCAAATGTGTGTATTTCCTATATAATAATTATATCTATTAATTAATACTATTTCACTTAATCAGTTCTTATATGAAGGAAAATTAATTGAAGTTGCTTGATCAATATTACACCATCTATAATTTTAATTTTTATTCCAATCGTCTCACTACGACTTCTTTATTTTATATAATATACCAGCAGTAACACAAAAAAGTATTGATACTGTAGTTATAAATATCCAGATTTCCTGAAAGTACAGAGATTCATGTCAAATATTTATTTGTATTTGTGTGGAAGAGAGGGCCTTATGGCCTTAACTCTGCCAGAATAAATAAAGTATTATTATTACTATTATTATTATTATTATTATTATTATTATTATTATTCCACAAAACAAAAGCAATCTAAATAAATGTCTTCTTCTTGGTGTAGATAATCGAGCAGCCCTACCAATAAATACGTCGTACATGATCTTTATAGGAAACCAGATGTTAAGTCTCGTAGACTGTAATAGACAGGAAATGTGGCAAGAATGGGGAATGGAAAAGGGCAACGAAACTTCTTGTAGGAATGCTTTAATGGTTTGTTTATTTTACCTGATGGAGTTAAGATTATAAAGTCTCCTCTTCCACTTCACCGGGGTTAAATTATACATATAATAACAATTATGATTGATCTACAACTTGCCTAATAATATATAACAGGCATAGATTGAATATACAGATGACAAGGAAAGAACAAAAATATTAAAATAATAATAATAATATCTATAATAATTTATAATTTGATTAAATAATTGTTTTGATAAAGAAAGTGAAAAATATAAAAGAATAATAAAGAATACCTAGAACATGGTCATGTAATATGTTGTCTAAGGAAATATTTAATAAACTTTTTTTACTTATTTTTACTGTTTTGTGTCGAGCAGTTCTCGATATGAGGGGAGGGAAATCCAGAGTCGGGTAGCTGAAAGAAAGAAGGTTGAGGAATAGTGAGATGTTCGATATAGAGACACTACTAGAGTTAAATTTTCTGTCGAATGTGTGTTTAAATTACAGTGGAAAGATAGTGAATGGAAACGAGTAGAAATGTAAAAGTGGTGAGTTGGACAAAATATTATATAAGTATCTGTGGCAATGTAGGCTTATAGAGTGACCCCCTGTCCTTAGTAGCTTCTAATAGAGATAATTACGCAGCTGTGTGCCTTTAGAGACTGCAGTATAAATGTAACACAATATATATGTGTAATGTATGTGAAGCCTTTTGTCCACAATCCCCCTGGCTCGTGATGACTTGATAATAGGATACCTTTATATTTACGATTTTGAAATAATGGACTAGAGACTAGAATTTACGGTAGTTCAGATTAAAAATCAAATAATCCGTTTATACGTTTACAAAATTAGCGGTTCTGTAGTTTATCAAATTGGAGTATATCCAACAAAAATAGAATATCATACGAGATTTAGTAAGCCTATGTGCATTTGCAGTTGAAACTAAATCTATGATAGGTCAATGCTAACAGAACCGAGGCTAATAACGATCCCAAATTTCCATAAGTAGAAATGGAGCTTAATTCAGATTACAACCCGGTACGATGGCAATGGAAATTGAAACCGGGTACATCATCCATACTGCATGCAGATTATGGTTAATTTTGGTTTGTAGATTAGTTTAGTTCGCAGATGGATTACGGTTAAGTGCGATCAAAAATTCATGTCCAACTCACAAAAGGGGGGGGGGAGAGGGGAAGCTTTCGGTTACTAACCATGCACGTTTGGAACAGTGTATGAGCGAGAGAGATAGTTAAATCCAAGGGCCCTACTATACGAGGTGGGGATATGACACTTCTGCACTTTCCCTGTTAGCGTGTAGGTTTACACTATTGCAATTTAGTAATACTAGCAAGCAAATGATCGCTATAATTCTTCATCCCCTAGCGTTTGTATTGACTCTGAAGGGACATTGGATCTGTACTATTGTCGCTTTACTGAATTCTGAGGGTTAATTCGGTCTATTCTGGTAAATAACGCCACTAACCACGTTCATTTTCTGTGTAATGCATTTGACTTACGTATACCTATAAACTGATTCAGATATAGTCATCATAACACTGTCACTGGTTGTCGTGAGGTCACTTTTCTTGTAACAAAACAAATTATGTCTAAAAATTACACAGTGCATTTATTTAATTCCATAAACTCTCCGTTTATTCTACTCACAAATTACTGTAATAATTAATATTGTTTTAAAGCTTATCAAGCACATAATTCTATTACAGTCTCTAACGAGTCCACTTGCAAAAGTTTCTTCCAGTCACAGTCGCTGTATCGCTGTCACTTCACAATTGACTCGGTCCCGATCCTAGCAGTAGTTAATATAGACCGGGGATGAAAATATCTCGGATTCCGATCGAGACCCATCCAGTATGGAAGACTCTGGCATCGAACTTTCCCGACAGGTGATATAGAAGCTTGAGCAATCTCCGAAACGGTAGTCTAGGCGCATCGATGATCTGTGCGGGTCTTTCGGCTCGGGAGTCAGCGACTCACGAATTTATTTCTACTATTCTCTACTATTCTCGTCTTCACCCGCGAAATTCATACGCCACTATTACGATGCGTCACAATATCATTTTGTGCTTTGGATAAGAGTTAGGTTTATGTATCAAATGTATTAGCCTATATTGAAAAATTATAGATATTAATATTATGCCAAAAATTTACTGCTATTACTATGATGGCATGACAGCCCATTGTTGGGTTTTAGCCTTAGATACTCCTTTGTTAGGAGTTAATAGACGAAGTTAATTTAGTTACTCTTATTTCCCTGAAGATGTCTTGAATGGTATGCGGTCAACATATCAGCCCAATGTGATATCGAGTAGGGAATTAAGGTATTACTACGAAGAAGAAGATCGGTAAATTTTGCTTAGAGGTCTCTTTCTTTCAGGTTTAAGATATTTTACGGGCATGAAAATCTTCAGACACAGAACCCAGGCCTAAAAGTACCTTCCGGAGGATATTCTCCTTGGATTTTCCGTCCAAAAAAACCCAACGACCCCGGCCGGATTTGAACTAGTGATCCTCGGGACAAGAGACAAGAACCTAACTACCAGTCACCGCGAATGAACCAATGTCAAAAAATATATAACTTATTTTATCTTCTTCTTCTTCGTCTTCACTTCACGGGCTAGGCAAATTGCCTGTTCCGCCTCACAGTTGTTCTATCCATATTTTCACTGGCCTTCCTACATTCCTTGAACCTCTTGACTTTATGTTAAATGCTGCTTTTGGTAATCTTCTTACATTCATTGTTTCTACATGTGTAAACCATTTTTCTCTATATTCTTTGGTTTATCATTCAATAGATATATATTTAACTCTGATCTTATATCTTCATTCTTAGTCCGATCCATTCTTGTGCAGCTTTTTGTTCTTCTAAGGAAGGTCATTTCTACGCTTTGTATTCCACTTTGTAATTTTTTGGTCATTACCCAAGTTTCACTCCCATAAAGTAATGCAGGAACTGCCAATGTTTTATAAAACTTCAATCTAGTATCTCTTCTTGTTTTGTTCTTTAATGAACTTATGCTGACTATAGATGACTCATACGATCCACTGGATGTTAAGGTTCTTTTGTGAAGCATTAGTATTACAGTGCCTCTATATATGCGACATGTGTAATGCGACTAACATCGATAAGTGCCCAGCTCTTGCCAGACTCTGAACAATATGATAGGTGTAGTAAGGCTTCTTAAATCCTCATTTTATATTCACATTGGTCACATGATACAGATGGGACGTAAACACTGTCCTTTATGTAACCCCACAGGGGAAAAAATCACATGTTTTTAAGTCTGGAGATAGCGGAGACAATTTCATAAAATCATTGTGAAGAGGTCCTGTCATCCTACCCAATGTTCTGTAAGAATCCGATTAAGATAGTCATGAACCTTACACTGATAGTGAGGTGGTGATCCATCTTCCTGGAACAGAAAATCATGTGATTCGTCATTCAGTTGTGGCATTAACCAAAGTTTCGGGATGTCAACGTAAGATATGCCATCGATAGTGTCAGTCATGAAGGAAAACTGACCGCACAGCTTGTGATGTGACATGGCTCAGAAAACATTAATCTTGGGCGAATTTATTTCATAATCAGTGATTCTGCTTGGATTGTCGATCCCCTAAATTCACATGTTATGTCGCACAATTTATAAATATTCCCTTAATGCAGTAAGTTTATAAAATATATTATGAATTCTTAGACATTCATTGTATTTATAAAGTTTTATTCTTGCTTAAATTATTTACTTTAAGAACATTCTATATGCGACTTACCAGAAAATGCCATTGTTTTTTGTCAAGTCAAGCGCAACATGCGGTCTACAAAAAGAAACTTAATGTAAAAAAAACGTAATGATCAGCGCATCATGCATGTCATCAAACGTCAGATTAGATATGAAAATGTTTGAATTATAAATGTATCAAAGTATGACTTTCTTTAGAAACTTCGTGTATAAACTAGATCATCGCAGTGGTCTGTACTCTGAGGATTTAGTTGTCATAATTTCAACTATCATCTTCTAACCTTGAGTGCTGTCTTTGTCTAACAATATCCACAATAACATTTATTGCCAATGGTCTTTTTTTGTCAAAATTCTCCTAACACATTCCAGAGCGTGGTTATTTAGTTTAGCACAGCATTTAACTGGTTTTGGTCTTCCCTCTGGCATATTATAGCGTAGCAGGGAAAAATACTACATTAACATCGTCCTCCCGCCTAACGCAGAATACGAAGCATGAAAATTGCAGTGGGTGGCATTGGAACACACAGTTTTCGTAAAAAAATAAGACGAGTTAAAGATACAATATCATAAGTGATATTTGTTTCCATAAACGTTATTTGTTTCTTTAGCCTGACAGTGTTTACAAATCAATAGTATTAATAAGCAGTTAGTTTTTGCTGATGATGTAGTACTACTGGCCGATAGCGAGGAGATACTAAAGACCAACACGCACACACTACTGAGTAACACTAAGAAATTGGGACTGGAAGTAAATATCAATAAAACTAAATATATGGTCGCACATAAAAATACATTATATAATGGAAATGGACAGCTGAGGGAAATTTTGAGGAAGTGGCTGAATTCAAATACCTAGGAACAATAATCACAAACAGGAATGAGATGCACAAGGAAATTAAACATAGGCTCAATTCTGGAAATGCATGTTATTATGCATTACAGACACTCTTGACTTCCCAACTCCTTTCAAAAAACGTTAAACTGAAGATATATAAAACTATTATTCTACCAGTTATATTATATGGTTGCGAAACATGGACTCTTATTTTAAGGCAAGAAATGAGATTACGAGTATTTGAGAATAAAGTTCTTAGGAAAATTTTTGGACCGAAGAGAGATGAACAGACAGATGAATGGAGGACTGCATAACAGTGAATTGCATGGTCTTTATAGGAAGCCAGATATAATGAGAACAGTTACGTCTCGTAGACTGCGATGGGCAGGACATGTGGCACGAATGGAGAAGACTGTATAACAGTGAATTACATGGTCTTTATAGGGAGCCAGATATAATGAGAACAGTTACGTCTCGTAGACTGCGATGGGCAGGACATATGGCACGAATGGGGAATGAAAGACGTGCATGGAAGATTCTTGTAGGAAAACCAGAGGGAAAACGCCCAGTTGGTAGATAAAGAATCAGGTGGGAGAAAACATTAACTACGATTTGAGGGAAGTAGATTATAGGGGATGATTTGAAAACATTGGCTCAGGATAGGGATATATGGAGAGCTTATGTCCGCGCGGCCATGAACCTATGGGTCCGGTAGTGCCAGCGAGTTAGTTAGTTGGCCTGACAGTGTTAAAGTCATATGACTTCTCTGTTACACTCACCAGGACAAACATATAGCCTACTATGTTCAAATACAAAAATCACATTAATATTAGATGTCGAACAGCGCTCCCAAGGTGTGAAACGAGGTGGTGCTTGCATCTGTCATAGTTGTGCTGGTAGGACAGTAACTCAACCTGGACGACAGACATGCTCCAGTAGTGTCTTGTACCTTCAACGTAAAGAGATTGTGGCGGCTAGTATGAATATGCAGCGTTTTTTCAAAAGTTAGTGGATTGATCAATATTTACATTAAAAGACGCAAAGGCTATTTATTTATTTATTTATTTATTTATTAGAACAGAAATTAGATATATAAGTCAATCTTCTCGTTTGGTAGCAGTATTTAGATCAATATACATGTGTAAATAGTTTTTTTTTAAATTAAATAGCAATAAAACGCATAGACGTATCAGTATTAGTGACAGAAATGTAGGGTAATTGTTACGTTTATGCTCTTCGGAAATGGAGAAGTAAAAGTGTTGGACATTTAAAAGAAAATTATCTCAGCAATAAAAAGTTAAGTGAAGAATTTAATTTAATAGTGGATAAAAGTATTGTTATTATTACCATTATATTATATTACATTGCATTGCATTAAATTATATTGCATTGCATAGCATTATATTATATTACATTATATTTATCATCATCATCATCCTGCCAGGTATTAGTCCTAGAAGAACTGTTACTGCCTGAGAAAGCGGTTTTCGTGCCATCTTTTCATAGGTCGACCTAGTGACCGTTTCCCATTTGGACAGTAGTTCATTATTGCCTTGGGGATCCTGGATCTAACCATTCTTGAGACATGTTCCTAGTTTAGCTGATATCTGGAGATGTAGTCCAGTATTGGTGACACATTAAGTTCTTGAAGGATTTCTACATTTTTCTTTCGATCCCATTTGGTGTAGCCAGCTGTTCGGCGCTTAAATTTCATCTCACAAGCTGTTAGTCTGCTTTCATCTCTCGTCCTTATAGTCCACGCTTCACTCCCATAACATAGAACTGGTCGAGCCATTATTTGATAAAGACGAGTACGAGTTGATGTTTGCACTAATGAAGGTTTTAAAACTCTATTAATGATTCCCATTGATTTGTTGAATTTCACAAGGAGTAGTGAAGTGTCTCATATAACCTCTCCTACTCAATTTTCAAACCTCACCTTCTAGTGGTGCAACCTGTTTTAACAAACGAGGTTCTGGGGACCGAGTCATGGCGGTATAACCATTCCAACTAATACTGAGTAAATGCAGTATTGAAGCAGGTCCAGATGCTTAAAGATGGCAACCTCATCGCTGGACTTACCACCTCCTTGCTAGCAACTACGTAGTTGGTGGGACATTCTATTGCTTTCAAGCCTGATAAAAGGAAAAGCCAGACGGATCACCATTATATTTATAGCGATCATAATCACCTACTCTCAAGTTGGTCTACATCCTTAACTTCAGTAGAGTATACTAGTAAAGTAAAGTAAAGTGATCCCACAACAGGCCCGGAGACCCTTGGAGGTAGTAGAAGGTTAAGGCTCCCACTTTTTCTAGACAATCGGCACTTTGTCAGCCGGGTTGTCAGCCCTGCGTGACGGCCGCCTTTACCCCCAGAACAAGCATCTGGTACTCATTTCCGTTAGAGGCTGAGTCGACCCCAGGGCCATAGTACCGCCAGAGGGTTTGGGTCAGTTTAAAAAGCCTGACCCCAACGGGACTTGAACCCTCGACCCTCCGGCTTGTAGCTCAGTGCCTTAACCACTACGCTACGGCGTGCCCCGAGTTTACTAGTACAAGGCAAATAAATAACCAGTTTGTATGTTATACAAAGACAATGTAAGGTACCAGCCGCCATTGCTTGTTGTCAGGCATACATCAGTCTACCGCTACTTCAGTCCGCTAGCTGCGTCATAACGGAGATTAGACTGTTGGTAAAACTCCATCTACTTACGTTCATTACTTGGGAGCAGTGTTCTGCATCCCTGCATTAAACGATTAGTTGTTCTGACTAAACAATAATAAAAGTAAGATATAATAACACAATACATATAATGATAAATATAATTAAGATTTTTGGAAATTCCCAAAAATGCACAACATTTTCGAAAATTGCGTTAAAATTGGGCAAAACTGCAGAAAAATCTACAATTTTCGACAATTTATAAATTATCACTTGCAGTTGTAGTTGTTTATAAAAGTTATAGTGGATCCATGATTTTGAATTGTAAATTTTAATTTGAAAGTAAAATAAGATAAATCCAAAAACGTTTAAATATCTTATTGAAACTATCTCTAAAATTAACTCCTTAAAACTAATAAAAAATTAACATAATGCAAAATATACTGTATTCAATTCAGTATTAACAATTGTATACTGTAATGTTATGATACATTAGAGGTATCACCTAAATCCAAATTTAACATAAAGGCTTGAATTTAATATAATTTGAAGGTCTACAATGCATTCCATTGGTTTCAATATTAATGCTGACGACAATCACTTATAGCACTGTAACAGTAACCATCCCTATTTTTAATATTTACAAGAGAGTTCAGATTATTTTTTTTTTAGATTTTATTTCGATTACATTGAAATACATGAATATATTTTAAGTGAGTTTAGATTGTTTGGACACTGCCAATAAGCTTGTGCATTGCAAACGCTGAACTTTTTTCTGTATCACCGTCTTGATTCCCTTGGGGCAAAAGATCCGATATCCTACATGGCCTTCCTCTACGTGGGTGCTTACCCCAGTTCTTATTTGGCATATAAAGAAAACCTCCATACTTATTTTCTCTCTTCTTTCTTTTGCCTTTCTCTGCTTTCTCCCATTTCTCCTTTCTGGTACGACTTACAGCAGTAAACACTGAACATGGTAGATGTATCGACTGCACTTCTCTTATATTCAACAACATGAAATCAAATATAAAGATACATTATGCACTACAATATTATTCTTTCTATCTGTTTTTTTCCTCAAATAGGCTATATTATATTAGCTGATTACCCGGCATTGCCTAGGAACTTATTTATTCCAATTTTCTTCTCCCTAATCATTCTAGGCAGTTTCTGGAACTATATCCTGAAAATCAAATTAAATCTTATGGAATTGCTGATGGCTTTGTGTTAATTGGGAGAAATATTCCTGCTCTGAAATAGATGTTCAGTATCCTTGAAGTTAAATGAAAATAGATTAACTTAAAAGTGAATGAAACCAAAACAAAATGCATGGCAGAGTAAAAGCACCATGGAAATGGAATACAACCAAATCTAGTAATTTAAAAATATAAATTTGAAAAATATCAAAGAGTTTGTTTTCCTTCTCTCCACCTTAGACAAGGAAAACAAAATATAGAATTACTGGTAAATTAAAACATCGATAATGATGGGAAACAGAGTCTATTTCTCATTTTTTGGATCTATTTAAATAAAAAATACCATCTAATAGAATAAAACTTAGATTATAAAACTCGCCCAGTTGAAACACGGACAATAAAAACAGCAGGTGAAAATCATTTTCGTGTCTTCGAAAGGAAAATTATACAATATATGGTCCATTATATGTAAATGATCACTGGAGAATAATATCAAATTTAAATGGATGAATTACTAAAGGAGAGAATATTGCGATTTTTGTAAGTTGGTAAGACTAAGACTGCAACATAGATTACTTTCATGATCCCAGAATGGAGGGAGGAAAACGGAGAGGACACGCAAGGAAAAGATGGATGGATGAGGACACTAGAGGACTGCTATGAGAGAAGATAAGGTTTGTTTTGGACCGTAGAGCAGTGAAGAAGAACAAGAAGAAGGAGAAACAGCTAGAGGAGCCCAAAATCTATGATTTTGTCTCAATTCTCGTTCATTGGGAATATTTTATATTTTTCAGTTTCTCACCCCATGGCGATTGGGACTGAATGGAATTAAACGACTATTCTTCTCAGCGACCCCGAAGACTAGGATTCAACACTAATTAAGTCTATTTTCGATTCATTTGAGGAGCTCATTATCAAAAGTCTATTGTCCGCCTTGAACAAAAATGTCAAGAAACGTATTTTGAATAATAGATTATTTAAATATATTTAGTCATTTTTTAAACTTTTCTCAAAAGAATTCTAGTGCAAAATCTCATGACACCTTATATTGATTATTGTGACATCCTAATGACATACATAACGGTAAAAAATATGTATACCAGTATATTAAAAAATCGTAATATGATCATATTTCTTCATACTTCCGCGAATTCTGCTGGCTTCATCTCCATGATCGTAAAAAAATGCAATCTCTTATTCTGCTATTCAGAATCATAATATCAATCCTGTAGTCTGACCGGGAATCGAATCCGGAGCTCATGAACTGTAGTCAGGAACTTCGACTGTTTGTTAATGATGTTATTCGTAGCCAAATAAAATAATGCATATAAATTGAATAATTAATATTATGCGAAACAATCAAAAGAACATTAGTAAATAAAAGCAGAAAATAAATAACCTTGAAATTTTATAAAGTAGACCTACTGGTTGTTCCATCTCTCCTGTATGGTTGGAAATGCGGGACTTTTGGAAAAGACAGAATCCAAGCTGCAGAGATGGTATTGTTGTGACCGGTGCGGTGGCGAGATAGGAAGAAAAATGAAGATATAGAAAAGAGTTACACATATTCAAACTTAACGAGAAAATAACACAATATAACAGAACTGATATTATGTTTTTTTTATAATATGAGACCCACGACTACCAAAAAGAAGATTCTACATTACAACCCTTTAAATGAGATCATCGTAGAAGTGGATATATCAATTCGTTGTACTATGACGTCGGTAACAACAGCTGTAAGTACCTATACCTGGAATGCTTTGCATGTTATCTATTTTTTGCTTTGCTCTCAAGTGCTTATAGTGATAAAATCAGAATTTGTTGTGATATTTAAATGCTCGCTGTTGTCGATGATGAAAAATGTAATATTTTAAAATTTTCAACATCCGTTCAAATGAAATAGCTAAGAGAACGGACAGACCTAACTGTAAACATAGACTTCGTCCTTACTAAATCGGGACATCAGATAACAGATACCGGCGCATTGTATGATTTAGGGCGTTTCATATCACAGATTCTCATCTCGGTTACTTGACCTTGTGAGATTGAATCATAAGTAGATAATGGGATGTATTAACATTAGTCCCTTAGGAAAATTGCATTTATATTGAGGCACATCCGCCTTGTCGTGTTTTGTTATCCTTACAAGAGACAGTCTATTGTACAACTTTCTTACGACCCACCCTCTGAACCGCGGTGCCCCTATTCTCATGTTACCATGGTGTGGGCTGTTTAGAGGACAAGGGATTCAAGACATTACTATAGTCCATATATTCTAACTTCAGACCCAAAGTACAATCCAACCGGATTCAATAGTGCCAGAGAGTAGTTAAATTATATTTAATTCTACTATGTATTCATTTATTTTATTTACTACCATAAAAGAAAACTCATTATTCTCCTCTATGTCCTTAAGAGAAGCATAGGCCATTCACGAAGTATTTCCATCTATTTCTTATGAACTTCTTTACATCATTCCACTTTTTTTTAGCAACTTCTTCAATAACTGTACTCTTTCATATGTTTCTTGGTCTTGCTCTTCCTCCTCCACACTGAGGATCCCTATATAAAACGATTTTATCCATTCCTTTAATATGTCTCCTATCCAATTCAACTTCCTTTTTTATTTGCTTCTATTGTAATTATTTATTTGTTATTTCCTATAATTCAAAAATTTTAAATTTGATCCTGATACTACGATGTTAATATTTATTTTTTAATTTGTGTTTTTTGATCCTTGTTTTCCGTAATGATCATTTAGCTCACTTCAGCCTTCATTCACTTGTCTGTTCGTCTCTCTTTGGTCCAAAAAAGCACTTTATTCGGAGATACTAATCATATTTTTCCTCCCTTAAAATAAGAGACCATGTTTTGCATCCATATAGTATAACTGGAATAATAACAGTTTTATATATTTTTAGTTGAATTTTTTCGATAAAAATTGGGGATCACATGATTCCCTATAACAAACAATATGATATGCGTTTTCATTGTTGAGCATATGTAGAATTCCTTACTCTGCCTAAGAAATGAACACATTATTATTATTATTCTTATTATTATTGTTTATTATTATTATTATTATTATTATTATTATTATTATTATTATTATTATTATTAAAACTTAAAACAAAAAATTATATAGATGTAAGCCTAAATGGATTTCTTGGGGGAGAGCAGTAAGACGTTCAAAATTGGAAAAAATAAGAAATAAAGTTATACGAGGAAAAATGAATATTAAATATTCAATTGTCGATTACATGATATAAGTAGTTATATTGTCATGGGCATGTACGACGAATGTCGTACCTAGAAAAAAATTGAATTGTGTCTACCAGGAAGAAGAAATAAAGGAAGGCCTAGAAACTCATGGATGTAAGAAATAAGAACTGCAAAGCTAACAAGAGGACTAGAGGATATGGAGTGGATTGATAGGGAGGAGTGAAGAAGGAAAATAAAATTTTAGGCACAGAAATATATATAAACATTGAAAATCGGTATATAAATATAATAATAATAATAATAATAATAATAATAATAATAATAATTATTATTATTATTATTATTATTATTATAAATCAGAATGCCACTATAATAATAATAATAATTAAAAATAATTATTTATTATTATTATTATTATTATTATTATTATTATTATTATTATTATTATTATTATTATTATTATTATTTTTATTATATATATATATATATATATATTTCCGGTTTTCACAATATTGATACATTTTTCCGGCACCAATGATTTGTCTTCAATTTCGGTTTATAATTTTCCTCCATTCGTCTCTATTACATCACATTTTTACTCTATTTCCCAGTCCAAAATTACTCTAATCCCTTGGATCCCCGTGATATTTGATCGTCCTTTCCTTCTCGTTCCTGATGGTGTCCATTATTATTATTATTATTATTATTATTATGTTATTGTTATTATTATTGTTATTTTTGTTTTTTGTTGTATTATTGTTATTATTATTGCTATTATTATTGTTATATTTATTATTATTATTATTATTATTATTATTATTATTATTATTATTATTATTATTATTATTATTATTATTATTATTATTATTATTATTATTATTATAAATTCGGAGCAGAAGGTAGAAACCTGACTACTTGATTACTGACAAGCTATCCTGTTAAGGTGAAACATAAATTGCAGTTATTTTTTTTTAAAGTTTGCAAGCAGTAACATTCCCTATAAAGTATCTCATGAACACCAGTATTCTATAGGGATGATGTAAAGAAACAAGGATGCATACTCATTAATAAATAATTGAAAAGGGGGGACTGCGTCAAACTAGAAAAACTCAACCAACCCCATAAACCATTTTATGGAGGAGTAATCAAAATAACTACAGGACCATATAAAAGCTTACACCATGTCCAGGCTCCTGAGGGTAATTTGTCTCCTGGATTTGTGACGACCTCGTACTCAGTCCAAGTGATAAATCTATACCGGCTTTATTTTAAATTTAATTTACTATTCTTGGGATAAACATAGGCTATATTATTTTATGTTTAATCCAATGTTAGAAGAATACTGTGGAAAATGATTTGCGCCACTGTAATTATTCCCCTAAAACTATAAAAACAGAGATGCAATTATTGTGAACTAAATATCTTTAAATGTATTTAAATTTTACCATGTACTTGAACAAATAGGGGGCACGCCATAGCGTAGTGGTTAAGGCACTGAGCTACAAGCCGGAGGGTCGAGGGTTCAAGTCCCGTTAGGGTCAGGATTTTTAAACTGACTCAAACCCTCTGGCGGAACTATGGCCCTGGGGTCGACTCAGCCTGCAATGGAAATGAGTACCAGACGCTTGTTCTGGGGGTTAAGGCGGCCGTCACGAAGGGCTGACAACCCGGCTGACATAAAGTGCCGATTGTCTAGGAAAAGTGGGAGCCCTAACCTCCTACTACCCCAAGGGCGTCCGGGTCTGTTGTGGGATCACTTTTACTTGAACAAATTTAATAATAGGCCCTATTGTTTTCACGTTACTTACTTATAAAGTATTAATACTTGTTTTAATAGTATATTACGATGCGAGGTTGGGAAGAGGTTTTTTTTCAGATTCGAGGAAAATGTTTAAAAACGTCGCTGTCGCTCTGTTTTTAATTTCCGAGATTCTGTAAAACACTTCATAAAGTGCGTTGTACATTATTTTTTGGGCGATGGTCTTTTCAAAATAATAAATAATAGTAAAATAATAGCATCTTTGTTGGAAATATTTGCGTTCGTTATAAACAATTGAGTAACGTTAACAGTGTGGGCAATGTTTATTAGTTAAAATTACAGGAGGCCGTGGCACGAATTGGTTATAAAATGGCGGCAAGTACATATTTATTCTTTATATTGTTTCAAATGTCCCGCGCCGTAGCCGAGTGGTTAAGACAGGAAGCCTTGGCACAGAGCTACGGGACTTGAGCTGGTTCGAGTCTCCATGGGGGAAGAAACTCTCATGGTATTTCGGCCAGTATGGGACCGGTGCCCACCCAGCATCGTGAGGCATTTGGGTAGCTACAATAAGTAGCGGCTCCAGGTTGAGAAAACCAGCTATAACGGCTGGAGGACTCGACATGCTGACCACATGTCACCCCAACATTGGCTGATGATCATCTACCTCTGTGATTGACACATGTGGATATTAGGCCAGCAGCCGGCTGGTAGGCTAAGGGCCATCTAGGCCTGTCGCGCCAGGAGTTATTGTTTAAAATAAAGTTCAGTTCATTTAAAATGCAGAGATTTGTTTCGTATAATGTAATATTAACACTACCTTTTAGATATTTTTTATATATAGGCCAACATTGTATGTAGTATAGGCTACATAGAGGGTAGTGGTTTTACTTCCCTCACGCGTATTTGTAATATATATTACTACAGTATAGTTATTTTTATTACATTATAGTTATTTAGGTTGGCAATCCCGAAATGTAGGAAGTTGAACTTTCAATCGTGGTCGCCATTGCTGTAAGTACGACAAAACGCACTATCGCACAAAAAATATTTTAATACTGTTAAGTTGGGGAAACTGGCTATAACGGCTGGGGAACTCAATATGTTGACGTCATGTCACCCTTACAATGGTAGTATGATCGCGAACTTGCTTCAATCGCTCCTACAAAATAATTCAGTCATCACTGTATTGAAATTATTAATTTTGTAATTAGAATTTACTAATCCATTGTTTTCAATTATCATTACCAATTGTAATTATTTTGTTCTCAATTCAACTGAAATACGTCAGAGTTTTGTTAATAAAAATCCACAAAATATGATCAATCGTGTGGCTTTATTTTAAAATTAAGCACGCAGTGAAAATGATTTAAAAATGTAAAAACAATTACTTCTAAACAACTTAATGGTATTAATCAGCTGTTCCTATATGTTAATGGCATACTATTATTAGGGTAAAAGTACAGTAAAGTATTCCCACTACAGGCCTCAGGAGGCCCTTGGGGTAGTGGGAGGTTAAGGCTCCCACTTTTTCTGGACAATCGGCACTTGATGTCAGCCGGGTTGTCAGCCCTGCGTGACGGCCGCCTTTACCCCCAGAACAAGTGTCTGGTACTCATGTTCGTTAGAGGCTGAGTCGACCCCAGGGCCATAGTGCCGTCAGAAGGTTTGGGTCAGTTTAAAAATCCTGACCCCACCGGGACTTGTAGAGTGAGGAAATACTGAAAGTCAATACAGATTCTACTAAATAACACTACGAAACTGGGGCAGAAAGTAAATATCAGTAAAATTAAATATAGGCAATGATGACACCTAGAAATACATTATACAATGAAAATAGAGAGTTAATAAAATTAGGGAAATTTTGAAGAAGTGGATGTATTGAAATCCTAAAAACAATAATTATAAGCAGGGATGAAGTGTAGAAACAAACTAAATATAGACTCAACTCGGTAAACGATTGCTATCACGTCTTAACAATAACTATTTCCATTCCAACTTCTCTAAAAAAAAGTTGAACCAAGTATTTGTAAAACACTTATTCTTCCAGTTAATTGTATGTGATTTAGAATTCCACAGCGTAGTGGTTAAGGCACTGAGCTACAAGCCGGAGGGTCGAGGGTTCAAGTCCCGCTGGGGTCAGGATTTTTAAACTGACCCAAACCCTCTGGCGGCACCATGGCCCTGTGGTCGACTCAGCCTCTAACAGAAATGAGTACCAGACGCTTGTTCTGCGGGTAAAGGCGGCCGTCACGCAGGGCTGACAACCCGGCTGACATAAAGTGCCGATTGTCTAGAAAAAGTGGGAGCCTTAACCTCCTACTACCCCAAGGGCCTCCGGGCCTGTTGTGGGATCACTTTACTTTACTTTACTTTACAGTTTAAGGGAGGAGTAAAGATCACGAGAATCTGAGAATAAAGTTCTTACGAAATGTTTTAACCAAAGAGAGATGAACAAAAAAATGTAACGAGAAGATTACATAACATTGTGTTACATGATTTTCGTTGGAAATTAGATGTAATAAGAACAGGGTAGTACATTAGACTGCCATAGACAGGACATGTGACACGTACGAGAAAGAAAGATGGGAATGGAAACTTAATATAGTATAGTTATTTACTTTAACCGATCTAGTATTTCTTCCTTTCTTCCACTTAACTTATACCAGACTCTTTTAACTTTACTATCTAACCTCTCTTGGTTAACTCTTGTTTTTTCGACCCCGACGCTAATAGTGCATCCGAGGGCTAGGGAGTCTTTCCTTTCTTCCATTTCTTATTTCCTTTATTTTCTTTTCTTCTCCAGAAAAGTCTGACCAGAGGCTATAAGATGGCAGCCCCATCACTGGTCTTGCCTTCCTTTGGCCAGCAACCAATCGAAGGGACTATTACTATGCTTTCAAGTCTTATACGAGAATTTCCCGGAAGGATCAAATCGCTGGAGGGAAAATTTTCTATAGGATCGTAACAGGCCTTGGCTTAATACTTGGAAGGAAGAAGAAGAAGAAGTTATATAGGTTGGCAACTCCGAAATGTAGGAAGTTGAACTTTCAATCATGGTTGCCATTGCTGTAAGTACTGTAAAACGCACTAACGCCCAAAAAAATATTTAGATTCCTTGGAATTAAAAATTATGATTTTTGAAACAAAAGAAACATTTACCAGTGTATGATTAGTTTTTACACACACTGCAAGTAATTTGATTTACTAAACCCAAGTAATTGCATTGTCAATATAGTTTTACTTTTATTTTGTGGTCTATTTATTCAATTTATTTATTCTAAAAAATGCCACAATATATATCAAATTACCAGGAATTGAGCTTGTTTTAATATTAAAAATGCAGGAATTAACTTTTTTTTCAGATTGTAACATTTCAGTAGAATAAAATTTGCATGTTTTGTTCTCTGAATCGATTTTATATAATTTATTGTGGCTTTACTAAATAACATGAAATGAGGTTTCGAATCGGTCACAGAAATCAGACAATGTACTCAGTGGTTGAATAATTGAATGCGGAGATTCAGTTTACTTCAGTCTGTAAACAATGTTTACAACTGTTTAAAAATTATATTACTTCCGTATCTAAACAAGAATATACCGTAGTTTTTTTTTCGCATTCTATAACCAATTGATCAAATTTAGAATTTTCTAGACATGGAGTTGAAAACAATGGATTGTACAGTTCTGGATCACGGAATAATAAAATTATATAATCTAAATTTGGAAATAATATAATAATAATTTATTTATATACAGAATTTTAATGTTTACACATTTTTCTGTGCCTAAAGTTTTATTTTTCTTTTCCACTCGTCTCTCTCCATCCAATCCATGTCCTCCAGTCCCCTTGCTCTCATTCCAGTTCTTATTTCCTGCATCCACGAGTTTCGAGGTCTTCCTCTCCTCCTCCTTCCAGGTGGACACCATTCCAATGTTTTCCTGGGTAATCTTTCTTCTTGCATTCGTCGTACGTGCCCATACCAATTTAATTGCTTTTTCTGTATATAATCTACTATTGAATAACCAATATTCATTTTTTCTCTTATTACTGTATTTCTTATTTTGTCTAATTTTGAAAATCTTGCTGCTCTCCTCAAGAAATCCATTTCCATCGACATAAGTTTTTGTTCTAAGTTTTTGTTGAATTTCCAAACTTCAGCTCCATATGTGACAGTACTTCTCACTATTGAATTATATATTTGTAACTTATTTTTCCTGGATATATGTCTGTTCCATAAGACTCCATTCATCATTGCTGTTATTGCTCTACCTTTATTTATTCTGTTCTTAATATCGCTTTCTTGTTTATCCTCTAATATACCCCTTTTCATCTTCTAATATCAAATCTTCGGTTTCGGCTCCACATCCCATATAAAATGTTTTTTCTAAATTTATTTTCAAACCCCAGTTGTCGTATTCGTCCAATAATTTTCTGAACATAAACTCCATGTCTTCATATTCTTGAGCAATTATTATCTGGTCATCCGCAAATAACAATGTAGGGTATCTGTTGATCTATCTCTAATTGGTACTCCCATTCCTGAGCACTTTTTGCTCCAATTTGACAGTGCTTTATGTATAAATATCTTAAATAATGTTGGTGATATGCTACAACCTAATAATAATAATAATAATAATAATAATAATAATAATAATAATAATAATAATCCTCAATTGAAATTTGAAAAAAATATAATAATTCAAATGTTAATTGTGGATTTCATAAAAAAAATTAAAATGGTATGGTCATGTAAAAAGAATGACAGAAGACAGATTCCCAAGAAGAATATCAGAAAGAGTGCCACTTGGTTGAAGAACAAGAGGAGACGGCCAAAAATAACGTGGATTGATGGTGTTTTGAGTAGCATGAGGAGGAAAAAGGATTGGACGATGGAGATTGGAATGACAGAGAGATGTGGAGGAGAATGACAGTAGATTAATTGGGCGCAGGAAGAAGTGAAACATTGTGAAACCTGTTAAATGAAATAACTCATTTGCACTATCGAAACCGGAGTTCATGGCTGCGTGGACATTAGCTATCCATACATCCTATTCTGAGTTAATGTTTTTCAAGCATCCCGTATATAATTTATAATCCTAAAATCCTGTTAAATATTACTTTTTCCCTCTCATTCTAGGCCTACCGATGAGGCGCTTTAACATTGGTTTTCTTATATGGAGTTCCTATGCTCCTCATTTCCCATTCGTACCTGTTGTACTATCCATCGCAGAGTACGGTACTTAACTGTTTATGTTAATTCTGGTTTCCCCATAAATATCATGTAATATTTTGTAGTCTACTCCATTCACCTGTCTCTTCGTCTCTCTTTGGTTAAAACATTAACAGCTTTATTCTCATATACTCGTAAACTCTTCTCCTCTTTTAAAAGTGGGAATTTATGTTTCGTATTCATTAACATAACTGGAATAATTACCGTTGTATGTATTTTTAGTTTAACATCTTTTTAGAGAACTTGGGATTACAAGAGTCCCTATAATGTGTAATATCATGCGTTTCCATAATTGAGCCTATGTTTCATTTACTTCAGCACCTCAGTTCGATTTGTGATTATAATTGTAAACATTACTTAATCGATCGCATCTTAACCTTATCGTGGTGAAGTAAATTGCGTTCTTAAATTACGTATATCGAGAGCTATGCTGATAGTAGCTTTGCTCCCGAAAAAGTTACCCATGCCGGCCAGATCGAAAGCGGTAAGCTATCTTCTTCGAAAGAGTGACAATCTTTAGCTGTAAAAGTACAACCATGAAGAGACGCGGACATGGGTAACACTGGGGTAAAATTTTCTGGAGATAAAAATAGTCCCCCATTCGGTTCTCCGGATGGGGACTACTACAGTAAATCCATGACAAAGGCTCAAACGTGACATGTGGTACGAATGAGGAATTGTAGAAGGACACGGAAACTTTTGTAGGAATACCAAAAAAGAAAAGCTTCCAGTACATAAGAAGAGAATGAGGTGGGGAAAAAGATATTAACAATGACTTAAGGGAAATAGGTTGAGGATAATTGGAAAACATTGATTCGGGTAAGGGATGTATGGAAAGCTTATATTTTTGACAGCATTATTATAATATGTACGAGAAAAAAATATGGTGATAATAAAATAGAAAATATTTATATATAAAAATCAGTGCGAGTCTGTCTACCCTTTGTGGATTCAAAAACTAATTCATTGATTCGAATGGCGTTTTTTTTCCCATTATTTAGAGAATTTTTGGGGCAGTTAACGTATATAATAACATATTAGCGTACTTACTATAAAAAAGTGCATCGTGCACTAAAAAAGTAGCTTTTCGGACGCTTAAATGGCTTACGCAACCTAAACCATAACAAATACACCCAATTAATGTACGTAGAATTGAATGTCTGAAAAAAGTTTACAAAAAAGTCAGTGACAGCATATGTTTATCTTTTACGGTTAACTAACAACAACCAGTTTTGTCTTTCAGTTCGTTGGTAGCAAGGACATTGAGATAAGTATATTTCCGAGCAACGCCAGGTATTCAGCACGGGTATCTAAAAATAATTACGATATAATAACTCACTGGCACTATCGAACTCGTAGGTTCATGGCCGCGTGGACATAAGCTCTCCATATATCCCTATCCTGAGCCAATGTTTTCCAATCATCCCCTGTATAATCTACTTCCCTCAAATCATAGTTAATGTTATTCTCCCACCTCATTCTTGGTCTAGCAACTGGGCGTTTTCCCTCTGGTTTTCCTGCAAGAATCTTCCATGCACGTCTTTCATTCGCCATTCGTGCCACAGGTCCTTTCCATCGCAGTCTACGATACTTAACTGTTCTCATTATATCTGGCTTCCTATAAAGATCATGCACTGTTATGCAGTTTTCTCCATTCACTTGTCTTTTCATCTCTCTTTGCTCCAAAAATTTTCCTAAGAACTTGATTCTCCAATACTCGTAATCTCCTTTCCTGCCCTAAAGTAAGAGTCCATGTTTCGCATCCATATAATATAACTGGTAGAATAATAGTTTTATATATTTTCAGTTTAACGTTTATTGAAAGGAGTTGGGACATCAAAAGTCTCTGTAATGCACAATAACATGCATTTCCAGAATTGAGCCTATGTTTAATTTCCTTGTGCATCTCATGGACAATTTAATGTCTTGCTTGTATACATTTTATTATTAGTTTTAGTCTTAATTTTAACTAACATTAACTGGTTGCATTATAGATCGTAATATAATAGATATCTTTTTGATCAAATTTTTACTTAGTATTTAATATTAGAGTTAATTGAGATTGTTATATTCTGATGTAATATATGTTTGTCCTGGTGAGTGGAAGAGAAGGCCACATGGCCTTAACTCCACCAGGCTAAATAAATCTAATCTAAAAATCTAATCTAATCTAATTCCTGTTTGTGATTATTGTTCCTAGGTATAATTACGATATAATTCTTTATTTAATAAACTAAACATAATAACACATTTAATGTATTTAGGAGTAGCAGCGCGCGCTGGGTATTAGATATTTTTATTACAATTGCTTGAATTATAATAATATTTTAAATATTACAAAATTATAGAACAATGTTAAGAGATAGTCTGTTCTTTTGGCGCCAAAGGGACGACAATCTTTCATTATTTATAGATGGCTTACATTGTAATTGCTATACTTTTTCTATGAAACGATAAGCTAAAATTTCATTGAGTTGTAGTATATCGTTGACATTCATGGTGATGGTTAGGGAAGGTATTAAGGTGCAAATTTTGGTCATAAAAGGGGGAAAAAAGGATCTGAAAATACATATAAAAGGTACAAAAAAAGGTGCTGCTGAAACAACTGATGAATTAAAGTTTAATGAACTCAGTTTATATAATATGCATATCATTCCCCTCCAAATTGTTCTTTATAGAGTCCATCAGAGATAATTCATAGTATATTGCAATATTTACTTCGCAGATGGAACATCGAAAAATGATGCAATCATTTTCGATAAATTGCGTTTTGAGTTCTCAAAGTGCATCCAACTTATCAGTCTTAACATTCGCCATGTTATTGTTGTGAAAACCCAGTTGTATTACTAATAAAAATACTACTAAAACACAGCCAACAAGTCGGTAGATAGAAAACTGTTAAATTATTGCCAGTACTTATTTTAAACTGTTACAGCAACATTGTTGAGATTTAAATTTGACTTCCTTCACAGCTACAGATTGGCCATTGTTGCTGGGATATAAATTACTGGTGGTTTACATTAATTATATTTTAATATTTATTATTTACTATTGTTGACTTCACACTTGCAGATTGGCCTTTGTTTCTGGAGTATAAATTACATATATTTTAATATTTATTTAATATTGTTGACTTCTGATAGAGATTTTAAAAAGCTGTCCAAGAAGGAAAAAATATACTAAATTTTCTGTCCTATCTTTAAAAAAAACCGCGGAGGAAAAGGTGCTGAAGCATAAAAAAAAGGGGGAAATGGGGCGAAATACAGTAATCTCATGAAAGGGTGCAGAAATGTGCAACAAATTGTTCGTTTCGCTTCATTCCATCCCCCAACTAGTCTACATATATTGAACTATTAATAATAATAATAATAGTTTTATTTATTCTAGCAGAGTTAAGGCCATAAGGCCTTCTCTTCCACTCAACCAGCACAATTACAAACAAAAATTGACAATATAGATATAGGCCTACACTTTATACTAATTATAAAGAGTTTAAGATATATTAAATGTAGTAATGTAAATTGCATGTACAAACAACATTTTATACGATAATAACAATACTAATACTTACGATAATGATTATAATAATATAATAATGATAATAAAAATAATAATTATTATTATAACAGTAGTGTAAATATGATAAATTATACGAGAAACACCAATTAGTAGGTTATATGTACCTTACAGTGGGTAATGATGAAGTCGAGGTTAGAGCAAATATAAATTTAGACATCAAGTGCTGATTGTCTAGAAAAAATGGGAGCCTTGACATCCTACTACCCCAAAGACCTGCCGAGACCTGTAGTGGGAACACTTTACTTTAACTTTAAAAGATGCCAATGTCCGGCAGCCCCTTATTTCTTGTGGTAGGGAATTCCAATTGCGAGAAGTGAAGATAGTATATGGTGAAGATAGTAGCCTATATGACATGGAGTGAAGTGATGTCCTATGTTGCGGTATATTAAGCAAGAGACTATTGGTATGAAAAGATCTATATTTTTGGAAAGATGCCGCACCTCAAAATCCTTTCCCTAGTGATATTAGGTGTAATATAAAAAAAAGTCCGTCACACAGGAACTGCCTAAACTAAGCAAATTCCTTGAATTTATGGTACATTTTGCTGATTTACGTAATGTATCTTTCTTTTGTCAAATTAGATCATATATGTCTTCTTCTTGTAAGCCCATGTTTCCCTTAACAGAGAATTAGGCGTTCTCCCCTTATAGGGAAGAATTTGAACCATACTAATTTAGTTACACTAGTTTTCGTATAGATGTCGTTTGAGTGGTCCGTGGTCAGCCTTCCGCTTCATACTGAAATCTAGGAAACCAAGGTAGTACTAAGACGGGAAAATTCGGTAAATTTTGCTTAGAGGCCTTTCATTCAGGCTTAAGGATCTTTTACGAGCCTGAAAATCTTCAGACTCGGGACCCACGGCTTAAAGTCCCTCCCGGAGGACTTGCTCCTTGGATTTTTCCGTCTTAAAAATCCATCGACCCCGACCGGGTTTGAACCCGCGACCCTCGGGACCAAAGGCAAGGAGCATAACCACCAGTCCACCGCGGCCGACTAGATCATATGTATTCAGATCAATTAGTAGAAAACGAACATGGCAGCCGCTAGAACTATGTTTATATTTCGGCTTTTAGGTAAATCCTTATTTTACTTTGAAAGGTGGCAGTCTTAACCTCATTCCACAACAATGCCCTCTTAAGACCTGTTGTGGATTACATTACTTACAAAAGTGAGGTTGGTAAAGATATGTAAAAACGTTTTAAAATAATATTTTCACGAGAACAAGCTCATCGCCTCATTCCTTTGCAAATCGCTTATATTAATGGACGACCCAGGAACGGACGTTAAGCTGTTTGTAATTGATGAAGTGAAGAAATGTTCTTTTCCTCTGTGTTGATTAACTTTGCGACGAGAGAAAATCACTTTTTTCTACGCCAATTTTTCACCGTTGTGAGTTAGTTCCTTTGTTGAGACGGCTTGCCTCATAAATACTGTACCTCTGTGAATTGAAGCGTGTGATTCGGTCCATTCTCTATTTTCTCTCAGTGTTAACACAACTCGTACATTGCTTTCTTTGCTAGAAATCAGTCAAAAGAAGGTATAGCAGTAGGAAAATGAATGATCGTGTGCTTTCGTTCCAAGTACTGGCAGACTTTTCAAAGAACTCATTTTGTCATCAGAATTGGATGAAAAATCGACTTGTAGGGGGGAACCGTGGATATATGGAAGGTCACAAGGTGTTTCAATATTTTCTCTCTCTTTCTCTATTTTCACGCTTTTCTGTGGTCACTAGCAAATAAGAAAGGGGGAATCAGAGTAGCAGGTTCCGATCACAATTCTTTTCTTCCACTTCCAATGTGCTTTTTGAAGTATATATTGTGAAAAAAAACAATATTATTTTTATAGCATACATGTTTTAGCCTCTTCTAAAAAAAACACAATTTTCTCTCCCTATATTAATTTCCAGTCGGCCGCAGTGGAGTAGTGGTTATGTTCCGTGCCTCTGAATTTGAGCATCGCAGGTTCAAACCCGGCTGGGGTCATTGGATTTTTTTTAGGATAGATAAATCCGAATTAATTCCTCCGGGAGGGACTCCAAGCCGTGGCTCCCGAGACGGAAGATTTTCACGTTCATAAAAGAACCTTAACCCTGAATAAAAATGCCTCTGAGCAAAATTTACCGACCATTTTTCATCCTAGTTGCCTACTAGATGTCTCATTGGGTCGGTGTGTTGACCGCATACAATTAATGATATCTTTAGGGAAAGAAGTGTAACTAAATTAATTTGATCTAGTAATTCCTATCAAAGGAGAGGCTAAGGCCCAACATTGAAATGTTACGCAATTGTATCATATTCGCCTTAAATTAAGTTTTAGGCTTTCTCCTGACGCACCATTATCATTAACATCAATCATCTCATCATCGTGGTAGCGTAACCGTACTTACGAAGCGCTCCAACCTCAGAAGTGGGTTACAATTTCTCCAACACCGGGAGAGAACACCAGAAATGTCGAAATAACCTTCGGCATTAAATATATAAAAAATAATTTCGAACCAATAAATTAATTTTATTATACAGGGTGTAACAGGACCTCGTCGACAAAATGATAGGGATGATAGCCCATGTAGAGAGGATAATTTTTTTTGAAGGAACATACAGTCGTTTATGAGTTATGCGCAGAAAAAGGTGTTCACCCGTAAGTGTCGGAATTGAATAGCTACAAAAAATGTACATACATCATTTTATTGAAAAATACATGTTTTTACAATAAGGGTTCGAACAATAAGTGTTTTGACGATCGTTGCTGCGACGATATCAAACATGCAATTAGGCACAGGGTCGACTGTTTGAACACTTGTAAAAACATGTATTGTTCAATAAATCATACGTGTACAATTGTTTGTATTCAGTTCCGAGCCTTACGGGTGAACACCTTCATCTGCGCATAACTCATAAACGACTTGTTTGCGACTTCACAATAAATGGTCCTCTCTGCATGGCCTATCATCCCTATAATTTTATAGGTGAGATCTTGTTACACCCTGTAGTTTTCTTTTCTTAATGGCCTCGGTGGTGTCATTATTGTACCTTGTTATCTAACTACCATAATCCCTCTTGTTAACTCCGTTGGTCTTACTTACTTACTCACTGGCACTATCGAACCCGTAGGTTCATGGCCGCACGGACATAAGCTCTCCATACATCCCTATCCTGAGCCAATGCTTTCCAATCATTCCCTGTATAATCTACTTCCCACAAATCATAGTTAATGTTGTTCTCCCACCTCATTCTTGGTCTACCAACTGGGCGTTTTCCTTCTGGCTTTCCTACAAGAAGCTTCCATGCACGTCTTTCATTCCCCATACGCGCAACATGTCCTGCCCATCGCAGTCTACGGGACTTAACTGTTCTTATTATATCTGGCTTCCTATAAAGACCATGTAGTTCATTGTTATGTAGTCTTCTCCATTCACCTGTCTGTTCATCTCTCTTTGGTCCAAAAATTTTCCTAAGAACTTTATTCTCAAATACTCGTAATCTCCTTTCCTCCTTAAAGTAAGAGTCCATGTTTCGCACCCATATAATATAACTGGTAGAATAATTGTTTTATATATTTTCAGTTTAATGTTTTTTGAAAGGAGTTGGGACATCAAGAGCCTCTGCAATGCATAATAGCATGCATTTCCAGAATTGAGCCTATGTTTAATTTCTTTGTGCATCTCATTCCTATTTGTGATTATTGTTCCTAGGTATTTGAATTCAGCCAATTCCTCAAAATTTCCCTCATTTGTCATTAGCTGTCCATTTCCATTATATAATGTATTTCTACGTGTGACCATATATTTAGTTTTACTGATATTTACTTCCAGTCCTAATTTCTTAGTGTTACTCAATAGTGTGTGCGTGTTGGCCTTTAGTATCTCCTCGCTATCGGCCAACAATACTACATCATCAGCATAAACTAACAGCTTATTAATACCATTCAGTTGTAGGCCTTCCTCATTCTCTAAAGATTTAATGGCATGCTCTAGTACAAAATTAAATAGTAGAGGAGATAGTGCATCTCCTTGCTTCAACCCATTCTGGATTTCAAAAGTGTCTGAAAACTGTTTGCCTACACGCACCCTACTCGTTGAGCCATTTAGACACATTCGTATAAGTCTAACTAACTTTTTAGGAATTCCGAACTCCAGCAGGATACTCTATAACTATGCCGGCGGTAGCATTGCTGCCGATAGGGTTACCCATGCCGGACTGGTCAAAGGTGATAAGCCAGACGAAATAAGTACCTTGGTCGAAAGAGTGACGATCTTTCACCGTAAAAATACAACCGTCAAGAAATGCGGACATGGGTTCTACTGGGGTAAAATTTTCCGGAGGTCAAATAGTCCCCCATTCGGTTCTCCGGGCGGGGACTACTTCAGGGAACCCATGCCAAAGGCTCAAACACAGGGACATGTTCCTAGGAACATGGAATGTTAGGACTTTATACAATAGCGGGGCATTAGAGATATTAACGCGGGAATTGGATAAATCGCCCTTGGATATAGTCGCTTTACAGGAAGTTAGGTGGCCAGGAGAAGGTAGTCAGGAATCAGGAAGCTTTGCATTATACTCCGTTGGTCTAGTGGTTAATTTCCTTGCATCTAGTCCCGAGGGTCGTGAGTTCAAACCCATATGGGTTCGATGGATTTTTTAGGATAAAAGTCCAAGGAGCAAGTCCTTCTAGAGGGATCCCGAGTCTAAAGATTTTCAGGCTCGTAAAAAAAACCTTAAACCTGAAAAAGAGGCATCTAATAAGAATTTACCGACCTTCATCATCCAATTAATATCTTTGTTTCTCATTGATGTCTCATTGATGTCTCATTGATGTCTCATTGATGTCTCATTGAATCTGTATGCTGATCACATGCCATTCATGAGATCTGTAAATAAGTAAGCGTGACAAATTAACTTACGCCTAACTAACTAACTCACTAGCACTGTCGAACCCATAGGTTCATGACCGCGCGAACATAAGTTCTCCATACATCCCAAATGTTTTCTAATCATTTCCTGTATAATCTACTTCCCTCAAACCATAGTTAATATTATTCTCTCACCTCAGCTTGATCTACCAACTGGGCGTTTCCCTTCTGTTTCCTACAAGAAACTTCCACGCACTTCTTTCATTCCCCATTCGTGACATATGTCCTGCCATCGCAGTCTATGAGACTTAACTGTTCTTATTATATCTGGCTTCCTATAAAGATCATGTACTTCACTGTTACGTAGTCTTCTGCATTCATCTGTCTGTTTATCTACCTTTGGTCCAAAAAATTTCCTAAGAACTTTATTCTCAAATACTCGTAATTTCCTTTCCTCCTTTAAGTAAGAGTCCATGTTTCGCATCCATACAATATAACTGGTAGAATAATGGTTTTATATATTTTCAGTTTAATGTTTTTTTAAAGGAGTTGGGACGTCAAAAGTCACTGTAATGTATAATAGCACGCATTTCCAGAATTGAAACTATATTTAATTTCTTTGTGCATCTCATTCCTATTTGTGATTATTGTTCCTAGATATTTTAATTCAGCCACTTCCTCAAAATTTCCCTCATTATTCATTAATTAGCTTTCGCCTAGAAACTTCTAAAATTTGTTTAAAACTTCCAGTCCATTTTCGGAACTGGATCCACCATCTGCTAATGAAGACGGCAGTCGCTAAAATATAAGAGATGTATGCCCAAGTAGTAGAAAATATTTTATGAACGTGATCAAATTATTTTGAATTGAAAGCGAGTATGGTTTTAGCTGTTAGAGTTGACATGACGTAACCTGTTAGTATGTAGTTTCCCACAACATGTCTCATTACTAATCTATTGAATGGGGAGTAACACTAGCATTGCCATTATTGCGGTAATTATAGGGTACAATGATGAACTGTAGGAAAAGGGTTAGGCTGTTCCATCAGGAAATAGTAGATCATGTATTATTAACATCATAAAGCACATTGTTCAATAACATAATAATGCAGTGTTTGATAGTTTAGCTGTTAATGCATTGATGCACTTGTTCTAATTGTAACCAACATGGGGGTTATTCAGCTTTACCATGTCAGAAATTCCTTCTGATCTAACTTCCTACGTCAACTGTTATAAAGGGGTTCTTAATCAGAATTGGCTTTCACTTATTAGGCTAGAGTGATGGCAAAATACATTGGAGTCAAAGGCAGTTTTAGTATCCTACAAATTACCACTTGTCTCTGAACCCATTCACTTCAGATTTAAATGCTCTGTGCATTTCTCCAGAAACCGGATTTAAGTTACCGTAATTATATTTTACTAGAAGTCCCGGACACGCGTTGCTGTGGCTAAGGTATACTTTAAAAATTTAAATTAAGTTGCTGTCTTTCAGCCAGATTACTTAAAACTAATACTTACACACGAAATTAATAATATTGAAAATAAAATAAACACTGAACACACTTAAATTATCAAATAATCAATGTTTGTAATTCAATTTAAATTCGCGGTTGCAACAAAAATCACAGCCATCTGGATCTCTCTTTGTTAAATAATAAACCAATTACCTTACCAAATTACCTTACACCGCCATCTGTTAGAATCGTATGGAACTCACAGATAATTAGACCGCCATCTGTTAGAATCGTATGGAACTCACAGATAATTATTACTCTTTGTTAAATAATAAACAAATAATTTGCAATAAAAAAATAATGCGACTATAAATTTAGTTATAAACTACCCTAAGTCTCAAGTTGGATCAAACTGCACACAGTGTGCAAAATTTTATTAAAATCGGTTCAGTAGTTTAGGATTCCATCCCGGACAAACAACGTGACACGAAATTTTTATATATTAAGATAATTTCAAATATTAAAAACAAACAAAAGATAATGGACTTGAGTTCACAATAAGGGCAAACACCAAAAAAACGTTCCTCTACTATTTATATATGTTAAAAAAAGGATTACCTTACCAAGATATTGTAAAATATATAACAGCAGAGTTAAGCGAGTGTACCTCGTCTTCTGAGTTGAAGGCCATTTAACTGCCTGCGAGTCTACCTCATCTTTTGAGGCAAATGGGTAAATTTAAGGGATGAGGAAAGATTAGGATTATTGGGAGAATAAAGTAGGCCTACTTACAAGGGAACTGCTAACCATTGCATGCCGAAACCTACATTCAAATTTATTCCATTGTCTTGTACAAAGTTCGTGTTCAAAACTTGAATGCCGTTTTAAACTACAAGGCACAACAAATCTCTGATTTAAATTATAGGGAAATAATACAACACCTGAATTAGTAGATTGGATAATCCTCACTACTCGCCATTCGCGCCGCGTACCGTTTCACGTCACTTCGCCGTCACTCATGCAAGGAGACAATCTGCTCCTTACTGTGGATTGACATTGCTGGATTCTGGCTTCGATTTCCGTGTCTTGCAGTTAAAAAGGGCAGATAAAGCTTCTCTGGGAAAAAAAATCAAGTTAGGTTTCGGCATGCAATGGTGGTTATCAGTTCTCTTGTTAGAAAAATTGTTGAATCAAAGAGAGAGATGAACTGACATGTGAATGGAAAAGACTACTTAACAGTTATCTACACGATCTTTATTGCAAAACAGATATAAAAAACAGGTTAGTCTTGTAATCTGCTATTGGCAGGACATGTAACACCAATGGGGATTTAACGAGGGGCATGGGAAAACCAGAGGGAAAGCGTTCGGTTGGCAGGTCAAAAATGGGATGGGAGAGTAATATTGAACGGTCGCTGTGGTTTAATGGTTATGTTCCTTCACTCTAGTCCCGAGGGTCCGAGTTCAAACCCGTGCGAGATCGATGGTTTTTTTTAGGATGGAATAATCCAAGAAACATGTCCTCCGGGAGGGACTTAAGCCATGTATCCCGATTTTCACGATTATCAGACTCGTAATAGAACTTTATGTCTGAAAAAGAGCCCTCAAAACAAAATTGACTGATCTCCATCATCCAAATAATACCTTAGTTGTCTGCTAAATGTTTCATTAGGTCGGTGCTGACCACATGTGATTCAAGACATCTGTAGGGAAATAAGCTTAACTAAATTGGCTTGGATCTAAAAACTCATAAGAAAGGAGAGACTATGGCTAGACTCAACGAGCTGTAAAGCAAATAGGTAAGGAAGAGTAATATTGACCATGAATTCGTCATCATCCTCTTATCGCATCTTCGTCATCATCCTCTTATCGCATCTTCGTCATCATCCTCTTATCGCATCTTCGTCATCATCCTCTTATCGCATGAATTCGTCATCATCCTCTTATCGCATCTTCCTTTTAGGAAGGACGATTTCAAATGTGTCTTCAACCATCTCTATCTTCCCAATGCTTTCCTTCTTTTTTAGTTATTCCCTCCCAGTAGTATCCTCTTTATTGTAAACATTTCTTCACTTGGTCAATCCATCTTTCTTATGATCTATCCCGTGGCCGTTTTCCTTGTATCTTTAGAATTAAAGTCTTTGTGGTAGTCTTTCCTTTTCCACACTTTTTTAAATGTTGAAATCATTTTAGTCTATTTCTTTCTTACTTACTTACTTACTCACTGGCACTATCGAACCCGTAGGTTCATGGCCGCACGGACATAAGCTCTCCATACATCCCTATCCTGAGCTAATGCTTTCCAATCATTCCCTGTATAATCTACTTCCCTCAAATCATAGTTAATGTTGTTCTCCCACCTCATTCTTGGTCTACCAACTGGGCGTTTTCCTCCTGGTTTTCCTACAAGAAGTTTCCATGTACGTCTTTCATTCCCCATACGCGCAACATATCCTGCCCATCGCAGTCTACGGGACTTAACTGTTCTTATTATATCTGGCTTCCTATAAAGACCATGTAGTTCATTGTTATGTAGTCTTCTCCATTCACCTGTCTGTTCATCTCTCTTTGGTCCAAAAATTTTCCTAAGAACTTTATTCTCAAATACTCTTAATCTCCTTTCCTCCCTTAAAGTAAGAGTCCATGTTTCACACCCATATAATATAACTGGTAGAATAATAGTTTTATATATTTTCAGCTTAACGCTTTTTGAAAGGAGTTGGGACATCAAAAGTCTCTGCATTGCATAATAGCATGCATTTCCAGAATTGAGCCTATGTTTAATTTCTTTGTGCATCTCATTCCTATTTGTGATTATTGTTCCTAGGTATTTGAATTCAGCCAATTCCTCAAAATTTCCCTCATTTGTCATTAGCTGTCCATTTCCATTATACAATGTATTTCTACGTGTGACCATATATTTAGTTTTACTGATATTTACTTGCAGTCCTAATTTCTTAGTGTTACTCAATAGTGTGTGCGTGTTGGCCTTTAGTATCTCCTCGCTATCGGCCAGTAGTACTACATCATCAGCATAAACTAACAGCTTTCTTTCTATGTCTGTTAATTTTTCTACATGTAATGTCTCCCTGATTTTGTCATTTCTTATTATATCTCTCCTTGTTTTATGTACCATTCCACGTAAGAATTTCATTTCTGTAGCTTGGATTCTGCTCAATTCCTTCTTTGTATACGTCCAAGTATCAGATGCATATGTTAGAACTGGTTTGAAAAAAATTTGCACATTGTCATTAGGAAAATGTTAGTAGAAACACTTGCAATGTCCCATTTTGATTATTGTGACACTCTTTTTACAGACTTAAATATTATTTTCACTCAAAGACTTCAACGTGTTCATAATTCTTGCGAACGTTTTATTTGTGGTATTCGCAAATTTGACCATGTTACACGGTCCCTGGAACAATTATCGTGGCTTCGTCTAAGATATCGTAGAACTGTCCATTCCCTATCCATTTTCTATCGAATACTTTACACATCATCGCCTAATTATTTATCACGCCGCTTCATCAGACTATCCGACACACATAATCTTGACACTCGATCCCATCAGCACATTGTCCTTTATATCCCTCCTTATCACACTGTATATTTTTCATTATCTTTTACGGTCTCACTTACCAAAACATGGAATTTCCTTCCGCCCTATGTCAGAGACTGTCAAACTATTACATCCTTCAAAAACAAACTAAAGAATTATTTCATAACAAACTAACTTATACACCTCACTGATAGTATTCTTTTAACAATTAACAAGTTAAATTATTTATGAAAATAATATTAAGAATAACAAATATTTTCATTTGTTTTGTTTTAAATATTGTATAATCATAAAATTAGTTATCTATATCTCATTATTTTTCTTCGATTTTTACATACAATAGACAGGGACAGTTTAATATGTCTTGCTTGTATATATTTTATTATTAGTTTTAGTCTTAATTTTAACTAACATTAACTGGTTGCACTATAGATCGCAATGTAATAGATATTATCTTTTTGATCAAATTTTTATTTAGTATTTAATATTAGAGTTAATTGAGATTGTTATATTCTGATGTAATATATGTTTGCCCTGGTGAGTGGAAGAGAAGGCCACATGGCCTTAACTCCACCAGGCTAAATAAATCTAATCTAATCTAATTTTACTCTTGACCATGATTTGAGGGAGGTAAATTATATCTATTACAATAGTCCTTTTTTGTTAGGCACTTCACTTTTTTATTTGTTAATGATACAAAAATGAATAATGAGGTTGTTAGATTAATAATAGAGAAAAGTACGGGGTTGATTGGAAAACATTACATAAAGATAGGGGTGTATGGGGAGCTTACGTCCGCGTGGCCATGAACCACCGGGTTCCATAGTCCCAAGAAGTTAGTTCATTATTGAATTTTATTGGCGATGCTAGGGAACTGAAAATAGATGCCTACTGTAGAAGTAAAATCTGTCGAAATATACATGACGAATAATAGTGGCATGTGCTTATATGAAAACCAATAGGCTCATACATTGGTTTTATAACCGGAAAGTTAATCTTCCATTATATCCAATAGCTTTTTATATTGCGAATGCACTTGCAAGGTTACAGTCATTTATGATCAGCGAACCACGAACCCATTCATCAGACTCCATTTTAATTAACGCTCCCATGGAGATAATAGAATTTTTTACTTTTATGAATTCCACCTTTTGGACTCAGTAACTAGATCATTATTAATTTGTCTCTTTATTTATTCAATTTGTTGATTGACATTGGGGGTCTCTGCTGAATTAGTTACTAAACAAATAATTACAAAGCTTAATCACAAAGATTACAAAGGTTAATTACAATAAACCAAAAACCAAACTCATTGGTACTATAGGTTGCTGAGAGCGTTGACCCATCAGGTCACTTTATTTATGGAATGAACAAATGTATTCAACAGTAATTCTCTGGATGTAAAATTTCACATTATCGATTCTTAAATTCGTATACGCGCCGTTAAAAATAGAAACACGTTATTTTGTTAACATGAAAATTAGAATCCTTCAAATATTTAGGATCAATGGTAGGGAGTAACAAAAATTCAATAGAAAAAGAAGTAAAGAAAAACAGGAACATGTTAGGCAAGGTGACTCTTTCAGTCCATTCTTATTTAAAGTTATCCATCCATCCATCCATCCATAGTAATTCTGCCCGAAGGCAGGTCTTTCACTGCAATCATAGCATTTACATGCTATGCTTGCAGCTTTACTAGGGAATTGTAGGTGTGGTAGCTTCCCGTTGCTTTCCACACCGGTGAAGGATGATGATGATGATGATAATGATAAGGGTGATGATGATGGCCATATGATTTCGCGGACCGTTTGGGCCTTAAAGTTTTCCTGACATTTGTCTTACAGGTGAGGAAAAACCCCGATAAAAACCTCACCCAGAAAAACTTCCCCACCGGGGATCGAACCCGGGCCCGCTGCGTGACAAGGCAGCACTCTACCTCGAGACCACAGCGGTGGACTATTTAAAGTTATAATGGATAAAATTATTAAAAACATGCCATCATGTTTGGGGGATAAAATGGGATACTCTAGATTTCACTTGGAAACATGGACATTATCAGAAAAAAGGTAAGAACATATTAAATAAATGGGGAAAGAAAAATATTAAGGAAAATATATGGAGCAATACAGGAACAAGATATATGGAGAATTAGAACGAACCAAGAATTGAAAGAAAAAAAAAAATATATATATATATATATAGGTATTTAGATCTGGTGCCGTAGCCGAGTGGTTAAGGCAGGAAGCCTTGGCGCAGAGCTACGGGACTTGCGCTGGTTCGAGTCTCCATGGGGGAAGAAATTTTCTCATGGTATTTCGGCCAGTATGGGACCGGTGCCCACCCAGCATCGTGAGGCATTTGGGTAGCTACAATAAGTAGCGGCTCCAGGTTCAGGAAACCAGCTATAACGGCTGGGGGACTCGACATGCTGACCACATGTCACCCCAACACTGGCTGATGATCATCTACCTCTGTGATTGACACATGTGGATGTGAGGCCAGCAGCCGGCTGGTAGGCTAAGGGTCCTCTAGGCCTGTCGCGCCAGGAGTTTTTAGGAGATATTAGAAGAAAGGGACTGCAATGGGTAGGACATGTGTTGCGGATGGAGCAAGAAAGAGGTGCAAGAGAGATTTTTAGAAGGGAAACTGGAAGGAAGAAGAAAGGTTGAAAAACAGAAACTAAGATGATTAGATAAGGTTGACGAAGACGTAAGACAACTAAAGGTGTAAAGGTGGAGACAGAAAGCTAGTAATAGAGAAGAATGGGCAGTTGATATGAAGGAGACCAAGGTTCTTAGAGGGCCGTAGAGCCAAAGAAGAAGAAGAAGAAGAAAATTTCACTTGATATGTTACGCAGATGACGTCGTTCTCCTTTCAAAATCTGGAGATAATTTACAAAGATCTTTACGTCAATTTTATATAAATGCCAGAAAAAAACAATATGAAAATTAATGGGAATAAGACAAAATGCTTAACAATATCGAAAGAATCAGTAAGATGCAAACTAGAAGTGGAAAGAAGAATTATGGAAAAAGTATCGAAATTTAATTATTTAGGTGTATTAATAATAACAAACATTAAAACACTATTACAAGAAGTAAAGAAACAAGCTGATAAAAGCAGCACAATTATCAGGATATAAGAAAGATTTAATTTGGCGCAACAAATATATGTCAATAGAAAGCAAAATCCGCATATACAAAACGATAGTTCGACCAGTTATCGTATATGGAGCAGAAACTAGGGCTGATACAACAAAAACTAAACAAATAATAAGCACATGTAAAAATGAAGATCTTAAGAACTATTCAGGGCAAAATATTATTTGATAGGATCACAATACTTTTTAAGAAATTTTAGGATACACAATACAGAAATTAGAGACAAACATCAAATTGAAGACATAACCAAATTTATTATATCATCAATGGCTCGACAGCACCATGTGGGCCATGGCCGCCTTCAGAAGCTTATTTCAGACTTCCCTGTTCTGAGCTTCATTCTTCCAGTTTTTTATTTTGAAATCTTAATGTCTTGAATTATACTATCCTCCCATCTCAATTTAGGTCTTTCAACTTTTCTGACCAATAGAGGTTGCTCATTGTAAATTAGTTTTGTAATCCTTTTGCTGTCCATACGAATAATGTCAATCTATTAATTTTAACAAAATTCAGAATATCCGGCTGATTATACAGTTTATATAATTCATTATTGTATCTCTTTCTCCATACATTATTTTCTTTCACGCACCAAAAATGGATCTCAGTATCTTCCTTTCAAAACGCACTAATAATTCATCAGATTTCATCATGGTCCAAGTTTAAGATGCATATGTTAACACTGGTCTAAGGAGAACTTTATACATGAATATTTTTGTCTTTTAGATATAAACTGAGATCTAAACATTTTCCTGAGTTCAAAAAAGCATTTGTTTGCAGCCACGATCCGTAGATGAATTTCAGACGAATTGTCATTTCTACAATTTACTACAGTTCCTAGATGATAAATTCAAATTTATATTCGTCAACTTCCAAACTAGATGGGCAATATTCGCATTTACCTTTAATCACCGGCATATATTTTGTCTTGGCCTGGTTAATTTTAAGATTCATTCTTTTCGCTGTCTTCTCCAGACTAATAAATGCATCCTTCATGGCTAATTGACTTCTCCCTACTATATCTATATCGTAAAATTTATTATAGACAAAAATATTGGAAATATTATGTAGAAAGAATAAAAGACAACAGATTTGCAAAAAGAGCTAAAGAAGATAGACAAATTGACGGGAGAATAGAAAGAGGAAGACCCAGCCAAGAGAAGGATAGACGACAGTGGTTGCACATCTAATACGTCTTCCTACGAGGAGTGATTTGGGAAATAAACAGGATGAAAATCCTACAAATAAAGAATAAGAACAAAAAGAATAAAGAAAATGTTAGTTGGAATATCTTGCGAATATAACGTTGTTTATAAATGAATGATTTTCCAGAAATCCTAAACTGAAATTGTTTCATTCGCGAATATGATCATTTGTCACTTAATCGCCTCAAAGACGACATAAAAAGTATTAGTTTTTCCAAAAAAAATATTATGCAGGATTATTTATCTCAATCATAAATTCAATATGTGAAGAATCAGAAGAAATAATGAACTGAATATATTAATAAAAGCTTTTTTTCTTTCTTTCTTTATCTTACAAGAGGAACTGTCAACAATTGTATGCGGAAACCTACCTTGAAATTTCTTTCAGAAAAGCGTTGTGATATACCAAGGCCGTGTCCGAACAATTATCTGCCGTTTTTAACTGCAAGACACTAAAATCCAGCTCCAAATTTCTCATTTATAACTTGTGAATGGTACATTGGATAATCGTCATTGCCTATCCACGCCGCGTACCGTCTCACTCCATTTTGCTCTTATTCATGCAGGGAGTAAATTTGTTCCTTAGAGTAGGTTGCCATTGCTGGATTCTGGCTTCGATTTATATGCCTTGCAGTTAAAAACGGCAGATATATATTTTTGACACTGTCTTGGTACTTTACAACTCTTCTCTAGGAGAAATTTCAAGGTAGACGGCATGCAATGGTTGACAGTTCCCTTAGTTTAACCTCTCACTTTGTAGGATATGGTACTTTAAAAGGGGTAATACGATCTGTCGAGAGAGAAATAAAAAAAACTGTAGATCACACAGCTACTTATTTGACCATACAAGGACATAAAAGGCTTTCCTGGATGAGTGATCAGCTCAATGCCAGGTATACCTCCTAGCCAAAACGAATATTTAATCTTCATCGTCCAATCCTTTTTTCCCTAATGCTGCTTAAACATAATCAGTCCGTTATTTTTTACCTTCCTCGTCATCGTCTTCTTCTTCTTCTACCAAATGACACCCATTCTTGTATAAAAGTATTATAAATAATACTGGTAAAAAAATAATAACAATAATAATAATAATAATTATTATTATTATTATTATTTATTTGACACCTCGGTGGCGCAAGCGGTGCCTCTCATCTCTGGGGCCCCGAGATCGAGTCTCGCTCACTCCATGTGAGTTTCATGGTGGACGAAACGGAGCTTGGGCTGGCTTTCCTGGGGCGTTTCTCCCCTTTTCCCCTTCAGCAATTTCATTCCACCATTTCTCCATATACATCTCATCGATATCATTTCATTTCGCCCATCTGCCCTCCCGTGATGGTGCGTCAGGCAAGGTCGGCCGGCACTCTTCGTCATTCACAGACCTCTAAATAGGGACTTCATCTCATCTCATCCCTCGACCTAGTTGAACACGAGGTGAGCATATTAATTTATTTATGCCCAAATTTAAGTATACAGTGTGCTTTTTGAGATAAAAATATGTCATTTTTAAAACTGATTTGATATGTATTGAAAATTTTATATCGGACGTTACTTCTGATATCTGGCTACATGTTTCTTGTCGCTGTTTACATTACACACAAGTGAATTCTGACGTTGCCAGATGTTATAGAGAAGTTTACCGTACTGAACAAACTCCGAATTCAAACATCACAGAACATTTAGCTCTAATCTATAATATCCATGTTGTTAACAAGGATCGAACCCTAGAGCTGTTCGTGACAGCTTCCCACACCCAATGCTAACATTCCCCATCCCCCTCGTATAAACCAATAACATTAATAAATTAAGTACAAACAGACATGTCGGACCTTCTCCTGCAGTACATGAACCATTCCACAAACAAGATTTTTACCCACATAACGAATCAGGCATTTTTGTTATACCGTATTCCACTTTTATTATTATTATTATTATTATTATTATTATTATTATTATTATTGTTATTATTACTACTTATGATTTTTAAGAAAAATATATTACAATCTCTACCAAAATATACAATTTTTTTTCTTCCACACTTCCCGGTCTTGCGTGTCTGCTTCTGTCATATTTCTCTTCTACATGTTGTCTTGAATTCCCTTTATCCATGTTGGCTTCGTTCTACCACGTTTCCCTTTTCCAGGAGGTATCTATTTCAAATAATATTCATAATGTAGCTATTATTATGGATTGCTAAGATCTGATAGGATGCAGTGGGGCCGAGTACGATCCTCGATCGAAACAAGTGACCTGGTTGAAGTATTAAGGGCTGTTCCCTCGCCTGTAAGACATATCGGGAAATTTTAAAGTATCAAATAGTCCTCAAATACTATTTGGGCATTATATTCATCCATATAATTTTGAACTTTTTTAGTATGATTGTAGGAGTGAATGTTCTGTTTTGCCTTAAAGATTCGTGTTGTCTTGATGATGTCAATAACATTAAGATGATGAATGATAACTCATCTGGAGAGACAATAATTTTTCTCGTGTTGTCAAAAGTCCAAAGTTATAAATTCTCCCCCGACACATCCAATGTTGCCCATTTTGGGCATATACAGTACCACAGTGTAGGCCTACTTTACAAGCCCTCATCTCCCTACAAAACATGCTTATTGCAACAGTGTCGAGGCACGCCGCGCTGAGATGATAGGATACATACCACCTTCAGTCCAATTTGACGCTCAGTATAGATTAGTCAGGATGATGTGCATTAGCGGCTAGGCTCACGCCTGGAATGTACAGGAAGAGCCAATAGAAGGTCAACTGCAGTTCCCGAGGTCTAGTTACAAGACCAACTGCGCAGGATAGGAGTAACTCTTAGCCATAGTGAAGGCAATCTCCTAAGGGGGTAAATCCTAACAAAAAATCCATGGTCCTCCAAAGTAGTGGGAATTGAGTGTAAGGTCAGTTTCTTTGTATGACTATTTAACTCATGCCCTAAATGGGAGTCAATGACCATTCACATTTAATGAATTTTGATTTACAACCAATCACAGTCGTTTTCACCTCGATTTTATCAGTTTAATTTTATTATATAAAAATCAAGCTCCTCCTTTTTAACATTCTGAATAGGTCAGAGCATTATTTTGCAGTGGACGACTCTCCAAGAAATACGGCTACCAGATTGTATATTTATAGTGCACGAATGTAAACAGATACTGCTTGCGGGATATAATATAAAAACATTCGTAGTAATTGATTATACCACAATAAAAAGAAACCATTGTTTGCACTTTTCTTAAATGTATTATTTTCCAGGAATTTGCGTTCCATAAAAATATAATTTACATCATAGGTCATCAGAAATTAATGAATAACCTATAATGTTGGTTATAAACAGTTTGTTGAGTTTCATTTTTTCTCCACTATGGCGCATTCATACAATATTGCGATCCTTTGGCAATAAATAACATGATCTGGTTGCAGTGAAGATCAAATGAAGCATAACAAACGTTTCTCATTTGTTTTCAAACATCGCCTTTTACATTAAATATATACATATTTTAAAATAACTATATTTAAATAAGGATTTGTGAATAAACAGCTTAATATTATTCGTTAAATAGTCCTAACAAATGTCACTCTTGATTTCCAAATTTGCTAGATAAATTCACTCCTCACTTTCTGAGTCGTGAATTTATCGATAATTTGAAAATCACTCCTGGCATTACTTATGATAAAAAATTCTTTTCAATTAAATCTCAACAATGGAAAATCGTAGTGACAATTAAAGAAATTGTTGAGAAGGCTAAGGTATAGTCTTCTTCTTCTTCCTTCCTTCCAATTATTAGGCCAAGGCCTGTTACGATCCTATAGAAAATTTTCCCTTCAGCGTTTCATAGGACGGCCCAGAGATCTTCATCCTCTTGGTATATAATTATAAAAAGCTTTGGGGATCCGATTTGAACTCATTCTTTCAAGATGGTGTTTCCAATTTATTTGGTACTGTTTAATATATTCCAAAATTGGCGTAGTCTTCAATTCTTTTAAGATATCGGTTTTTAAGGCATAGAGTAAGGATCATAATGAAGAAACCAGCCTAATGGGCTAGTGGTCAGCGTTACCGACTACTGTTCATGAGGTCCCGAGTTCGATTCCGGTCAAACCATAAGAATTTTTCCTCAAAGGGAATTATTACTGTGGTTGCTCATGATCTGGAATTTAGGTTAAGAACTCATACTGGCGCTTCATTATCATTTATCACCCAACATATCATCGGGGTAACGTAACTCAGCCTTCTAGGCGCTCCAGCTTCAGAAGTGGGTACAATTAAGCCAATGCCAAGAGAAAACAACAGAAATGTCGAAATGACAGACTGGGGCATTGAAAAAGAAAATAATGGAGAAGAAAATGCGTGCAGTCACACCTAAAAATTTAGTTTGAACTACAATGAACAAAGGAGTTGTGGCGCTTTTAGTCCATAGTAGCAGAATTTGCAACTACTGGAACAAATGCAAGGCACACAGCGTGTTCATACATAGAGGAAATATTTCCTCTATGGTTCCCATATGGCACACATTATCATTTTAATTCATAATTTTACCACCAGACGGTGCTGAATTTTATAATAGTATAACAGCAAACTTAATAGTTGTCAGCATGCTAGTACTACACTAGCACCGCTAGTGACATAAACGCGAAACTCGTACTTTCCTCTCTTAATCCTTATTCTTTGGCCAGGACATTCACCAATTGAAGTTGTACAGCCTGTACAAAAAAAGTTTAATTTCCGAAATCGTGTTAAATTGAACGTTTTTTTTTTCATTTGTACATGTCAATTTCGGACTAACTTTTGAAACAACGTGTATTATTCCCAGCGACCGCACTCAAATATTCTACCACGTGGAAAGAATCGGTGGAGTGTGTATATAAGAAGTGGGACATTCTCTTGCAAACACGTCCATATTTCATGAATAAATGATGCAGAAACTTTTCGTTAGCTAATAATGTATTATAAATCAAGTGTGAGTTATTTTATATTTCAAGTACCAACACTTCTGTAAGGACATTTAATAGTATTTATGTGAGGTTCTTAAAAAAACTCGTAAAATACGGTCCAACAAAACATCATACTTAAGTGCGCCATGTAGCGGCGTGGCTTGAACACTCGATTAAACACGTGCATGTAAAAACCTAGTGTACTTATTAATAATACAGGATAAATGATAATTCAGGAGATGTTTACTAAGTTTGCAGTATGATAGAGCCTTTAAGAGGATAATAAATTAACTAACTCACTCGCTGGCACTATCGAACCCATAGGTTCATGGCCGCACGGACGTTAGTTCTCCATGCACCCCTATCCTGATCTAACGTTTTCCAATCATCCCCTGTATATCTACATCCCTCAACTAATTCATAGTTAATGTCATCCTCCCACCTCATTCTTGGTCCACCAACGGGAGGTTTTCCTTCGGGTTTTCCTACAAGAAGCATGTATGCCCCTTTTTGATTCCCCCATTCGTGGCACATGTACTGTCTATCGCAGTATACGAGACTTTACTGTTCTTATTATACCTATCTAGTTTTCTATAAATATCATGTAGCTCACTGTTTAACAGTCTTCTCCATTCTCCTGTGTGTTCATCTCTCTTTGGTCCAGATTTTTTAAAGAACTTTATTCTCAAGTACTAGTACACTTTTCTACTCCCTTAAAGTAAGATCCACGTTTCGCATCCATATAATATAACTGTGAGAATAACAGTTTCATATATTTTCTGTTTATTTTTTTAGAGAATTTGGGACAAGAGTTAGTCCCTGTAATGCATAATAGCAATAATAGCATGCATTTCCAAAATTCAGTCTGTTTCTTTGTTCATCTCATTCCTATTTATAATTATTATTCCTAGATATTTAAATCCAGCCATTTCTTCAAAATTTCCCCCAATTGTCATTAACTCTTCGTTTCCATTACATAATGTATTTTTATGTGTGAAAATATATGTAGTTTTATTGATATTTACTTCCAGTCCTGATTTGTTAGTGTTACTCAATAGAGTGTGCATATTAGCCCTTAGAAGTCTATCTCCTGGCTATCGGCTAATTAATGAAAAGTCATAAAACACTGAATTAAATAAAACTAATTTAATTTCAATTTTTATCAAGGGATGAGGTTAATTTTGAAAAGAAAGAAAAGAAAGATGTCTTATGAAATACCGATGAAGCATAAAAATGTATTTTAAGGAATTTGTTTGCATGCAATGTATGTAATTGGCGCGACACTGCTATCTAATATGATAATATAACCGACACTGTCTGCAATTTCTAATTATACACAAAACATAGCTGAAAACTAATTATAAATCAATGTGAAATTTTAATTACAAATTGTAATAGCTCTTATATTATTAATAGCGGGGATAATGCTACATCAAACAATCCTTTTTCCATTGCCCGATTACCATTCTGACGTAATGAGAGATTATTTAAAACTAATTAGTGGAAACTCACTCGTAATGCAGTAATTCTACAAGTAATTAAGTCAAAAGTTTTGCTATTAAAATTATATCTTATATGGAAAACAATGTTTTCTGTTAAATCATTTGTATGCAATGATTAACATAACTAGATTTTTTTCCTCGGAGCAGTTGAAAATGTTTCATTACCTTTTTTAATATTATAATTTGTGTGTATATATATATATATATATATATATATAATTTTATTCTAAAACTTGTATCTTGTAGCCTACTTGTATAGGCTATTTATGATATTTGAGTGGAAGAGAAGGCCGTATGACCTTCACTATGACAATAAATAAAACGTGCGGCCGGTCATTCCCTCAGCCTCCTTTAAAACGTGCAATTGGGTCGATAAAAAATATGAAGATAGGAAATAAATTTACAAACAATCAAATTCAGTGTGTTTCTATACCTTATTTATATTCAAAATAAATCAGAAAAATATGTAGAATCTAATTATATCATTATTATCCATAAATTAGTTAACCCAGAGGAATTGATAAGATGAATTAATAAACGTTCAGTTGTGAGCAATCCAGGCAGAGGCGGATGACCGCAACCCATCTATTGTATACTGATGGGCTCTAGACGTATTCACAATAAGTTAAAGATCTCTACAAATCTTTTCTACTCGGGATTATACGCATTTTATTCGCGAGTTAGAACCAACAATGCTTAAACCGTATACTTGGACAGCCATAGCACAATGCAGTATTTATGATTTGGAAAACCTCGACTTTACGAAAACAACGCTATAAATCTATAATATAAACGAGAAAATACACACAAATAAACATAATTGGTTTGAACATATACAAAGAATGCCAAATAATCATTTATCAAAACAGCTGCTTCATTATAGGCCTCTAGGCCGAAGAAATGTAGGAAGACTAAAACGTCGTTGGAAGGACGACCTGCGCCTGCGGCATGTAGTGCGCCGGGGAGTGGAACGGGCCAACAGGCCCATACCTTGAAGATGATGATGGTGATGGTGATGATGATGATGATGATGATGATGATGATGGTGATGATGACGCTACAGAGCGGGCATAGACAAAGATGATTCTAGGCTGTAAGCGTCATCCACACAAGAGTCAGTGACCGGGAAAATCCATAGGCCTATGCTGCACAAACTTTGATCAAGCTGTACAGGCCATAGTTGGAAGGATGCCCTAAGACACTTTTGACCAATTGTATTTGTCACAAAATATTCTCATTATATTAACTCGGAGAAATGTACCAATGATTTACGACGTTGGAAGGACGACCTGCACCTGCAGCATATAGTGCACCGGGGAGCAGAACGGACCAACAGGCCCATGCCTTGAAGATGATGATTTACAATGTTACATTATAAGATAGGCCTTATCATGTGGTCACAAATTATGATGAGTGGGAGTAAGAGTTTACCTTATGACTAGAACTACAGACCAAAAGTCATTCTTGTGGTGTCACTGGGCACGAATAGTTCACTTACTTGCGGTATCAACATATTTACAGTCACTTGTGTTCACCATTGCTTGTAAGTGCTAATACGGGCACATATACACTCGTTGTCCAGCGGCCAACGGCAGTAATTAAAGCACGTATAAAATTTGCAGTAGAATCCCTTGTTAATGGACTTAGTAAGGAAGCACAAGTGAAATACATAAAGCTGAATTAATAATTATCGTAATTTATAGAAACGAGAGATATTATATACCAGTATAGCCGCGGTGTTATTAATTAATTCACCGTAAGTTAAGCCTCTTCAGCTTAAGAGTAACCACGTTACAACTGCCGAACATTTCGTGTTGATTGTAATTATTGGCATCTTTTAAAAGAAATCTAAATTTATATTTGCTCTAAACTCGACTTCATTATTATCCAGTGTGAGATATATATATTAATTGGTGTTTCCCGTATAATGTATCATATTTATATTATTATTATTATTATCGTATCATTATTGTTATTACCCTATAAAATGTTGTTTGTACATGACATTTACATTGCTACATTTATTGTATCTTTAACTGTTTATAATTAGTAGAGTGTATATCTATATTTGTCGAATATTTATTTGTATTTGTGCTGGTTGAGTGGAAGAGAGGGCCTTATGGCCTTAACTCTGCCAGAATAAAGTATTATTATTATTATTATTATTATTATTATTATTATTATTATTATTATTATTATTATTATTAAAAACCATTAAAGTTAAATTAAATCTACATTTCTGTCATCATTTCTCCAATAACGGAAACATAGTCGAGTCCGCACAATCCTTAAGTATACTTGAGAGAAAGTGACCCTCATTCTACCGCAACCCACTGAGCTACCCAAATTCCTCAACTAAAGGGGAATCCTTTCCATTATTCTGGCGCCCAACAAATCCCCTTCTTCACCATCGACCTTAAAACAAGGAGAACAGTAATAGTCCTGCTTCAAACGTTATTTATTACTGTTTTTGTATTATTGTTATTGTTATTATTTTATTATTTGTAGTGTTATTACTTTTACTATTATTACTGTTGTTATTTTTACTATTATTATTATTATTATTATTATTATTATTATTATTACTCACGGTTTAGGCTTATTTACTAGCCTGTTTCGGCTCCAAATTGCTGCTATTTCCATCTTTTCTTGGTATTCCCAAACTTCTTCCTCGTGGTGAATAGCTGTATGCTGCTTTTGGTATTCTATTCTCAGTTATCCTTGCTAAGTGATCTTTCCAGTTTGTTTTGTGTTTCACTATTGTTGTGTTTAATACCTCTACTTTTAGGTGTTGTCTTATTTCTGTGTTATGTTTTTTGTCTGTTCTTTGATATCTTGTTATTGTTATGAGGAATTTCATTTCAGCAGCTTGTATTCTGGCAGATTGTTGTGTGTGTCACTGTCCATGTTTCGGATCCATAAGTAATAATAGGCACTGCCATCGTCGTGTATAATTTCTTTATAGATTCTTTCCTGGCTCTATTTTTCTAAGTTCTTTTTTATGTTCCTGTTATATAATTAAACTTATTTAGTTTGTTATTTATATCTGTTTCCGCTATGTATGATATTTGGCAATTTAGGAAGTTATATCTTACCACTTGATCTATTGGTTTATTTTCTAATATTATCTTTGTCTGAACGGATAAGCGCCCTTGAAGAATTGTTATTATAAATATTATTATTATTATTATCATCAATAGTTTCATTATTATTATTATTATTATTATTATTTATTTATTATTATTATTATTATTATTATTATATAAGATACATACAGTTAAATTGGTATTGGCATGAAACAGCGCACGCCAGGTATTCGTTAGTATTTAATAAAACACAAATTTCAATAAAACTACCAAGGATCCAAATATCCTACTTCATATTTTACGAAGATCTTTTTTAGTAATAATTCAGCTTTAGATAAGAACGTATGTTTTTCTTCACAAGTCTTTATTTCCTCATGTACGAGGATTTAGAATCTGCCTGTCAAAATTGATGACGTTATAAATCAGTAGTTTGTCAACGTCCATCTTGTAGCACATAAATGAATGCATTTGGCAATTGTGCAAAATTTCTACATGAATATTACATATATAACTCAATTCTAAATGAGAGTGACTTTGAGCACAAAATAGGATTTATGTAATTCCTGGTGTGTATATATATGCGTGTAGTGACAAAGTAAGACTCTGACAGTTGTCCTGCCATAAATCCTATGATGTGAAGGATATAAATTAATGTTAGCCATCAAATGCAAGCCATGATCCTGCTCATAGTGTTAGCTGGTGGTGAGTGCATACCAATTTCTCTCCATTCATTCAATTTTCTTCGCCCCAATTACTTGTCAACAGTTGTCGTATGAACCAATGAGTCAGACTAATGTTCTTGTAGTCAAATTATCTCCGAACGACGTGTCAATACCACGCACAAACCATATTTAGTAATAGCCTTCATCAGAATAAATCGCCTGTATCAGATGTGTCAATATTGATCCACTGTCCAAAATCCTTCTTAGGAATACATAATGAACTTGCCCAGCTTCGCTCTAATTAATTTTTTTTTCATATTTTATTTATAAGTAATGTCACGAGTGATTTCCAATTCGTGAGTCGTGAATTTATCTAGAGAATTTGGAAATTAAAAGAGTGGCATTTGATAGGACTATTTAACGAATAAAATTAAGCTTTTTACTCACAAATCATACAGTTTAAATATAGTTATTTTAAAGTATTTATATATTTAATGTAAACGGCGATGTTTGAAAACAAATGACAAACATTACGTTTCATTTGTTCATCACTGCAACCAGATCATATTTATTGCCAATAGAATAGCATTATTTTAAGAATGCACCCTAGTGGAGAAAAAATTAAACACATCATTACAGGTAAATATGTCAATTATATTTTTCTCGAACATTAATTCATGGGAAATAATACGTTTAAGAAAGTGAAAACAGCGTTTTTTCTGGTATAATCAATTGCTATGAATATTTTTTCTATTATATCTCGCAAGCAGAATCTGGTTACATTCGTGCACTGTATATACAATCTGGGAGCCACTTGATAAAATGAAAGCGATAAAATGAATGATAAAATCGAGGTAAAAAACTACTGTGATTGGTCATAAATCAAAATTCATTGAAATGTGATTGGTCATTGAATACCATTTGGGGCATGAGTTAAATAGTCACAGATAATTCTATCTCGCTATAAAAATCAATTATTTGCAGAAAAAGCAGACTACACTAATTCTGAGCTAAGTTCCAGTTGTGCTGTAAACAAACTTGCATGAGGTATTACTCCGCCGAATCCTTAAATTTGGAAACCTTGGTGCTACTTTTACCTGCCATATGACTGAATTGTGTTAGGAAATGTCATCGACTGAAACATTGTTCTTAGACAAAGACGTATTTTATGGGAAATAAGATTGAATACACGGTAAGATGGTATCAATAATTAAAAACTTAAATTTCATATTTATTTATGACAAAAAAAAACTATATAGCCTATGGGCCTACCTAATCAGACGTTTACGATTTTTACATGGTGTCGATAGATACAATTTATTTGCAGTTTCATTACGAGCCGAATATATCCTCTATCGTGAATTGCCTATAAATTCTGCTGTTATTTTCAACACATCCTCAATGGTTAAAGTAGGATATTTTTCACTAAACTGTTTGAAAACTTTCAAAATAATTTATCTCAGCTTTTCATGTGTTGCTTTTTCCAATGTTTGATAAATTTTACAGAAAACGGCCATTTTGAAACAATAGAAATCCCACGTTATTCTGCATTACGCGTGCACAAGAATATAATAATGCTTATGTACCGAAATCAAGTTTTCGATACATGGATTACGTCATGCTGCGCTACTATACGTCATCGCGTCTCCATTTCTTCTGTAATCTTAGTGAACAGTGCCAAATTCTCTCCTACCTACCCCCTCCTTTCCTATTACGCGCCGTGTGCTATTTCGCATACTCCCCTCTCCCAGTGAACTCTCATATAGAGCTGTGCTTTCCAACATCAAAAATCATCATCTGTTTATCTGCCGTTGGAGTAAGGTCGATATAGCTCAGAAGAGCTTGTTTGGTTTATTAGTCCTTTAGGCCAGGGTGGGGCCACAAGGACCGTGTACCCCAGTCCTTGGCTGGACTAGTGTGTATATAATATCGTATGTATGGATTGTTAATATTGTTTTTCTATTGATGATCGATGATAGTATTTTTTTTGTTAACTTATTTTTAATGTCAAACTATTATCTTTTATTTATTTCATTGTTATATCTGACTGTTTCTTGACTCGCATTAAACTTTAGTTATCTAATTTTAAATCCTTCTGCCTATTGATTTAGTAGCTAGTCTGTATCAGATATGAAGGTAAAGTTCCAAAGCTTGCCCAAGCGTATGTGAGTTCCACTTTCCTTAAAGCTTCCACGATTATAGTCTGCGTAGCTTGCAACATATTACATTTTTAACAATTCATTAAGGAAAATTGAATGAGTCTTTGTCTTTTATGGGCCCGGGCAAATATATCTTAATTTGAGCAATCTATGTTTTCAACTCAAAGTATTTATCAACAACATTGGTGCGATCCAGCACCAACACGCGGAGCAAATTCTGGTAGCAGATCGCGTGGTTAAGGGTTCAAGTCCCGGTGTACTTATTTAATGTATTAAAATTGTAATTATACATTTTAAGATCCTCCCATATACCGGTAACTTATAGAAGTGCACTACTGTACGTAATATATTTTTTACTACCTTTATTTCGAGTGTTGCAGATCGAACTACATTTTCTATACACGATTAAAGATAAAGCCATTATTTGACCAATAAAATTACAGTCATACATCTGGTTATTTTACGTAACAATTGGAACTTCTCTCGGAAGAGGTATAGTATTGGTCGCTCCATCGGACAAAAGAAGACAGTACAGTCCATGGTTCGAGTGACACAATTATTCAAACTCAATTTCATCTTTCTTAACGGTATTTTCTGCTAGTATTCGTGTCAGGTAGCTACTCGTTATAATCAAGAGGTTGTATCATAAATGTCTGTGGTATTGCCGGAAATTTAATTCATTATCTTAGGGGTGTTCAATATAAGTACTTTTTTTACACGTTTCAGTCGTCTATGAGCACCGATAACTCTTATTTTTTGATAATTTCAAGTATTATTTTGCTCCAATATACTTCCTTCTTTTCCTCTGCGGAGAGGTCCACTTCGCTATTATTTTCTTCATGAAATGTTTGCTTCTTTTGTCTTATTCCTTACTCTTGTATTTCTCTAGATCTTTATTACCGTCTATTATACTAAGGTTTTTACTAAGAGGTGAAACTATGATTTACAAACCTTTCTTGTATTGTATCAAATATTCAAAATCGTAAGACATAGATCGTTTGTAAGTGAAGTATTTCCAAGAGGCTGTGGACAAGATATGTGGGTTGAGTTACCAAGATGAGAACGCCAAAAAATATTTTGAAATATTGCATAGTGATGAAAGTTAATATAATAATAATAATAATAATAATAATAATAATAATAATAATAATAATAATAATAATAATAATACACTCTTAACTAAGTTACATATTGAAGTAAAAGTGTCTACTGCAGGCAACAATATTTTTATAGTGTTCTGCCCTAGGGCAGGTCCTTCACTGCAATCATAAGCATTTATATGCCATCATTGCAGCTTTACTAGTCAATTATAGGTGTGGTAGCTTCCCGTTGCTTTCTACACCGTGGGGTGATGGTGGTGGTGATGATGATGGCCAGATGATTTTCGGGGACGTTTGGGCCTCAAAGCTTCCTGACATTTGTCTTACAGGTGAGGAAAAACCCCGAAAAAACCTCACCCAGGAAGATTGTTCCGACCGGGAATCGAACCCGGGCCCTCTGCGTGACAAGACAGCGCGCTATCTCGAGACCACAGCGGTGAACTCGACAATATAATACATTATAAAATCCCTGTTGTTCAGATAATGAAAATGAAGTTAGAAATGAATATATAGTAGTAGGACTTTATTAGACAAAAAAGTAAGATATTTACAATATTATTTACAAATATGGGTCGCACGGGCAGTAAGCCGTACGTGCTGTTGACAGTCCGTTACAATAAAGTAATAATTGGTACTAGTGTAAAGAAAAATAAACAAAAACAGCAATAACATTACAATTACATAAAGAAAACACAATAAAAATATTACAATTAAATAATAACACAATAGCATTATACACTAAAACATTAACATTACAATTACATAAAGAAAACACAATAATATTACAATTAAGTAATAACACAATAGCAATAACATTACAATTACATAAAGAAAACACAATAATAATATTACAATTAAATAATAACACAATAGCATTTATAAAGAAAACACAATAAAAATATTACAATTAAATAATAACACAATAGCATTATACACTAAAACATTAACATTACAATTACATAAAGAAAACACAATAATATTACAATTAAGTAATAACACAATAGCAATAACATTACAATTACATAAAGAAAACACAATAATAATATTACAATTAAATAATAACACAATAGCATTATACACTAAAACATTAACATTGCAATTACATAAAGAAAACACAATAATATTACAATTAGGTAATAACACAATAGCATTATACACTAAAAAAATATTAACATTACAATTACATAAAGAAAACACATTAATATTACAATTAAATAATAACACAACAGCATTATACACTAATTAATTTATATATAATTGTTAATAATTAATGGTATTGCATTTTGATAACATATATTTATTCATGAATGAGTGTTGTCCTTATTTTTCGCGTTTTGTCCAGAAATTTACCGAGGTTTATCCAATTTTCTGGATTTACCAATAACTCGTAGCATGCCAATCTTTCCCGATTTGAATTTAGAAATCTTACCGGTAATAACTGACGTCTCCAATATTCTAAATCATTACATTTTCCTAATATATGTATCTCATCTTCAAAAGTTCCCGCACATTGGACATATTCGCATATCGTATCATTCAGAGAGAAAAATGAATATATATATATGTCCACCGCTATGGTCTCGAGGTAGCGTGCTGCCTTGTCACGCAGCGGGCCCGGGTTCGATCCCCGGTCGGGGCAGTTTTTCTGGGTGAGGTTTTTATCGGGGTTTTTCTTCACCTGTAAGACAAATGTCAGGACAACTTTAAGGCCCAAACTGTCCCCGAAATCATAAGGCCATCATCCTTATCATTATCATCATCATCATAATCCTTCACCGATGTGGAAAGCAACGGGAACCTATCACACCTACACAATTCCCTAGTAAAGCTGCAAGCATTGCATGAAAATGCTGTGATTGCAGTGAAGGACCTGCCTTAGGGCAGAATTACTATGGATGGATATATATATATATATATATATATATATCAGAAGAAAATTAAGTATCCAACAAGCAATTAAACAAGCTTGACTTAATAATGATACACATAGAGTGTATAGAGTGTAAAACTATAAATTTTCATTAGGCGTACAAATGTTTGCAAAATTATTATGAATGTTGTTAGTATAAATTATAATATATTTAAAAATGCATTATCGGGAAGAAAGTTGTTTTACAAAATAAAATTGAACTTTTATGTAATAGGCCCTATGTTTTGTTTGATTATTTTTAATTAGTACGATACTTTTATTGTGACAAATGTTACAACACTGTTGGTTCAGAATACCTTATTTAAACCATAGTCCCATGACAAATGGGCATTAATTACAGTTGCCTGATGGTGTGTGAATTTGTTCATTCGTTCGGAAATAGAGGGTGAAGCGTCAGGCAAGTATTCAGAATTGCCGTTTACTCAGGGAACTGGCGTTTATGCCCAAACGACATCTGTGGTTATTGAACGAGGGAGATTTTTCCATGGTTTTGCTTGTCATGCAAATAGAACGCTTAATGGTGAATGCAACATGTTATGCTACTTTCTTTTAATTTGCCGCCTAAATACCTCCCTATATTTTATGAATAAATTATGAAAATATTACATCATATATTTATAGGGCAGATCATATACACCTAACTCTTAATTTATTATTTTATTTATAACGATACTCGTAAATAATAGTTAACATTATGTTTTTATTTGAAGCCAAGTTGTGAATTGTTACTTCATTTTTAAATAAATGAAGTTTTACAACATAATACATAAATTTATTTATTTATAGATTTCAGTGTTATTAATAGAGCTAGGAATTTTAGGTGAAACATTTTTTGGTGAAAAAGGTGCAAATAAAGGTGCAAATTTCCCATGTGAATTATCGTTAGAGTATCAGTACCAATTACATCAAGTAACTCACGGCACAAAATTCAGTCATGTTGTCGCATATTAAAAAGTCTGAGTAAGACAATTCCCAGAACATTATGTTATTGAAATCACAAGTCCAGAAAACTGTTAAAGCAGATATTATTCAACAACTCAAATGTTTAGAACATATCTAAAAAAGTTCAATATCTCAACTGTCTATCAGTGGTTTCGTCTAATGTAAATAATGATTTTCACTTTCTACTTGACTGATCTATTTTAATGTTTCGTCATACAGAGGTTGAAGGTATGATTTTCATCTGGGACAGAATTCCCAGTATATTTCTCCAAATATGCTTTAAAAATAGGGTTGTTAAGTTTAGAAAGAGGAATACCAGATGACACAAATGTCTTTGTTGTATCATTAAAAAAATGTATTCTTTATTTATTAAACTTGAAGAAGGCAGTACCTCACCAATAAACTGTAGTCACAGTACACATTTACTGCTTTGTAGTTCCTTAATTTTCGTGTTTTTCACTACTGCTGTGTAACACGATTGTGTTGGTGTTTTTTTATTAATTGTTATTGAAATATCTCAAACAATGCACCTCATAACAGATCTGTCACTCTGAATTCCATCTGCACTAAACTGTTTTACAAAATCACGTAGTGGAGTTCACATTTGGTTTTGGCATAGTGTATACTGGTCACTCAGGAAAATAGCAGGCCGCACAAGTTAAATATTATTTTGAACTGAAACATTTGTTTATGCACTCAACAATCTCCCTTGCTCAAACAATAGCTTTCGCATAACTGTGGTGCAGGAAGGTGTGAACTAATTTAAAAGGAATAGCCTAACAGGACTGCACTAAAGTGGAAGTAATGTGATGTGGATACTAGTAAAATTCATGGTGATTTTCCGTTGAGGTATTAGTTCACAGTAATATAATGTACGGTTAAAAACTATAATATAGTTACCTTGTAGGTCCGTCTCCTCAACTTAAGTTCTTTTAAAACTCTGTAGGCCTTTCGGGACTAGTCCCATCATCAGCAGAATGCATTAGGTCCGTTCTTGTTGACCCTTGTTGAAGCACCGACTTGGTTGAGAGAATTTTGTACAGAGGATTGTGTTGATTAGGTGTGTATTCATTGAGAATCAGGTTGCTGTTGATTTCTCTTAGGATTGCGATTTCCTCCAGTATATTTATTCTCGTTGGAATGTATTCTCTATGTACTATTGTGAGGGTGTTATCGATGTTATGCATATGATGTCCAGCTTGAATTACATGTTTTGCGTAACTTGATTTTCCTCCATTGTAAACGAAATCTCTGAAATGTTCCTTGAATCTAATGTTGAAGCTTCTGTTAGTTTTCCCAATATAGAATTTATTGCAGTCTGTACATGTTAATTTGTAGATGCCTTTATTGTCGAATTCATCTATTTCTTCGATGTTGTTGTTTATTAAATTGTTTAGTTTGTTGTCAGTTCTGTAGGATATATTAATATTCTTATCGAGCTTTTTTACTGTGTTGGCCAATTTTAATGTTTCTTTACCAGTGTACGTGAGAGTTATCCATTTTTTGTTGTCATTGGATTCTATTTCAAGTTTGGTTATGTTGGTAATGTTTTTTGTTTTGTTTATTTATAATTATATTTATTATTTGTTTGTTGTAGCCGTTAATTTTTGCCATGTGTTTGATATAATTTAATTCTTTATTATAATTGCCTTTATTTAGAGGGAGTTTTAACATCCTATTTATTAGGCTTTTGAATGTACTTATTTTATGTTGAAAAGGATGTCTCGATATATTGTTTATGGCTAGTGTGTTGCTTATCGATTTTCGATAAATGCCAATTTCTATTTTGTTGTTGAAGTTTTTTGTTAGTGTTAGGTCCAAATAGTTTATACTGTTGTTGATTTGTGTTTCATCAGTAAAGATGATTTTGTTGTGCATGTTATTTAAATCTTGAGAGATTTCTTTGTCTTTTCTATTTTCGCTGTCATAGATAATTAATACGTCGTCTACATATCTTGTGAATAATTTTATGTTGAATTTAGTAATTAGTTCTTTGAGGTGAGTATTTTCTAATTCTTGTAAGAATATTTCTGCTAGGATTTCCGAAGTGGGGCTTCCCATGGGGATTCCGTCTTCTTGGACGAAGAGTTCGTTGTTGAATTGGAAGTAATTCTGTTGCGTTATTGTTTTTATGGTGTTACTTAGTTGGTTGATGTAGTTATTTTCAAGTTTCTTGTCCATTAATTTTTGTTTTATTATATCTATTGTTTCATTTATTGGGATGTTGGTGTATAAGTCTTATATCAAATGACGTCATTTTTGTGTTTTTGTTGATTTCTAGGTTATGTATTTTTTCTGCCAAGTCGTATGAGTTTTTAATTGTGAATTGATTATCTGAATTGATGTCTTCTTTTATTTTTTCGGTAATGAATTTAGAAATTTTGTAGTTGGGTGCACTTATGCAAGAGTATAAAAGAGTTTTAAAAGAACTTAAGTTGAGAAGACGGACCTACAAGGTAACTATATTATAGTTTTTAACCGTACATTATATTACAATGTGATGTGGACTGATACCACACATCATTACCAACCCTTGAAAGCGTATTTGAAGAAATGTAAAAAAAAAATTTACACATTATTTTGGGAATACAATGCTGCTAACAGACAAAAAAGGTTTAAAAAAGTGCAAAATGTGCTTGCATTGATAAAAAGGTGCAAAAAAGTGCTATCATTGAAAAAAGGTGCAAAAAGATGCAACTGAAACACATTTAGGGACATTTGTTTAATGATTTCTTTGCAAGACAACCTAATTTGAGCATTGTAGTAACACAATAAAATTAAGGTGCAGCACCTAAAATTCCTAGCTCTAGTTATTAACCATTATGAGACTAGTGTAAGCACTTCTTGTCTCAAAATATTCGTTTCCATTCCATTAAGACAGTTTAGCCTCTCAATTTATAGGAACATTTACGTGCCACACGCCATCCGGGCCATATAATGACACGATCTGTCGGGATAAGGATTTTAACTATGGATCACACACATACTTTTTCTGACCACATAAGCGCATAGGGGGCCTCCCAGAATGAGTGATCTGCTCAATGCCAGGGGCTCTTCAGAGACAATGCAACATCTCATGCTAGGAATGTATGTAGAATGTAAGTCCGCTCTGGGATGAACATTGGTATTCAATAGCCCCAGTGAGTTAAATAAAAAAATATGAACTTAACATTAGTGGTATAGAAGTACCTTTAAAGAACTTTTTATTTTTCCTCAGTTTCTTGCATATTCATTTATACTCTGATCCTATCATTTGTAGTATATCTTACTGCTTTAAAAATCTCATGTAACAAAAACAATCTCATCAGTTTATAATTATTGGAGATGGATTACATAACAATTTTGATTAAACCGATTGGCTATTCTTTAGAACATATAATGCGACTTTTTTTAATTCCTCCATAAACTCCTCTCAAATTTTATTCTTAGGGTTCCATTTTTTCAAATTATTTCCTATCATTTACAATGACTTTTACTTTTTTCTAACGGTTATTTCAATATATTTTTCTATGATATTTAACTACATACGTAGCATGAAGACGTAGCAGCCATATTGATTTTAACGAATATTCTATACAACAACATAGACTGTTCCAGTGCAGCCAACATAGAGTATGTACTAATTAACTGTACACATATACTTCAGAATATCATAAATATTTATTTTTGGGCGTTGATTTCTTTCACAGATTAGGGTGCTTAAATTGCGTTAGATTAGCTTTTAGGTTCATCTTCACAGGTTAGAGTACTTAAATTGCGTTAGGTTAGTTTTTTCTAATGCCACCAGGTTGTCTGTTATGACATTTCTGGATTTCTCCCCTGGCTTTGGTAGGATTGTAATCCATTTCTTAGGTTGGGACATCTTGAAGGCGGATTTACTTTACCCCGATGATATGATGGGTGATAAATGATAATGAAACGCCCGGAGAGTCCTTAGCTTAATCTTAACCTAAATTCCAGACCATGGGCAACCACAGGAATAATTACCTTTAAGGAAAATGTCCTATGGTTTGACCGGGCATCGAACCCAGGATATCATGAACTGTAGTCAGAAACGCTGACCACTAGTCCAAGAAGCCGGTCAGGTTAGCATTTAGGTCCGTTAAATATCGTGTACATGTTGGCAGCATCTCGTGATTTCATAGTGTAAACAGCTTCGCGTTTGTTAGCGCATGCGCATAGTGTATGATTGGAAATTAGAAAAAAAAATTCGCGCCATAAGTTGTAAATAATCCCCGAAGTACCTTTATTTGTTTACTTTTCCACAGTTTTCCTCATATTCATTTATACTCTATCTACTCTTATCCATTCATTTGTTTTATTTTTTTATTGCTTTAAAAATCTCATGTAACATAAATGCATTCTTATCAGTTTATAATTAATTGGAGATGGATTACAAAAAAAATTCGATTAAACCGATTAATTATTAAATTAAATGGTAATAAATAGGTTAATTTTTAAATTTCTTACATAACAGAAGCATGGATGTGGACTTCATAAAACCTGAATTCAAATTATTGAAGTTCTATTGGCCATTTTATCACACAATGTTACTTACTATAATTGTTTACTATTTTATATAATAGTCCACAGGTGTGGTCTAGAGGTAGCGTGCTGTCTTGTCACGCAGCAGGCCCGGGTTCGATCTCCGGTCGGGACAGTTTTTGTGGGTGAGGTTTTTATGGGGGTTTTTCCTCAACTGTAAGACAAATGTCAGGAAAACGTTAAGGCCCAAACGGTCCCCGAAATCATATGGCCATCATCATCATCTTCATCTTCATCCTTCACCGGTATGGAAAGTAACGGGAAGCTACCACACCTATAATTCCCCAGTAAAGCTGCAAAGCATAGCATGAAAATGCTATGATTGCAGTGAAAGACCTGCCCTCGGGCTGAATTACTATGGATGGATTATATAATACAAAGGTCTACTTAATGAATAATGGATAGTGAAAGAGTACGTTTCAATCTGATATGTTTTCATGAAAGTAAAACCACTTAAAATTCTTGTCAATTATTTATATACGTTTTCAAGAATGAAGTAAACAATTTTTTTAAATATATGAGGAGACTCTCATAGTACAAGAATGTCGGGACTTTTTATCTGATGGTACCCCTGAATACACAATTCAAACTTGTTTATGGGTGTAGTATCTGTTGAAAATATAAGATCATAATTCACATTTTTTGCTGCACTAGTGGATGCATATTATTTTTAACTATTTACTTAATTGATGTATAGCATTGTAGGTCGGTGTTTATGTCTGAAGGAAACACATATTTTACAAACTTGTTCCGTTCTTCTTTTTTTTTTTATTAAGGTTGTTAGAAAATGATGACTCTAGCAACTTGGTGTTGGATATTGTTGTAAGTCACAAGGTTAGAAAATTGGGACTGTTAGCTTTGAGTGTGTATTGTGGGTGGGTTTTGAGGAGAAACTATGTTTGGGGCACAAGGATGGAACGTGTTATATCTCTTCAGCATCTGGAGTTTGTCTCTGTATAAGAGATGCTTCTCTTTCTTTGCCGATGTCATTTTCATCATCGTCATAGTCTTTCTCCTTCACTTGGCTTCAAAAGAATTATGAGATACCTACAGCACGCCTAGACACGGTCATATTTCTAGACAGCTGAATCAGACAGCCATATATATATATATATATATATATATATATATATGTAGTAGTAGTAGTAGTAGTAGTAGTAGTAGTAGTAGTAGTAGTAGTAGTAGTAGTAGTAGTAGTAGTAGTAGTAGTAGTAGTAGTAGGACTTTATTAGACAAAAAGTAAGATATTTACAATATTATTTACAAATTTACAAATATGGGTCGCACGGGCAGTAAGCCGTACGTGCTGTTGACAGTCCGTTACAATAAAGTGATAATTGGCACTAGTGTAAAGAAAAATAAACAACAAAAAAAAGCAGTAACATTACTTACATAAAGAAAACACAATAATAATATTACAATTAAATAATAACACAATAGCATTATACACTAAAAAAACATTAACATTACAATTACATAAAGAAAACACAATAATATTACAATTAAATAATAACACAGTCCGATGTTTCAGGGTCCCCTTCCGAGGGTTATACTGCTATATATATATTATTCACAAATATATTTTTAAATGTTCTGAAGTTCAAAGTCGATTTTGCTAAACTAGTTTTTACCAGGTTCGATGGGTTTTACAGGACATAAACATTTAAGGATAATGATAATCAGTAACTAACTGGCGCTATCGATCCCGTAGGTTCATGGTCGCGCGGACATAAACTCTCCACACGTCCCTATATACTGAGCTGTTTTCCTTTCATTCTCTGTATAATCTTCTTCCCTCAAATCATGATTAATTTTATTCTCCCACCTTATTCTTAGTCTATCAATTCGGCGTTTTCCCTCTGGTTTTCCTACAAGAAACATCCATGCTCCCTCTTTCATTCGCCATTTGTACTACATGTCTTGCCCATGGCAGTCAACGAGACTTTACTCTTCTTATTACATCTGCTTTTCTTTATAGCTCACTGTTAAGTATTCTTCTCCATTCGCCTGCCCGTTCATCTATCTATCTTTGGTTCAATAAGTTTTGTAAGGAATAATAATACTAATAACAATAACATTAATAATACTATTTTATTTATATACAAATTTTCAATGTTTACACACCTTTCAGTATCTATAGTTATATTTTCCTACTCCACTCCAGTCCTCTTGTTCTCATTCCAGTAATAATAATAATAATAATAATAATAATAATAATAATAATAATAATAATATAATTATAATAATAATAATAATAATTTTAATTGATGTCACCAGACTGTCGTTACGGCATTTCTGGTATTCTCATTACTGGCATGGAGTACTTGTAATCCATCATGAGATTGGGGCGCCAAAAAGGCGGGGTTACGCAGTCCCGATGATATGAAATATGATGATGATGATGATGATGATGGTGGTTGTGGTGGTGGTGGTGGTGGTGGTATAGAGGCGCCAGGAGAGACCTTAAACCAAACTTAATCCAATGAGACGAATATGATGATGGCCAGATGATGTTTTGAAACAGTTCGGACCTTAAAATTTTCGTACATTTGTCTTACAGGTGAGGAAACAGGTACAGAAAGGTGTGTAAACTTTGAAAATCTGTATATAAATAAAACATATTATTATTATTGTTATTATTATTATTATTATTATTATTATTAGATTCTTCTTAAATTATAGTTTATTATAAAACTCGTAAATGTCACATATATTTCTTCTTGCAGATAATATAACAGCTTGAAGAACAAAAATGTGCTATGTTACACACATTTACTGGCGGAATTAAAATTTTATAGGTATTTGATGTGATACAGACAACATTCGTTAGTTTTAATATTAACTGCTTTGTTTTTCTACGGTCGAATTCTTTATGGCTTTCAGGACTATACGAGAAGGTTATTACAGTAAGGGCGGTGTTTATCTGTCAACAACTTGAGTGTTGCAGTTATTTTGGAATACTGACATTAGGGTAAGAAGTGGAAACCCTTAACATTCCACTTGAGCTGTTAGATGTTCACAAAGCTGTGTAATCTATGAGCATTTTTTGTTGTGTGACTCCCAATTATTGCAGTTCCAATTCAAGTAAAGTATTTATAGGCATATAGGAATTCAAGTATCAGGAACACTTCTTAATCATAATTTGTAGGATTTTCATCCTGTTTATTTCCAAAATCACTCCTCGGAGGAAGATGTATTGGATGTGCATTTACTGTCTATCCATCTCTTGACTGGTCTTCATCTTGTTCTTCTCCCGTCCATTGGTCTGTATTCTAGGAACAGTAAGTACACATTGAAATTAGGTGAAGAAAGAAATTAAACATAGGCTCAACTCTGGAAACACTTGCTATTATGCATTATAAGGACTCTTGTAGAGAATGTGATAACTTTAATATATCAACTGAAATGACCAAAAGTGTAGTTAATGACGATGAATTCTGAACGCTTCATATACCGAGATTCGTAAAGAAAAATAAAAAATTGCGTCCGCTAGACGGATTTTTAAATTTTCGCTTCAGGTTAACCCCTACTTCTAACAGTCGCGATTTTATTGTTTAGCGAACTGTAGTTACTTTTTTACTTAAATTATATGACTAGTTTGATCCGTAAAAAAGACACAAAAAATTCTGGGGTCGTAATATAAGTTTTAAAACAAAAACAAATAATACAATAATGAGAAGTATAATTGACACATGCAGTAGAAACATGGAGATTGAAATCAAGTACAATAAGTAAATTATATTCTGCAATAATAGATTTTCAGAGGTATTTAGTTGAATTTCTAAAAGAAATAAAATTAATGGTGAAAATATTAGTGTGGAAAAATCAAGTTAGTAATTTTCATTTAAAATATTTAATAGACAGAGCAAGCATTAAACAACAAACTGTGAAAAAAATACATCTCTATCTTTAATGGTTCAGGAGCTGAGTGAACCAAAATATCGACAATTTAATCGGTCCAGTCCTTTAGGCACTTTTTAATTTCTGGTTTCTTGAGTCCACCGCTGTGGTCTCAAGGTAGCGTGCTGTCTCGATCCCCGGTCGGGACACTCTTTCTGGGTGAGGTTTTAGTCGGGGTTTTTCCTCAACTGTAGGACAAATGTCAGGAAAACTTTAAGGCCCAACGGTCCCCAAAATCATATGGCCATCGCAATCATCAGCATTCATATTCATCTTAGATTAAGTGTAGGATTAGGGTCTCTTCTGGCGCACCACTATCATCATCATCCATCATATCATCTGGGCAACGTAACCCCGCCTTCCAGGCGCCCCAACCTCAGAAGTGGGTTACAATTACGCCATTGCCAGGAGAGAATACCTGAAATGTCTAAAACGACAAAAACTGGTGGCATTAAAAAAGCATTGTGGAGATAATGCATATCTAACGTAATTCTTACTTGGCGCACCATAAATAATCATACTTACTCACTGGTACTATCGTACCCGAGGTTCATGGCCGCGCGGACATAAGCTCTCCATACATCCCTATCCTGAGCTAAAGTTTTCTAATCATTCCCTTATAATCTACTTCCCTCAAATCATAGTTAATGTTATTCTCCCACCTCATTCTTGGTCTACCAACTAGGCGTTTTCCCTCTGGCTTTCCTACAAGGAGCTTCCATGCAAGTCTTCCATTCCCCATAGTTGCAACATGTCCTGCCCATCGCAGTCTACGAGACTTAACTGTTCTTATTATATCTGGCTTCCTATAAAGACCATGTAGTTCATTGTTATGTAGTCTTCTCCATTCACCTGTCTGTTCATCTCTCTTTGGTCCAAAAAATTTCCTAAGTTCTTTATTCTCAAATACTTGTAATATCCTTTCCTCTCTTAAAGTAAGAGTCCATGTTTCGCACCCATATAATATAACTGGTAGAATAATAGTTTTATATATTTTCAGTTTAACGTTTTTTGAAAGGAGTTGGGACATCAAGAGTCTATGCAATGCATAATAGCACGCATTTCCAGAATTGAGCCTATGTTTAATTTATTTGTGCATCTCATTCCTATTTGTTATTATTGTTCCTAGGTATTTGAATTCAGCCACTTCCTCAAAATTTCCCTCATTTGTCATTAGCTGTCCATTTCCATTATATCATGTATTTCTACGTGCGACCATATATTTAGTTTTATTGCTATTTACTTCCAGTCCTAATTTCTTAGTGTTACTCAATAGCGTGTGCGTGTTGTCCTTTAGTATCTCCTCGCTATCGGCCAACAATACTACATCGTCAGCATAAACTAACAGCTTATTAATACCATTGAGTTGTAAGCCTTCCTCATTCTCTAATGATTTAATGGCATGCTCTAGTACAAAATTAAATAATAGAGGAGATAGTGCATCTCCTTGCTTCAACCCATTCTGGATTTCAAAAGTGTCCGAAAACTGTTTGCCTACACGCACCCTACTCTTTGTGCCATTTAGACACATTCGTATTAAATAATCATAGATATAATATTTAAACTGAAGTTATAGGATATATAAGTTTAGATTTTTTAAACGTGATTCTAAAGTTAGTAGCCCCTGATTTTCTGTGGTAGATAATTTCAGCTGCGGGAAGTGGAAATAGTGTAGCTATATCTAGTGAAGAGATGTTCTATATTGAAGTTAAATTTAAAAATAATTAAACTTAGCATTATAAAAAAATAACTTCCCAATCGATAAAAAGTTACGGCAAAGTTAATATTGAGAAGAAATTTCAAATATTAAGTCTCGAGATTTTTCTTGCTTTACTAGTAATATCACAGTAATATTGAAATTAATAAAATCGGGCTTGCTGTTAGTTAATAAAACTAAATAAAAAAATTCCCTGTACAGCTCTTGGTGAACTTTTATACACATTATAACAGGATCGCTTCTATTAAGAAAACATGATGTGATTTGTTCAGTGCCGTATCAACTAATAACACTGAAATGAATACACGGGGTTTTCATACAGAGGAAAATTTGTACCTTCTTCTGTATAGGCTTAAACTCCAAGCGCTACAGGTCTAGAAGGCCCTTAGCCTACCAGCCGGATGCTGGCCTCACATCCACATGTGTTAATCACAGAGGTAGACGATCATTTAGCCAGTGTAGGGGTGACATGTGATCAGCATGTCGGGTTCCCCACCCGTTATAGCTGGTCTTCTCAACCTGGAGTCGCTACTTATTGTAGCTACCCAAATACCCCACGATGCTGGGTGGGCACCGGTCCCATACTGGCCGAAATTCCATGAGAAAAATTTCTTTCGCCATGGGGACTCTGATCAGCGCAAGTCCCTTAGCGATAAGGCTTCTTGCCTTAATCACTTGGCTACGGCGCGGGACTCTATATTGCCTAAGTAGCACAATGGTAGTGCGTCAGCGAGTAAAACCGAAATCTTTAGTTCAACTGGCCTAAATTCCATGAAAAAATTATTTCCCCATGAAGACTCGAACCAGCGCAAAGTCCCTTAGCTCTGTGACAAAGCATCTTGGCTTAACCACTCGGCTATGGCGTTGGACATATCAATCAGTCATCTTATAATTAGGGCATTTTCCTCTCCTAGCCCTATTCATAAAGGTAATGTCTCTTTGCCTTCGTGGTCATATGGAGTCTTAAATTGTATCTTACAAAGTTTCCGTTCATATCTATCCTATTCTCATGTAATCACTTTTTGTCTGATTTAGTTTCTAAACAGTTCTAGTTCGAGAGATTTTTATTAGGCAATAGTTTTATTATGTATTGAATATTAACATATTGCCGACAACTCGGCTGACATCAAGTGCCGATTGTCCAGAAAAAGTGGGAGCCTTAACCTCCCAGTACCTCATGGACCTCCTGAGGCCTGTAGTGGGATCACTTTACTATTATAATTACACTATAACCAGGCCATTAATTACCCCAGTTTCCTTCCTTAGTTTCCACCAGGTTCATATATTTTTTAGCCACGTTCCACCAACTATTCATGCCCAGTTTCTTTGTCCTCCAACACTAGCTCAATCTGCATTCTTGCTTATTATTATAAGGCGTTATATAATATTATGTTACGACAGTGAGACCTGGACAATTCGTAGTGTAGACTAACAAAGATTAACTGCGGCAGAAATGAAATTTATGAGACACACTGCAGGTTACTCAAGAACAGACCATAAAAGGAATTCTGAGATTCTCAAAGAATTACAAACAGAATCAATCATGTACAAAATAGAAACAACTGGAAATCTCACTTAATAAGAATGAGCCGAACACGAATACCACGTCAAATCTTAAATTACCAGCTACCAGGCAAGAGATCCTTGGGCAGACCGTTCAAACGTTGGATTGAGACCGTAACAGACCCCTTCTATCACATGAAAGGAAGAAGAAGAAGTAGAAAAAGAAGACGAATTATAAGGTAGGAGTGGAGTAGTGGTTATGTTCCTTGCTTCTGGTCCCGAGGATCGCGGACTCAAACCCGGTAGGGGTCGATGGATTCTTTTAAGATGGAAAAATCCAAGGAGCAAGTCCTCCGTGAGGGACTTTAAGCCTAGGGCTCAGAGTCTGAAGATATTCAGGCACGTAAAAGAACAGCAAGTCTGAATAAAAGGCCTCTGTGCAAAATTTACCGACCTTCTTGATCGTAGTAGGCCTAATACTTTAGTTCCTTACTAGATGTCTCAATGTGTCGCTATGTTGACTGCATACCATTCATGGCATAACATAGGTGTAACTAAATTAACTTGGTATATTATATAGCTGGCTTAACTTGGTAAAGAGAGAGATGGAGATGTAAGGGTAGATCCTTGACCGATTTCGCCCAGTTACAAAAGATAGAACCCACCCTGTTGTCAGTTTTCGAAACATTCCTGGGATTTTTCCTCTTCCCCTATTAACACCTGTTGAAGAAACATGGACAACACTGGTGCGAGTGAGAGAGGTGAGTACAGCTGTCTCTTTCTACAAATTTCTTGCCAAGTTAACTCCTAATAAAAGAGAGGTTAAAGCCCAATATTGGGCTGTTCCGTCATTGTAGATGTAAAAAGTATCATGTAAGGTTTCTACAGTAAATGGATTTATATTTCTACTTAATTATGTTCTTCTTGTAGTTTCTTTTATTTTTAGTATTACAAAAAAGAAAAGGCTTTCTTAGTTTTATACTTCCGTTCTCAATTTTCTCTCCTCTTTGGAATTTTGTTATGTATTGATGCAGACAGTAGTAGGTAAAGATTAATAATATACACTGTAAAAGTGCCATTTATAACAAGGTTTGTTTACATGTGCTGAGATATAACATGTGAATCCACTTTTCATGTAATACAGGACTCGTTAAGAAAACAAGATGCTATAGACAAGAATATTTTCATTTACCACGTGTTTGGCAGCTCTGGATACAAGATTAGTAAGATGGAGGAAACAGAACTCCGGATTTTCTTGGAAACCTGCTTTCCATCATTCGTCGCTGACAACGTTCTTTCACTTCTGTCTAGAGTTTCTTCACACTTCTTACTATATTCTACTTTTTTCTATTTTTTCTTCTTCCTTGCATACTTTGTCTTCTTTTGAAGTTTGGTGATTGACAAGAGATGTGGGCTCAAAGTAAAACATTCCACAAAATTAGTACATTTAGATCGCCCAGCAAGACACTTCAGAACTTTGTGTAAAGTGTGTTACAAATTAAAAGAACTGAGGCGGAAGAAAACATCAAACTAAATATAAAGTCGCGTATGAGAATGGACATAAAAAAATATTAGGGGAAATATTGAAGAAGGGGCGAAGTATAAACATCTATAGGCCTATATATAAAAATCAATTGCCGTGCTTTAGTCTCGCAGAAACTCGAAAATGGTTCGACCGATTTTGATGAAATCTTTTGTGTGTATCTGATTTGGTCCCTCGAGGGCTTAAATTTACCCACTAAAACCATTAGGTGTAGGAGTGCACCTGAAGTGAAAACTTAAAAATCGCACTAACGGTCGCAATGTTCGATGTTTCACAACGAAACTCAGTATATCAGGTGGGCATTATCCCAAAATGAGCGAAATCCGACAATTAAATGTGGAGGTTTACCTGAAACCCGAAATTAAAAACTACCTAAACGACTAGACCATTTTGTGTGTATTTGAGAGGGTCCCTGAATGTTTTATATTCAAAATTGGACCCTATAAAACAATTCGGTGTAGGAGTTCACCTGAAGTGAAAATTTAAAAAATCGCACTAGCCGTCACAATGTTCGATATTTCACAACGAAATGCAGTGTATCCTATAAAAATAAACGGAGGTAGGTATTATCAAAAAATGAGCGAATTCTGACAATTTGAAGTGGAGGATTTACCGGAAATCCGAAATTAAAAACTAACAACCGTCATGTTTGGTTCGTCTCAACGTATACCATACAATTTAATTAGCATTTAGTGTTTAATTTATTTAGGAGTAGCAAAGCATGCCGGGTATTAGCTAGTCTGGGAATAAAAATTACAATAATTATGTGTGTCTTAGTGCTTTATAATAGTTGTTTTATAGTTAAGATAAGGTAGATGTAATGAATTTCATATTATCTCTGCTGTATTTAAATTGCAAAATGACTACGGTATTAATTACATCAATCAAATGTTTCCAATCAAAAATCAGAACATAGTAAACCACATAAGACCTCAGAATTGGTTGGCTTGGACATTTGATAAGAATGGATGATCAGAGACTGGGCTAAAAACTCTACAAATGGAAAACTATAGGAGGCAGAGCTGTTGGAAGACCGAAGATCAAATGGGAGGATGACACATTGAACGATCTAAGGAAAATGAATGTGACTAGTTTGAATATGGCAAGAGACAGATTGGCATGGAGGAAGATTGTTGAGAAGGCCAAGACTTTCACCTTTGAAGTTATCGTGCCTGAAGATGATGATGATGATAAAATATTTCCAATTAACAAAATTAACTCTTTAACACAGTTTAGTTTGTATGAGAACTGAAATAGAAATTATATTCGTTAATTTTTCCCGTGAAACTCCTACACGGGCAATAACTATAAATCACCCTTCATAAATATTTTTAATTTCTTTAGAGCAACTTAAATGGAAATTATCATAAGTAATGCCACGAGTGATTTCCAATTTATCTAGAGAATTTGCAAATCAAGAGTGGCATTTGTTAGGACTATTTAACAAATAAAATTAAGCTGTTTACTCACAAATCATTATTTAACTATAGTTATTTTAAAATATTTATACATTTAATATAAACGGCGATGTTTGAAAACAAATGAGAAACGATAGGTACGCTTCATCTGCTTCTTTTGTTTATCACTGCAACCAGATCATACTATTTATTGCCAAAGGAACGCAATATTGTAAGGATGCTCTCTAGTGGAGAAAAAATGAAACACATCAAACTGTATATTAATTCATTTCTGATGTCGTATGATGTAAATATGACAATTATATTTTTCTGGATTGTTACCTGGGAAAAAATACATTTAAGAAAGTGCAAACAGTGGTTTCTTTTTTTAGTGGTATAATCAATTCCTACAAATGTTTTTATATTAACTCCCGCATGCGGCATGTGTTGACATTCATGCACTATATATACAATCTGGTAGCCGTGTTTCTCACAGGCTCAGTCACTGCAAAATAATAGTCAGACCTGTTCAGAATATTAAAAAGGAGGAGCTTTCTTTAATATGGTAATTATAACACTGATAAATATTTCGTGAAACACGACTCTGATTGGTTGTAAAACAGAAATCATTGAAACGTGATTGGTCATTGATTCCCATTTGGGGCATGAGTTAAATAGTCAAGGATATTCACCAGAATAAGATTTCCTCTGTTTTCTACGTCAATAGCCAACATACTGACCAATTTTTGCCGTCGGCTTCCACCAAATATACGGAATAACAGAACAACTTTATAGATTAGAAATATTTCATTAGGAGTTTGATTGATAAACTTTAAAACAACTTTTCTTGTTAGAGCATTCGATTTCCGAGCTTCGTATCCTTTCGAGCATAGCTTTAAACATTCAACTAACTTACAGAATTTGCCAATATTCAAATTCCTCTTTACTATTAAAGTGTCTTTTAACATTGAGAATTTTATCCACAATGAGTTCGGTGAAAATGAACTTGCCTGATACTCTAACAACAGTTTCATTAACAACATCCACGTGTCTTTCATCCACTTCACAAAAATATCATAGGCTCACAAAAATATCATAGGCTACTCCTTATAGTGTATTTTTCTAGATTTTTCGGGCAGCAAACTTTGTGCAGCTTTTCTTGCCAATTCACAAATTTCTGCTGAAACATTTGAATATTCTTCCATTTTTAATTTATTATTGAATAAACAAACTTCCTAGATACAAATCCTTTAGCAGCAAAGTTATATGTTGAATATAAAACTCTTATTCTACTTCCATCACAGTAGCCTCTGCTCGCTCCTGGAATTTCCTTCCTCAAGATATCAGGGGTTGCCGCACACTTGGCACTTTTAAGTCACGCTTATGCAGTTACCTGTTTTCTAATAATTAATTTCTCTTTATTTATTTATTTAAATTTATACTACGTCATTAATAATCTTTTTCTCGTTTTTTTATATATCTTGTACATATTATATATTTAATTCGTTAAATTTAGAGTAAATCAAAATACATTATAGATTTTTTTTCCCCAAATGCCCCAGGTTTGTCTTTCGACATTCCTGGTTTCTCTCCTGGCATGGCGTACTTGTAACCCACTTCTGAGGTTGGGGCGCCTGGAAGGCGGGGTTACGTTGCCCCGATGATATGATGGGTGATGATGATAATGGTGCGCTAGGAGAGTCCCTAATCCTAAGCTTAACCTAAGATGATAATGAATGATGATGATTGCGATGGCCATATGATTTCGGGGACCGTTTGGGCCTTAAAGTGTTCCTGACATTTGTCTTACAGGTGAGGAAAAACCCCGATAAAAACCTCACCCAGAAAAACTGTCCCGACCGGAGATCGAACCCAGGCCCGCTGCGTGACAAGGCAGCACGCTACCCCGAGACCCACAGCGGTGGACACATTATAGATATTAATTGTATTGTATTTATAACATGTAATCGTTTATGTATATTGTAATTTAGATGTAAGACTTTTTTTTATTTTTTGAAACCTGGTTAAGTGGCAGACAAGGCCTAAAGGCCTTAACTCTGCCAGGTAAAATAAATATATTATTATAAAAAAGCGACGACCAAATAATTGACTTATGTGTATTCATGTTTTAATAACCATTTCATTTCTTTTCCTTATAAAGTAGGCCCCTACTAAGAGAAAAAAATATGTATGCACCAAGGGTATTAGTGTCCTCCTCCGACGAGTTTATCACTGGGAGGTAGGGTATTCTTGATATTCGGTTTACTACCCTTGCAGGTAGTTTCATTTGTTCCTACAGCCGAGTCGAAGGGAAGTATTTTTTCATTCACAGATATGCAGTTTTCAGTTTGCGGTTTTGAATAGGTCTAAAGCATAATGATTTCGTAAATAGGACGAATGTTTTCAATATGATTGTACTTCCTTCCTGACTGGTTTTGTCACCCAGTATCCATCCCCACACCACATTCCTTTAAGAGCTAAAAACTCGTCGAAGGAGGACAGTAGTAGTTATTGTACCCTTGATATTGATTTATCAAGCCTCAGGCCAAAGACCCTCGGCATAATAGCCATAATAATACCCTTGGTATCTAAATAAATTAAACATAGGATCAAATCCAGAAACGCATGTTGTAAGGCAATACAGTGACGCATGTCACTGCAACTTTTCTTAAAAATATTAAATTGTATATATAGATGTTATAACTATATTTTTGACATTTGGCAATGAAGGCAAATATGATATGAAAAGAAAAATGAATGCTTGAGTCGGGATTTGGACCCGAGTCTCTAAACTCTGTACGTTTAGCGCTCTAACGACCTCAGCTACCCAAGTATTCCAACACTAACATACATTTTTCTTACATATGAAGTATTCTCAATTCACACAAGAGGTAGCAGGAAGTCGTTCCAACTGACATCTAGTGGCCACCATAACAAGTAAGCAAATTTTTAAAGAGAATATTTACTTTATAGCAGTAACGCTTGTATATTTAGTTGTTTATTTAGTTATAACATCTAAATATACAATCGTTACTGCTATAAAGTAAATATCTTTTAGGAATAATGGAGAGAATATGCCCAGTAGGAAGGCGGGAGAATAATGTTAACAATGGATTGAGGGACTTCGATAAAATAGGGAATGATTTGATATTATTATTTTAGGATAGGGATATATGGGAGTTAATATCGTTACAAGTTTCCAGGCCCTTCTTTCATTCCTCACTCGTGCCATATAACCTCCCTATCCAGTCTAAAATAGTTAACGGGGTGTTTTATATATCTTATACCTCACTGTTATGTAATTTTCTCCATTCAACTGTTTACACGTCTAACTAGCTAACTCACTGGCACTATCGAACCCGTGGGTTCATAGCCGCACGGACATAAGTCCTCCACGCATCCATATCCTGAACTAATGTTTTCCAATCATCTCCTGTACTTTTACTTTCCTCAAATCGTAGTTAATGTTATTCACCTTCCTCATTCTTGGTCTGCCAATTGGGAGTTTTCGCTCTGATTTTTCTACAAAAAACTTCCATGCCCCTCTTTCATTCCGGATTCGTACAACATGTTCTGTCCATCGCAGTTTACGAGACTTAACTGTTCTTATTATACTTGGTTTCTTATGTATATCATCTAGCCTACTATTAAATACTCTTCTCCATTCGCCTGCCCAACTTTTTTTTTTGTCCAAACATTTTCTTCTCGTATACTCTTAATATTTTCTCCTTCCTTATAGTAAGAGTCCATGTTTCGCATCCTTATAATATAACTGGGAAAATAGCAGATTTATATATTTTACTTGTTTTGCGTCCACGTAACATTATTGGAAGAATCCCCGTTTTATGCTCGTATAACTTATATATTCTTGTTATCACTGAAGTTAATTAAGGTTCAATTTTCATAATAAAGGATTTATAGATTACTAATTTTTGGATTCACAGAATGCTGGTAATTAATATGATAAATGTGTAATATTTCGTTATCGCTAATTTCAGGAGAAAACATATTATGTGAATAGTTAATAATATCAGTTGCATCTGTGGGATGCAATTATTTACACATTTACCCCGTTCTTTCAGTCAGAGAATTAATTATTATTAGAGAATGTGTTTTATATATAATGGATTCCATACAACCATCATAATTAAATCATACTTTATCCAATATGTTTTTATTTCGCTATATCTAGAAGCTTTGCGTGTTCTGTACCGGCTTGTTTTTATAAACTACTCATTGTGCAAGAATTAGTAATAAAATATCAATTTAAATCTTGAATCACATTATTCACTAACATGAGGGAGTTGTAAAAATTAATTGAATTAATTACCAGCTTAAATTTTAATTCCCTTCTTATGACTGCTAAATCACAGTTGTAATATTGTAAATCAATGCTTTTTTTTCTTTCGTGTGTTTTAATCAGCTAATAAATACAATACACAACACACATAGGCTATATGTAACCCTTGAAAGGATTTCAAAACAAATAATTTTAAATAATGAATAATTAATTTCTGACCATACCTTTTCCGAGCTAAGTTTGAGTTGTAATGTAAAAAAACAGATGTATGACTGCATTTTCATTGGTCGAATAATGGTTTTATCTTTAAGCGTGCAAGAAAATATAGTTAGCTCTCTAACACTCGAAATAAAGGAAATAAAAATAATATCTTGCACATGTCTATACATGTTATATGGTAGAATTTTAAAGTACATAATTACAATTTTAATATATTAAGAAACATTATTAATTCTTACGCACGCGCAGTGCAGAATATGTTTTGATTTCTATCCATTCAAAATGACAATTTTGTGGATTTTTTTTAAAACATTGTAAATGAAACAATTTGAAGGAGAGAAACAAATTATTTTGAATGTTTTTCAAACAGTTTAGTGAAAAAAAAATCCTCTATTAGCCATTGAGGATATGGTGCAAAATAACAGCAGAATTTACAGGTGAATCTGATCGAATGAAATTCCAAATAAAGTATATCATGGAAAAAGCGTAAATATCTGATTAGGTAGGCCCATATATATTTTTTGTCATAATTAAGAAATGGAAGTACCTAATTTTTGGTATATTCTTATCTTGTATTTAGTCTTATTTCCCATAAATTATACGTTGCCTAAGATGAATGTTTCTATCGATGACAATTTCGTATACAATTCAGTCATATGGCGGATTAAACTAGCACCACGATTCCCCCAATAGACGGAGTCGGCGGAATAATATTTTATGCAAGTTTGTTTACAGTACAGCTGGAATTTAGCTCGAAAATAGTATAGTATTTAACTCCAATCTTATTAAGCCTTACAACCCTTTTCAGAAAAAGACAATTTTTAATTATCTTCGAAAATAGTAGGCCTATAGTATTTAACTCCAATCTTATTAAGCCTTACAGCCCTTTTCAGAAAAAGACAATTTTTAATTATCTTCAATAGATTTGAAATGTCCCCTGCTGTGGTCTCGAGATAGCGTGCTGCCTTGTCACGCAGCGGGCCCGGGTTCGATTCCCGGTTGGGACAGGCTCTTGGGTGAGGTTTTTTCAGGGTTTTTCCTTAAGACAAATGTCAGGAAGCTTAGGGCCCAACGGTCCCCGAAAATCATCCGGCCATCACCATCTTCCTTATCAATATCATCATCCTTCATCGGTGTGGAAAGAAACGGGAAGGTACCACACCTATAATTCCCTAGTAAAGCAGCAAAGCATAGCATGAAAATGCTATGATTGCAGTGAAAGACCAGCCCTCGGGAAGAATTACTATGGAATGGAAGATTTGAAATGTGATAAAAATAATAGTATTACTATTTACTTACTAAGTTGTGAAATTTTCAGATTTCACGTATATGCTTAGACCATTGGTTTAGATCATCGTGTCCTTGGGTAATAAAAATTTAAATCTTGATTCTTTTACTTATTTCCCGCCGGTCAACGATTACCTGGTTATTAGAGCAGTATTCGACAGACTATTTAACTCGTGCCCCAAATGGGAGTCAATGACCAATCACGTTTAAATGATTTCTGTTTTACAACCAATCAGAGTCGTGTTTCAAGAAATATTTATCAGTGTTAAATTTACCATATTAAAGAAAGCTCCTCCTTTTTAATATTCTGAACAGGTCTGACCATTATTTTGCAGTGACTGATTCACCAAGAAATACGGCTACTAGATTGTATATATAGTTCATAGATGTCAACACACAGCGCTTGCAGGAGTTAATATAAAAACAATTTATTATACCACCAAAAAAATAAACCACTGTTTGCACTTTCTTAAATGTATTTTTTCCAGGTAATAATCCAGAAAAATATAATTGTCATATTTACATCATACATCAGAAATGAATTAATATACAGTTCGATGTGTTTCATTGTTTCTCCACTAGAGAGCATTCTTACAATATTGCGTTCCTTTGGCAATAAATAGTATGTGATCTGGTTGCAGTGATAAACAAAAGAAGCAGATGAAGCGTACCTATCGTTTCTCATTTGTTTTCAAATATCGCCGTCACATTAAATATTTTAAAATAACTAGCCTATAGTTAAATAATGATTTGTGAGTAAACAGTTTAATTTTATTCGTTAAATAGTCCTAACAAATGCCACTCTTGATTTCCAAATTCTCTAGATAAATTCACTCCTCACTTCGTGAGTCGTGAATTTATCGGTAATTTGGAAATCACTCGTGGCATTACTGATGATAAACAAGGATGTTCTATGCCAAGGCTGTCCAAATGCCGGCTCGCGTCTTGCATGCGGCCGTCCAAGCCATTTCGAATTATTGGAAATTAATTATAATTATAGGGATTATGTGTGATCAGGACACTAATATAAATACCAACATAAATTCTAAAAAAAACACACTTAGTTGTCTCAGTATATGAATAATTAATTACCTTAGAGAAATATATGTTGATTTTTTTATTTCCAAAAGTGTGAAAAATGCTTTAAAATGAAGTCAGAAGTCGAGTTCAAACTAACCTAAAATCAGCATAGTTGTAATGCAAAAAAAGTGTGAAAGTGTATAATGGCGTGATTACGATCAACGTCCATTGACGTTGCTTTACGTTTGAGTTCGTTCATGTTTATCAAACACACCTTCCATGTATCATATTATGATGAACGGTTACGGCGCATGACGGCGTTCGTTGTACATTGGTAAGATCAAGCTTGAACAAATACAAAACTAACGTTATGTCGTTCAAATCACGTGACATCGACGGTTCCCGCATTTCTTTTGTTTCTAGCTGATTGTTGTTGACCTTATTGGAGCCGATAAATTACAATATTTTGATATTTTAATACTTACATCAACATGAGAGACGATGTGCTTATTCAGTTTGTGCAATCGCGCGGATTTATATGCAACAAAAATTGCTATGAATATAAAAAAAAGGGGGAAATGGGAAGATATTTGGAAATAAATAGGATACATTTTTACAATGTAAGTACTGCCATAATTATGTCTGTTTACTGTATTTCGCCTTAACACATTTCCTTTCTTTAGATAGGGTAAGTCCGGGATAGATGGCCATACTTTTTTTAATGTTTCAGAATATCGAAGATTTGCAGGATAATTACGTGAACAAAAGTTTAATGGTATTACTGAAGTTAAATCTACATAATTCCTTGTGTTTATGATGAAATATTGTCATTCAGAGTAATAAACCCAACTTATTGAAAAACAATACACTGGCCATCTCTCCCTAGTTGCCAGGGGGAGATGGCCATAGGGTAGAGAGTGTTGATTACTCAGTTTTGAAGTCATTAAATACATTCAAAAAGTTATTAAAATAGATCTATTTATTTATTGCATTTACATTTACATATAAAATTTAAAAAAGACTAATCGTTTCATAAAATTTAAAACTTTTCTTGCATTAAAATCCAAATAAAATATCTTCAATCATTTTCGAATAAAATGTTTCCATAAACAAGTGAATTATTTCAATTTTTCCTAGTTATCACTTTTCCACAAGGCAAACAAACACCAATAAAAATAGTGCACGTTCCATGGAGCCACCTTTGACAACGGATACACTGAATCCAGTCAACTGCCTTCTTTGTATTGTCGTTGTCTTCGCCACAACCAACACATTCGTTGGTGAGGTCAACAAATTCATCTTTGCTGGACTCGTCGTTAATTACGATTCTTCTCTTCAGAGCTGAAGCTGCTGCTATAAATTGATCGTTTTATAAGAAATGTTAGCTTCGAAACCTGCTTACTGAAGGATTTACGCCAATTGCCAATTTTGTAGATTTAAACCTCATTTTTTCTATGTTCTCGGGGGAAGTCAAGAAAGTAGCGTGAAGCTTTGGCCTTTTGCTTGCTGGCAATTTGCTTAAGGATGATGCCGGTGACAGAATTTTCGTAGGAGTGTATTCCACGATAGATTTGGAAGTGCTCGGTTGTGGCTCAAGATTTCCAGGGGTAGCAGAATTAGAATCCTCAAGCGTTATTTCCGTGCGTGTCCTGACATTGATCATCCTGTTTTCTCTCTGCATTTGTAGATTCACTTGCAGTTGAATTGAGGAATGCATAGTCAGGAATGGCATCGGGATTATAAGGGTATATGCCAGTATACATCAAGCAACTACCTGAAAATAATTCTAAGGAAAAGCCGGGAATCGAAACCAGATGGTATACTTGCTAAACAGAAGGCCCCTCCCACTAATATACAAATTAATAAAATTAAACTAACAACAAATACTATAACACTACACCGCTGAGGCAGTAAAACATTTTTTTTTTAAATCAACAAAAATGCGTCTTTAAACAGTTGGCCAACTCTCCCTGTAAGTAGGTGGCCATCTCCCCCATATTTAAGGGTTAGATGGCCATAGTGCGGAAAAAAAAACAGGAGATGATTAAATAATAAATATTAACTTTATATTAATCACAGAAGTTCCATTTACCTCGTACAATAAGTTGCTGAGAATTATTTTGCAGAAACGTCGCACTTATGTTCACTTCTATTGACGGTCACAAAATATCTGAGCAGTTACAAAATAATAATTAGGAAAAAATCTCCGACTTGTAACACTAAACTGCCACACGTGTTCAACAATCGGTTACTAGAGTCAAAAGCATACCGTCTACCGAGTTGCTTTCGCATCCGGTCATTCCAACATAAAATAGAAGCTATGGCCATCACACCCGTATGGCCATCTCACCCGGAACTACCCTATGTAAATAAATCAGTATAAGTTCATCAAACTGACAACAGAGTAAGCTAGCAGCCATAAACGTCAGAGAACGTTGACCATGATACACCTACTCAAATTGTGCGTTTGTAGCTTGCCCTCTCAACGCAACGCAATGTCAACGAACGTTGATTGCAATTCCCCCATTAGTCATTGTTCTAACAGTGTAAAAAACTTTTCACAAAAATCCGCTAACAAACAAGTGAATACTAAACTATTGTGGTCTAATAATTCGCCCATTTTCTCACCTTAACTTGCCCAAACTAACACTGATTTGACAATCTAATACTAATGCCAACTTTCTCACCCTAACTTGCCTACTAATATAGGTGGTCTCTAGGGATAGGATCCCCTAATATGTGAACAAACATGTTAGTAATTGTCTCTAGCAGGAACATGTGCTATCACATTGACAAATAAAACGGTAAAAGTCACTTGTTTTCTCCAATTAAATGTTCAATGGTGGCAAGGTGACATAGAGTGACCTTTTTTTCTTTAATATTAATTACAAACTTAAGTGTATTTGTTTACAATTTTGATAGAATATATTTTATTTTCAACCTGCGCCTCTCCACCTGATTAAAAAAAGTATTCCTGGCCCTAGGTTCATTATAATTGAACACCACTGTTCTAAGCCATGGAGTGTGCAGCCTGGAGGTTGATGTTGAAGAATTAAAATCTGTACGTTATTTAAATAAAAATAAATCTTGAAGTTTTTTATGATTTTCATATTTATTAAAATACAAATTCGTAACAGCTATTTCAGTACTTTGTACCTCCTTCAGAAGAATTTTGTTATTATATATAAACTACTATATCCATCCATCCATAGTAATTCTGCCCGACGGCAGGTCCTTCACTACAATCATAGCATTTTCATGCTATTCTTGCAGCTTTACTAGGGAATTGTAGGTGTGGTAGCTTCCCGTTGCTTTCCACACCGGTGAAGGATGATGATGATGGCCATATAATTTCGGGGACCGTTTGGGCCTTAAAGTTTTCCTGACATTTGTCTTACAGGTGAGGAAAACCCCCGATAAAAACCTCACCCAGAAAAACTGCCCCGACCGGGATCGAACCTGGGCCCGCTGCGTGAAAAGGCAGCACGCTACCTCGAGTTCACAGCGGTGGACTAACTCGTATGTAATAAAATGTATTTGTAATCGTGATGAAATTCGTCTGTAGTAGGTACAATGTACTGAAACAGTTGTTACGAATTTGTATTTTAATAAATATGGAAATCATATAAAACTTCAAAATTTATTTTTATTTACATAACATATAGATTTTAATTCTTCAACATCAACCTCCAGGCTGCACACTCCATGGCTTAGAACAGTGGTGTTCAATTATAATGAACCTGGGGGCCAGAAATACTTTCTTTAATCAGGTGGAGAAGTTTTATTTTTATTTAATTAACATAAAAATGGATTTTCATCAAGTAAACACCAAATCAATTGAACTTAACAAAATTACAGAAGAATATGGATTAAAGATATCTATAGAAAAACAAAAATTATGGCATTTCAAGGTGTAGATCCTGTCAGAAGTAAAATTGTACTGGACAATAAAATTTTGGAGCAGGTGAATAATTTTACATATCTAGGATGCAATATCTGATATGAAGAAGAAAAGGATGTAAATGCAAAAATATCTAAATTTTTAAGAATTTTAGGGTCAATAAATTATATCTTCAAGCCACAATTAGTCCAAAAGCATTCAAGACTGAAAGTGTATAAAAACACTGGCTCTTCCAACTCTTTTGTATGGTAGCGAAGTATGGACGTTGAAACAGAAGGATATACAGAGACTTAGATCTGCTGAAATGAGATATCTTCGGAGGACTGCAGGATACACACTACTAGATCACAAAAAAAATGAAGACATCTTAGAAGAATTACACATGGAATCTTTAGAAAACAAAATTTCTGATTATAAGTCAAGATGGATACAACATGTTCATCGAATGGAAGATCACAGAATACCCAAACTAATGTTAAGATATCAACCTGCAGGAAGAAGAAGACCAGGACGTCCACTCAAAAGACTTCTGGATGGTGTTTCTCTTGAGGCCGAAACAGGTCAACAAATGGCCTAAATTCGTGAATGTACTATGATGATGATGATGAACTTAACTCTCTGCCATTGTCGAACCCGAAATAAATGGGTGCTAATGTTTTCCTGTCAGCCCCTATATAATTCATCACAGTTAATGTAATTCTTCCACCTCATTCTTGTCATTCCTTCTGGCGAGTTCTTTCTTATTTACTTACTTACTCATTGGTACTATCAAACCCGCAGTTTCATGGCCGCGCGGACATAAGCTCTCCATACATCCCTATCCTGAGCTAATGCTTCCTAACATTCCATGTTCCTAGGAACATGTCCCTGTGTTTGAGTCTTTGGCATGGGTTCCCTGAAGTAGTCCCCGCCCGGAGAACCGAATGGGGGACTATTTGACCTCCGGAAAATTTTACCCCAGTTGAACCCATGTCCGCATTTCTTGACGGTTGTATTTTTACGGTGAAAGATCGTCACTCTATCGACCAAGGTACTTTTTTCGTCTGGTTTAACACCTTCGACCAGTCCGGCATGGGTAACCTTATCGGCAGCAATGCTACCGCCGGCATAGCTCTCAGGATCATTTAAGCACGCAAGCCACTCCACCACGACAAGGTAAAGATACCATGGAGGCGAGTTCTTTCTGGTTTTCCTAAATGTTTCCATATCACTATTGCATTCACAATTCTTCCACATGTTCTATAATCGCATTGTACGAAACTTAACTGTTCTTATTACATTTGTTTCCCTATAAACATCTTGTAGCTCGCTGTTATATAGTCATCTCCATAGACCGATCTGTTCATCTCTCTTAAACAAAAATAGATTCTTATGAAATGTATTCTCAAACACTCGTAATATTTTATCCTCCCTTAAAGCAAGATGCCGTTTTTCTCACCACATAACAGCAAATATACTACTTCATGACGCGAAGGACCTAGAAGGTCCTTGGCATAATAGCCGGTTGATGGCCTCACATCCACATGTGTTAATCATAGAGGTGGACGATCATCCAGTCAGTGTAGAGGTGACATGTGGTAGCCATGTCGAGTCCCCCAGTCGTTATAGTTGGTTTTCTCAACCTGGAGCCGCTACTTAATATAGGTATCCAAATTTCTCATGATCCTGGGTAGGCACTGGTCCCATAGTGGCAGAAATTCCATGAGAAAATTTCTTCCTCCATGGAGATTCGAACCAGCGCAAGTCCCATAGCTCTGCGCCAAGGCATCTTGCCTTAACCCCTACGGCGCGGGACACCTGGAAATATGTCTTCTTCTTCTTCTTCTTTCTTCTTCTAAGTATTAGGCCAAGGCCTGTTACGATCCTATAGAAAATTTTCCCTCCAGCGTTTCATAGGACGGCCCAGAGATCTTCGTCCGCTTGGTATATAATTATAAACAGCTTTGGGGATCCGATTTGAACTCATTCTTTCAAGCTGGTGTTTCCAATTTAGTTGGTACTGCTTAATATATTCAAAAATTGGCGTAGACTTCAATTCTTTTAACATATCGGTGTTCCTTTTCCGATCCCATCTGGTGTAACCCGCTGTTCTGCGCATGAATCTCATTTCACAATACGTTATTCTGCTTTCATGTTGTCTTTTTAGTGTCCATGCTTCACTACCATAGGTTAACACTGGTCTAGCCAAAGAGTTATATAACTCTTCTATTTTTAACGTTTTTTAGAGAAGGTTTAGTTAATAGGAGTCCCTGTAATGCATATTAGTATGTATTTACAGTGTTAAGCTTTTTTTTTTCGCCTCATTCCCGTTTGTAATTATTGTTCCTAGATATTTGAAATTATCCACTTATTCAAAATATCCGTCATTTGTCAGTAATCGTCCTTTTGCATTATATGATCAGATCTACTGAGATCATTATTTAATTTTATTGATGTTTGGTTTCAACTCTATATTCTTAATGTTATTCAATAAAATCTGTATGCGTTGGCTTTTAGTATTTCCTCGCTATCCCATAATAATCCAGAGTTGTATTTAATTTGACTTTAATATGCTTTGTTATACGAGTGATTCGTTAGCGGAGTTTACAAAATGCCGTGTTATTAGCTTAGATTTCTAATCTGTGTTTCGCGCTGTGATACTTACAACACGATCCATTACAATTTTCAAAAAATGAAGCATCGAAAGTGTCGCATAGATAGCGACGAAACTAGTCTGCATAAAAACCAAGAATTATGAGGTGAGTCAAAAAAACACAACTCAAAATATAATTGAAATACCAGTACTTAATGTTATTATCAAAATCTTAATCTATTTCCCGAAAGTTTTCATTTTGTTGCTTCAATTATTGTGTAGATCTGGACTTAATTTTCCTACAATTTCTTAGTTTCCATTCATTTGATTAAATTTATTATTATTATTATTATTATTATTATTATTATTATTATTATTATTATTATTATTATTATTATTATTACTGTTATTATTATAGGGCCACCCATTAGTGTAGTTGGGTAAGGTGGTAGGCAGGTCACTAAATGGAATTCAAATGTATTCAAGATTTTTTAACTAGCCTAATATTTCTGGCGGCACCATGGCCCAGGGATCGACTCAGCCTCTAAAGGAAATGCGTTCCAGACATATATTTTTGGGTAATAGGTGGCCATTGCACAGAACTGACAGCCGGGTTGATATTTCTTGCAGATTGTCTAGAAAAGTGGGAGCCTTAACCTCCTATCTCTTATTATCCCAAGGACTTCCTGCGGTCAGTTGAGATCTCTTTACTTATATTATTATAATTGTTAACAGTTATTTGATTAATAATAATTAATAATTCAATTCCATTTACTTGGATTAACCTTTCACCTTATATGTACTTTTTTACATGACATACGACATCCGAGCCTTACAGTGGCACATGTCGGGAAGGGGATTTTAAACTGTGTACCACACACATACTTTATTTACCAAACAAGGACATGGAGGGTCTCCCCGAATGAGTGACCAGCTTTATTTCAATGCCTCCTCCGAAGCAACACAACATTAGGACGAAACACAGCATCTACACACATTCATACTAAGCATGGCGAATATGATACTGATAATTATAATGAACAGATGATGTTCGGAGACAGTTCAGGCATTAATATTTTCTGACATTGTCATATAGATGTAGAAAAACTCCGAAAAAAAAACTCGCCCAGGAAACCTGCCCAGACCGGATATCGAACTTGCGGCTGCTGCGTGACAGAACAGCACGCTACCTGAAAACCCCTTTTTTATTATATTTCATTATTAAACCTATATTTCATTATTATTATTATTATTATTATTATTATTATTATTATTATATATAGCTAATTATAACGCAGTGCTATACAAGACAGAAGCGGTGGACTGTATTTGCAATGTAAAATAAGTATTAGTCATTGTTCAACTTATCACAAAAACGGTCCACGAATATCATCTGGCCATCATTATCATATTCACCTCATTAAATTAAGTATAGGATTAAGGCCTCTCCTGGCTCATCATTACCATCCCCATCACCAATCATATCATTGGGGCATTTCAGGCGTCCCATCAGAAGTGGGCTGCAATACACCTATACCAGGAGAGGACACAAGAAATGTCGAAATGACAAACTGGTGGCACTGAATAAAAAAATTGTAAATATGGTGATTTAACGTTACTTAGAGCTCAACTTCTCACTTAATTTTAATGCATTTCTCACATTTTTTTGAAAAAAAAACGATTAAAATATACATTTTTCTTAGGTAGGCATTCACATACCGTATACAACAATATACTGTTTTCCCGTGTTTTATTTGAATTTATATAGGTAGCATGGTGGCTAGAATCCCCTTTATTATTATTATTATTATTAGTAGTAGTAGTATTATTAGTATTATTAGTATTAGTATTGAGCTAATTATAATGCAGTGCTATACAAGACATCGGTTTATTTTTCGACATGGAATAAAAATGACGCAGCATGGAATACGAATTTTATATAGTTTTGTATGCCCTTAGCGACTATTAACATTTACGACCTTATGTTTTTGCGTTTTCACTGTGTAGGCTGGAACAGCTATAAACTCAAGTCCCTAGATTACTGAATGACATGCATAAACAGAGGATGTTTGCTTTATTGTGCTGGCTGAATCCTCTAAACAACTCTCGATCTGTGTTTTTAGTCGAAGCTGTGTTACAGCTCATCAAGAGACTCCATTGATTAGTCGAATTGAAATTTAAAAAAATATATGATTTCTCACTCTTTTATAAAATTAATTCTTTTTCATTAAATTATTTAAATTCAAGTTCATCCTGCAGATCCAGAATTCTTACATATTTAATTCTATTTTTTTAAATTAGGAATATTCCACAATAAAATGTTTCTCCTTCAACCCAAAGTGATTTGTCGACAGAGGTTCCTGTCTAAAGCATCTTCTTCCCTCAGATCTCTACCTCCCATACTTCTCCTCACTCCATCCATCCAACGTTCTCTAGGTCTGCCTCTTCCACTTCTTCCATTAGCTTTCCAATTAAGGATCTTCTTTGGTATTCTCTCTTCTTCCATTCTTATGACGTGCCCATACCATTTCAAACGTTTTTCTTTTATTTTTTCTAATTTGCTTTTTTCAACTTGCATAATTTCCCTTATTCTGCTGTTTCTGACCTTATCCCTTCTTGAAATTCTTGTCGATTGCCTCCAAAAATCCATTTCTACTGCTAACAGCTTATTAGCTTGTTTCTACTTACTGACCAAGTTTCGGACCCATATAACAAAATGCTTTGTAACAGAACTTGAAATATATTTTTTTTTCATTCTGTATATTATATTTCTATTCCAGAGCACTGAGTTCATCATATCAATGATTCTTCTTCGATCAGTTATTCTACTTTCAATATCTGTAGTTGAATTCTCACTTTTATCTAAAGTAGATCCAAAATTTTAAAAATTTTTATCATTGCGTATTCTTCCTGAATTACATTTTAGCTCATCTGTTGTATGCAATGAAATATATTGTTTTATTATAATGTATCTTTAATCCCCATTTTTTGTATTCTATCTCTAATTTCTTTAACATGAAAGATGCATCATCTGTATCTTGAGAAATCACCAACTGATCATAATAATAATAATAATAATAATAATAATAATAATTTATTTTAGCTGGTAGAGTTAAGACCATAAGGCCTTCTCTTCCACTCAACCAGCGAATAGTAGAATTATACAAAAATTACATAGTTATTACAATTTTATGATATAAAGTAAAGTGGTCCCACTACAGGCCTCAGGAGGCCCTTGGGGTTGTAGGAGGTTAGGGCTCCCACTTTTTCTTGACAATCGGCAATTGTCAGCCGGGTTGTCAGCCCTGCGTGACGGCCGCCTTTACCTCCGAACAAGCGTCTGGTACTCATTTCAGTTAGAGGCTGAGTCGGCCCCAGGGTCATAGTGCCGCCAGAAGGTTTGGGTCAGTTTAAAAATCCTGACCCCACCGGGACTCGAACCCTCGACCCTCCGGCTTGTAGCTCAGTGCCTTAACCACTACGCTAAAAAAGAAAATACAATAATTATGTGATCTAATACTAGCTAATACTAACAAAAACATGGAATATAATAAAATTAAAAATGATATAAAATAAAGTAAGTAGCTTCCTCATCTGCGCATAGTAAATGGTGGAGATAATAATTATCTTCTCTTTGAATTCTCATACAATTGCAGTGTCCTTACCATTTTTTGTACAATTGTCAATATATATTTTTTTTTTATATTTAAAAATAAAAAATAAAAAAATAGAGTTAAACATAAAATTAGACTCTTTTCATTCTCCATCGTGGTTTTACTTCTCGTCTCATATGTTGTTGTCTAATGTGCTGTTTCTAACACTGAAGTCATTAGCAGTCTTGCTCTCCAATACTTTGAGGTCTTATAATCTTCAAGTTTGACAACGATACAGTTGTTCAGATTACATCTTATATGTAATTTTATGTGATCCACGTCGCGCGATCTTTGTAGTGGTACATTTCGGGAAAGGAATTTTGAATTTTGGATCTCTCACATATTATTCTGACACACAAGGACATGGAGGGTCTCCTTGTATGAGTGATCAGCTCAATCCATTGCCTCCTCTGAGGCAACACAATAATAAAAACGAAATATACCATTCATTCACACATTCATACTAAACATGGCGAGTATGATTATGATGGCCAGATGATTTCCGGTGACCGTATGGGCTTATAGATTTCTCACATTTGTCTTATAGGTGAGGAAAAATACATTTTGAAGGAGTTGAGTGCAAACACCTAGGAACATTAATTACAAACAGGAATGAGTTGCAGAGACAAATTAAACATAGGCTTCTTTCTGGTAATGCATGCATAAGAGGGACCATTACCCCAAGTTCTCTCAAAAGACGTTAAACTAAAAATATATAAAACTGTTATTCTCCTTATTTTATTATGTGCATGCAAGACATGGATTCATACTATAAGGGAGCAGAAAATATTACAGGTACTCGTATTAGAGAATAAAGTTAAGAACATTTTTGGAACAAAGAGAGATGATCAGGCAGGCGGATGGAGATGAGAAAATTACAGTGATATATATATATAATATTTATGGGAAATCAGATATACCAGTCATTCAGTTAAGTCTCGTAGATTGTGGTTAGGACATGTGGCACATACATATGTTGAAATAATAAACCGAATAACGTCAATTATTTTTCAAGTATGTGAATGATTAACTGGGAAAATATATACACAGTGTCCCATTCAAACCTTCCACATTTTAATTAATCATAACTCTCAAAGTATGCGGAATTATGAAATGAGGTTGGTATTAAAAGAAAGAAAAGCTCAACGAATTTTTGTTTTCATTGTTGCAGTTAATTGATCTGTCGCATCTCGGACAATAATGACGAAGTCAATAATTACAGTGCAAAGAAATTACCTGAGAGAATATGGAGCAAATGCACCTGATGGGAAGACCATTAAGGCATGGCTTGAGAAGTTTCTGGCCATTGGAAGTGTTAAAAAAGAATCAGGAGGTGCTCGTACACGTGTTTGAGAAGAAAAGATTGAAGAAATTAGAGCATGATTTCAGATAAGTCTACAAAAATCAATTCGGCAAGCTTCCAGGCAGTTCAATGGACATGTTGGACAGAAGGTGGCACGAAATCGAATACAGACTTTATATTGTTCGTGCTACTAATAGTGCACATATAGAGATGTTTTAGTGTGTGGCAATGAAAATTATTTGAGTTTCTGTTTCGTTTAATACCGGCCTCATTTCATAATTCCGCATACTTTGTTAGTTATGATTAATTAAAATGTGGGAGGTTTGAATGGGACACCCTGTATATATGTTGATTAAAAATACGATAAATACCTTATAATTGAATAAGAAGTTCAGGTAATTTTAACTAAAATCCCTATATTTATGATGGAAAATATGCTTTAGACCTTATTCAAACAGAATAGCCAACTTAACCTATAAACTAATCTAATGTACACTAATTTGCTCTTTTCCTCATCCTAACGAAATAAAATGAATATATGGTACAAATACTTAGTAATGAGTGAATAAATATGTAATAAACCGGAAAATAATATCGGGTATTGGTATTATCATGTTGGCTAAAAAACGCCAGCAGTCACTTGTTCTCTGTTGAAACATTCACAGGAGTGATCTCATGGTATAGAATAGCCAAAATAAACTTTGGCAGTTGTCTTCGTCTGAGGAGTGATTTCGGAAATAAACAGGACGAAAATCCAACAAATTAAGTTTAAGAAGAAGATCATAAAATTATACTAATAACTATGTATGGGTCGAGGTGGCGCCAAAGAATCGATTATGATTATATCGTACAAGGGAACTGTCAACCATTGCATGCCGAAACTTACCATGAAATTTCTTCTAGAAAAACGTTGTGATGTACAAAGGCCCCGTGTCAAAACAAGAAAAGAATAGGGAGTAATACAACTGCTGAATTGATAGATTGAATAACCCTTACTACTTGCCGACGTCCGCACCGCGTCCCACCACATTTTACTCCGCTCTTATTCATGCAGGGAGTCCATCTACTCCGTATAGTGAGTTACCAATGCTGTATTCTGGCTTCGATTTCTGTGCCTTGTAATTAAAACGGCAGATATATATGTATGTAGGCCCTATGTATGTATGTATGTATGTATATATATATATACCACCTTCGGATATTACACGCTTCTCTGGGAGAAATTTCAAGGTAGGTTTCGGTATGTAATTGTTGATGGTTCCTTTGTTAGCATATTCTATTCTAAATTAATTCTGCCCGAGAGCAGGACTTTCACTGCAATCATAGCATTTTCATGTTATGCTTTGCAGATTTACTAGGGAATTGTAGGTGTGGTAGCTTCCCGTTGCTTTCCACATCGGTGAAGGATGATGATGATGATGATAATAATGATAGGGATGATAATGGCCGTATGATTTCGGGGACCGTTTGGGTCTTAAACTTTTCCTGACATTTGTCTTACAGGTGAGGAAAATCCCCGATAAAAGCCTCACCCAGAAAAACAGCCCCGACCGGGGATCGAATCGGGGCCCGCTGCGTGACAAGGCAGTACGCTACCTCGAGACCACAGCGGTGGACTTGTTAGCATATAAGTTCTTACAATAAACTAGTTGTATTTCGACTCCTCTACAAGTGCATTAAGTTTGTGTTTAACGCTTTGAGTCACTCTGTATATTCTATAAAGAGTATGGTATTATAAATGAAGGAGTATGTGTTCGGTCCTACCACATATGTAAACCATTTCGTTGGTACATTATATCAAAATACTTTGACATATACACAATGCCTATGATTAAAAAATGCGCGTAACAAAATTGTTGTACTGCCAACCACAGTAAAAATGATTACATATTGCATGTAAATAACAGAATGGGGACTTGGATCCTGACAAGTGTGGCCCATAAATTTTCAAGTAAATGTCATATTGCATTTATGCAAATATGTCAGTGTCGTTGTTTGCGGTTTCAATGGAACTTCAGGAATGATAAAATTCGTTTCGAAAACTAACATGCATATAATTATTGAAAACTATGGATTCGATAATAAAACAGGTTTATATATATATGTGTGTGTGCATGCGTGTGTGTGTGTGTTAATAATAATAAAGGAAGATTTGCAATTGCTTGCCTCAATGGAATATTGTGAGATTAAAATATAAGTAAAATAAAATAAAGTTAATATATATCATACAATTGTTAAAAGCATTATTACTTATGGAACAGAACTTTGGTCATTAACAACAAAAATCAAATAAGTTTCTTTTGGCAACGGAAATGGACTTTATACGAAGGGCAGCAAGAATTTCAAGAAGAGAGAAAATTGGAAACTCAGTTATAAGAGAGAAAATGAAAATTGAAGACGCTACCTTTTTAGATTATAAAAACTCATCAATTAAAATGGTACGGATATGTCCACCGAATGGAAGAGGATCCGTTACCAAAATGTGTTTTGGAATGGAAACCTGAGGGAAGACGAGGCAGAGGAAGACCTAAAACCTCTTAGAGTCAGGAAATACATTTATACATGAAGGAGAAACATCTACAACCAGGAGATTGGGTGTACCGACAAAATTAGGCTATTAGGAATCGGACGATGTCAGAGACGTTAATCAACCGATGATCTATCTATTTTATATCCATATATAGTAATTCTGCCCGAGGGCATGTTCTTCGCTGCAATCATAGCATTTTCATCCTATGCTTGCAGCTTTACTGGGAAATTGTAAGTGTGGTAGCTTCCCATTGCTTTCCACACCGGTGAAGGATGATGATGGCCATATGATTTCGGGGACAGTTTGGGGCTTAAAGTTTTCCTGACATTTGTCTTACAAGTGAGGAAAAACCCAGATAAAAACCTCACCCAGAAAAACTGCCCCAACCGGGGATCGAACCCGGACCCGCTGCGTGACAAGGCAGCACGCTACCTCGAGACTACAGCGGTGGACTCTTATTTTATATATATAAGATTTAAATTGCCTCTAAATAACATAAAGAAATTACGAAAATAAATATTAAAACATATAAAAGTAAAGTGATCCCACTACAGGCCTCAGCAGGCCCTTGGGGTAGTAGGAGGTTAAGGCTCCCACTTTTTCTTGACAATCGGCACTTGATGTCAGCCGGGTTGTCAGTCCTGCGTGACGGCCGCCTTTACCCCAGAACAAGCGTCTGGTACTCATTTCAGTTAGAGGCTGAGTCGACCCCAGGGCCATAGTGCCGCCAGAAGGTTTGGGTCAGTTTAAAAATCCTGACTCCACCGGGACTCGAACCCTCGACCTTCCGGCTTGTAGCGCAGTGCCTTAACCACTACGCTATGGCGTGCCCCCATAATGTGTGTATTCTAATTTCAGTTGCTCACTATACGTTCCATTATGGTGATATTTTGACTACTTGACTCACTGACATATGTAAGGAAATATCTATCTACAATGGCGAAACAGCCCAGTGTTGGGCCTTAACCTCCCCTTTGTTAGGTGTTACTAAATAAAGTTAATTTAGTTACGATTATTTTTTTACAGATGTCATGAATGGTATGGGGTCAACATACCGCCTGAATGAGACTTAGTAAGTCAGGTATTATTAGGACGTTGAAGGTCGGTAAGTTTTACTTAGATGCCTCTTTATTCAGACTTAGTTTTTTTTTTTACGAGCCTGAAAATATTCAGACTCTGGACCCCCAGTTAAAAGTCACTCCGGGAGGATTTTCTCCTTGGATTTTCAACTTTAAAACATCCATCGACTCCGGCCGGGTCTGAACACGCGACTCTCGGGATCAGAGGCAAGGAACATAATCCCTAGTCCACCGCAAGTGTAACTAAATCAGAATATTAAAATTATAAAATTATGTTCTTTTATTCAGCGTCCTCAACTGTTAAAACGAACATTGTAGGTCTTACGGGTCTAGACCATCCTCAGCAGAAGGTACTTGGATAGCAGCTGGAGAGTAACATATAACCTTCTGCTGAGGATAGGACCGGTGCCGAAAGACCTACAATGTTTTAAGGGCACCCGGTGCTAATTTCCTTGCAATTTGGTTTAAAAATATGTAATATACAAAATTAATTTTCTCAGCTTATTCTTATGTTGTGTGCATGAAAATTATGTAATCTATTAAACAAGCCTTCCTGAACATAATGGCACCCTGTTACCTTTTTACACATATTTCTTCATGGGTAATTTAGAATACAAAAAAATCCAACTTCTTAAAAGTATTGTCTTATACAAGTTTCTAAAAAACTACTTATCTAATTATTTCCAAAATTTAGTATATTATTGTCAATAGTTCATTTGACAATAAAAAGATTTGCTTGTATGCAGATGTGGATTGTGATTTAATTTTAAAAAATTCAAAGTCCAGTAATGTTTTTTGTTAAAATATTTGCATACATTTATTCTTATTTCAAACACTGTCAATAGTACAAAGATAAATTTACCAATTATTATAGAGCTCTTCAAACTGCATATCCATGCAAAAAATTATTCTCCCATCTTTCATAGTTTCCGAGAAAAGTGGACCAAAATATGAAAAAATACAAGTGACGGAAAAATCAAAAAACAAAAACAAAAAAAATGTGCACATTAGTAGAACACAAAAAGACGCCATTTTTAAAAGTGAATTTGTATGTGTTTAAATGTCCAAAATCGACAAAATAATATTACAAATCGATAAAATAAATCTTCCTAGATTTTTGAAGCAAAAATAAAAAAATCAATGTTTTTAACCCAAATAAGTGCTGGGTGTCCTTTAATCGTTTTAACAGATGATGAGATTGTATAATACACACATCATTTTATAATTTTGCATTTGGGAAAAAAGCTCCCAATAGCAGAGCAGCACCAAAATCTCAATGTGGTGTGTTATTAAAAACTTATCTTGCAATGAAATTTGTCCTTGGTACTTTCTAAAAGAACGCTGATGCTAACCACGCAGAAATTAAATATTCATAGCTGTAGTTAAAACGCAGATGAATGTTTGGAGCAGAATACAAATCCCAAACATTTATAATAAAAAAGTGTGCACATTAATGTCCGTAAACAGCTCATTAGTGGCGTCGGTCATGTACAGGATGTGCGGAATAATAATAATATAGTAGTAAATATGCTAATTACATTGCAACGTGCTAACGCCTTTGTTTATACTCTTAACTGTTAGGGAGTGCACATTATGGTTTTGTGAGTTTAATGCCAGCAACGATGTACTTTGCAAATTAAAGACATGTCTTCCAACAAAAAAGTTTTGTAGTTCAAATACTGCAGTCTCGTTTTATAGCATTTTGTTTTAATATTATGTTTTACTTATTCTGTCATTGTTAACCCTTAACTTCGCAAAGTATCCTATCCATCTATCCATAGTAATTCTGCCCGATGGCAGGTCTTTCACAGCTATGCTTTGCAGCTTTCCTAGGGAATTATAGGTGTGGTACCTTCCCGCTGCTTTACACACCGGTGAAGGAGGATGATGATAATGACAAGGATGAAAATGGTGGTCGGATGATTTTCGGGGACCGTTGAGACCTAAGCTTCCTGATATTTGTCTTACAGGTGAGGAAAAATCCCGAACAAACCTCACCCAGGAGCCTGTCCCGACCGGGAATCGAACCCGGGCCCGCTGCGTGACAAGGCGGCACGCTACCTCGAGACCACAGCAGTGGACATAGGATACATAAATTGTTGTAATTTATGTAAAAGTTTTAATAAAACGGAAGAAAGCTAACGATAAGAAATTACTGAAACGTGTGTGTGGAAATACACAAAATACGTAATAACAGTTATGCACAATTTCGTTTTCAGTGCGGTCCGCCATCCCGGGTACATCGCTGCTGCTGGTCAACAGCCATCATCAATTATATACACATACTATTATCATCTTACCGGGGCAAATGGACTCTGTCTTGGAACCCGGGACACCACACTCAGTGGGTCAAAGAAATTGCTTACCACCTGTCATTTTAATGACGGGTCGCAGGGCTTTTTCACTTTAGTCTTTCTTTCTTCTTATGCTAATTCAAGAGTTTAGACAGCTAAATCAGATCTTAATACTTAACCCTTAAATTAGGGAAACTTTAATTTCTGGTACCCCTTATTTAAATGTATCCGACTGCAGTGAAAACAAAACAACGTGTAACACTAATTAGTCACTGTATATAGTGTAATTCAACACATGGTTAAGTATTTTTTATTAATTCGTTTTCCTCTTGTATTAAAAATTAGCTGATGCCGGCATGCGCTGCTACGCCTAAATAAACGATTTTTTTTTTAGTTTTATTTGAATAAGTAAAAAGAAAACAACCAATACGTCTTATTCTGAGGAGTGATTTTGGAAATAAACAGGATGAAAATCCTACAAATTATGATTAAGAAGAAGAATTATAATACATTTATATCATAATTCTTTTTAGATATCTTTTTCGTCGGAATAAGTAGATTTAATTGACATTTACAAAATTTCATAAGAATCGCTTGTGCGATTTAAATGAACGAATGTTTCTCATCTGATACATTGACAATTTAAGGATTACTTGGATTGTGTGATATATTGCGATAAACGAAACATTGCTGTTGCTAGAGTCAGTTTTCAATTTGAATTTCAGTTAAATCCCTACTTCAAATGGTCGGATTTCGCTGATTTTTTGATAATAGGCCTACCTACCTCAGTTACTGAATTTCCTTGTTTCTTTGTGAAACATTGAAAATTACGACCGCTAGAGCGATTTCTAAATTTTCGTTTCAGATAAACTTCTATACCTAATGGTTTTGTAGCATAATTTATAGCGGCAAAATACTCGCCGTACCTGAAGATTTATGTACAATGTAGGCATACATATTTTGTATGTACAAATTTTCGTGAAGATCGATTGAGCAGTTTAGAAGCTTAAAATCACAAACATATGCAGACTGAATTTTATATAAAGTAAAAATATATTAAATAAACTGAAGCAGTGAAAGCCCTATCTTATAAGATACATTCCCAATTTTAGAGCTAACCAAAAAAGTACAGATCATCTAGATTAACGGTCTTACTAATAAAAATCTCTAATACAGGCTTTCATCAGTTGTTTAATTATACAATATATAAGCCTGATATAGATCACGTATAATTCCCTTACTAATAAATGTTGTGCCGGAGATATATAACAAAACAACGACCATACACAATACGTCACATATTCATCATCATAATGACGTCAGAACAATATTACTCGCAGTTTGTAACAGAAATAAAACAACTAGTGATTAATTGTGTAAGAAATGAATATGGATAAGAATTAATAGAGATTCCCTAATTGGGGAGGTACGGAAAAAAGAAGTGTGTTTTAATTTATATACATTTCCCTTTACGCTATGTCAAATATATCGTAGATTGGTTTCACAGATAACGTGCTGCCATCTAACGTCAAGAATTTCGACCAATTCTTGGAAACTAATAAAAGCTTTTCCCATTACTTATGAATTATATGCAGTGTTTTAAGATGCGTTAGAAAACATTCAAAATAGTAGGAAATGTTACCGACAACAAAATAACATTTCAAGCAAAAAAAAGAAATCACTGTAGTTTGACCGTGAATCTAACCTACGACCTAACACATCGTAGTCAGAAGCTCTAACCTCAAGACTACCAAGTTAACATGTAGCTTGCTGCCATAATAGTACCTCTATACTTAAATACATTTTTATATCTTTGTGTGTGTTATGTATTAAAGATGCAAGAAAGTTTTCTTAAAATAATATTATGAAGCATTTAAACTACATTCAGGTTAAATCTTGTCTACAGCAATTATTGTAGAACATATTCTTTTGTGAATCGATGTTCAATTTTAAAATATTGTTAGGCCTAATCGAGAATGAGTGTAACGAAAGGCATTTTATGATGCCTTTATTTTCCTACCCAGAGCTTTATTAATATTATTTATGCCCTGTGCATCCATCAAACAGTCGTTAAAGTGTTGCATTTTGGGTTAAATTTAAGGAAACTTTCATCAATATCATAAGAAAACAATCAGTTGATCTTGATGTCCGACATTTTGTCTAGTTATAAAATCCTTATACAAGGCTGGAGGCATGTATAACGATTCCCATGTAAAGTTGTACACCTCTTCTACACTGAAGAGCTAATGCAGTGTTTATTAGTAAGAATTTTCAACTGAGATGTGTATAAACCTTGTATAAAAGTTATATATGGATTATTAGTAAGAGGGTAAATTGATAATATATTACAAGTTATGTAAATTTATTGAAAGTAAAATTAAAAAAAAAAACAAGCTTTAAAATATGCACATAGTCCTATTTTATACACTAAACACATAAAACTATTAGAGAAATTACTTAATTATAATAATAGTACAGTAATAAAAAGCCTTTTGAAGCAAAAATTGACATAATTTCTGAAATATTTACTTTAGTAATGTTGAGTGATTCCGGGTTATGTGGCCGTGGTCCATAGTTGGTGTTGATACCAGACGTTTCGCCCTCAACTGCGGAGGGCATCTTCAGTGGCGAGTGCTTCTAGGCGTGTTTCCTGGTCGGAAGATCTACTTAGAGTGAGCGCTGTGGACGTAGAGGACGTTGTATTGATACTAGTGGTGGGTGCAGGGTGAGTGGGCGTGGCTCTTGCTGATTGGCTAATGGTCGTCTCCTTGTTGTCACTGGTGTTAATGCATATATTTTCTAGTGTATGAAACCAGGCCTTAGACAGTTTGATACCTTCCTCTTTTCTGTTAATATTTCCCTTATGCTTGTCTAAGGCCTGGTTTCATACACTAGAAAATATATGCATTAACACCAGTGACAACAAGGAGACGACCATTAGCCAATCAGCAAGAGCCACGCCCACTCACCCTGCACCCACCACTAGTATCAATACAACGTCCTCTACGTCCACAGCGCTCACTCTAAGTAGATCTTCCGACCAGGAAACACGCCTAGAAGCACTCGCCACTGAAGATGCCCTCCGCAGTTGAGGGCGAAACGTCTGGTATCAACACCAACTATGGACCACGGCCACATAACCCGGAATCACTCAACATTATGATTACCGGCCGTGAAAGCCTGCATTCAACTATTTACTTTAGTGTCAGTGTTTACTGAACTGTGAATTTAGTGTATAGCCTACTAATTTAGTTTACAGTCTGTTGGATAATCTGGCATCCAATAAAGATAAGTTGGCTATTCTGTTTGAAAAATAATTATAATTAATATTTTATATTGTAAACATAGATATTTTAGTTTACAATTACTCAACTTTTCATTCAATTTTAAAACATTTGTCGGATTTTTTAGGAAAAATCAACATGGGCCTATATAATTTCCTGAGATAACACTGATTTTTTTCTATATTTTTTTAGGGGACAATCTCTTTTTAAAGACCAGCAGTAATTTGCCATCATGTGACGGTCCCATCTATCCTGATACCTTTCCTCCATTACTTTTAGATTCTAGTGAAAGCGCACTCCCTGATCGTCGCTATAATTTACTAAATTATCCGGAAATCTATCCAGGTGACTGTGGAGAAAGTGTAACTTTATACTCATATTTCTTCCCAGAATCTTGAAGCTTGTTAACATGCTTTGCACAATTTCTTTATAATTTGGTGCTTTATAGTTACCTAGGAAATTTTCTACTACCAATACAAAACCCATCTAAGCTTCACTTTCCAGAACGGTCATAACTTTGATAAAATTTGCATCTTTCATCAATTGCCGAATTTGAGGACCATCAAATATTCCGCCTTTTAACTTTTACATACTGAGCTTAGGAAATTATCTACAAATTTATTTGAAACATTTTCCTTCCTAGTCCAACGCTTTGACGAATTGTTTTATGATATCCAGATGCACGTCGTGAGTACTTTAATTTTGTCAAATAACTGAGATCACGGCCGATGTGTGTAGTGAGGGGTGTGAGAGTGGGGATCACGTGATGTTTGTATACGCGAAAAAAATGCGCAGAAATCAAATCATGACTGGAAACATACAGTTCATTAGTAACAAGCCGTTTACTCTTTAAGATGTGAGATACGCAAAAATGATAAAAAAAACTAGAGCACATTCAGCACTTTCATGAATATATTCGTAAACTGTGCACTTGAAAACATAGAAATTCGCTGAGATATCCAGGGCAACAAAAAAATTGTAGAGCTGTGTAATTAATCATTTACTGCAACAGTTATTTGTGCGTTTATTTTATTTTATTTTAATTTAATAAATGTAAATGGGCTCCTTGCATAGAATCCCAAAATATAATTTTCCTTCAATCGGGATATTTTTTTCTTCATTTAATTATGTAGTTATCTGCATGGGTTGATTTGTAATGATTTTAAATATTAATAATAATAATAATAATAATAATAATAATAATAATAATAATAATAATAATAATAACACTTAGTTATTACAACGTTTGGACCGAAATCCAGTTTCATTGGACTGGAGTGGTTAGTTCCAGAACCGGTTCATCCCCCTCTCTGCCGTTGGGAAAAATCCTCTTCCGCCGTCGAAGCCGTTGACCTCCTCAGTTGATCCGCGAGTGCTTATTTGGCAAGGCCTTATTCGCACCTGTCCTGTATATCTACAGGAACTTCCCCTTATCAGCCATTGGGACGAGCCGTGTCGGGATTGAGGACCCCCATCCTAGTCTCTTACTTGAGGTTAAGTCTAGCCCTTACTTAATTCAGAACCAAACCCCCATGTAAGCTAACCAGGCACGGTTAGTAATAATAATAATTAGTGGCAAGTTGACCAAGAGGACAAACCGAAGAAAGAACTGGAACAACTTGGACAGATGATAGAAAACAAGCTCATAGCAAAAGAATGAAAAAAAATTGGGCTCAAAGGAAACACCTCTAAGTACTTTGCATAGTCCTACATGGGCTCATCCGCAATAAAAAATAATAATACGTACTAATTTTAATGTATTCCATTCCATTAACACAGTTTAATCCTTGAACTTACTGTTACTTTGATGTGCTACCCGCCACACGGACCCTACAGTGGCACGACCTGTCGGGAGAAGGACTTTAATTATGGATAATATACATAATTTTTGACCACTCAAGGACATGGAGGGCCACCTCGAGTGTTCAGCTCAATGCCAGTATCTCCTCCGAGACAACACAACACGAAAACGAAAAAAAAAAAAAATACACACATCCATACTAAACGTGGCGAATGTGATGGCAAAAGATGATGTTCGGAGACCGTTTGGGTCTTAAAGTTTCCTAACATTTGTCTTACTGGAGAGGAAAAACCCCGAGAAAACCATCGCCCATGAAACTTGTCCTGATCGTGGATCGAACCCGGGCCCCCTGTTTACGAGACTGCGACGCTACCCCGAGATCACTGCGGCGGACAGTATTAATGCATAAATTTATTTTTTTTTGTACAATTAAAATTTCTAAAAATACACTATTTCATGGAAATCACTAGCAAATTTCACATTTCCTTTTCAGTCTATTTTTAAGTAGTAGGCTGCCCAATTTCACTCTTATTTCTGGCTTTTGAAGCTTTTTAGTAGCACCCCCCAGCATATTTCAACTTCTAAAAGAATTAAAAACTGCAGGGAATATAAAAAAATTGCAACCAAAAATAGAAAAGCTTTCACTTGTTTGTACGCATTCCAGAGTAAAAAAGCGGCGTTTTTATCTCCGGATCCGACCACGTGGCCACAGTTAGTGTTCTGGAAGGGTGCATTTTTAGACCACATTCCGTGCAGGCCTTTGTGCTTCCCTCTGTAAATTCTACTCTAATGTGTGTAATTATATTGAGCTTCATGTTTCCGGAAGTATGACATCGGCTTAAAAAACATATTCTGAATAGGTTCAGACACGCTGATTTGATCTGACTCTATTTAAATTGAACTTGATTCTGTTAAGTTTAATTCTACCGCTTCGGGAACATTACTGTCAATAGCAGTTCAAACGTTTACTTCATCAAGTGTTACTATTCAACATTCTAGCCATGTCAGTGTGATTAATTCCAATTAATGTAATGATACAAGACACCGTTGCGTATTGATTGGAATGCGATATCGGATTATGTAACTTGAACCTTCATATTCTGTATTAAAATGTATTTTTTTTAATTTGTCATATAATATTATAGCGTCAGTTGTTAAAAAATTAATTTGAATTTTGAAATAAAAACCTTCGGGATTGTATTGCAGTTACCTACTCCTGTACTCTAAAAAAACAGCACACATTTTCTCACTCTTGTAGTTATGGAAAATGCGCTGCTTCGAGTCGCTACGGGGGAATAAATTTTGTCATGGATTTTCGGACCGGATGGAACTGGTGTCCACTCATCATCGTGAGGAATTTGGGTTGTAATAAGAAGCGACTTCAGGTTGAGAAAATCATCTATGCCTTCGACACTCTAACCACATGTCACCCTAATACTGGCAGGCTGATCGTTCACCACTGTGATTTATACATGGGATATTTGGAGACTAACTGCCTGGTAGACTAAGGCCTTCTAGGCCAGGCGTGTCAATAAGTAAGGGAAAGAGTAGCGCATTTTCCCATTCCACAAGTGTTGACGTCACAGTGTGGTGACACACGCCGGACTCTATAAACTAGTTGTTGGCTACACAAAAACATAAAATATAGTAAAAAACAAATACAGTACTATAGGATTTTCACTTCTTCTTCTTCTTCTTCTTCCTCTACGCATGAAAGCTGGCAGCTTGTTGCGTGTTCATCCACTACAGGTCCGGGGTATGGTGACGTCCTTCCATCGTAGTTTTGTGGTCGTCCTAAAGACCTTTTCTGCTGAGGTGTCCAGTCACGTACTTTCTTCTCTTATCTACCGTTCTCCATTCTATCTATGTGATCGTTCCAGTTTAGTCTTCTATCTTTTATCCAGAGGTTTATAGGTTCAATTTAAAATTCTTCTCTAATAACAGAGCTGCGAATTTTCTCTCTCAGCTATTTTCCTACGATTTTAAAAACTTTCATTTCGGTTGTTTCATTGATTTGTTTTGTTTTTTGAGTTTTTGTTCGGCATTCACAATCATATGTTAGAACTGGTCTTATGACAGATTTGTAAATTATTACTTTTGTATCTATTCTTAAATTGTTATTTTTCCAAACAGTATTGTTTAAACATCCCGATATTTTGTTTGCATTATTTGCTTGATGGAGGATTTCATCTGATATTATGTTGCTGCTATTCATTTCTATTCCTAAATATTTGAATTTCATGACCATTTCATGATTCAGGATTTTCACGTCTACAATTATTGTTAGTAAACGTGTCCTTTTATGTGAGATTGATTTATTAGTTAATTCATATGAAATAAATAATTCAGTTAAATAGCTTTATCAACAACATACCAAGAAGGTGAGTGCCCGATTTATGGAAAAGTACCATTATGGAACGTAGGCCTATAATTATTATCACAAACATATTTAATAAAGTCAGGAGGTAAACTGAATTACCGGAACAGCGGCTAACGGAGATACCATTAAAAATCCTCTGTCAACGAAACTTGGAGAAAATTATATTTTTATCTCTGTCACTTAGTCTGCGGCGTCAAGTGGCAATAGCGTACCCAATAAGACTGAAAAATCCCATAGCCCTAGCAGACTTCTGTATGAAGGAAGTGGAATTATTTGACTCCTTAGTGGGATTCAGTCTGTTAAGAAATGTTTTTAATTTTTAGACCGCTGCTCTGTTCACGGGTTTTCCATAAAATAATAATAATAATAATAATAATAATAATAATAATAATAATATAATAATAATAATAATAATAACAGTATAATAGTTATGATAAGAATAATAAATGATTAAAAGTAATAATAATAAATAATGATAGATAATATCCTGAATTCGTGTCCAACTCAGGTTTGGGTTAGAGAATGAGATGAGGCGAGCCCCTATCATGTATATAGGTCTGTGAATGACAAGGATGGCGGCCGACCACGCCTGACGCACCATCACAGCGGCAGATGAACGAAATGAAATTAAATGGATGAGATGAGTATGGAGAAATGGTGGAGTGAAATTGTGATAGGGTAAAATAGGAGAAACCCCGAGAAAAGCCTGCCCAATCTCCATTTCGTCCACCACGAGACTCACATGGATTGACCGAGACTCGATCGGGACTCCAGCGATGAGAGGCGAGCGTCTAACCGCTTTCGCCACGGAGCCACCGCAAATAAATAATAATAATAATAATAATAATAATATACTATTTTAATAATAGTAATAATATTATTTATTATTATTATTATTTATTATTATTATTATTATTATTACCATATTGAAAAGGATTGTATAGACACTCAACTAGACGTACTAAATTGGAAAAAATCAGAAATCAGAAATACAATAATCAGACAACAAATGAAAGTCCAAAATCCAATATTAGATTTTATGAGATACAAACAGCTAGTATGTTATGGTCATATACGTGGAATGCCAGAGACAAGATTACCCAGAAAAGCTTTGGAATGGATTCCACCCGGGAAAGCAAATGGAGGTCGACCTAGATTTAAGTGGATGGATGATGTCGAAGAGGTATGAGGGAGCATGGTCTGGAAGAATTGAAATGGGAAGATAGAGAAGAATGGAGAAAGAAGATCAAAATTTAAAACGCTTTGGACACAGGAAAATATTTTTTACATTGTAAATCTGTTTATAATTAAATGACTTATTATTATAGTAATAATAACAATAATAATAGTGATGATGATGATAATAACACTAATAATAAAATTAAATTAGTCCACCGCTGTGGTCTCGAGGTAGATATCTGCCTTGTCACGCAGCGGGCCCGGGTTCGATCACCGGTCGGGACAGTTTTTCTGGGCGAGGTTTTTATCAGGGTTTTTCCTCACCTGTAAGACAAATGTCAGGAAGACTTTAAGGCCCAAACAGTCCCCGAAATCATGGCCATCGCAATCATTATCATTCATATTCATCTTAGATTAAGCTTAGGATTAGGGACTCTCCTGGCGCACCATTATCATCATCATTACCCATCATATCATCTGGGCAACGTAACTCCGCCTTCCAGGCGCCCCAACCTCAGAAATGGGTTACAAGTACGCCATGCCAGGAGAGAACACCAGGAATGTCGAAAGACACCCTGGGGCATTTGTAAAAAAAGAATTAATTAAAGGACTAGAAAAAGGTATGATAGTACAATGACCATGCCGCTCCGTGGCGCAAGCGGTTAGACGCTCGCCTCTCACCGCTGCAGCGAGGGTCACGATATCGAGTCTCAGTCACTCCATGTGGTGGACGAAATGGGGCTTGGGCAGGTTTTTCTCGGGATTTTCTCCCGTTTTCCCCTGTCACCATTTCTCCATACTCATCCATTTAATTTCATTTCGTTCATCTGCCCCACGATGGTGCGTCAGGTGTGGTCGGCCGGCCTCCTTGTCATTCACAGACCTCTATATAAGGGGCTTCATCTTATCCCTCTATCCGACCCTGAGTTGGACAAGAGTTGATGTTTTTTTTTTATTTAGTGTAATGAACCAGCACTATTACTTCAAATTGTTACCCCACATCTCCCTATGATATTTGAGAGTGATAATAAATAACATATTTCACAAATTATAGATAACATATCTTTTAAACCATTTTCCTAAATCCTTTATTTCATATTTGTTGTGGAAGTGGCATTTAATATTAGAACGGGATATGTGACATAAGGTCCAAAATGTTTCCTTGGCACTTTATTCTCAAACGCTGGTAGTACTCGTACTTTCTCTTTCATGAAGTTACCAGGAAATGTGTGTTGAATCAGTAAACAGCTGACTGAACTTAATGATGTGGTTAATGTTTAATGGAGACTTAAAAATGTGAAAATATGGCAGATAGTAATTCTTGAGTTTACAGGAATTGAATAATTTCCTGAAATTCAAACAGCAAATAGAGGAGGAAAAAAGTTTAATCTACAGTAGAATGTTTGTGTGAATTCACTTTGTTGTCGAAAAGAAATCAAGATGAGTCCAGTGCGTTGTTCAAAACTAACATTATCCTTTTTACTCCCTCGCTATCCACTTTCATTTCTCTTTCTCACATGCTCATCTTTTGGCTGGAGCAATGGTTTCACAACCATTCAACCGTTTGTTTTCATAGAAACGTTCAGCAGTTGAGCGAATGACTAAAGTCAAGCGAGGAATCGAGCAAAAGCATTTATGCTATTTTTAGTTCATCTCTCTCGTTCTGCTTTTTTTTTTTTTTTTTTTTTTTTTTTGTTTAGCCTCCTCCAACAACTTTTACGTTTCCCTTTATAAATTAGAAAGTAGAAAATTTCCTGCCTATCTATAAAAGCAGAAGGGGGTAATATTGACTTATTGTATTTAACGTACATCGTCGGGTACATCTCACAGCTAGCGAAAATATAATTGGCCAATATGGAAAAAGTCCGTCATACAAGAATAGGAAAACGTAGGGAATTCCACATCAAGTAGAATTTATGGTTCTGTCGCTGCTTTACGGAATATCTTTCCACCTTATTAATTATTTGTAAGTCGTATGTATCTAATTTTGTCACGAGAAAGCAAACATTTGGTTCCCGCTAAGGAGATTTTTAAATTTAGCCTATTACAGTCGGATTGTACCGGTTTTTGGAGAATCCCATTTTCGCTTTATTTCAATTGCATATACCGAGTTGTGCTACAACAAATAGAAAAATGCAAACAATATAAAGCTTTAAATGTTTTTACTTCTGGTGAACGTCACATATATATGTGTGTGTATTTTTTTGTGCATGCAGTTACACTCTAGAGTGTTACAATTTTTGTCCCTTTGGAAACCAATCTCGACACGTAGCAATAGATTAATATCGTAAGGTCGAGCTTATTAATCAACAAAATAGGGTCATAGGAGTGACGTTCACCAGAAGTAAAAACATTTATATATATATTATAATTGTAATTTTGACATATATATATATATATACTACTTTTTTCATAATACATTTTGGACTGAAAATTAAAACTGGACTAAGTGCCACAACAATCGATTTCCATTTTATTCCTGTGTCAGTGCGTTAGAAACCGGGGATTGTGATATTCAGTCTGAAAGTAGTTCAAATTTCAGCCACAAGAATGCGCCTGGCCTATCAAAAACTATGATAAGGCCATTTATATTCTAAGAACTTAGATATTGACACTTAGTTCGGTTTTTATTTTCAATCTACAATCATAGTACATACTATTGACATCAAAATGAACAAGCGATCGTGCTAGGCTGTACTTCAGTTACGTAATTTAATATACAGGAAATATAAATTATAAAGGTGCTGTAAATGGAGAAGGATTTCAAAATAATACAACCAAGTTTCAAAATAGAAAATGCTTACAGGGACATACAATTAACATAAAGCAGAATAAAATAAACATAACTATAAAAAGTAAGTTAATACCAAACTGAAAGAAATTAGATATTTAAGATGTAATATAAACCAAAATAAACTACTATTTTTCATAATTAAAAAAATCTGTGTTTACTTTGCTTAGTTCTGGATCGGTCTAATTAATCTATTATATAATTTAATTCCTAAATATCTATTGTGTTTAAATCCAGCAGATATGTAGAATTTAGATAGTCTATATGTAACAAGAAACTAGTATTTCATCTGTGAAACTTTGATTAAAATTGATTTATAAGATTGTTGAAATAATTAACCAATATTATATGTAACTTATATATGAAGGTAATCACACTACAAGCCATAGGAGGCCCTTGGGGTAGTTGGATGTTAAGGCTCCCACTTTTTTTATACAATAGCCACTTGAAGCCAGCTGGTATGTCAGCCCTGTGTGTGTGTGTGTGTATATATATATATATATATATATATATATATATATATATATAAAACAAGCAATAAATGTTTTAAACTTCGTTTGGTGGAACAAGAATATTACAAAAAATAGAAAATTGCAAATATATCAAACCATAATTCAGAGCATTTTAACATATGGTGCTAAAGTTTGGCAAATTCCTACCAGGGAAATGAAAAGAATCTTAAGTACAGAAATGGATGTTTTAAGGAAATCAGCTGGAAAATCTAGAATGGATAGAATACGAAATAAATAAATAAGGGAAATTATGGATGTACAAGAGGAGCCGAACATCATAGACAATATAGAAAAGAACAGATTGCAGTGGTATGGACATGTCAAAAGAATGCCAGAGCAAAGATTGCCTAAAATTGTTATGGATAGGATCCCAATGGAAAGGGGGAAGAGAGGAAGACCGAAGAGAACTTGGATAGAAGGGGTACAAGCAGCTATGAATATCAGAGGATTGGAGGAAGATAAATGGATGGACAGAGAGGAATGGCGTTTGGTTTCCAGAAGACGCGGCAGCTGCCATGATACCGGATGATAATGCCAATGTATATATATATATATATATATATTGCTCATAATTATTTTCGGTGTCTTTTAAGTAGTATTAAAAACTGTTTTTTATACCTTTCATGATAATAATTTCAAGTCTTTATTGAGTTATTGCATTTAAAACGCATCACATCGCCGGTTACATATCTCAACTGGCGAAAGTATCACTGGCAAACATTGAAAAATCATTTTAAAACAGAGAGGCAAGAATGATACAGAACTAGCATGCGTACGTTTTTTACTTTGTGTCTATATTTATTGAACTTAATATGTGGTTGAATCGCTGTACCGTATGCAATTTGTACTGTTATATTGATTATGTGTCCCAACTGTCGAGTAAATTATAGCCTTGCTAAAAGAGGGAGTCATTTAATATGCTTCTATTTAAATACTAGCTAAGAACAAGAATCAGGCAAGGAATTTGAAAATGAAAGGACGTTCGATTTGTTTTGTAAAAAATTGCAAAAAATTGATAAAATAAACGTTTATAAACTCATGATGTATTTGGCCTGATGGAGTTACGTGCATGTGACCTTATCTTCCGGTAATTTAAGCCAGTAGGTCGTGAGTCCGAAAATTTTGTAAAAAACCTCGAGCCTAAATTAGAGCCTCTGAGCAAAATTTAATTCGGCCTTTCCCATCCAAGAATTAACTTATTTGCATACTAAGTTACTCTTGTAGATTATTAGCTACTTGTTACTTGCTGACATCTATAGGAAAATAAGCATAATTAAATTAACATTGGTTATGTAATCCAATTTAATAACAAGAAATAGTTAAATATAGGAACGTCTGGAAAGAACATTATGATAGAATGCCAGAAGAAAGATTTCCAAAATTATTGCTAAATTATAAATCACACGGAAGGAGAAATGTTGGACGCCAACACAGAAGATGGTTTGAACAATTTTAACAAGTCTACCTTTCATGAAACCGGAAAGAGCCAACAGGCTTAATCCCTGGATGATGAAGAAGAAGAAGAATATTTAATTATAAGTCCTCCGGTGGGACTTTAAGCCGTGGGTCCCAAGTCGGAAAGCTTTCAAGCTCATAATTGAACCTCAACCCTGAATAAAAATGCCTCTGAGCAAAATTTAACCTATCTTCCTCCATCCAAGGAATACCTTAATTTCGTACTAGGTATATCCTCGAGGCGATGTACTAACCACACGTAACTCGCTGACAATTACAGGGAAATAAGCATAACTTACTTAGTCTGCTTAAGAAACTTCCCAATAAGGGAGAACCCATGTTCCCTGCCATACGAACGGGGATCAATCAATCAATATCGTACTTGTACTTTTATTATTAAAAATTAAACTATTTTTTATTTTATTTTCATGACATAGTATTTGGATTGATCGATTTTTTAAAGATACATTTTATATGTAGACCTGGTCTATACACACACTGTTTTAGAGAGTGAACTGTATTTTTATACATGCTTAAAGGTAAAACTATTATTCGACCAATGAAAACGTATTCATACATCTGGTTTGTAAAAAATACTATTCGACCAATGAAAATATTGGAACTTAGCTCGGAAGATATCCATCCATCCACAGTAATTCTGTCCGAAGGCATGTCCTTCACTACAAGCATTTTCATGCTATGCTTGCAGCTTTACTAGGGAATTGTAGGTGTGGTAGCTTCCCGTTGCTTTCCACACCGGTGAAAGATGATGATAATGATAAGGATGATGATGGCCATATGATTTCGGGGACCGTTTGTGCCTTAACGTTTTCCTGACATTTGTCTTATAGGCGAGGAAAAACCCCGATAAAAACCTCACCCAGAAAAACTGCCCCGATCGGGGATCGAACCCGGGCCCGCTGTGTGACAAGGCAGCACGCTACCTCGAGACCACAGCGGTGGACTTGGAAGATATATAGTGACAATATTTTGTCCTTCATTTATCTCTATTTGATTTTTCATTTGTTTATTTATTTATTTTATCAGATGGAGTTAAGACCCTAAGGTCTTCTTTTCCACTTAACCAAGGTTAAATCACACATATAATATCAATTATGAATTATCTAAATGATTAATGATACATAATATATATATATATATATATATATATATATATATATATATAGGCAGGCTATACAATATAGGCCTACAGTTAACAATAGAAAGAAATAAAATTTATAATAATAATAATAATAATAATAATAATACTAGTAACAGTAATGATAACCTATGATTTTATTAATTAACTTTAAAATACAAAGAAATAATAAAAGTGTACATGGAACTCTGTTATGTATTATATTTTTTAAGGAAATATGTAGTGATTTTTTTCCTGAACTATTTTTGAATCGGGCTGTCCTTTATATACAAAGGGAGGGAATTCCAGAGTCGTGTGGCTGAAACAAGGAAGGATGAGGAATAGTGAGATGTACGATGTAGAGGAACAGCTAGAGTTAAATTTTCTCTGGATTGTGTGTTAAAGTTATGGTGAGAGGATAGCGAAAGGAAGCGAGTAGAAATATAAAGGGATGATAAGGTGGACAAAGTGTTGTATAAGAAGCAGAGGCAATGTATATTCCGCCTGTCTTCCAATCGGAGCCAAGACAACATTTGAAATACTGGATTTACGTGGTCTGATTTACGGAGGTTGCATATATTATAACGTGCATTTAAGCATTGTGAACTCGTTGCAGTCTTTGTCCGAATGTGACCTGCGCTCTTAAATGTAGTAGAAATACATTTAACGTGACAAGTAATGATTGCTTAGAAATAATTAATAGCATTCAACCTAATCGTGTATGTTGATATTTAATAATTAATTCAAAAAGTTTTCCCACAAAATTACAAGCTGACGATTTTTACAAAGTAACATGAAATCACAATTTAAGTCCTTCTTTAATTGTAGCATTTGTAATAAGTGGTTTGAGTAGTATGATGTCGGTTAGCTTATAAAATTTACACGCTATTGGGAATTCTCGATTGTGCATTGTAGAATGTGCGCATGTTCTTATAACGATCTCTGGGCCCAGATGTTGGACTTCCATGTTAAAGTAGTATGTTTGATAAATTATATAACAAGTGGCACTTCCAACTTTTCAAAAAAAGCGACAGTGACATGTTCTCTTATGTCATGTTTACTTCAAAGATGAGAAATTGTAAGTAATGCTGTAACATAGGGTACTTTTATCACGAAAACATACAATATTGATTTTTCAGATATCAAAACATATTGTAAAATTCAAGAATTCCTTTTATAAAAGTCGGAATCGTACCTTTACTTTATCATATAGAACATATTGTACGCCCTACTTAACAATAGTTTAAAATCAGCAGTTTGTTAGTTAAATAAGTGCTGACGCATCGTTTTATTATAAGGCATCGTGCTTTGGTGGAGAGACTTAACGAACATTCGAGTACCCTTGGGAAAAGAAATTTTGCCAAGTATGTTCCTCCAGTATGGACTGGTGTCCATAATAGGCCTAATTATACTATTTACAAGTGAGTTGTCAACCATTGCGTGCCGAACCCTACATTGAAATTTCTCCCAGAGAAGCGTTGTGATGTTCCAAAGCCGTGTCCAAAAAATCTGCCGTTTTTAACTGTAAGGCTCAGAATCTAAGCTTAGAATCCAGCAATGGCAACCCACTATACGGGGTAGATGAATTCCTTGCATGAATAAGAGCTGAATGGAGTGAGGCGGGACGCGAAGCGGACAGCAGGTAGTGAGGTAAAAATTAAAAAAAATATATGTACCTGTTGGCAGAGTGCCGTCGTCCTCAAACTTATCAAAATGATGTATTTAAACTATTACTTGTAGGCCTTTCGGAAGTTAGCTTCCATCATCAGCAGGATGAGAATGCGCTACTAGTTGATGTGTCTAAGATGTTGTAGACGTTGATGATCATGATGCGTCTCTAGTAGCAACTGACTGGTTTTTTACTATGTCGTATAGTGGATTGTACGTTTGGGGCGTGTTCTCATTTTATAATAAAATGTCGATTTCTCTCATGATTTCAAGTACATTTATTTTCGCTGAAGTCTTTCTCTGTGAACTATCGATACGGTGTTTTCTATTGTGTTAATTCGGTGACCAGCGTTACTTATGACACATCAACTCATCCTGCTGATGATGGAAGCTAACTTCCGAAATGCCTCCAAATAATATAACTACATAATTTTAAGGGAGTTGAGGACGACGGCTCTTGCCAATAGGTATATATTTATTTTTTAATTTTTATATCATGACTATTTACCTCAGCGGAATTTGTTATGAATTTTATTAGTATTGAGGTAGTGAGGGTTATCCAATCTACCAATTCAGCAATCGCATTACTTCCTCACAGCTTAAACGAGATATTTGGAGCTTTGATTTTAATGCTTTGCAATTAAAAACGGCATATAATTTTTTGACACATCCTTGATACATCACAACGCTTCTCTAGAAGAAATTTCAAGGTAGGTTTTGGCATGTAAAAGTTGACAGTTGCCTTTTTGTTTAGTTGTTTAATTTCCAATATAATTAATTATATTATTGTACTTATTTTGATTAGCTTTATGTTATTATTAGACATTGATTAGACATAGGTTATATTAAAACTCAGCAATTAAGATGGTACGGACATGTCCAGCGAATGGAAGAGGATCGACTGCCAAAATCTGTTTTGGAATGGAAACCTGAGGGAAGACGAGGCAGAGGAAGACCTAAAACCTCCTGAAGTCAGGGAATGTTTATACATGAAGGAGAAACATCTACAACCAGGAGATTGGATGGACCGACAAAATTGGCTATTAGGAATCGGACGATGTCAAAGACATTAATCAACCGACGATCTATCTATTAGACATTGATGTATACGGATTGTCAGAAACACCCCAAATAAATACAAATTAAATAAATCTTAGTTTTAAGTAAAATAATAAAGAAGACAATGTTAATACCTTTTTATTTATATGCAGTCTTTTTTTTTTGTGGATTTTGAGTATTTTCTTCAAATCGAAAACGTACGATTCATTTATAAATAACTCTGTATTGTAGGGTCTACATATTTTTCCTCTAACAAATCCCTGAGGCTACTAGAAGAAAGTACTAGCTACAGGTTGAGAAAATCAGCTATAATAGCTGGAGGATTTGTCATAGCGTCATATTTCAATTCCTTCTGGCTTTTTTTTGTGTTGAGACTTGAAAGTAGTTTTGAAGTTCCTTAGGACAGGTTACTGGCCTGACGCTAAGTAGTCCAGTGGTAGGGCTGCTACCTTTTAGTCTCTGGACAGACATTAGGATACCGCATTTACTCAGTACCTGATGGAACGGTTATACAAAACAAAATTTCTGATTATAAGTCAAGATGGATGCAACATGTTCATCGAATGGAAGATCGCAGAATACCCAAACAAATGTTAAGATATCAACCTGTAGGAAGAAGAAGACCAGGACGTCCACTCAAAAGACTTCTGCATGGTGTTTCTCTTGAGGCCGAAACAGGTCAACAAATGGCCTAAATTCGTGAATGTACTATGATGATGATGATTTTGTCATAGCGATCGCATGTTACCCCTATACAGTAGTCCATTTCTTGTTTTACTTTGGGCTTCATTATATGATAAACTTTTATCTCCATCAAACATCGTGTCAGAGAGGAAAAGTTCTGACAAATCCCTTCAAGGCGAAGCCTATATCAGAACAGCAAGGTTAGTTCATAAGCCATGCTTTTAAATTTACGTTCAGAATTAGCTAAAAATGATCTGGTTATCTGCATAAAGTAATATATTAAGTGGATAGTAATTAGGCCCAATAATTAAATTTGGTGTTATTACAGTTTCCCAAATCTTAATAATATTCCACTACATTGACACAGTTTAACCTCTCACCATGTAGGTATTTTTGTGTGTCACATGCCACTCAGGTCTTACAGTGACACCACCTATCGGGAGAGGTGTTTTAATTGTGGATCACACACATACATTTTTTACATTAAGGACTTCCCCGTATGAGTGATCGTTCCAATGTCAGGGCCTCCTCCGAGATAGAATAACATAAAGTCAAAACTCACCATTCGTAAACACATTCTTACTAAACATGGCGATTAACTGATATCTCAAGTTCCACACAATGAAAATATTACCTACATAACTATATTCAGTATTTTGTATGTAACCGTAAATATTCATCTACGAAGCTTTTCTTACTTCATTTTACTCCGTGTTTTATAAGTATTAGCTAGTTTTAGACCACATCTGCATTGTACTTTGTTTAGTCTTTTTTTAACAATATTTTCAGATTGTAATCTGATCTCTTGTAAGCCCATGTTTCCCTTAACAGAGATTTAGACGCTCTCCCCCTACAGGGAAGAATTTGAACCATACTAATTTAGTTACATTTATTTTCGTATAGATGTCATTTGAGTGATCCGTGGTCAGCGTTCCGCCTCATACTGACATCTAGGAAACCAAGATAGTACTAGGACGGGAAAATTCGGTAAAATTTTGCTTAGAGGCATTTCATTCAAGCTTAAGGATCTTTTACGAGCCTGAAAATCTTCAGACTCGGGACCCACGGCTTAAAGTCTCTCCCGGAGGACTTGCTCCTTGGATTTTTCCATCCTAAAAAATCCATCGATCCCGGCCGGGTTCGAACCTGCGACCCTCGGGACCAGAGGCAAGGAGCATAATCACTAGTCTATCGCGGCCGATCCAAATTGTAATAAGTATGTAATTTTTGTAGGATTTTATTATTCGCAGGTTGAGTTGAAGAGAAGGCCTTACCTCTTCCAGCTTAAATAAAGCATTATTATCTTTATAATAACGATTATGATGGTCATATGATGTTTTGTGACCGTTCGTCTCTTATTGTTTCCTTACATTTGTGTTACAAATGAGTAAAAACCCCGAAAAAATCACCAGGAAACTTATCCAGAATGCGGATCGAACCCGGCACCGCTGCGTACGAGGCAGCGACCCTACCGCGAGACCACAGCGGTTGACACCTTAAAAACACAATTCTTATAGATTTTAAACAGGTTGGGGACATTGGACAGCCCTGTTTCACCATTTTATTTACTATTTTGCATCCGCTTCTTGTAGTATCATTAATTTTGATTTTTATATTTCATTAATAATGATATTACATGGTTTGCAATTACATTTTGCACCCCTGAATGCGCATAACTAATATAGGTAACAAGACATGGAAGCTACATCACTGCCCACACTAGGGAACGTTGCTCTGTCTCTCTCTCTCTGACGAGGACTTGATCAATCAACATGTCGTTCGTCAACCGAAGCTAAAAGGCATTACAGTCAGGCATAGGAACGTCAGACGTCAAAACCACTAGGATGGACAGTCAATAACTATGTTAGCTGACGTACGAACACTGAAACCGCAGGTATTATTTTTCACTCCCCTTTTTTTACTTCACTTCCAAATGATAATATATTTAAATGTACCTACACGATGACGTAGATTGACAACCATTCCAACAGAAAAATGTAACAGTGAGTTATTTTGTTACCATGTGGAAATTCCATCCGGCCTGTAGTTGTGTAAATGAAACGCTTATTTGTTTTTATTTATTTACTCCCATTCAGGTTTGTAATAATACATGATAGTGTTTATAAATAATTAATAGGACATAAATAAATTACTCTACCTTCCACATTTTATCAGGTCATAGATCACTGGATAGGAAAATGGAATTGGAAAGCATTTCACATTTTCTATCGAAAATGGAATTGAAAAGCATTTCACATTTTCTATCGAAAATGGAATTGAAAAGCATTTCACATTTTCTATCACATTAGTACAATACTTTTAAAGGTCATTATAAAATATTGTTGGGATTATGTTAAAAGTTATAGAATTGAAATATGTAACTCAGATCTCAGTCATCCTCAACTAATTAAAATTTAAATGAAAACACTTAATAGGGCTTTCGGAACATGTTCCATAATCAGCTTTTCAAAATGTACCTTTTGAAAAGCTGATAATGGGACATGTTCCGAAAGGAGTGCTAAGCTTTGATTGATATTGTAATTAGGTAATTAGTTGATGGCGACTGGAATCTCAAGTATAGCATTTGAAAAAAATGATGGCGCAACTCTTGATGGCGAAAAGTTAAAGTTTTGAAGAGCGATTCACACTAGTAAGTTGTTACGTGTGCTGTCTCCTTTGAGGTCAAATCTCACGGCGTAAGTCTTTCTTCATGTAGTCTTCGTATCGTTCGCTTCAGTAGAGCAGTCGGTAAGATGCTCTCTTGCGACGTTTGCAGGCCCAAGGTCGATCCTAGTCAGGCTTTTTTTTTTAATAACGTCATTAATTTTCATAATGCCTACGTGTTACCAGGCTTCGTTATATAAATAAATGTGTATATATATTAGGGTTATAACGTTTTGGACTTTTGTGAAATAAAATATTTCCTGTGCAACAGATGGATGAACATTTACTTAAAACAATTGAAAAAGGCCTTCATTTCACTCAGTTTAAAAAAAGTCACCCCCGAATATATTTATATATAAAAAATTAATATTATTTGGGGTGACCTTTTCTTGAAGTTCAGTGAAATGAAGGCCTTTTTCGATGGTTTTAAGTAAAAGTTGACCTTTTCGTTGTACAGGAAATATTTTATTTTAACAAATAGTCCAAACAGTTATAGCCTAACCCGCTAGGCTTATAGGCCAACTTTTTGGACTTTTGTGAAATAAAAATATTTCCTGTACAATGAATATGTTTAAAATATTTATTGTGTAATGAATGGGTGCGGTTTTGCTTATAACCATTGAAAAAGACCTTCATTTCACTGAATTTCAAGAAAAGATCACCCCTAAATCAATATTAAATTTTGATATACACTGCACAAAACAATTAGAGGAACACTTGTAATAAATTTAATAAGTAATTGTTTTTTAATGCTGTGATGCTGAAAGTTGGACAATATGTAAATTGAATTATTAATTTTATCATTGGATACAAATTTTAAAGATCCATGGCCTAAATACAGAGAAATTACCTCAAATAACAAATATAGAGAATTATTCTATTTTGGAAGGCACTGGCCGCTTCTAATTGGTAAGCTTCCTGATGTTGCTATAGTGACGAATGTTGATTATTGCCTTGTTTATTGGAGTCTCTGACAAAATGAGGCATTTGAATGAATTTGAAGTGTATCATGCTTTACATCTTTTACGACATGGTCAATCTCTGCGACAAGTGGCTAGAGAGCTTGGGGTTTCTCCTTCCGTGGTGTCCAGGTTACGCAACAGGCACAGAGGAACAGGTCAGTATTATAGAAGACGTGGCCAGGGCCGTAAATTTAAAACAAGCCCCCAGGATGACAGATACGTTGTTCTTTCTGCTCATCGACAGCGTACAAAAACTGCAAAAGACCTACAGAATGACCTTCATATGGCTTCCGGAATCCGGGTTTCAGACCAAACCATAAGGAACAGATTAAGGAAAGAGAATATTCGTCCAAAAAGGCCCGTTAAAAAACACGCTTAACAAATGGGCATAAGGCAGCAAGACGTACGTATGCTAAAAACCATGGTGATTGGAACATGAACCAGTGGGAGTCTGTGCTCTTCTCGGACGAATCCAGGTATCATCTTACATGTTATGATGGTCGATTGAGGGTGTGGGGACGGCCAGGATAAAGATTTTCTGCAGAGGCTGTACAGGAAATTGATGGATTCGGAGGAGATTCCTTAATGGTGTGGGCCGGAGTTATGTACAACAATCGTACGGACCTTGTACTTGTTCCCCAGCGACTGAATGCTGTCCGGTATATCGAGCACGTTCTGGAAGAGCATGTAGTACCTGCTGCCATTGGAGTAGGCCCTGGATTTCTGTTTATGCAGGATAATGCCAGGGCACATTCTGCGGCTGTCACCAGGGATTTCCTGAGGAGGAATGAAATTGAGGTAATGGAGTGGCCAGCGGTCAGCCCAGACCTCAACCCTATTGAACACTTGTGGGATCTTCTAGACCGGAAGGTCAGGAACCGACATCAAGCTCCACAAACTCTGCAGCAACTTGGAGATGCTCTGAAGGAGGAATGGGAGAATATTCCGCAAGAGGAAATCCAGAATCGTATTGGGAGCATGCCAAGAAGGTGCCAAAGTTTCATCGAATGTCGTGGAGGCCATACACGATACTAACTCTACATAACGAGTGTTTAACTTTGAAAAATAAGCACAAGATTAAATTGCTTACATAGCGGAATTATTTGAAAAGTTAATTGTCAGCGTTATTCATTTGTTTTTACTGACATGAGCAATAAATAAATAAATAAATAAATAACCACAAATAATGTACTTTATTAATTTCATGTTTGTACCTTTATCCAATGAAAAAATATTTGCATATTTCATAGTGTTCCTCTAATTGTTTTGAGCAGTGTATTAATATATTTGGGGTGACCTTTTCTTGAAGCTCAGTGAAATGAAGACCTATTACAATGGTTTTAAGTAAAAGTTCATCCATCCATTGCACAGGAAATATTTTATTTCACAAAAGTCCAAAAAGTTACAACGCTAACATATATAGCCCTAAGCCTAGTGTGTAGGGAAATTAATTAATGAAACACAAATTTCGCTCCAGATTGTTTTAGTTTCAAAATATTAACTAAATATTTAATTAAATCTAAATTATTTAAATATAGGCCCGTAATTTGAGATAAAGATATAATATGTATGAACATTTCGAGTTTGGACTTTAATTACTCAGGATTTTATTTGCAATCAAATGGTCATATTAATGAATCAATTTTATTAATTATATAAAAGTTGATTTCCTCTTTTTATAAATGACTAAGACAACTCCTTTTGTTAAATTTGGGTTATTCCAATATAGATGGAGCCAGAAAGTCTAGAAGACGTATGGTATAACAAAGGTAAACGCAGGTACCTGCATACAATAGGAGCCTATAGATACCAAACCCTTTGTTAATAGAAATGTGTCAGAACGTCTATTTGAAAAGCGACTAAAATGTCAGTCAAATTAATATTTATGAATGACTAGTATAAAAAAACGTTTACAAGGGTAATGTCACTATGAAGTTTCAAATTAAAATTTGTCCACATATGTTTAAACCAATAGGAATAAAATTATAATCCCTTCTCGTGTAGCGATCTGAACGATCGAAGGAATACTGAAGTTTTCATTATAAATCAAATTGAGACGCGTACAGAAGAGAAGCCTCCTAGCTAACGAAGGGAGTACATCAATAAGTTTCATTTTAATTGCGAGAAGCCTCCCAGATATCGAAGGAGGAACATCGACTAAGTTATATTGAGGATATTGATCCATAATGTTTATATTATTTTTATTAATAGTAATAATACTTCATTATTCATTTGAGATGTCAGATCGCTATATACACAACGTATCAACAAGTGTCTTCATTTTATTAAGTGATGAGTATTTTGAATCATATTCAAAATAAATCAAGTGAATTTTGAACTTCAATTATTGATAAAACTTTAGCTGCCCGTACGAAGTTCCCTCGTTATCCCTGTGATGTTATCCTCATCGCTCATCGAACACAACCTGACTAGACCGCGAGCATAAAATTCCCACATTACGGGAATTTCTTGCAATAAATCCCATGTCTTGTGATAAATCCATCACCCTTTTACCTACCCCCTAATTATAACCCTATCAAATGTCACCCAACATTGGGGCACAAATCAAATCAAATCCTGAACCTCAACACCTTTTTCTTCAATATATATATATATAATTAATAACAATTGTAACGTCTCATAACTTTGTTTAAAAAACACAAGGCATAACAAGATTGTTTATTTCCCCTATTAATGCAAAACGCGTCTGATTAATTTAAATTCAGTCAAGTTAATACATAATCATTATACAAGTAACTCCTGGAGTGATGCATCGCTTCGTACCGAAAGTTCCTAGCAGGGACGGTTGTGATCGAGTGGAGGGAGCTTGCGTTTTCCATGCATGAGTTCGTGTCTTCGATCCCGCTGTCATGCCTAATTTTTTTCTCTCTCTCGTCCTTATTTCAATTAATTTTCTTTGTTTTGTTTTATTTGTTTTGCTTTGATTTATTTACAGCATTTACCGCATTACTTATGTACGTGAAATTATTTTCCATTACACGACACACAACAAAATAGAACGGATTTTAGATTCTCAAGTAGTTGTGAACCAAATAGCTGACCACTGGTCATGCGCGGTGGCTTCGTTCTGGGGCTTGGAAAATGATCTGTGCGCTATCAATTATTTCAAAGGCTGTACATATTTTAACGTTTTTGACCTTCGACACTAATACACCTCTACATGTACACTACTAACAAAACTCACTGGCACTATCGAACCTGTAAGTTCATAGCGGCGCGGATATAAGCTCTCCATACATCCCTTATAAAATCGACTTCCCTCAAATCATGGTTAATGTTATTCTTCTGCCTCATTCTTGATCTACCAACTGAGTGTTTTCCCTCTGGTTTTCTGTTTTCTGTATTTCGATTTCAATGTTATCATTATCCACAGTCATGTATTCTGTTTTTTCAAATGTATTTTTAATCCCCACGTGATTTACTTTTTTCTTGTAAATAACTAACTTTTCATGAAACTTGTATCTACATCTGACATTTATCTGTTCAAAAAAAAAGACATAAAACTTAAAATTCGAGATTACTATAGCTAAACTCAATCCAGTAGTAATTCATGGTACTTCCAGAAAGTTTGAGAAGTTTATATAAATATCACTGACTATTTAACTCATGCCCCAAATGGGAGTCAATGACCAATCACATTTCAATTATTTTTTATTTACAACCAATCACAGTCCAGTTTCGCCTCGAATTTATCAACCGAAGTTTATCATATTAAAGAAAGTTCCTCCTTTTTAACATTCTGACTAGGCCAAAGCATTATTTTGCATTGAATGACTCTCTAAGAAATACGGCTACCAGATTGTATATATAGTGCATGAATGTCAGCAGATAGCGCATGCGGAAGATAATATAAAAACATTTGTAGCATTTGATTATACCACAAAAAATACACTGTTTGCACTTTCTTAAACGAATTATTTTCCAGGAAATGACGTTGCAGAAAAATATAATTGACACATTTACATCATAGGACATCAGAAGTTAATTAATACCTATAATGTTGGTTATAAATTTCTCCAATAGGGTGCATTCTTACAATATTGATATCCTTTGGCAATAAATAATATGATGTAGTTGCAGTGATGAACAAAAGAAGTTAATGAAGCGTACCAATAGTTTCTGATTTGTTTTCAGACATCGCCGTTACATTAAAAATATAAATATTTTAAAATAACTATATTTAAACAATTATTTGTGAGTAAACAGCTTAATTTTATTCGTTAAATAGTCCTAACAAATGCCACTCTTGATTTCCAAATTCTCTAAATCATTACTTATGAATATTACATTCATTTTAACACTTTGAAATTGCCTTCTTGGGAAATTAATAGTTGCGATTGATTTTTTTCAATTACTCATTAAATTTGTGTTTGCCGTAACATAATCATGTTCTTTTCTTTACAGGTACGTATGAAAAATAAGGTCTATTTCCCGTACAGAATACAGGATACATGGATTGAGTAGTGTAAGTAAATGATTTAATTTTTTCTTCCGTGTATTTGATTCCAAATACATTGACTATATGTAATAGTATTTTTTATAAAAATATATTCAATGTAAATACAAATGTTAATTGCAACCTTTATCGCTCGCTATTTATTTAATGATATCCAACCAGCCACATAGTTTATAGTACACGTTGATTTACGTTAAGTTCAATTCAATAAATTACTTTATTTTTTGTAAACTATGCAGGCTTGATGGCAAATTCACAGTTATATCTGTACAAACAGTGTGTTCGGAAATTCATATCACACACTTCTAGGACTAGTAGAGGGGACTGAGTAGACAATATTTTGAATAGGAACCCATGTCTGGAAACGTACCATTTCAGTACTATAGTCATTAAAATTTATCGGATTTTCCGGTGTTGTATTGCAACCGGATAGGCAGCACATGGCGTCAGAAGAGTACCATGTCAAAAAGATGTGACGTAAGTTACAGAATTAAATGACGTTTGACTCATTTCAGAAGAAAGTCAAATATATTTGGTAACAATACCAAAGTAACAAAAACACTTTTATTGATCAAAATAACATTTGTACTAACAATGAAAAAAAAAACAAATTTGTTTCTGTCTTCTGCACTGAATGTCTCCAACATGAAACTGCTAACTACAACACAGGCTAGATGTGACGACCACCAACGTCGTTGCACACACATTGTACCGAAGAGTCGTGTTCAGGTACACTCGTACCATTACACCTAGTGTCCCGTTAATCTTGTGCAGCGACCATAACTCGTGACGTCATGAATCACCTATCTGGTTGCAAAACAACACCGGCAAATCCGACACATAGTAATGGCTGTAGCACGGAAACGGTACGTTTCCGGACATGGGTTCCTATTCAAAATATTGTCTACTCAGTCCCATCTACTAGCCCTAGAAATTTGTAAAACGAATTTCCGAACACCCTGTATAATTTCCTATAGGCCTCAATTCCCTCCTTTTTTACATAATGAATGGATTTGAGATAAATGACAGGGTAATTAAAGAAAATGGAGTATGAGTTTTTGAAGAAGCCGTATTGTCTCATGAAAGATAGGTCCACCTGCAAGATAGAAATTTCGAATTTCGTTACATTTTCATCGTAAAATATATTTATCTTTAATCATTAACTAACTCATTCACTGACACTATCGAACCTATAGGTTCATGGCTGCGCGGACATAAGCTCTCCATACATCCCTATCCTGAGTTTTCCAATTATCTGTATAATCTATCTATCTATCTATCTATCTATCTATCTATCTATCTATCTATCTATCTATCTATCGATATATCTATCGATATATCTATCTATATATCTATCGATATATCTATCTATCGATATATCTATCTATCGATATATCTATCTATCGATATATCTATCGATATATTTATCTATCGATATATCTATCTATCTTCGGGCTTTTACAGCTGCTGCCATCTTCACGTGCCAAAATTTCAAAGCCTACGATCTCGGGCATCTTCAATGCTTAGCCCTCTTGCTTGCATTACTATTTTCATGTTTTGCTTTCATGTTAACTTTGATCTCCCTCTTTTCTTCCTTCTGGTCGTTTGTCATTGATATAGTTGCTTTGGCCATCGCTCATCTTCCATCTTAAAATTCTTAAAATTCTTTCATTCTGTATAATCTACTTCCCACCTCATTCTTGTTCTACCAACTGGGCGTTTTCCCTCTGGTTTTCCTACAAGAAGCTCCCATCCAACTCTTTCACTCCCCTTTCGTGCCACATGTCCTGTACTGTATAGGATAATAGTCAATTATTTTTAAAGTTTATTTTAATTTTGTCCATCGCAGTCTACGACACTTAACTGTTCTCATTATGTCTGGCTTCCTATAAAATAACATGTAGTTCAGTATTATGTAATCTTCTACATTCACCTGATTGTTCATCTCTCTTTGGTCCAAACATTTTCCTTAGAACTTCATTCTCAAATACTCGTAATCTCCTTTCTAATAGTTCATGTTTCGCATTCATAACTGAGGGAATAGCAATGTTACTTTGTTATTAAATGTAATTATTCAACAAAAACTTAGTTTGAAATAGCTGAAAGTTTAATGTACATTTTATTGGTGAACACACAGTTAATACCGAAGTAATGACATGTTCTGTACCAAGTAAAGCAATGATCTCATCTCATGTTAATTGTGACTGGCATCTGCTTCACAGCAATCAAACAAAGCGTTATCTTGTTTTCTACCATTATGTTATCTTCACTGCAGCACTTATGTTCTTCTTCCTCGTTTTATTCATTCATAGCCCACACTAGTTTGACCCATGTCCATAACAACACGGGCCACTGCTCGCATGAAGATAGCATGTTTATTGTCTTATTGCACTTATGTATAACTGACACAAAGATAGCGCATGCTAGCAAGCATTCTTCATTACATGTCATACATATAACAAGCAAATATAACCGTTAAAATGTGAGGTTGTCCAGAACAAACCCCGAGATTTTGTACGTAACCAAGATAATTACTTTTCAGTTTGTTTGTTACGCTAGTTCCTAGCTAAGTTCCAATTGCACTTTATACAAACTTTCTTGAGGTATTATCCTGACGACTCCGTCTATTGACTGAATTGTGTATTTTTTTCTTGTTTATACTGGTTTTCCTTATTGTTCTTTACTTTTATCTTTGTTTGTTTTACCTGTTTGTTAACTTTCTTTAATTCTCACCTAGACACAAGGACAGGACACACACACCCAGACCCAAGGTGGAGATTTAAAATCTCCTACCCCGCCAGGAATCGAACCCGGGTCGCCGGAGTGGAATGTAGGGACTCTACCGACTACGCCATGGCGACGGACGTACGAAACTGTCATCGATGGAAACATTGTTCTCAGGCAACATCGTAGTTTACTGGAAATAAAACTGAATGCAAGATAATACGGATATAATACTAGCTAATACCCGGCGTGCGCTGCTACGCCTAAATAAATGATAATCCATGTGTTTTTATGTTTAGTTGAATAAGTAAAAGGAAAAATAATTATAATTTTATATTTTTTAGATATCCCGTGCTGATTATCCGGCGTTGACCGGGAATCTACTTATCCCGATCTTCTTGACATAAATGAGCTGAAATACGAAAATTAATGTGTTTTATGTTTAGTTAAATAAGTGAGAGCAAAAATCTATATCGTGATTATTTTTATGTACCCCCTGCTGATTACCCGGAGTTGCCCGGGAATCTACTTATCTCGATCTTCTTGGCATACATGAGCTAAGAGACAAAAATTCGTCATTGTGACTTGTCCGTAAAAGAATACCCGTCATGTGCTGCTATGCTTGCACAGGAATCTACGTACTTGTCTCGATATTCTTATCATCAATGAAAGACAAAAATGGTTATTGTGAGTTATCCGTAAGAGATAAACATGTGTTGTCGCTGACTTTTTTGTAGAGATTTTGAGATATTCAATTCTGTTTACATTTATTTTGTATATTTGTTATAGTTTAGGCAGCGTAAGCCATTTAAGCGTCCTAAGAGCTAATTTTTTCACGTTTTCCATTACAAAGGGTGATTTTTAAAGATATAGGATTTAAGTATCACAACTCTCTTATAGCCCATGTTCATCCCGGGAATCTCCTGAACATTTTGCAAAAAGCCCCGTCACAATCGCATCAACGGTATGGCAGCGCATGAAGTACAAACAAACAAACATTCATTTTTATATATTAGATATAATGGCGTAACCCACTGTTGAGCCATAGCCTCTCATTTGTTAGGAGTCACTAGACCGAATGAACACAATAGAAAACACTCTAAGATAATTCACAAAGAAAACATTCCAGGAAAGATAAATATGTTTGAAGACCTTGAAATTATAAAACAAATAAACAACACCTTACTTCTTAATGAGAACACGCCCCAATACAACCCATTATACGAGATCGTCAAAAACAACCCGCTGATGATGGAAGTTAACTTCCGAAAGGCCTCCAGATTACATTTTAAATACAACATTTTAACACAGTTGAGGACGACGGCACCTGCCAAAAGGTACATATTTTAAGTTTTTATTTTATGACTATTCACCTCAATGGAATATGATATGAATTTTATTAGTATTTACTGGAACATGTTAATTTAGTTGCCTTGTTTGCCCATAGATGCCATGAATGGTATGCGGTCAACATACCACTCGATGAGATATCTAGCAGGCAACTAAATGTCGGTAATTTTGCTTAGAGGCCTATTTATTCAGGCTTAAGGAACTTTTACGAGCCTGAAAATCTTAAGACTCGTTACCCACGGCTTTAAAGTCTCTCCCGGAGGACTTGCTCCTTGGATTTTTCCATCCAAAAAAATCCATTAACCCGGCCGGGTTCGAACCCGCGACCCTCGGGACCAGAGAAAATGAGTTGAATGAAAATGGTACCGATACTTAGGAAGTTCCTCATTTTCTTATTTATTTATGACAACAAATTATATATTGGCCTTCTTATTCAGGTATTTACGTTTTTCCCATGATGGCGATAGATATCCCTTATATACCGGTAGAATTTCATTCAACATTTATGCTCAGTGTTGCACACACCTGTGAATTCTGCTGTTAGTTTCACCACATCCACATCGGCTAATCTGCGATGTTTTCACTAAATTGTTCGAAAACATTCAAAATAATTTCTCTCTGTTTTTCCAATGCTTTCCTTTCCAATGTTTTACGATATTCTACTGAAGCGGCTATTTGAAAACTGAAATTCTAACGTATTTTGCATTGCGCATGCGTAAGAATAAAACAATGCTTATTTAATCTATCATCATGATCATCATCATCATAGTACATTCACGAATTTAGACCATTTGTTGACCTGTTTCGGCCTCAAGAGAAACACCATGCAGAAGTCTTTTGAGTGGACGTCCTGGTCTTCTTCTTCCTGCAGGTTGATATCTTAACATTTGTTTGGGTATTCTGTGATCTTCCATTCGATGAACATGTTGCATCCATCTTGACTTATAATCAGAAATTTTGTTTTCTAAAGATTCCATGTGTAATTCTTCTAAGATGTCTTCATTTTTTTTGTGATCTAGTAGTGTGTATCCTGCAGTCCTCCGAAGATATCTCATTTCAGCAGATCTAAGTCTCTGTATATCCTTCTGTTTCAACGTCCACACTTCGCTACCATACAAAAGAGTTGGAAGAGCCAGTGTTTTATACACTTTCAGTCTTGAATGCTTTTGGACTAACTGTGGCTTGAAGATAGAATTTATTAACCCTAAAATTCTTAAAAATTTAGATATTTTTGCATTTACATCCTTTTCTTCTTCATATGAGATATTGCATCCTAGATATGTAAAATTATTCACCTGCTCCAAAATTTAATCTATTGAAATTGTAATTATATAATTGAAGATTCTCCCATATAAGTTATATAGACACGTACTAGATAATACAAATTTTCATCATTTCATTTTTTTTGTTTCAAGAGTTAGCGAACTACATTTCTTTACAAGCGTAAAGGTGTAACCGTTATTTGATCATTGAAAATTCAATCATACATATGGTTTGTTTACATTACAACTGGAATTCATTAGTATAGAAACCATAACCATCATAATCCGAAATCAGGTAAAGCAATCTATCTGAAAACCATAATATTTGTAATTCTAAATGAGACTAACTGAAAATCGGGAATTTTAAAATAAAATAATAAGTGGTGTAACAATACATTATCCAACCAAGTGTGAAGTGGTAATATATGTAATTATTCTATATCAAATATTTTTTACTGCTTGAGTAGGAGAGATGACCTTAAAGTACCTAATTTTAAATATACTATTATTAAAACAGCACAATGAGAGAAATTATGCAAGTTGAAAAAAAATTGGAAAAAATAGAAGAAAAACGTTTTGAAATTATATGGACACCTCATAAGAATGGAAGAAGAGAGAATACCAAAGAAGATCCTTAATTGAAAAGCTAATGGAAGAAGTGGAAGAGGCAGACCTAGTGAACGTTGGATGGAAGGAGTGAGGAGAATTATGGAAGCTAGAGATCTGAGGGTAGAAGATGATCTAGACAGGAACCTCTGGCGACATATCACATTGGGTTGAAGGAGAAACACTGTATTGTGGAATATTCCTAATTAAAAATTATTATTATTATTATTATTATTATTATTATAATCATCATTTTAAGGTTGTAGTTTGTTGCGTCCTTTCATTTATTATTTCTTCATTGTGTCCTGTAATTTTTCTTCTTCCTTTTAATAACCATTTCATTTTTTTAATAGCAATGCATTTTGAAGTGATCGATGTGTCCATTCCATTTTATTATCTCCTGTTGATACGTTTTATTTCACATTCTTTCCTAATATTTTCACTTCTTTATCTCTTAGTTTTTGTTTTTAAATTTTCTCAAAATTCTGAACTACTGAGATGGGGTTACCTTATTATTATTATTATTATTATTATTATTATTATTATTATTATTATTATTATTATTATTATTATTATTATTATTATTATTATTATTATTATTATTATTATTATTAAGGATTTTCTATATTACAATTTAGTTATACTTCAGTGCAATTGTATTTCTTTTTCCGCCACAGATTTCTATCCTCAGCATCTTCTTCTTTGAGGTCTCTGCTGATCATGTTTCTTCTCACTTCATCCATCCATTGTTCCCTGTGTTTTCACCTCCTCCTCCTGCCATCAGCATTCCAATCCAGAATCATTCTTGGGATTCTGTTATTCTCCATTCGATTATTATTATTGTTATTATTATTATTATTATTATTATTATTATTATTATTATTATTATTATTATTATTATTATTATTATTATTATTATTGCAAGCCCTTGCTTCTTTCAACGAGATGTTCTCTCCCTACAGAGGAAAAATTCAACCGTACTAATTTCGTTTCACATGTTTTCGGATAGATGACATTGAGTGGCCCGGGATCAGCGTTCCGCCTAATAGTGATATCTAGGAAAACAAGGTAGTACTAGGATGGGAAAATTTGGTAAATTTTGCTTAGAGGCCTTTTTATTCAGGCTTAAGAATATTTTACGAGCCTGAAAATCTTCAGACTCGCGACCCATGGCTAAAGTCCCTGTCGGAAGACTTGCTCCTTCGATGTTTTCATAAAAAAATGCATCAGGCAGAGGCAAGGAGCATAACCACAAATCCACAGCGATCGATTATTATTATTGTTATTATTATTATTATTATTATTATTATTATTATTATTATTATTATTATTATTATTATTAATATTATTATTATTATTAGTGTTTATATATTTATAAACAGGTTTACAATGTAATAAAACATCTTCCTGTGCCCAAAGCATTTTAAAGTATCTTATTTCTTCTTTCTTCTCTATCTTCCCATTCCAATTCTTCCAGACCTATCTCCCTCATACCTCTTTTTATATCAACCATCCATTTAAATCTAGGCCGACCTCTCTTTCCTATTTCGGCTAGAATCCTTTCCAAAGCTTTTGTGGGCAATCTTGTGTCTGGCATTTTACGTATGTGACCATACCATTATAGCTATCTGTATCTCACACAATCTAATATTGAAATTTGGACTTTCATTTGTTCTCTGATGATTGTAATGTATTTCTGACTTTTTCCAATTTAGAATATCTTTTATGCCTATTAATTTAGAAGGTCTATTATTATTATTATTATTATTATTATTATTATTATTATTAATGATGATGATGATGATGATGATAATAATAATGATGATAAATGCTAAATGAAAAATTGGTCTATTGACAATAAGAGTGATATCTGTAACATAGAATTTTAATGACAATTAACATTAAAATAAATAATAAAATGTACACTAAACAAGCAAACAATAAAATATACAGTTCGTATCTTATAAAGCCCTACACAAAAGAATACATAGAAAAATAAAGAAATGTTATATACTAATCGGGCACACAGTAGCTGGTTACGGCAGGACTCTACAGCCTCAAGGTGTCAGATACTGTCAGAACTTTTTAATTGGCCTAAACCTTCTGGCGGCTCCATGCCTCTGGAACCAAGTAAGTCTACAACGGGAATGAGTAACGACACTTCTTATGGGGGTTTAGGGGGCCGTCACGCAGAGTTGACAACCCGGTTGATATATCATGATAATTGTCTGGAAAAGTTGGGGGCCTTAACCTCAGGGCCTCTTAAGGCTTGTAGTGGGATCAATTTACCTTAATGTACAAATCTATCGGTTTTATATAAAAATCATTTCAAAGTATAGATCAATCTGAACATGTTTTATAAATAGTTACGAACGCAACAAGAGAAGTAAGTAGTACATTACTAGTCGAGGAACTGACAGTTGAGCCCGAGCTTTAGTGAAGGCTAGGCAAATAATTTCGAGACTAGTAATGTATATACTTCCCCAATTGCGTATATAATTTTTTGCGCGATAGTGCGTTTTGTCGTACTTACAGCAATGGCGATCATGATTGAAAGTTCAATTTCCATATTTTGGGGTTGCCAACCTAAATAATTATATTATAATATTACATATTACAAACCTCGTGCGGGAAGTAAAACCACTGCCCTTTATGTAACTTATACTACGTTAAATGTATATACAAAAATATATCCAAACAGTAGTGTTAATATACATTATACGAAAAAATCACTGCATTTTAAATGAACTGAACTTTATTTGAAACAATATAACACAATAAATACGCATTTGCGCCATTTTATGGTTGACTGGTGTCACGGCCTGCTGCAGTCTCAACTAATAAACATTGCCCACACTGTTAACGTTAGTCAATTATTTATAATGAACGCAAATATGTCCAACAAAGATGTTATTATTTTACTATTATTTATTATTTTGAAAACACCATCCGCAAAAATAATGTGCAACGCACGTTCGTGAAGTGTTTTACAGAATCTCGGAAATTAAAAGTCTCGCTATCGCTCAATTTTTAAGCATTTCCTCGCTTCTGTAAAAACCACTTCTCAATCTCGCATCGTAATATACTATTGTTCTCTGCTATATTAGTAAGTATGTTTATTTTTTATATTTCGTGTTAATTTATATCTTGGTTTGAAGAGTTCAACTGTTTGATAGGGAAAGAAATGTTGATAAAACAACTACAATTGTTTATTGTTGCCTAAATTAGTGGCAGACATTTTAAATAATAGTTTTAGACAGCATATTAATTACAGATATGATTAATTGTGATGTAGAGAAAGCTGTGAATGCTACGGTTCTTTTTCTATTACCAGCCAAGTCGAAAAATGAATATGAAAAGGTATACGAAATATCTAAGGACTGGTGTAAATTAAACATATTGAAATAAATAAGAAAAACACAAATGAAAATGAACCAAATTTTTGCAGCTAATGTTAATAATTGTAACAATTGTTTGATCGCTATAAATTTGAATTACCAAAGTGAGAAATAAGTGTGATACAATAACATTGTATTGCATTACTCATACAATTTTAAGTAGGTAACATTTTTACATTATTAATTATGTCAATTTTCTTCCCTAGGGAAGTAACTTGAGCAATTACATGCTGTTGTCAATGGATACCAAGGCCTTTCTGGTAAATTCAACTTACTTCCCTAAAATATAGTGATAATTAGGCCGTTCGTTACTAGTATAGGAGTGAACACAATGTAATAACATAAATTATTAATTGTGAAAAAATACTATTTAAGGCATTTTTTCAGAACATGATTTCGTAACTATAAATTTTCAGACGAAAATGAAGTGGCGAACGCGCGAAGAAATGGGTCGCTCATTCTCACTTCCTGTAGGGAGACATGCTGTATTTGTGACCTAACCCACTCGGAAAGGACACTTTTTCCTTCAACTCAAGTAAAGTAAGTGGTCATTCGTTACGACTGGGTTACCATGGCAACGGACAAACTGGTATTCGGTCAAACAAAGAGCACCTTTGTCAACCAGAGACCTTCCAATATCTTGATGGCTTCATGGCAAAAGTCGAAACTGGCGAAAACTCTTGATACAAAGAATCCCGGACAAAAATGAGGCCAAGTAGTGAAATGAACAATGCTGAAGGTTCCTTAGCTTCAAAGAACAGGAACCAAAATTGAAAGGAATTCATTATCTTAAAGCATGCTTTTTCCTCATACGTTTTCCTGAATATATATACTTTTTCAGCAAATCGTATTTATCCAAAGTTAGTATAGCAGACTGTTTGATAAGGGTAGTAAATTGAAATTGTAATATAAATATTTTTTAATAACTTGAATTACAATAATTAAATTTAATACTAATAAGTCCATCGCTGTGTTCTAGAGGTAGCGTGCTACCTTGTCACGCACCGGGGCCGGGTTCGATTCCCGGTCGGGGCTGGCTCCTGGGTGAGATTTTTTCGGGGTTTTTCCTCGCCTGTAAGACAAATGTCAGGTAGCTTAGGGCCCAACGGTCCCTGAAAATCATCCAGCCATCATGTTCATCATTATCATCATCATCATTCACATGCAAGACAAATGTCAGGAAGTTTAGGACCCAACGGTCCCCGAAAATCATCCCGCCATCATCTTCATCGTTATCATTATCATCGTCGTTCACTGGCATTGAAAGCAACAGGAAGCTACCATTTCTAGCAAAACTGCAAAACATACAATGAAAATGCTATGATTGCAGTGAAAGATCTGCCCTCGGGCAGAACACTATAGGTAGATAGATAGAAGTCAAATAAAGAATCCAGAATTTAATAATGATCAGAAGCTTAAACAGTTAGAAAGTCAATAATAAAATCGTCATTTCAGATATTATTCAAGGAAATATTAAATACAAAATAATTTGAAATATTTTTTTTTTTCCAAATGCCCCAGGTTTGCCTTTTCGACATTCTTGGTTTCTCTCCTGGCATGGCGTACTTGTAACCCACTTCTGAGGTTGGGGCGCCTGGAAGGCGGGGTTACGTTGCCCCGATGATATGATGTGTGATGATGATGGTGATAATGGTGCGCCAGGAGAGTCCCTAAACCTAAGCTTAACCTAAGATGAATATGAATGATGATGATTGCGATGGCCATATGATTTCGGGGACCGTTTGGGTCTTAAAGTTTTCCTGACATTTGTCTTACAGGTAAGGAAAAATCCCGATAATAACCTCATCGAGAAAAACTGTCCCGACCGGTGATCGAACACGGGCCCGCTGCGTGACAAGGCAGCACGCTACCCCGAGACCACAGCGGTGGACATTTTAAATAATTGTTCGTGTCATTTTAATAATCATGGGACAACGTTTCAACCCCTTATTCAGGAAATCACGATTTAAAATCACAGAATCGAAAAACCAGATTTTTTAAACATATTTCTTAGCTTTTCAAGACGGATCATGGCTTGGATTTTCGTCATCTCTGTTAATTTTCACTGTCATTCATGATTATTTGTAATTGAATTGAATACATGTAATCAAAAATACATAATCAATAGGTAAACATCCAGAGATCTTATGTGCAATGTGCTGTAACATATAGTCTGTCTATCCCGGTATATTTCCATGTGAGGCAAGCGTGTTCCCGAAAAGGAATTGCTTAACCGAGCTAATTTAGTTACGGCACGCTTATTTTCGCAGATAAATAGTTAACAAATACTTTTGTAATTAACAATGGGTTAAAGCATGGTGATGCGCTATCTCCTCTGCTATTCAATTTTGTATCAGAGCAGGCCATCAAACCTTAGACGATAAATAAGGCATATAACGTAATGGTAATAATAAGCTGTCGGTATGTACTGATGACGTATTATTAGCGAGGAGATACAAGGGCTAATACGAATAACACTAAGAAATTAGGGCTGGAAGTAAACATCAATAAAATTAAATACATGGTAACGTATACAAACACATTATGTAATGTAAATGGGCGTTCAATGGTAAATGACGGAAAATTTGAAGAAGTAACTGAATTCAAATATATATAATTACAAACGGGAATGAAGTGCAGAAATAAATAAAACATAGGCTCAGTTCTTTAAATTCATGCTTTTATGCATTTTGAAGGGTTCTTGTCATCCTAACTCATCTTAATAAAAATATAAACTGAAAATATATTAAATTGTTATTCTTGCAGTTACATTGTATGGGTGCGAAACATAGGCTCTTACTTTAAGGGAAGAGGAAAGATTACCAGTATTTGAGAATAAAATTCTTAAGAAAATGTTTGGACTGTAGAGAGATGAACAGACAGCTGAGTGGAGAAGACTAATAACAGTCAGCTGCATAATATACATAGGGCCTATATGGTGAATAATTACACAGAGGTTGATTAGAAATGATTAGATCAGGATAGGGATATTAAAAAAAAAAGACAAAATTTTGTACCTGTTGTGAGTCTTCCTCAACAAATTATATTTGTATAAAATATTCAGCTCGGTCTCTCGGGACCGGTTCCATTTTCGAAGTTGTTCATTAAATGTTCAAATATGTTTGTAATTAACAATGGGTTGAAAATGGAACCTGTTCCAAAGGCCTAGCTGAATAATTTATACAAATATTATTTGTTGAGGAAGACTGCCACAACAGGTAAAGGTAATGTAAAGTGATCCCACTACAGGCCTTAGGAGGTCCTTGGGGTAGTAGGAGGTTATGGCTCCCACTTTTCTAGACAATCGGCACTTAATGTCAGCCGGGTTTTCAGCCCTGCGTGACGCCGCCTTTACTCCCAGAACAAGCGTCTGGTCCTCATTTTTTTAGAGGCTAAGTCGACCCCAGGGCCATAATGTCGCCAGAAGGTGGTCAGTTTAAAATCCTGACCCCACCGGGACTCGAACCCTCGACCTTCCGACTTGTAGCGTGGTACCTTAACCACTACGCTACGGCGTGCCCCGCCACAACAGGTACAACATTTTATATACCGGTATCTATCTTCGGGGTTTTACAGCTGCTGCCGTCTTCCCGTGCCAAATCTCCAAAGCTACGATCTTGGACATCTTCAATGCTTAGCCCTCTTGCTTGCATTACTGTCTTCATGTTATCCTTCTATGTTAACTTTGGTCTCCCTCTTTTCATCTTTCTGATCGCTTGCCATTGATACAGTAGTTTCGGCCATTGCTCATCTTCCAATCTTGAAATATGTCCTAATCATTTAATTCCTTCTCCTCAATTCTTTCAATTAGCTTTCTTCTGCTTCCATAATTTTTCTAATTTACTTAGTTGCGACATGTTCTAATTTTGACACAGAGTTTTATAGTTTTTTTTTAAATATATAACAATAACCTCAACGAAACAAAATGTTTCTTGAAAGTAAAGATAGGGGTGAATAGAGATCGTATCTTCGCGCGTCAATTAACCTCCGGGTTCGTTTAGGTGCCAGAGAGTTATTTATCTAATATGTCAGCGAGTAGTAAGTGATTGGCCCATCGGCTCGAAGAGACATCTAATAGGCAATTTAAGTTTTTCTTGGATGGAAAGGTAGGTTAAAGTTTGCTCACGGCCTCTAACATAAGCTTGATATATCACATCGTAGCGTGTACGTCCTTTTTAATAGGAATGAAATTAAACATATATACACATTTTCCGTTTTTAAACCATAGTGGTTTGCCATCAAATCTTTAGAGGATGAAGAAGGCCTACAACTCAATGGTATTAACACGCTGTTAGTTTATGCTGATGATGTAGTATTATTTGACGATAGCGAAGAGATACCAAAGGCCAAGACGCACACTATTGAGTAACGCTTAGAAATTGGGACTGGAAATAAATATCAATAAAACTAATATGTGGTCACACACAGAAATAGATTATGAGATGCACAAGGAAATTAAACATAGACTCATTTCTGGAAAAGCGTGCTATCATGCATTACAGAGACTCTTGACGTCTCAACTCCTTTCAAAATATGTTAAACTGAATGTATATACCGTATATATTATATTGATGCGAAATTTGAACTCTTACTTTAAGGGAGGAAAGGAGATTGCGAATAATTGAGAATAAAGTTCTTAGGAACATTTTTGGACCAAAGAGAGATGAACAGGCAGGTGAATGGAGAAGTGAACTATACGGTCTTTATAGGAAGCCACATATAATAAGAACAGTTAAGTCTCATAGACGATGGGCAGGACATGTGGCACGAACGGGGAATGAAAGACGTGCATGGAAAATTCTTGTAGGAAAACCAGAGGGATAATGCCCAGTTGGTAGACCAAGAATGAGGTGGGATAATAACATTAACTCTGATTTGAGGGAAGTAGATTATACAGAGGACGACTGGAAAACATTGGCTCAGGATAGGGATGTATAAATAGCTTATGTCGGCGCGGTCATGAATCTACGGGTTCGATAGTGCCAGTGAGTTAGTTAGTGGTTTACATAAAAATATAGATTGAAAGTTGTATGAAACGAAATTGGAGCACCTCATTTAATTATGCCCTAATAATAGTCTATTTATTTATCTCTCTTAATGTAGCATTCGCATATCAGTGTCTTAGGTACGTTTAATATGATACTATCAGGTATTAAGCCGATAATCTTCTGAAATCTGTCGAGTATTTTCAATACAGATTATATAGACATTTTTATTATGGTATAAACTTTTGTTTCAACTCATACTTCTGTTTACTTTACCATTAAGTTCTAAACATAAAAAGCCTTAAAGTCTTGTTTGCTCTACAAATGTGACTTTCATAGCTTTCCACTATATTTCCTTTTTTATTCATTCTAAATCATTTTCAACTTACCATGTATACAATATGATTTTTCAAATAAAAAAATTGAAACTGGAACAGATGCATGTTCAACAATGAACATGAATTTATTTTGCGCTAATTGAAGGAGATTTTATGGTGGAACATGTTACGTGAGCAAACCTTGAACTTAAACCATGCAGAATAATGCCATGGAAGAATGTGTGTGTTACTCAATAGAGCTCCTCGCTATCGGCTAATAATATATCGCCATATACCAGTATTGCTACTTCCGATCCGATTGAGGGTCTTTCCACTTTTCAGCGGTTGCCCTTTTACCAGCCGGCTGCTGGCCTCACATCCACATGTGTCAATCACAGAGGTAGATGATCAACAGCCAGTGTAGGGGTGACATGTGGTTAGCATGTCGAGTCCCCAGCCGTTATAGCTGGTTCCTCAACCTGGAGCCGCTACTTATTGTAGCTACCCAATTTCCTCACGATGCAGGGTGGGCACCGGTCCCATACTGGCCGAAATACCATGAGAAAATTTCTTCCCCCCATGGAGACTCGAACCAGCGCAAGTCCCGTAGCTCTGCGCCAAGGCTTCCTACCTTAACCGCTCGGCTACGGCGCGGGACAGTATTGCTACTTATATATTTTATTAATGGTAATAATAAATCGTGGTGTCAGACAAGGATGTCCTTTATCACCTTCTCTTTTTAATTTATATTGACGAGGTTATGTGTTTCTTATCCAATAAATTTTTAATTTTTCTAGGCACTAAAATAAAATATTATATTTACGTCCATTATTTGACAAGAAAGAGAGTGGCTTCGCAAGATGGGTGTATATAAAATGGCAGGTACTGAATAAAATATGGGAGCATACATATCAATGGATATTCTGAATCCACATAAAGAAAGTAAACTGTATGAAAAGTCATTTGCCTTCGACATAAAAAAGAGGACTCATTCGCGAATATCAAGTGAGAAAGAACCATATGAAACAAACTCAAAAGTTCCATTACATTAAAAAAAACCGTAGAGCATAAGAAAATGTATATTATAGATATTAAACTGTAGGAATGAAATAATATAGCTCGGCCAATTACTGATTTTTTAAAATATAAAATTAGTAGCTGATATTCTTAGTCGTCCAAATGAAAAGATCGAAATCATAAAGGAAACTACGAACACACATATTTTAAACGAGAGCTTATCTAGTGATCTAAACCCTCTTTATAAAATCATTATTAGCAACAGTCAGTACCAAACTATAAGCAGAAGATGAAACATGTTTTCGAAAGGCCTCCTACAAATTGTATACTGCTGACAGTTAAGGACTTACTGAACATATCAGGTACTAGTTTTATATTTTTAAAATTTTTATATAGTGACCTCAACGAAGTTTCGTAATGTATTTTAAAAATTATTAGTGAAAGTAGAATTAAATATCAGGTTTCGACTAGAATGAGGGAGAGGGAGAAAGATGAATGTGTATTACAAATAAAAGGATAAAACAGAACGATTAATCGCAAGTTGTTGGATCTAGGAAGGAAGGTGGTTATGAATTTACGACAAATAAAAGGCCAGAACTGAACAATGGATCTTATGTTATATGATGTACCAGTTGTGGTATCAATAATGGAATATCAAATGTAGATAATTAAGAAAAACAACACGAATGGCAATTCAAGCAATGGAGAAATTACAATTAATATCAGGTACAACATTTTATATTGTACTGATAAATTGTTAAATAGTTACGAATTAATTAATTTTAAGATAACAAGAGAGAAAGATATATGGACCTGGGCCGAAATTTTAACCCATCTCCAACTTTCAGTGCTGGCGCTTTACCTGTGAACTACTTAGGCCCTCCCCTGGAGTAAACACAATTTTTCGTCATTTTAATCCCCGAATCCTCCATAAGTATTGAAACTTGTGTTCACAAGACTTAATGGAAAAGCATCTAATGAAAAAGCAATTGTGATGGGGTTTTTCTGAAAAGTCAGTACAAACCTATATAATTTTTTTTTGTTTTCTCTTTGGCATCAGTATATTGTGTAGCCTATACATAGTATGTGTAATAGCACTAAGCACTTTTTCTATGTAAAAATCAGCTTTGGGAAAAATAAGTTGTAATTAATTCATAGTTGTTGATAATTGTATAATTTATCCCTGGTGAAGTGGATGAAAAGATCTTACGGCCATACCCCCATCAGGTAAAATAAACCATTATTATTATTATCATTAATATTTTTTTTTGATTGCGGATGAGCCCATGTAGGACTACGCAAAGTACTTAGAGGCGTTTCCTTTGAGCCCAAATTTCTTTCATTCTATTGCTATGAGCTTGTTTTCCATCATCTGTCCAAGTTGTTCCAGTTTTTTTCTTCGGTTTGTCCTCTTGGTCAACTTGCCACTTATTCACCTTAATTCTAAATATATCTCTGTTTGGGATATCTTCATTAGTAATTCCTGCCAATTTTAAGTCCTTTTTGACTTCATCAATCCACTTCATAGTATCCACTGGAGTTTGACTTCTGTTTTCGTAGAATTCCATTATATGTTTTGTAAGCCTATTTGAATTCATTCGTTTAATATAGCCATAACATTTTAACCTTCGTTTTCTAATATCACTATGAATGTCTGTATATATTTTTATTTCCTTTTTACTTCTGAGTCTAAATGCTTCACCTATGACTTGTGGACCTAAAACTTTTCTTATAATTTTGCATTCTTTTTTCACTATATTTTCGATATCTTTTTTTCTGTTCAAAATTAATGTTTCTGCTCCATAGAGGCATTCTGGTTTAATTATAATGTTCTAGTGTCGTAATTTTGTATTTAAAGATATGCATTTTTATTATAAGTGTTGTGAGTAAGCTGAAATGCTGTTTCCATTTTTTGGCATCTACTTTTATTGGCTTTAGTTTCAATTCCATTTTCCTGAATTATTTCACCAAGATATTTAAATTGTGAATGATTATTATTATTATTATTATTATTATTATTATTATTATTATTATTATTATTATTATTATTATTATTATTATTAGAAAATTACAAATATATCAAACCATAATTCAGAGCATTTTAACATATGGTGCTGAAGTCTGGCAAATTCCTACCAGGGAAAGGAAAAGAATTTTAAGTACAGAAATGGATGTTTTAAGATGATCAACTGGAAAATCTAGAATGGATAGAATAAGAAATAAATAAATAAGGAAAATTATGGGTGTACAAGAGGAGCCGGACATCATAGACATTATAGAAAAGAAAAGATTACAGTGGTATGGCCATGTCAAAAGAAAGCCAGAACAAAGATTGCCTAAAATTGTTATGGAATGGATCCCAATGGAAAGGAGGAAGAGAGGAAGACCGAAGAAAACTTGGATAGAACGGGTACAAGCAGCTATGAATATCAGAGGAATGGAGGAAGATCAATGGATGGACAAAGAGGGATGGCGTTTGGTTTCCGGAAGACGGCGGCAGTTGCCATGATACTGGATGATGATGATGAATATTATTATTATTATTATTATTATTATTATTATTATTATTATTATTATTATTATTATTATTATTATTATATAGAAATTAATATTTCCAGACAAGCCGTTTGTAGGTTTACCATAATTAGAGAGCGAAAAATATGTGAGCCGGGTTTTGAACCCCAAGATCTCCAGCTTTACGCGCTGGCTCTCTACCTTTGAATTAATTCTCACTTTAGAGAGTTTTCGCACATCTTCTCTCTGTTATATTTGAAACGTTACAAATGTGATAATTATGGCGTGTCAATGATGTGTTTTAGAGTTAACGCGATGACTCCAAAACAGTTTTCGCGCCACGTAAGCCATGTTTTATTCTTCGGATACATTCGTAAATGTTCGCTCTCCTTGGTCTCCATTTTGTTCCACATATTCTAACAATGTCCTATATTTTTATAAATATGAATTTATGAAATGCCCTGGTCTTTTGTGAGTAGACCGAATCATTTTTCACTAACCTTTCTTCCATCTATTTTTATACAATATTATAAAGACTATATTATATAATTACTTCCTCAGATTAGCTTTGTATATACATTTTTTTGACAATTTGAATGATATGTTTCACGTGCTCTTTCAGCGTGTGAAAACAGAAATCCTTTCCCGTTCCTTTGTGGACTTCATTTTGAATATTGTTCATCTATTGCTATCTTCGTATGGGATACTTGATAATACTTCCAGAAGAAGACATATTTATATAATCGTCAATATTGTAAATTGTAATCTAGTATTCACAATCACAATTTGATTTTAAGTAACGCACGTTATTTACCGCGTAAATTAAGTACAAATAACCACACCTGCACGCTCGAATCAGCGCAAGTGGTCAGTTATTAAGGCGGTAAATCCTATTGGCCTCTGATTGGATATCAGCGTAATGACGTTATATATCAGAACATTGTTTAACGCAGACTTCTCAGTAGTCTGCGAAAACGCTCTATTATTTCCGAGTCCGCCGTAAGTAGCGAAAAGTTGTTTTCATAAGACTTAATGGGAATGCTACTGCGAGAAATCATTATAATGGGGATTTGCTGAAAAATGTGCTAATTATGTCTTTCTCCTTCTACCACCATCAATACCCACTTTAATCATTATAATTGAAGAGCTTAGGGCAGTAACAAGATAAGCCACATTCTGTTATGAAATGTCATTTATTGCAATTATATCAAATAAATGTATTGAAATATGCATAAAATGCCATAAGTGCGCCAATGATGGGTTAAAACATATGAAAACACAATGTATTAAGAACAATACTGCCCAATTGAGGGGTCTAGTGAGAGAGGGAGCTATGTCACTTTGAGAAGAAATGGAAATAAATTGGGTTTTATAAAGCATTACATTACGAAATCAGTTTTTCAATAAAGAGGTAACTTTTTCTTCTTTAACTTACTGTTATCTAAACTATGCAAAAGGAAAAAATATAAATTTTAATACAAATATCACTGATTATTTCCATTTCTTCTCAAAGTGGTATAGCTCCTTCTCTCACTTGACCCCTTAATTAGTATTAATACTTTTTTGAAACATTAAAATCCTTATATTTCAGAAAGAACAAAATATGGCATATCATGTCATTGCCCTAAGCCCTTCAATTTAATTTACTCTAAACGCTTATATAAAGATATTTCTTCTAGACGTGTTGGAAATTGCTCTAGCGGGAACATGGCATTGGCCAATACGACGCTAAAACTAATGTGTTCTCTGATCAAATATCCACTGATGGCACAGTGGCCTAGAATAGCCTTAGATATATTTATTTATACATTCCTTCAGGAATCTTCGTTAAATTCATATATTCTGTAAACTGTATGAATCAAATTAATGTGTACTTTGTCTTTTGAGTTCCTCCCAATATAATTTTTATAAGTGACCTAAGAAGACATTCTTTGTCATTTACGTGTTTTCAAGAATATGACAGTAATAAACTGAAATGATTTAATTTTCTCGTGAAAATTGGAGGTTATACTGCAAATGTATCACCACTTAAGGTCTTTCTCCTTCTACCACCACCAGTACCCACTTTAGTCATTATAATTTCATTTACTCTAAACGCTTATATAAAGGCATTTCTGCAAGCTTCTCCCTACGCCGTATCACTTTACTTAACGTAAGGCCTACTTCGGCAGCACTGAGCCAGGGAGAGGGAGGAGAGAATGAGAGGGCGCGTGCCACAGTCACATCAGTGTTACCAACATCAACCACGAATAGGAAACCCCTTGGAGTAAAGTGGTTGGAGAATTTCAACCTCCTCCCAACACCAGAAACCCAAACCAAAACCTTTCCTTTCCTCTCTCTTCAAACCCTAACAGTTCACTGAAGTACTTAGCCTGATGCTACTGTCTAACAGCTAACCTACAAAACAGATACGTGGACTTCTCTTACTGACAAATTATCAAGGGCAAGGGCAATAATACTAAATACATGGTCACACGTAGAAATATCATATAATGGAAATGGACAGTTATCAACAAAACAAGGACATTTTCAAGAAGTGACTAAATTAAAATAACTAAGAATAATAATTACAAACAAGATTCAGTTTCATAAATAAATAAACATTCTGAATTCAGGAAACATGTGCTATTATGCATTATAGGGACTCATATAATCCCAACATCTCTAAAAAACATTAAACTAAAAGTACGCTGCCGGTATATAATATGGTTATTCTTCCTTATATTATGTATACGTGGGGCACGCCGTAGCGTAGTGGTTAAGGAACTACACTACAAGGTCTAAGGTTCGAGTCCCGGTGGGGTCAGGATTTTTAAACTGACCCAAACATTTTGGCGGCAATATGGCTCTAGGGTCGACTCAGCCTCTGACGAAAATGAGTACCAGACGCTTGTTCAGGGGTAAAGGCTGACACCCCTGCTGACATAAGTTCCGATTGTTCAGAAAAAGTGGGAGCCTTAACTTCCTACTACCCCAAGAGCCTCCTGAGGCCTGTAGTGGAATCACTTTACCTTTATTATGTGTGCATGTATATACCCCATAGTCTCGCGTGGGGACACGGATGCTCCCTGGCGTGAGTTTCTTAACTAGGTTAAATTAGTTACGCTTGTTTACCTACAGATGTCAACGAGTGACATGGCTAGCACATTGCCTCAAAGAGACATCTAGTAGGCAATCCTTATAATATAAAAAGAGAGGAGAAAGAATTAAGAGTATTGAGAATAATGTTCTTATGAAAAAGTTTGGACAAAAAAAAAATGGGGACAGGTGAGTGGAGAAAACTGAACTACAGTGAGCTACATTATATTTGTATAGAACGTCAGACATAGTAAGAATATTTAAATCTCGTAGAATGGGATAGATAGGACATTTGGTACGAATAGGGCATTAAAGAGGGGCATATTGTCGGTGGTAAACGTCACACACTCACCATTGATGCATTGAGCCCCAGTTGAAGAACGGCCACTACCAAATTTAAGATATGATGTTCATACGATATATTTACTTGTACTGAACATGAACGTCCACACGTTCCACATGTCTATTATAATGGGTGATTGGTGATGGTTGAGGAACTTCAATTTTCCTCTTCTTCTCAGAACTCCATCTAGCTTATTTGGATGTAATTCTGATAGAAATTCTGTTAGTTGAAACTGCAACTGTTGTTCCATCTCACTAACAAAAATCACTGTAACAGTTCTGTTAGGTACACCTCTTTCTTTCTTTTCCATCTTCTTTCTCGTCATTAGAGGAACAGAAATTAGCCTGTTCTTTCAAACTGTCCCCATAGTGACCATGCCCAATTTTGCAAATCAATGGAGATCAAATTGTCAAAAAAATTACCTCTTGTGTTACAATTTTGCACTAAACCTATAACTACGTCATAGCCCTGTCCAAAACAAGGTACTGAAATAGTAATGTTTGATTCACAATAAGAGTTCTCCAGTGATTAGATAGCCATCACTAGTACAGACTGGCAAGAGTTCAAAACCAAATCGGAGTTATTTCCTCCGAAAAAAAAAATGTTACTTCATCACTTTTATTTTTAAGCATATCTAATGCATTGAAAGCTTCAATTAAATGGCAGAAGAGTGGCTGCACTTTGTAATATGTTATCTTCTTATTGTATTATTCTCGTGTCGTATAATCGAACATTTTCTTTTTCACAGTACATTTCAGAGACCAATTCGCTGTAGGTGTCTGCAAACTGCGTTGAGGAACCAAATAACAAGAGAATTCCAATAAAGCCTAGAATTGTCTCTCTTGCCAGCATATAATTTGATGAGTTTTTCTGTGCTGCTTAACGTCTTCTCTCCTCTAAAATAAGTTCTACAACTTCCAAGAAAACATTTAAAAATAATAATCTGGAGGTGTTTTCAGTTCTTCCTTCAATTAACTGGGTGTATTTGGCTTGTAGATGGGGCAATATGTTTGAATATTCTTACCAAGTAAACTTTCATTTTTGGACTACTTCCTTGCCTTATATCAAATTGTGTGTTTATTTCCTGCCTTTGAATTAATTCTCGCTTTTGTATTTAAGAATTTTCAAATTAGAACCCCTTATTTTCGTATTTATTTTGCTTCCTCTCTTTCTTCTCCTACGCTCTCTTCTATCATATTTGTAGCTCTGGTATTTATCTCATCTTCTTGTTCATTCACGTTTTTAGTTTCTGATGATATGCCACTCATATTGTAATTAGTCTGAACAAATTCAATTATTTCACAACCGAATTGCAACATTCTTCTTGGTAAATGCATTGTATCTCCTCCTGCTTCTGTCAGAATTCTTGTATGTGGCTGCCTCAGCATGTTCAATAGGTAGGATCATTATAATGTTACTATCGTCACAGTATCCCCAACATCTTCATTAACATTTTCCAAAACATATGTGATTAGATTAACGGCATGTCCCCTAGAAAACCAAACAGAACATCCATATAACACTTTCCAGCATTCATAAATTAATTAACGATGGTGATCAATGAAAACCTCGTAATTACATTTGGGTAAATTTTACAGGAGAAACAAATAACTGTTTTAAATAATTATGAAACTTGATGAGCAACAGCTCCCACATATTTTACTACAGAATTTAAGTCAAGTTATTAATACATTTGTAGTCCGTGTTCTCAACAGGTTATGCATCACATATTTCTGTGCTGGCTACTGGAGTTATGTGGTTTTCAATGACTGATGGAGTTACGATGTTTTCATTGCCTACCGTCGTTATGATTTATCCAAGTGACGGGATAACCTGTCAGAATTCTTTCACCAAGAAAAATAAACCAGTAATGCCGCTATTAATAAAATAATCATATCAAGTTTTAAAGGAACAAATGTAGATGAAATTTCAGCATTTATATCTACAATTCGCAATTATATAATATTAAAATAATTACCTTTTATAATGCCTTTCATTCACGTTGTCGCAAAATATTTAGACACAAACTTCACATAAATAAATTACGAAAATGTCTCATATTAATTTGTATGTATAATATCAAAATTAGTATCCATGGATATATCAACAATGAACATGTTTCTGTGATATATAACCGGCAACAATGAACAAATCACCTAGCTACATTTGGGCAAAAAACTGCCAACGGTATAATTTTTTTATAACTTTATTGCTAATGTACAATCTGTCTTGAAAAGACAATAAGTAAATTTGTTAAAAGACATAACTTGTTAGGAGAATACTGCCCATTGACAGCACTCCATTAGACAACATTTTATGTGAAGATGAAAGGAAGTTATAATATTTTATTTCTTTTTAGTCTTCTTATATCTTCACTGTTGCCTAGAAGATAGATTGCAGGATGATTAGGATGAACTTCTAGTCGCCTTAGATATCGAGTGCTGTACTTTTCTATTTCTTCTTTTACAGTAGCTATTTTTAAATCATGATGAATGGTGGCGTTGTTTACGTACCATGGAGCAGCACCAATAAAACGAAGGGTCTTAGGCTGAAATCTCTGTAGAATTTCAATATTGGAATTGCTGGCAGTTCCCCATAATTGGATACCATAAGTCCAAATAGGTTTGAGTATAGTTTTATATAGTAGAAGTTTATTTTCTAGACTCAGTTTTGATTTGTGACCTATGAGCCAATTAAGTTTTGATGTTTTTAGTGTTAATTCTGTACGTTTTTGAATGTGTTTCTTCCATGTTAAACGACGATCAAGATGTATTCCCAAATACTTGACGGAATCATCTGTTGGAAGAGTTTTATTATTTAATGTTACAGTAGGACAGTTATCAGTTCTGGTTCCAAATGTAATGTGAATAGATTTATTTTCACTAGTTCGTATACGCCATGTGGTTAACCATTCTTATGTCTTATTAAGTTGTTGCTGGATGTGTTCAGATGCTTGCCTAGCATCTTCATGTGAATAGAGCATGACAGTATCATCAGCAAATGTAGCTACAAGTGGATTAATGTTTTAATACACCACAATTAATTTACTCTTTAGGTTCGATACAGCTAATCCTATGGTTATTTATAAATTATAACTTACTTTTCTAAACCTAGAATGTACAGCTGAAGTACAAATGAATGGAACTGGTTTTCGTATGTATTATGATGATACTATGATAGAAAAATGTGCGAGATGACATTGGATAGAAAAACTCTCAAAGTTTACATTACTGCACTTGTTGTGCATTTGTTCAGGTGTAATATCGTTTATCACTAAGAGAAAACTACGTTTTTAAGCTAGCGAAATCAAATTAAATTTATTTGTATGTAAACGTTGAGAGCTTTTATTTCTATATCGAATTCGTAAGTGGTGCATGATGCTGATATTACCTGTATGGGTCATCATTTTAACTTACCTGATATATTTTCAAAGTCCTTTAGAACAACAGTGCGCATGCGCCAGAGTTTATAGCGCCAGCGATAACCCACCATCGAAATGCATATCGATTATCATCCTTGCCACATATCGATTATTATAGATATATTAAAGTTTATACAGATTATGCTGGTTGGCAGCACGTCGCTATGAAATTTAAATGTCTAATCTTTGCAATAAATCCCCAAGTCTATGTTAAAGAAATCTATTAATAATATTAAAATTATCAAACATTTATTAAAAATGGATGTACACTTACTTATTTTATAACGCCGTTCAAACCAGGGATAACCCAAAATAGCGATAGAAAATTCATAGACGAAGTAATTTACTCTGTGGAGAAAATAGCATTCAGCATCACAATATTGTCTAACGGTGTTATGAAGTTGTAATTTGCGTATTTAAATAAATACTTAAAAAAGTTAAATAATGTTATAAAAATTGTTTGAAAAAGTTTAAATATTAAAAAATATTAGTAAATACATAAGAAAGGCTAGAATTCACAACAATAAACTAAAAAATCAAGGGTAAGTCATTCTGGTGAATAGCCAGTAAATTTAACTTGCAACTTCCTCACAAAATATAATCTCAAACAGATTATGCGCAGCTAGAGCCAGAAAGCTTCCTCAATTGGATTATTCAGTAGAGTTTTCAAAATACCATGTCAAAAAAATTATTAACTGATATTTAACCGAGTATATATGAAACATGTAAAGGAATCCATTTGTGCTTGCTCCCTTTTTTAGCGAATTCCAAAGGAATAAAGATTGTGATTGTTTTCAAGAAAGGTTTATTGAAAAAAATTACAGATCTTCACCGATCCTATGTAGTAAATACAGAAAATGATGATAACATATATATATATATATATATATATGTGTGTGTGTGTTGTGTGTGTGTGTGTGTGTGTGTGTGTTAACACTGTAGCGGCCGCAATTTTTGTTTCATCGAAACCAATTTGACATATAGCAATTAATTAAAAAAGGTAAGATCAAGTTCGTTAACCACCAAAATAAGATCATTAGGTGTAGGAGTTTACCAGAAACGAAAATTTAAAATTGCTATCGCGGTTGCAATTTTTGATGTTTCACAACGATACACAGTGTGTGCTATTAAAATAAATCGAGGAAGGTATTCTTCACTTAATGGCGAAATTCGTCTATTAGAAGTGGGGATTTACTTGAAACCCGAAACTAAAAATTGAATCTAGAAAAAAGAAAGTGCAAGTCCATTTCCTATGTGTTCACTCAATATCAGCCTCAAAACAAAACACGTAACACCCTCTTCGCCATCCGTTTCATCGCTTGGATACACTGTACATCTCTTCGAGTTCTGGATTCCTGCTTAATTGAGAGAAGCATTTATTTTGAATTTATGAAAAATATAATCCAACTTGGAATGTAAACTGAGATAGGAATATCAGAAAAGCATGGCGTATCTTGAAGTGTAACATATAACATGTTTACGATATTACAAGTCTCAAAGGAAGAGAAAGTAATAAATTATTCATTGTAAAATGCAATGACAAAGTCAATGTTATTATCAGCATTTTCGCTGTAAGACGAGTACGGATCCAGGCTTTTAGATCATTAAATAAGATAATGCGGACGACTTCCTTTTGTCAGTGTTTGCTACAAACAGTCACGGTGTAAATTCCAATTAAGCACGTACAGTAAAGGGAATTCCAGCATATGCGTGTTCAATATTTGCCACGTGGAATTAAACTGTCATTCACACAATAGACTGCGTTACTGGAAATCGGTATTGAACTCCAGGTATCAGGTATTCTGTACCAGGATAACTATTCGGTTACTGGCTCAACAAATACTGAACACTGAAACATCATAAACGTAAATGTTGTGACGGAATCCAATGTTTAGTAATACTTTTAGTTGACTTAGTTTCTGTTGTTCCCCTCTAGAACATAGGACAAATTTGAAGCGATGCAGAATACGAAGGAATTTCAGTTGTTTCAAAATGTAGAATTTCTTAAACATCGGAAAGAAAAGCATTTGAAAATTGGAGAGAAATAAATTATTTTGAATGTTTTCAAACAGTTTAGTATAAATTATCCGACATTATCCGTTGAGGATGTGGTGAAAATAACAGGTGAGTCAGTATGAAGCATAAATTCTGCTCGTAACGAAATTGCATCAGTAAATATCGACATCATGGAAACAGTGGAAACGTCTGTTTAGGTACCCCCATATATAATTTTTGTCATTTTTTCATAAATAAATAAGAAACAGAGGAAGTTCCTAATTATTGCTACCATCTTATCTTGTATTCAATCTTATTTCCTTAAAATACGAAGTTGCTTAAGAACAATACTTCCAACGTTGATCATTCCGTACACAATTCAGTCATATGGTGGTTAAAAATAGTACAATACTGTAGTTCCCCACGTAGACGGAGTCAGCGGAGTAATAAATTATACAAGTAGTTTTACACTACAATTGGAACTTAGCTCCGAATTAGTAAGCTAATGGTGTGTAGGATTTGAGATAGAAGATTGAGAGAACGCAGAATTCGTGTATGTTTTAATCTTAGCCAATTTAGAAACTGGAAAACACGAAAAACTGAAGTTGATACTGTTTTCGTATGTTTAAAACGAAGTCGAGTTTGGACAACCTTAGTTTGTTTGGTGGCTACGCCCGGATTTCTTCACGGGGAAGGCGCAATCTTTCTTCCGGTCGACACAAGCGCCATCCATCAGGCCAACTTACTACCTTGGTCGAAAAAAGTGTCACGCCGAGAATAGATAAGAACGTAAGAAAATGCCAGCAAAACCTATTAGCACGTACAAGTGAGGTTCCTTTTCTCATAAAACACTAAGCAACTCTTCATTTCGTTCTATTTAATAAATTAAATCAAAACGAATATTCTTACATTCTGCCCACGTTGGGTAAAGCGAAGAAGAAACTTAGTAGCTGGTACATTATTTCATAATTAACAAACTCACTGGTACTATCGAACTCGTAAGTTCATGCCGGGCGGACATAAGCTCTCCATACACCCTTTTCCTGAATTAATATTTTCTATTTATCTTCTGTGTAATCTACTTTCGTCAAATTATGGATAATATTATTCTCCCACCTTATTCTTGGTCTGCCAACTGGGCGTTTTCCCTCAGGTTTTCCTACAAGCTTCCATGACCCTCTTTCATTTCCCATTCGTGATATATGTCCTGCCTATCACAGTCTGCGATACTTAACTGTTTTATTATATCTAGTTTCTTATAAATATCATTTAGCTCATTGTTACGTAAGTCTTCTCCATTTACCTGTCTGTTCATCTCTCATTGGTCCAAAAAAATTCGTAACAATAATAATGATTGGGGATGGTTGGAAAATGTTGTAGTCCGGTCAAAATAGACATTTCAATTTACAAAAAATCGCATAGAGCTGAACATTTGTACGAATGTTGGGATCACCATTATAAATGAAATGTAAAACGTCCCCATCGAACCCACATCTGCAAAGAAAAAAATATTCAAGGTTAAAGTTAGCAAATATGGTTTTTTTTGCATTTTTCAGCCAAACGGTAAGTTTTATTCTTAAAAATAGGTCAGACAAAAGTTGTAGATCACGATCTACAAAGTTCTTATACTTTTTTTTCATAACGATCACCATTCTTGAGATATCGCGATTCTAAAATTTGAAGAAGTCGTATTCTACATAACATGCACACATTTCCGCACCACCTATGAGGTAGGGTACTTGGCGCCTTCTTCATTTTTTAACGTAATGTCCCCGATAGGTATACTCCATGATCTATCGTGATTAAGTTTTATTAAATAATATTCCATTAATTAAAAAAATTGGTACTATTGGGAATGATTTAAGTGACAAAAATTATTCTTGATTCCAGGTAATGTTAATCTGACTGGATATCTTCGAATTCTACTTCGACAGTAATATCTTCTTCGGTCTCTTGTTCTTCTTCTTGCTTTGTTCTTCTTCTTGCTGGATATTTGTTAATTGTTCTGAGAAAAATGTATCAGTTGTTTCCTCATTGAAATCATATAAATCTTCATCTGTTCCATTTGATTCAACATTTGGTCAGGATAGAGATGTATGGATAGCTTATCAGCGCTGCCTGAACCTATGGATTCGATAATAGCAGTGAGTTAGTTAAATGAATGGGTATCAAGAAGTAGGAAGGTATGGAATAACCATGTCTCATGAATTAGTGAAGAAAAGTTATCTAATATGCAAAAAAAAAAAACTCGCTTTCCAGCTGTATGCTTAGGATTAAAAGGAGAAGAATAAAATAAGAAGAAAACTATTTTGGTTGATACTTCATGTATCAGATTTCTTTTTCTTCTTCTTTTTGATCCTTTTTTAATGGTTTAGGCCGAATGGCCTATTCCGGCCTCATTTCATTTCTGTCTTGGTTGTCCAGGATCTCGTCGTCTCGGTTTATATGACAGAATTATTTTCGGTATTCTCCTATCGTCCATTCTTTCCAAATGCCCTTTCCATCTAAGTTTACTTTTATTTAAAATATGTTTAATTTATTTCTAATGTATTGATGTTATATTTTATCTAATTTTGTATATCCCAATTATGATCTAAAAAATCTAATTTCTGATGGCTGAATACAAACGAGTCGTGCCGGGAAGTCGAACTTCGAATGTGATGTGAAGAGCGACGAGGAAATTAGTTTTACAAATTAGTGCTTCTGCTAGGGACTGCGAGTAAATATCAATAAAACTAAATATATGATCACACATAGAAATACATCATATAATGGAAATGGATATCTAATGACAAATGAGAAAATTTTGTGGAAGTGGCTGAATTCAAATACCTAAGAACAATAATCACAAACAGGAATGAAATGCACAAAGAAATTAAACATAGGTTCAATTCTGGAAATGCGTGCTATTATGCATTCCAGAGACTTTTGATGTCCCAACTCCTTTCAAAAAACGTTAAACTGAAAATATATAAAACTATTATTCTACCAGTTATATTATATGGGTGCGAAACATGGACTCTTACTTTAAGGGAGGAAAAGAGATTACGAGTATCTAAGAATAAAGTTCTTAGGAATTTTTTTGGACCAAAGAGAGAATGAACAGACAGGTGAATGGAGAAGATTACATAACAGTGAGCTACATGGTCTTTATAGGAAGCCAGATGTAATAACAGTTAAGTCTCGTAGACAGCGATGGGCAGGACGTGTGGCACGAATGGGGAATGAAAGACGTGCATGGAAGCTTCTTGTACGAAGACCAGGGGAAAAACTCAGGTGAATGAGGTGGGAGAACAACATTAACTAAGATTTGAAGGAAGTAAGATTATACAGGGAATGATTGAAAAACATTAACTCAGGACAGGGATGTATGGAGGGATTATGTCCGCGTGGCCATGAACCTACGGGTTCGATAATGCCATTGACTTAGTTAATTAGCGAGTGAGAATAATAAATTATAGGAGACACTATGTTGTTAGAAGATCTCGAAGCCGCATAATTATATGCGTATGTGATAAATATTAGTGGAAATAAAATAAAGAAGATCACATTTTTATGTAAACAGGTGTGAAGTTAGTTACAGAAATTCAACCTGCTCCAATGCCACCTCTACCCGCTACAAAGATAATATTAAAATAAAAAATATTAAAAATAATTATATAGTTATAATAATAATTTCTATTCTATCTTCGGGTTTTTACAGCTGCTGCCGTCTTCCCGTGTCAAACCTCCAAAGCCTACGGTCTTGGGCATCTTCGATGCTTAGCCCTCTAGCTTGCATTACTGTCTTCATGTTTTCCTTCCACGTTAACCTTGGTCTTCCTCTTTTCTTCTTTCTTTTCGGATGCCATTCATATAGTTGCTTCGGCCATCGCTCATCTTCCATTCTTAAAACATGCCCTAACCACTTTAATTCCTTCTCCTCAATTCTTTCAATTATGCTTTCTTCTGCTTACTCAACCTCTAACTGAAATGAGTACCAGACGCTTTTTCTGGGGGTAAAGGCGGCCGTCACGCAGGGCTGACAACCCGGCTGACATAAAGTGCCGATTGTCTAGAAAAAGTGGGAGCCTTAACCTCCTACTACCCCAGGGGCCTCCGGGCCTGTTGTGGGATCACTTTACTTTTACTGCTTCCATTATGTTTCTAATTTCCTTATTTGTGACATGTTCTAATGTAGACTTTCTGGCTCTTCTTCGTAAATAATCCATTTCTAGAGCTATTAGTCTATTCTTTAATAATAATAATAATAATAATAATAATAATAGTATAATAATAATAGTAATAATAATAATAATCTCCTTAGTCGATATCACGAAGATCCAAGACCAACTGAAGTATAGATGTCTCTAGATAGAGCATAATAGAGGGATTCGTTTGGTTAGAGAGACACAATCCCTAAGTTTAATAAGGGAACTGTCAACCATTGCATGCCAAAACCTACCTTGAAATTTCTCCCAGAGAAGCGTTGTGATGTACCAAGGCCGTATCAAAAGAAATTATATTCTATTTTAACTGCAAGGCACAGGAATGAAAGCCAGAATCCAGCAATTGCAACCCGCTGTGCATAGTAGTTGAACCCTGCTAGACTTTGATGTGGAGTGAGATGTGGCAGTGCGGGCGGCAGATAGTGAAGGTTACCCAATCCATCAAGTGAGGACTCTTATTGCTTCCCTGTAGTTTAAATGAGAGATTTAGCGCTGGATTTTAGTGTCATGAAGTTAAAAGCGGCAGATATATATATATATCAACTATAGAAATTGAAATAAGAATAACTGATGGAAGAATGATCATTGGTGCATTGAACTCAGTGCTTTGGAATAGAAATATAATATGCAGAACGAAGAAAACTATATTTCAAGTTCTATTACAAAGCATTTTGTTATATGGGTCCGAAACCTGGAAAGTAAGTAGATAACAAGCCAACAAGCCTGTTGGCACGAGAAATGGATTTTTGGAGGCGATCGACAAGAATTTCAAGAAGGGATAAGGTTAGAAGCAGCACAATAAGGGAAATTATACAAGTTGAAAAAAACATATTAGGAAAAATAGAAGAAAAACGTTTGAAATGGTATGGGCACCTCATAAGAATGGAAGAAGATCCATAATTGGAAAGCTAATGGAAGAAGTGGAAGAGGCAGGCCTAGAGAACGATGGATGGATGGATGGAGTGAAGAGAAGTATGGAAGCTAGAGATTTGAGGGAAGAAGATACTTTAGACAGGAACCTCTGGCGACAAATCACTTTGGGTTGAAGGAGAAACACTGTATTGTGGAATATTCCTAAATAAAAATATATATATTGTCACGGCATTGGTACATCTGGGAGAACTTTCAAGGTAGTTGGCATGTAATAGTTGACAGTTTCCTTGTTAGCTTTACTTCTCCTAATCGGACCTCCATAAAAAAAATAATATGATTCCACTACAGGCCTTAGAATGCCCTTGTGGTAGTAAGAGGTTACGGCTCTCACTTTTTTTTAGGCATTCGGCAATTGTTGACAGTCGAGTTGTCAGCCCCCAGAACAAGCGTTTGGTACTCATTTCCGTAAAAGCCGAGTCGACCCCAGAGCCATAGTGTCGCCAGTAGGTTTGGGTCAGTTTAAAAATCCTGACTCCACCGGGACTCGAACCTCGACTCTCTGGCTTGTAGCGTAATGCCTTAACCAACTACGCTTCGGCGTGCCTCCCGCTACAAATACAGGGTGTAACATAACTCAACGGCAACATTTCAGGAATGAGTTCCTCATATGGAGAGAATAAAAAAAAATTATTACAACATGGGTCCGGAAATTACTAACTACAGAATTACTCGACCTTTTATGAATGTTAGGTTATTAAGGTTTACAGTAGTTATTGACAGTCTGTTTTCTGTTGATTGTAGGCTGCTGTGATGTACACAAATGAATAATATTCCTTTATTGAGGCACAAGGAGGTCACTTTGAACATTTCATCTGACAGAACAGAGCGCTCCAGCAAGTCATTTGCATTTTTGTCGTAATATACTAACATTCATAAAAGTTCGAATAACTCAGTAATTATCTATTTCCGGACCCATGTTGTAATACACTTTTTTTTTATTCTCTCCATATGAGGAACTCATTCCTGTAAATTTGCCATTGAGTCATGTTACACCCTGTATATCTAAATATCGTTCATTAGTTTTTATTTTAAACTATTTCGCTACCACATTTTTAACAATGTTTTAAAAAAGTGTTGAAGTCGTATGTAGCAAATATCTCTATAAATGAACAATTTCCTCATATTATGAATGAAAAAAGGAAGAAAGAGTACAAAATGTACTCTAATTAAACTGTTCGTTCGTTATTACACATTTCATTTGAGTAACTGTGTACTAAAAAGTATAAATACTGATTTCTATTGCACATAACAATTTGAATTTATAATCAAACCCATATGACGTGCAATTTCGACATAAAAAGTAATTCGATAGACAATTTGTTATGAGTACAAAATGAGGAAACTATAGTATGAGAAAATGGTACTTACCATAAATTGAAGACATTCTAGAGTTCGAAATCAGGTCAAGTGAGATTGGAAACCAAATACTATGGTGTTCAGTATCTATTGGGACATAAAACATAAAATCTTCGACAGTCTACAACATGAAACTCTGTTATACGAATAGCCCATAAAGAGGACAATAGGAACCGTGAAAACAATTTGCATAATACTCATGAGAATATTCCAAGAACTTTTTACACACTAGTGGAATTGCTAGAATTGAACACATGGCGTTGCCAGTAAAAGTGACTATATTGTAGATTCTATATTTTTCAAAAAAAAAAAAAAGATTATTTACAACATGTGACGCAACAGTTTTTTCCAAGTTCCAATCATATACAATGCGCACGCGCCAACACACACGAAGAGGTTTATGCTATGGAATCACGGGGTGCAGCCAACATGAACATAATATTTAACGAACCTTAAAGCTGACCTAACATAATTTGAGTATTCTAATCTGTGAAAGACCATCCTGAAAACTAACCTAACGCAATTTAAGCACTATAACCTGTGAAAGAATGCAACGCCCAAAAAATAAATAGTAAGTTCTGAAATTCTAAAGTACAGTTAATTAGTACATACTCTATGTTGGCTGCACAGAAACAAGATTTTGTTTTTGCTTAGAATATTCGTTAAAATCAATATGGCTATGTATGCAGTTAAATATCATAGACTATTTAACTCATGCCCCAAATGGGAGTTAATGACCAATCACATTTCAATGATTTCTATTTTACAACCAATCAGAGTCGTGTTTCACCAAATATTTATCAGTGTTATAATTACCATATTAAAGAAAGCTCCTCCTTACAATATTGCGTTCCTTTGGCAATAAATAGTATGATCTGGTTGCAGTGATAAACAAAAGAAGCAGTAGAAGCGTACCTATAGTTTCTCATTTGTTTTCAAACATCGCCGTTTACATTAAATATATAAATATTTTAAAATAACTATAGTTAAATAATGATTTGTGAGTAAACAGCTTAATTTTATTCGTTAAATAGTCCTAACAAATGCCACTCTTGATTTCCAAATTCTCTAGATAAATTCACTCCTCACTTCGTGAGTCGTGAATTTATCGATAATTTGGAAATCACTCGTGGCATTACTTATGAAAAATTATTGAAATAATCGTTAAAAAAAATATAAAAGTCATTGTAAATGGGGGAAATAATTTGAAAAATGGAACCCTAAGAATAAAATTTGACAGGAGTTCATGAAGGAATTAAAAGGTCTCGTCACATGTAAAGAATATAAAAAAAAAAACTTACTTTGCAACGGTTCTACAACTACGATTCTATTGGATAAGTTTCTATACATGACTAGGTTTTGCCAGAATTTCATAATAAAATTATATATCAAGGCAACTAGAATAGTAAGTTAGGGTGCATGAATGTTATGATATGGAAGAATAAATATTTAAATGGAAATGCAAATTAGAATTTATAAAGCAGTGACACGGCTATTACCGACATATTCCTCAGAGACTAAGGTGATAGCATGAGCATATAAGTACGAAAAAGATCTTACAAAGGATCTGTCAACAATTGCATGCTGGAACCTATCTTGAAATTCCACCTAGAGGAGCGTTATGTTATACCAATGCCGTGTCAAAAAATCTTCTGTTTTTAACTGCAAGGCACAAAAATCGAAATTTGAATCCGGCAATAGCATCCCACTGCACGGAGCAGGTGGACTCCCTGCATGAATAAGAGGGGGGTGTAGTGAGACGGGACGCGGCGCGAACGGCAGGTAGTGAGAGTTTTCCAGTCTACCAATTCTTCCCTACAGTTTAAATGATATAGGCCTATTTGGCGATGGATTTTAATGCCTTGTAGTTAAAAAGGCATATATTTTTTGCACACGGCCTTTGTTCATTTCAAGGCTTCTCTGGGAGAAATTTCAAGGTAGGTTTGGGCATGCTATTATTGACATTTCACTTGTAAACAAAATCTTACATAAAACGAGGAGAGATAAAATTATAAATCAGGAAACAATGTGGCAGCTGCACATTCAACCAATGGGTGAATGAGATAATATCTACATCAGTTAGGAAAAACCAGGTAAGTCTTCAAAGTAATTTTTTACAGGAGAGCAAAAACTAGTTCAATGACTTACATCAAAGAGTGCATACATCGAAAATTCAATGCTTAATAACACCGTCACTATTCGCTTGACGACTTACCCGTTTCAACCGAACGTGCATCGGACCAAAAGCTATCGGGAGATGTTAATAACTCATTTTCGACCAAAAGTTGACTTACCCGGTTTTTCCTATATGAATGAAATTTACACGTATCTGGAATGACACCTAACGGATGGTGTTAGTATCAAGAGATAATCTAGCGGCATGTGGAAGATCACTGGAAGACCAAAGAAACGTTAGAATAATTACACTGAGCATCAAAAGAGAATTTTTTTTTTGTCTCAGAAAGAAAAATATGCTATTCTGATAGTATTTTTATCCTGAATTCAAATATGATAAGGGTTTTTCTCCATCACGCAAGGTTTCCGAGAGACAGAAATTTATAATTTCAAACACTTTTAATATTTTCTATAATTGTAACTACACAATATTCCAACATTCGGACTCACCTAGAAAGTACGATATGACGATTTTCTGCTATATTTCGCCTGTGGAGCATCCCTCTTGATGGTCCAACAATAATCGGCCAGCATATTAGGATTCAATTTGCCTTGATATATCTTTTCCATAGCTGAAATTTCCTGAGTTAGCTCATTTGGTTTTATTTTACAATGGACGAATGGACGAAAAAACGTTTATTTAAAAAAAAAATATTTAAATACATTAATTGAAATAAAAAAATATGGGTGATGGAGCAATTACAAATGCATATTTAAAAGCTCGATAAAAAACTGCATTAAGTACAACTATTTGTACTCATGAGACAAAAATCATGTTGACCAGTGTTATTGTTGGTTTCTACTGATCAGGCTGCAAACCTAGCTTGACTATCCAGAGTGGGATTAGGAAAAAAAATAGAAAGTTTTATCAGATCCTGCTGGACAAAAATACATAATTTATTTTATTATATTTTTTTAGAATTATCTTTAAGTCTTAACCTTTCTACGTATTAACTAACTAACTCACTGGCACTATCGAACCCATAAGTTCATGACCGCGCAGACATAAGCTCCCCATACATCCCTATCCTGAGCTAATGTTTTCCAATCATTCCCTGTATAATCTACTTTCCTCAAATCATAGTTCATGTTTTTCTCCCACCTCATTCTTGGTCTACCAACTGGTTGTTTTTCCTCTGGGTTTTCCTACAAGAAGCTTCCATGCACGTCTTTCATCCCCCATTAATGCCACATTACCTGCCTATCGCAGTCTACGAGACTTAACTGTTCTTATTATATCTGGCTTCCCATAAATACCATATAGATCACTATTATAAAGAATCCTCCATTCACCTGTAAGTTCATCTCTCCTTGGTCCAAAAATTTCCCTAAGAACTTTATTCTCATATACTCGTAATCTACTTTCCTCCCTCAAAGTAAGGGTCCATGTTTCGCACGTATTACATTCAGAAAAAAAGTTAAATAACAATTAGTTTTTACCTTTTACGTGTTATGGGCTCTTTTTTGATTTGTCGGATCGTTTATAATTAGTTATAATCATTATTTATCTTCGCCTCGTCGTTTTGCTTTGAGTGATTTTTGTTCAATATAGTGACAGAACAGTCAACATGAAATAAACAGAAATATATATAGGGAAGTTCGGGTAATGTGGATCCTTCTGTTTGAGTGGACCCTGTTAATATCTTCTTTACTTGGTGCTGCCCTCGAACATAAAATATTTTAACTTCTTCCCCTAATCGACTTTGACGCGTTCAAGGCCAGTTTCTTTTATTCTTTGTGCGAAGAAGGGTTTATATGTGAAAATCGCTTTAAAAGTTTGTTTAAACTAAAAATCAATAATTATTCTTAATTTATGCTTTTGAATATTACAAATATTGAAAAAACTCCTAAATATATTATATTATGTATGTGATATACTGACGGGTTTGGCTTGATATAATAATAATAATAATAATAATAATAATAATAATAATAATAATAATAATAATAATAATAATAATAATAATAATAATAATAATAATAATAATAATAATAATAACAATAATAATAATAATACTTTATTTATTCTGGCAGAGTTAAGGCCATAAGGCCCTCTCTTCCACTCAACCAGCACAAATACAAATAAATATTTAACAAATATAGATATACACTATACTAATTATAAACAGTTAAAGATACAATAAATGTAGCAATGTAAATGTCATGTACAAACAACATTTTATAGGGTAATAACAGTAATGTTACGATAATAATAATAATAATAATAATAATAATAATAATATAAATATGATACATTATACGGGAAACACCAATTAATATATGTATCTTACACTGGATAATAATGAAGTCGAGTTTAGAGTAAATATAAATTTAGATTTCTTTTAAAAGATGCCAATGTCCGGCAGCCCCTTATTTCATGTGGTAGGGAATTCCAGTTGCGAGAAGTGGAGATGGTATATGACATGGAGTGATGTGATGTCCTATGTTGCGGTATATTAAGTAAGAGACTATGTTGTGATCTTGTGTTTAAGTTGTGGTTTGAGGATAGATACTGGAAACGGGATGATAAATAATTGGGATTCGAGGTATGTAGGATCTTAAATAGGAGAATTAGACAGTGCGATTTTCTTCTCTCTTTTAGATGTAGCCAATGATGTGACAATTCGTGGAATAATGGAGAAATGTGATCGTATTTTCGAACATTAAATATGAATCTGATACACATATTATGGACACGCTGCAGTTTGTCCGACAATCCGTCACTTATGTCAGTTAGTAGAACGTCACAGTAGTCAAAATGCGGCATCACTAAAGTTTGGATTAAAATTATTTTAAGAGTTGTAGGAAGAAAATGTTTAAGTCGCTTTAGTGAATGCATTATGGGTAAGATCCTTTTAGATGTTTGTTTTACTTGCACATGCCAATTTAAATTAGAATCTAAGTAAAATCCCAAGTTTTTAACGACGTCGGTATAAGGAATTTGTTCATTATCTAATATGACAGCCGGCATATTGCCATTGTTTATGGAGTGTAATAGCCTTGGATGTCCGATAATTATTGCTTGCGTTTTGTTTACATTTAGTTTCAGCCCATATTGTCTGGACCATAAAGATATATGTCTGTGGTCAGTGTTTACTTTGTCAATATATTCATTAATTTCGTCAGGCCTAAAGTGTGTGTAAATCTGTAAGTCGTCGGCGTAAAGATGATGCTTGCAGTTTTGTAGTTTCTTGGTACGTCATTAATATAAATTGAGAAGAGAAGAGGAGCGAGGACGCCGCCTTGAGGCACCCCTTTCCTCACCAAGCGCCGGGAAGAAATGCGATTATTAACAGAAACTGATTGTTGACGATTAGTGAGTAAGATGTAAACCAATCAAGTCAGTTTTCCGACAGATGTAGTGTCTTTAGTCTCGCTAGCATTAAGTCTATATCTACTGTGTCAAAGGCTTTGCTGTAGTCGAGTAGGACTATTGCGGTGAGTTTGCTTTTGTCCATTGAGTCTCTTATGTCCTCTACAATGTCAAGTAGTGCAGTACTTGTGTGATGTCCTGTTCTAAAACCAGACTGATGTTCATCAAGTAAGTCGTGTGTGATGAGGTAGTCTGTTAACTGTGAGTGTATTATGTGTTCTAGTGCTTTAGATAAACAGGAAAGAATACTGTCCCGCGCCGTAGCCGAGCGGTTAAGGTAGGAAGCCTTGGCGCAGAGCTACGGGACTTGCGCTGGTTCGAGTCTCCATGGGGGAAGAAATTTTCTCATGGTATTTCGGCCAGTATGGGACCGGTGCCCACCCAGCATCGTGAGGCAATTGGGTAGCTACAATAAGTAGCGGCTCCAGGTTGAGGAACCAGCCATAACGGCTGGGGGACTCGACATGCTAACCACATGTCACCCCTACACTGGCTGTTGATCATCTACCTCTGTGATTGACACATGTGGATGTGAAGGGCCAGCAGCTGGCTGGTAAAAGGGCAACCGCTGAAAAGTGGAAAGACTCTCAATCGGATCGGGAAGAATACTAATTGGTCTATAATAATCGAGTGTTGTGGGAGTGTTTGATTTCGGTGTAGAACGAACTAGAGCCATTTTCCAGAGCCTGGGATAAGTCCTGGTCATTATGGAGGCATTAAAAATGCGGGTTATTGTTGGGAGAATAATGTCTATTATTTTTTGCAGGAGACATGGTGGGTGTATAAAATAATTAAACATAAGGAATTCGGTTAATATGGACCCTCCACGAGGATCTTGGTCCACTTTACACGAATACATATGTATTTTATCAATGAGGATGCTATCTGTAAATACCATTCACTTTATTAATTTTATTTAATATCCTTGTTATTTTACTAAACCAAGACCGTCGCCTTCTGCAGGAATGACGTGTAACGTTATAATCAACATTAATTTTTCAAAACATTAAATAAATAAAACTCTCTTTAATTATGATCAGTCATAAATATTTTCAGATTAATCTGTGTTTGTCTGTATAAATTAATAGATTAAATAAACTTAAAAATAGATAAAAACTAGGATGGAGTCTGAAGTCCACTTTACTCGAATATGAAGGTTAAAGTGAAACTTCCTGTAATGTACAAAAGTTTATAAATTATGATGTTTCCATATTTAAATAGAATAGAAATACTATTTCATAGTTACAACACTAATGATAATCACTGTAAGTAAACAAAATTCAAATCCCGTAATTAAAAGAAGAAAAACAGGAAATTCAAAACAGGGGTCCAAATTACCCGAAGTTCCTATATATATATTAGTTTCTCTTTCTTTTAATATCAATATCGTTTCATATTTTCGTTACTTTGTTATACTCGTAGCATGATACCGAACAAAATGCATCTTTTTGATTGACAGTACATTTCTCACTACCCTGACCGGTGTTCTCCTCTGCCCCTATTTTTCAAATAATCAGCATGATAATCCGTATCAGTGGCATTGGAGCTGGTATCGCTGGCAAAATTATATACGTAATAACCAATAACAACAATGGTGATGTAATTGAACATCTAAGGTTACATCGAATCATGTGATCACGGGGAAACGTCGCTCAAGCTGACTATAGCCTTGAGGTTGAGACAACAGTGCTTGTTTTGTTAGCCTAGAATAGTCCATTGTTAAAATATGTCCATGCCATTTTTGTTTATAGTTTTGTATTTTTTCATTTATATTAAACATTTTGAGTTCTTGCCTAATTGTTTCACTAGGAATGTGGTGGTCTCTTAGAATATGTCCTCCAACGTATTTGAGGAACTTCATCTCTGATGTTTCTAGTAATATTTTGTTTGATCTATGACCCAATTCTCTGATCCATATGTCACAATGGGAATTGCCATTACCATATAAAACTTTAGCATTGTTTCTTTTTGTTGTTTTTGTTTGTAGTGTATTTTAATAGTCCCACCCATACTATGAAATTTATAATTTTTTTCATGTATATCATTTTCTCGATTGTAGAATATGTGACATCCTAAATATGTAAAACTCTGTACTTGTTCGATAATTTCATCGTCGTTATATATATATATATATATATATACACACACAGTGTTTAAGGGGTATAAGTGTCATCATTTCCAATCATCGGGGACGGTCTACAGAATCAATAAATGTCCATACAACATTTTATTCACGACTAGCTAATATCCGGCGTGCATTGCTACGCCTAAATAAATTAAATATTAAATGTTAATTAAATTGTATAGTATGCGCTGAGACGAACCAAACATGGCGGTTGTTAGTTTTTAATTTCGGATTTCAGGTAAACCTTCACTTCTAATTGTTGGATTTCGTTATTTTCGGATAACACCTACCTCGGTTTATTTTTAATGGGGTATACTGAGTTCCGTTGTGAAACATAAAAAATTGTGATCGCTAGAACGATTTTTAAATTTTCACTTCAGGTGAATTCCTACACCTAATGGTTTAAGGGGGTCCAGTTGTGAATCCAAACCATCCATGGACCCGCTCAAACACACACAAAATTATTTATCAAAATCGGTCCAGTCGTTTAGGCATTTTCGGATTTCAGGTAAATTTCTACTTCTAATTATCGGATTTCGTTAATTTTTGCATAACACCTGCCTCGATTTATTTTAATAGGATATACCGAGTTTCGTTGTGAAACATCTAAAAATGTGACCGCTAGAGCGACTTTTAAATTTTCACTTCAAACGAACTCCTACACGTAATGATTTTAGAGGGTCCAATTGTGAATATAAACCATCGAGGGACCCAACCAGACATCCACAAAAAATTCATCAAAATCGGTCAAGTCGTTTAGGAGGAGTAAGGTGACAAACGCACACGCACACACACACACACACACACACACACACATATATATATATATATATATATATATATATATTTGTGTGTGTGTGTTCCAAAATGGTAGACGACGTTTTAAGTAGTTGGTACAGCATTACAAACGAAATTGGATGCGTGATTATTTGATTTAACCCATTCGCTTCGGGTTTAAATGCTCTATGCATTTCCCGTGAAACCGGATTTAAGTTACTGTAAATTATATTGTCTATTTTTCAGACATTCAAAACAAACAAAAGATAACGGTACCTGAGATCACAATAAGGGTGAAGACAAACATATATTTCCCTACTATTCATAAATGTTAACAAAAATTACCCTGCCAATGGATGTGCAAAATATTGCAAAATATATAACAGCAGAGTTAAGCGAGTGAAGACCATTTAACTGTCGGCGAGTCTACCTCGTCTTTTGAGGCGAATGGGTTAATGAAAGAAAAACTGCGAAAGTTTCATTATTACATCGTCAGCGTTAAATTTGTGAAAATGGCGATTCCTGTACAGAAGTCATTCTGTGTGTTGCAATGCAGCGAGCTTTCCGACGGCAATTTGGAATTGATCCTCCGACAGATAAAATTATCCGTCGAATGTATAAACAGTTAGAAACTACTAGATGTATCTGTAAAAGGAAAAGTCCAGGACGTCCACGAACACCAAATGATGCATCGGTCCGGATAACATGATTCATTCCCATACCCTCCACGGTCTCCCGATCTCACACATTGTGATTTTTTCCTGTGGAGGTATGTAAAGGACCATGTGTACGTACCATCACTTCCGGTCGTCGACCTTCCAGACTTGAGAAGATGGATTGTTGCTGCTGTTGAATCCATTACTTCAAATATGATGACCATGTTTTAGGAGGAATTATGCTTGCCCGGGAATCTACTTATATGGATCTCCTTGACATCAAAGAAACACAAAAACTGTTATTGTGAGTTATCTGTAAAAGATAAACATATGCTGTCGCGGACTTTTGTGTAGAGTTTGTTGATATGTTCAATTCTGTGTACATTAATTGTGTGTGTTTGTTATGGTTTAGGCAGCGTAAGTCATTTAAGAGTAAAAAAAGGGACTTCTTTCACGTTTTCTCTACAAAGGGTGATTTTTAAGGGTATAGGAGTTGAGTATCACAACTCTCTTATAGCCTATGTTCTTCCCGGTAATCTCCTGACTATTTTGCAAAAAGCCCTATCACAATCGGATGAACGGTATGGCAGAGCATAAAATACAAACAAACAAACAAACATTCATTTTTTAAATATTAGATAGGCCTATATTGCTTGAATCGTTAGTAAAAGTACCAAAACAATAATTGTATCGGTAGATATATGTACCAAAGAGTAATATTATGTTTAAAATATTTGTGCAATTTTCGTTAAATAATAATGCATGCTTGCATTTGCTAATAAATCTGGAATGAGAGATCTGGCTACATGTTCAGGAGGGTTGAAACAGCTGAGTACAAGCAATGGTAAATACAAGTCAGCTGAGTTTTAACTCCCTGTTCTGAATCAGCTGTACAGAGTAAACTCTCTTCTCTCCATTCAGCAACGTTGCCAGATATCCGAAATAGTAAACTTTAATAATCAGATGAATATGTTATATATAAATGGATTGCGCACAAATGTGCAAAGGTGATAACAATACTTTAACAATCACTAACACTTTAGGTTTGTCTTGCGTACTAATTGTTTTTGTTCTTTGTTTACATGTTTTGATTTGATATCTTTCGCATTTCTGTTCACACACTTCACATATGCATGACGTCTTTGGGTCATGGAATGTTTTATCTCTACACATTAGGTGGTGGAATCCATGCACGCTTAATCTTGTGATGACGTGTCGTATCTGGAAGTTTGCTTCTGTCCAGTTCCTGTCTATCATCGCTCCGGTGCTGAAGAATTCCGGCCATACTTCCTCTCTTTTTCTGCGTACTCTTTGTTGCGCATGTTCATAGGGTTCCGTGTTCAGATGAATATTGCAATTAAAAAAGTGAGTTTTTTCTCTGTGACGTGAATAATCATCATTTAAAATAGAGGCACTTATACCCCATACTCCTCACCTGTAAGAAAAATATCAGGAAGCTAAGGGGCCAATGGTCCCCGAAAATCATTTGGCCATCATTTTCATGATCATGATCATCATCATTATCCTTCACCGGTGTGGAAAGCAACGGGAAGCTACCACACCTATAATTCCCTAGTAAAGCTGCAAAGCATAGTATGAAAATGCTATGATTGCATTGAAAGACCTGCCCTCGGGCAGAAGTACTATAGAATAGAATTAATAATTATGTCAATGTTCTGCTATTCTCGAACTTCTAAGCCCATTATTTATTCAACTAACAAGTGTTTACTTCAATAGTTGATAGCCTCAAAATATATGTTGTGAAGATTTTGGTAACTGATACCTTTCTCCCTTTAATGGACATAATATACTAACTCACTAACAGTTTAGAACCCGTAGGCTCGTGTCCGTGCGGACATAAGCTCTCCATATATCCCTATTCTGAACTAATGTGCTCCAATCATCCCCCTGTATAAACTACTTCAATTAAATCATGGTTAATATTATTCTCCCACCTCAGTCTTGATATACCAACTGGGCATTTTCCCTCTAGTTTTCCTACAAGAAGCTTATGTCTTCTTTCATTCCCCATTCATGCCACAATTCCTGCCCATCGCAGTCTACGAGACTTAACGCTTCTTATTAGGCCTATATATGATTTTCTAAAAAGATCATATAGCTCACTGTTATAGAGTCAATATGATCATCATCATCATCATCATTATTGGTTCTACAGCCCGTTGCAGGCCCTGACCGTCCCTACAATGCGCCTCCATTCGTCCCTCTCTTCCGACTTCCCTCTCCATCCTCCTACACCCAGTGTTCTTAGGTCCTGTTCAACGCTGTCCAGCCATCTAATATTAGGACGTCCAACTCTTCGGTTTCCAATTATAGTTGTCAATGTGACTCTAGGACATATGTCTGATTCATCTTCCCTGTAGAGATGTCCCAGTCATCTAATTCTTGTCATCTTTATTGTTTTAATGATGTCTACTTCACCATACAGTTCATATATTTCATCATTATATCTAATTCACCAGTTTCCACTCTCACATATTGGGCCAAATATTTTGCTTAATATTTTTCTTTCAATTATTCTAATTCTGTTTTCTTGAGTTTTTGTTAGGGCTCAACTTTCACAGCCATAGATGACAACAGGTCTCAATAAAGTTTTACATATTTTTATTTCTGTTTGAAGACTTATATATCGGGAACTGAGTTGTTTTTTTAAGTCCAAAATGTCAATGTGATGTTCCGCTTATTTTTGCTTAGCCTGTACACGAAGGTTCAAGAATACGATAAGAGTAAGGGAAAAGGGAATGAACGGTTTACAAATTGGGAGCCATCAAGAATAACGGATAGGAAGGAAACAAGCGGAAAACAATAGAGTATATACTCGTAGAGAAGAGTGAAAGAGAAGAAAAAATTAATTCTTCGTGAAGATACTTGGGCTGAGAGGGTAATGGCTTTCTGATGACTTCCGACCAGAAGTTGATGATGGCGACACAAGGGATATACACATGTGATTAATACTACAAATAAGATCCAGATTAAGCCTTCATGTAATGAGTTCATTATTTTACAAGCTCCATCTGGTGCCTCCTCCCCCACGCAACCCTCTCCGGTTCCTTGTCCTTTCCTTAATTGCATTCTCTCAATGTATCCTATCACTTAAACTATTTGTCCGATTAATGACGTACATTAATTTCATTCCTCAACCGATCGCATCCCGTCTCCGTATTTCCTCGTTACTCTTCTTCTCTCTTCTCTTATTCATCTTATTTTTTCATGTAAGACGTATGAATGTATACCAGTGAAATAAAATCATTCCTTAGAAATAAATTATAGTCTTTAAGTACGATCTTTAATCTAAAACCAGGGTGTTTTTAGTAAACTCTAAAGAAATGTAGTTACCCAGGTTGTAACCACGATTTTTTTTAGTCCTTATCGATGCTGTTATTCACGAAAAATAAATTAAGTTGAAAAAACTGGAAAAATAATCTAATAGCAGCAAGAAGAACTCGATAACACGTATGCAGGAAAAGAAAAAAAAATTGCTAACACGCTTAAAATATTTGACAAAAATATAAAAATTGCATACGAAATTAGAATCAAACTAAAACTCCATGGCGCGACAGGCTTAGAAGACCCTTGGCCTACAAGCTGGCTGCTGGCATCATATCCACATGTGTTCATCATAAAGGTAGACGATGATCCAACCATATATAACAATCAATTTAAAAAGTAAGGTCGTTGGTTAACCAGCAAACTCAGACAAATGAGACTGGAGGTTCGCCTGAAGCTAAATCGCTTTGGCGGCCGCTATTTTCTACGTTCTGAAAAAAAAGGTATATATGCCATAGATCTGAAACGGAAAATTTATTTATCTGAAAGCCGTAATTTAAAAATCGCTCTAGCGGCCGTTACTTATGTTTCCTCGCAACGTAACTAGATACATATGATATAATTAACGAACGTAAACCAATAAAATCGGTTAATAAATTCGACTTTCTGAACAATAATCTTAATTCATGTGTGACGGTAACACGTAGCTTATTATAGACTATTTAACTCATGTCGTAAATGGTAGTCAATGACCAATCACGTTTCAATTAATTCTGTTTTACACCAATGACAGTCCTGTTTCACCTCGCTCTTTATCGATTTCTCTTTATCAGCACCTGCTTTTGTGATAAAGAAAGCTCCTCCTTTTTTTAATATTCTGAACAGGTTAGACCATTATTTTTCTCCATCAAATACATTGAATATAGCAAATAATGAATAGATTCAATGATTTTACCGAGTTGTTTATTCAAAATATAAATGATTAACCTATAATGTTGATTATAATAGTTTGTTGTGTTTCATTATTTCTCCACTAGAGTGCATTCTTACAATATTGCGATCCTATTTGGCAATAAATAATATGATCGAGTTGCAGTGAATGTACATAACCTCACATTACTAATTTGTTTTCAAACATCGCCGTTTATATTAACTCTATAAATATTTTAAAACACCGGTAACTATATTCAAATAATTATTTTTTAGTAAAGAGCTTAATTTTATTCGTTAAATAGTCCTAACAAATGCCACTCTTCATTTCCAAATTCTCTAGATAAATTGGAAATCACTCGTGGTAATACTTACGAAAATATGAACCCGCGATGTAAGACAATGTTGAATCAGTACACATGTGCCGTCGCCTAAAGACGCACAAGCACATGTGTATTGCCACCCACATAGTCACGTATAATTTGGTCTCGTTAGGTCTGGGTACTGTTCTAACACACCGGATGTGACATTCATGATTGGCGGTTCGTAGTTTTAAAGACGGTTACAAGTGTCAACTTCACTAGGACTGCATGACACGTGTCTCGGCGGTGCCGTGCCAGGAAAACACATATGTAAATAATAAAAATTGTCAAATTTATCAAGTTAATACTTAGAATCACAAAATAAAAATATCACAATCACAGAGTGATTTAGCGGCTCCATAGAGCAAGCGGTTAGACACTCGTTCTCCAGTTTTGGGTCCCGAGTTCGCGTCTCCATTATTCCATGTGGGGTACTTGGTGGACGAATCGGAGTACAGCAGGTTTTTCTTTGGTCTTCTCCTGTTTTCCCATACCGAAAGCTCCATCTGACCACTTCTCTGCACTCATGTTGTCCATTTCGTTTAATTTCATCTACCCCTGTGACGTTGCGACAGCCGTGGTCTTCCGGCATTCTTACAGTAAAGATTTTTAAAATACATTACGAAACTCCGTTGAGGTCACTGTGTTAAAGTTTTAAGAAATGTAAAATAGTACCTGAGATCTCAGTCGTCCTCAATAATCAGCAGTGTTGTTTTGTAGGAGGCCTTTCGATAACTTAAGTATCATCTACTGCTTTCAGTTTGGCACCAAGATGATACTTGAGTTATCGAAAGGCCTTCTACAAAACAACACTGCTCAATAATCAGAAGTGCTAAACTGAAAGCAGAAGATGATACTTAAGTTATCGAAAGACCTCCTACAAAACTATACTGCTGATTATTGATGACAACTGATATCTCAGGTACTGTTTTACATTTCTTAAAACCTTAATCCTTACAGTATACAGAAATCTTCATTGATACGGGCTTCGTTTCATCTCATCCGTCGTTCTGGCTGGACACTAGTAGGGGGTTTACTTTTAACTTTAAACATGATTTGAGGGAAGTAGATTATAAACGGAATGATTGGAAAACGTTAGCTCAGGATAGGGATGTATGGAGAGCTTATATCCGCGCGGCCATGTACTTATTGATTCGAAAGTGCCAGTGAGGTAGTTGTGGCACATTAGTATCCATGCTCATAGAAACCAGACATTCTGTCTGATGTTGTAAATTAACCACATGATGACAGTTAACTAGATGATCTTTATAAGAAGCCAGATATAATAAGAACAGTTAAGTCTCATAGACTTCGATGGGCAGACATGTGGCACGAATGGGGAATGAAAGACGTGTATGGAAGCTTTTTGTAGGAAAACCAGAGGTAAACGCCCAGTCGGTAGACCAAGAATGAGGTGGGAGAATAACATTAATTATGATTTGATTGAAGTAGATTATACAGGGAATGATTGGAAAACATTAGTTCAGGATAGGGGTGTATGGAGAGCTTATGTCCGCGCGGCCATGAACATACGGATTCGATCTTGTCAGTGACTTAGTTAGTTGTAAATTAACCTTCTTGAGGTGAAATATCTGAAAAATCCTTAGCTTATCAGACGGCAACCACATAGGCTACAGAGGTGAACGATCATCTAGAGCAGGGGTCACCAATTAGATTTCATGGAGGTCCATTTTCAAAGTAGTAAATTCAGTCGAGGTCAGGAACCACAGTTAATTAAACATACGAAGCTTTTATTAAGTAATTAATATTATAAGGAAATTATTTAAATTATGTTATGGTTATGAATTGCACAAATTAAACAAAACACGTGGTAAATACTAAAAGGGTACAGAACAGTAGTACACAGTTATTAATTCTAATAATTATTAATAAGTTTATGATAAACTTAACATATGGTCAGAGTAATATTTAAATATCTCACCTCACAAATTTCGTGTTTTTCTCGGTATCAGGTTTCAAACGGAATCCCGTTCATCTTCAGTCAAATCTCCGACCATAAGCAGTACTGCCAACCGAGCCAACAATAATACTATCATGACATGATATTTAGTAAACTGGTTTTATTCGATTTTAACCGGTTTTAAAAAATTATATTAATTCGATATTTAACCGAGTCCGGAAACCAAAGCCCCAGGGTCCGGATCCGGACCGCGGTCCACCAATTGGTGACCCCTAATCTAGATATTATAGGATTTGCATGAGGTTAATATGTCGGTTCCCCAGTAGTTAATATCTGGTTTTCTCAATATGCAGACTCATAGTAATAGACCGGCAGTTACATTAAAAATTACACTAGTCAACATGATTTTTGTCTCACGAATACCAATAGTTGTACTTGATGCAGTTTTTTATCGTGTTTTAAATATGTATTCGGAATTTCTCCATCACCCATATTTTTTTATTTCAATTTCAATTAATGGATTTAAATAATTATTTTTTTAATAAACGTTTTTTCGTCCACTTATCCATTATAAAATAAAACCAAACGAGCTAACTCAGGACATTTCAGCCATGAAAAACATATATCAAGCCAAATGGAATACTAATATGCTGGCCGATTATTGTTGAACCATCAAGGGGGATGATCCACAGGCGAAATTAACAGAAAATCGTCATTTCTTACTTTATAGGCGAGTCCGAATGTTCGAATGTTGTGTAGTTACGAATGTAGAAAATATTAAAGTGTTCGAAATTATAAATGCCTGTCTCTCGAAAACCATGCGCGATGGAGAAAAACCGATATCATATTTGATTTCAGGAGAACAAATACTATCAGAATCACTCTTTCTGAGACAAAAAATAGTTTGTTTTTTGTTGCTCAGTGTTATTGGTCATCAATGATATTGATTCGGCCGCAGTGGACTAGTGCTTATGTTCCTTGCCTCTGGTTCTAAAGATCGCATGTTCAAACCCTGCCGCGGTCGATGGATTCTTTTATTATGGAAAAATTCAAGGAGCCAGTCCACCGGGAGGGACTTTTAAGCCGTGAATGACGAGTCTGAAGATGTTCAGGCTCATAAAAGATACTTAAGCCTGAATAAAAAGGCCTCTAAACAAAATGTACCGATCTCAAACATCCTAGTAATACCTTAATTTCCTGCTCGATATCTCATATAGTCGGTGTGTTGATCGCTTGCCACTCACGACATCTATGGACAAAAAGTAACTAAATGAATTTGGTCTATTAACTCCTAACAGAAGAGATGGTCTTAGATCTATTAGTGAAGACGGAACAGGCATCTAATGCCTATACCAAGAAGTGACGAAGGAGAAGAAGAACTCCAAACAAAGAGAGGCTGTGGCTCATCACTGAGCTAAGCCATTCTAGATGGAGAATTATATCGAAATTATGAATATTCAGACTTTTAAAACTTGAATTGGATTCATATTTAATCCCCCAAAATGAAAAAAAAAAATACATTTTCGTGTTCTAGATGCAGATAATCGTGCAGCTTTACCAATAAATACATTCGTAGTGGAATTTGAAGGGGATTAAAATGTAAAATTCCTGCAGGGGGTCAAAGGGATCCGATGTCCTGCTATTGACATCTTATTATTATTGTAACTGCCCAAAATTCCTCACGATGCTGGATAGATATTGGTCCCATAAAAAAACTCCTGGCGCGACAGGCCTGAAATGTCCTTATCCTACCAGCCGGATGCTGGCCCCACATCCACATGTGTCAATCACAGAGGTAGATGATCATCCAGCCAGTATTGGGGTGACATGTGGTCAGAATGTCGAGTCCCCCAATTGTTATAGCCGGTTTTCTCAACCTGGAGCCGCTACTTATTGTACCTACCCAAATTCCTCACGATGCTGGGCGGGCACCGGTCTCATACTGGATGAAATACCATGAGAAAATGTCTTCCCCCATGGAGATTCGAACCAGCGAAAGTCCCGTGGCTCTGCACCTAGGCTTCCTGCCTTAACCACTCGGCTACGGCGCATATTGGTCCAATATTGACTGAAATTCTATGAACATGGGTACACGAAACAACTAATATGCTATGATAGTATGTCTTAGCCTTTGATCGTTCGGCTGCGGGCCGAGACACTCTGACATAGCTTGTTGCACCATGCGTGTGGATCTTTTAAATAAAAAAAATGCATTTTTTGAAGTGTTTTACATACTCGTGCATGAAATTAAAAGACTAATTTCACAATTCCATTCTAGCTATAAAGATGTACTTTTTCTAGTAAACATTTATATCTAGTTATTCTGAATGCCAACGCGTAATGGGGCCTAGAACGTAGATAACCATACCACAGACTGTTGAGATAATCATGGAGACTATTTAACTCATGCCCCAAATGGGAGTCAATGACCAATCACGTTTCAGTGATTTCTGTTTTACAACCAATCAGAGTCGTACTTACTTACTCACTGGCACTATCGAACCCGTAGGTTCATGGCCGCACGGACATAAGCTCTCCATACATCCCTATCCTGAGCTAATGCTTTCCAATCATTCCCTGTATAATCTACTTCCCTCAAATCATAGTTAATGTTGTTCTCCCACCTCATTCTTGGTCTACCAACTGGGCGTTTTCCTTCTGGCTTTCCTAGAAGAAGTTTCCATGCACATCTTTCATTCCCCATACGCGTAACATGTCCTGCCCATCGCAGTCTACGGGACTTAACTGTTCTTATTATATCTGGCTTCCTATAAAGACCATGTAGTTCATTGTTATGTAGTCTTCTCCATTCACCTGTCTGTTCATCTCTCTTTGGTCCAAAAATTTTCCTAAGAACTTTATTCTCAAATACTCGTAATCTCCTTTCCTCCCTTAAAGTAAGAGTCCATGTTTCGCACCCATATAATATAACTGGTAGAATAATAGTTTTATATATTTTCAGCTTAACGTTTTTTGAAAGGAATTGGGACATCAAAAGTCTCTGCAATGCATAATAGCATGCATTTCCAGAATTGAGCCTATGTTTAATTTCTTTGTGCATCTCATTCCTATTTGTGATTATTGTTCCTAGGTATTTGAATTCAGCCAATTCCTCAAAATTTCCCTCATTTGTCATTAGCTGTCCATTTCCATTATATAATGAATTTCTACGTGTGACCATATATTTAGTTTTACTGATATTTACTTCCAGTCCTAATTTCTTAGTGTTACTCAATATGTGTGCGTGTTGGCCTTTAGTATCTCCTTGCTATCGGCCAGTAGTACCACATCATCAGCATAAACTAACAGCTTATTAATACCATTCAGTTGTAAGCCTTCCTCATTCTCTAAAGATTTAATGGCATGCTCTAGTACAAAATTAAATAGTAGAGGAGATAGTGCATCTCCTTGCTTCAACCCATTCTGGATTTCAAAAGTCGTGCTTCACGAAATATTTATCAGTGTTATAATTACCATATTAAAGAAAGCTCCTTCTTTTTAATATTCTGAAATAGTATGATCGAGTTGCAGTGATAAACAAAAGAAGCAGATAAAGCGTACCTATCGTTTCTCATTTGTTTTCAAACATCGCCGTTTACATTATATATATAAATATTTTAAAATAACTACAGTTAAATAATGATTTGTGAGTAAACAGCTTAATTTTATTCGTTAAATAGTCCTAACAAATGCCACTCTTGATTTCCAAATTCTCTAGATAAATTCACTCCTCACTTCGGGAGTCGTGAATTTATCGATAATTAGGAAATCACTCGTGGCATTACTTATGATAAGCTCAGGTTTGGTTACGCACTTATTTACTATGTTGGATTTGAAAAGGTACTCAACAAATAAATACTCTGAATAAACATGACATGTATAACTATACATATGTATATAATTGAACGAAGAGTTAGAGGAACTTCCGGTAATTTGGATCCCTCTTTTGAATTTGTTGTTTTTCTTCTTTTAATTAAGGGATTTGAATTTTGTTTAATTACATTAATTATCATTAGTGTTGTAACTATGAAATAGCATTGTTATTTTATTCAATTATGGAAACTTCTTCACAATTTATAATGTTTTTATACATTACAAGAATGGTCCACTTCAACCTCCATATTCGATTACAGTGGACCCCAGTGTCGACCTTAACTTTTAGTCTATTTTTAAGTTTATTTACTCTATTAATTTATACAGACAGACATAGATTGAACTGAAAATATTTATGACTGATCATAATTAAAAAGCGTTAATATTTATTTAATGTTTTAAAAAATTATTGTTGATTATAACATTCACACATCATTCAACTGCAGAAAGCGACGGTCTTTGGGTTTAGTAAAAAAACAAGGATATTAAATAAAATTAATGAAGTGAATGGTTTTTATAGATAGTATCCTCATTGATAAAATACATGTATTCATGTAAAGTGGATCCAGGTCCTCGTGGAGGGTGCACATTAACCTAATTCCTTTGTTATGTTTAATTATTTTATACAGCCACCATGTGACATAATATCAAACCAAACCCGTCAGTATAGGCCTATTAAACATCATATACATATTATAATATATTTAGGAGTTTTTTTCAGTATTTTCAATATTCAATAGGACAAATTAAGAATTGATTCTTAGTTTAAAAAGCTTTTAAAAGTGGGCATTTTCATAAATATCACAAATAAACCCTTCTTCGCACAAAGAATAAAAGAAACTGGTCTTGAACGCGTCAAAGTTGATTAGGGGAAGAAGTTAAAATATTTTCTTTTCGAGGGCAGCACCAATTAAAGAAGATATTAACAGGGTCCACTCAAACAAAAGAATCCATATTACCCTAACTTCCCTATAAATTAAAAGTAATACATAACATATGATATAAAAGCTTTGATGTATAAATGTCTATAAAAATATTAATAACTCTAACAATCTTGTAAAATCAAAAATACTGAGAAATTAAAGGACGATATACATAATAAACACTCATACTTGCATACCCGTCCTTTCAATCAATTCCAAATTCATTTCTTCTTCACAGCACAGTAGACGAACAAAAGAAAACGAAAAATATTGAATACAGTATGGGGAGGAGTCAGCTTGACTTCCCGACCTAATCAAATAGAGTAACAAGCAAGGCTGTTGACTGTGCTTAATGCCGAGTCGCATAAATTAGATGTCCATACCGTTCATGGCGCATGAAATGACGTCATATATCGGGAACAAGGAATAGTAAATATTAAGGAAAGCAAAGTAGGCAATGTGGAAGGAGCTATACAACATAGAAATAAAGAATATACACGGCATAATACGTATGCGTTTTTCATAAGTAATGTCACGAGTGATTTCCAAATTTGGAAATCAAGAGTGACATTTGTTAGGACTATTTTACGAATAAAATTAAGCTGTTTATTCAAAAATCATTATTTAAATATAGTTACTGGTATTTTAATATTTTTATATATTTAATGTAAACGGCGATGTTTGAAAACAAATCAGAAATGTGTGGTTATGTTTCATTCGTTCATTCACTGCAACTTGATCATATTATTTATTACCAAATAGGATCGCAAGGAGCGTTAAACCACTGGATCGCAATATTGTCAGAATGCACCCTAGTGGAGAAAAAATTAAACACATCTAACTGTATATATTATAATCAACATTATGGATTATTAATTTATTATTTAATAAACAACTCAGTAAAATAATTATTTTAAAACATAATTATTGAACACACAGTTATCAAATGGGTAGTTCGAAGGAATCTGTTCGTTATTTGCTATATTCAATGTATTTGTTGAAGAGTCAGCCACTGTAAAATGATACTTTAACATGTTCAGAATGTTAAAAAGGAGGAGCTTTCTTTATCACAACAGCTGGGCGATGTGGTTGATGGGGTAAAGAGAATTCGATAACGAATGATGAAACACGACTGTCATTGGTTTGTAAAATCCAAATTAATTCATTGAATCGGTGATTGGTCTATCGGCTCCTCATTTGGGGCATGAGTAAAAAATAGTCACTATTATATATTTTCTTTTGTTTATTTAAAAAATGAATCGAATAGATAACCACCCATGTTCCCTTGAACATAAAGGTCTGATAATACTTATAATTGTCCGTCCGTTGGATGTGTTGTGAAACTAAAAACTGTTTAGTTTTATAAATTGATTTTGAACATAATTTTACTATTTCGAGAGTACCTGAGGGAAATTAGAGAATATATTCCGATATAAATAATTTCAAAAACAAAATCTTTATTGTTTTTTATTTTAAACCTTGTTCGACCATTATAAAAACAATCGGTACCTATACGTGAGAGAAAATTAAGTTTACATTACACAATTATAAAATCACATTCGATGGGCAAGTAGACAAACTCACCAAATTTCATAGAAGTTTTTGTCCTCCCTACCTATTTATTGGCGTTAAATCCACATCTAAAAGAATTTATGTTAGAACAACAGTTTTATTTTCGATGGGGAACTAAGAAAGGAGTTCTTTTACGGATGTCTTTAAATTACTATATTCTCATCTCGTGTTATTATAGAAAACATTATATGATAGATTCGGGGACGGAGGAAAGGCATTTGAAACCAATGAATTATATTATTTTTAACCTAATTAAGAACATATTTTAACATGTTACATGGATCTATGTGTGCTATGTCATCAATATCCTGAGTTGAAGGGACCGAATGGTGAACATTTTAAAAAAAAAAAGGCAATTTTTGTATTTGCTTTTTAGTTAACTAATGAACCTTTAGGATCATTATTCATCTGAAACATTTTATTATATGAGTCCGTGACGTAAAGAGTTTAAAATACCCGAACGCTTGTTTTTGTGGTCTAGCATTACTACTTCCACTTTAATATTCGTGTTGATTTTCACGGTTTCCATTTTTTTTGACATTTTCCAAAAAACTTAAAATGCTACTTACGATGCAATTTTTAATGCTACTCAAAAGAGAATATTTTTGTGCGTTGGAAATCCCCAAATTATGCTAATTGAAATTTGCTATGCAATTACTAGTCCTAAGACTCATATGTTCTTTCAAATTGAGATGGAAATGCCATGCGAGTGGATATATAAAATAAATAATTTTTATTTTTGAAAAAAAAATGAAAAATAAGCAGTATCCTCCCTTTGACTTTAGCAAATGTGGCTTAGTTGGAATCATTAAAGACTCTGAATATCAAATTTAATGAGAGAATGTTAAAGAATGACAACCTTACGAGCATTATTTTAGAAAATATTTTAAAAATTATACCAAAAATCATAAATCTGAAAACTATTCTTACTTTATAAACACCTAACTTCAAGAAGCAAACACTTCTCTAAGCACATAATGTATGCTACAAATTTTTAAAACGATCAGATGAAAATAAAACAAAAATTGAAATTCACCAGTTCGATCGGTAACGTATTTGTCTTGAAATTACGTGAATTTATACTGCTCTCCAATAAAGAGAAATCTATGTTGTAAACCATAGATTTAGGTTCATATTCGAATTTCGACTCTTTAGTACAATTGGTGTGTTTCTCTTAAAGTTGTGTTTGGTCTCGGAGAAGACTCTGATGTTGAGCCGATCTCTCCATTAGGGAGGCCCCTCCATGTCCTTATGAAGTCCGAAAAAAGGGAGAGTAATAATGTAATTCATAGTTAAAATCCTTCTCCCGACAGGTCGTGTCAGTCTTGAGACCGGGATGGCGTGTGGGACGTAAAAGTACCTAAAATGCGAGAGGTTAAATTGCGTTAACGGATGTTCTCCATGTTCCTCTTGGTCGTCCCACTGCCCGAGCTCCCTAGAAAGTCCAATCTAAGGCTCGACTTTCAAGTACTTCCTTGATTTCCTAATATAAATGTTCCTACCTACCTCCATTGTATTCATCTTATTCTTCTTCCATTTGATGATCTGTGAATTATAGAACTAGTGGTTCTGTTACAGGTCTCACTCCAGAAATTTGAAGTGGTCTGCCCAATGATCTGCCTACTCTGGTGGCTGGTAATTTAAGATTTGACGTGGTTATACTATACTTTTGGGAGCAGTCCTTTATGTATTTTCGTTTTGGGAAGGACTTTTTAGTAAGGAAAGTCATCACAACCAGGTGGACTGGCCTGAAGTGAGCAAGTCCAGTGCGGGGTTGGTTGCCACCTTAGGCCTCTGGACAGGCGCGATTATGATATAACATTTACTCTGTATCTTAATTGAACGGTTATACCGCCGAGACTCGGTCCCCAGAGCCCCGTTTGTTTTAGGCAGGTTGCACCACGAGCAGGTGGGGTTGGGATTTAGATAAGAGAGGGAATACACTCCACTACCTCCAATCAGTAATGCTTCCCAACTCTGAAATATGTAGTTTCAATTGAATTTTGCATCTAGCAGGTCTGCATAAATTTGCGTTGTTTGTTATAACTTGCCTCTAAATATTTAAAATATTGAGTAGGAACCTGCTAATAATATTTTTTGCAATTTTACATTGACATTTCTATAAACTAACTTCTTGCTAAGTTCAAACTGTACTGTGAATAAACTTGCAAAAGGTATTACTGCGCCGACTCGATGTACTGGGGGCAACCGTGGTAGGCCTACTATTTTAAACCGCCATGTGAATGCATTTTGTACGGAACTGTCAATCATAGAATCATTGTTCTTACAAAACATCTTATTTTTCGGGAAATAAGACTTGACACAATATATGATGGTACCAATAATTAGGAACTTCCACAATTTCTTATTCATTTATTTATGACACAAAAAAATTATAACAAAATGTATATGGGCCCACCTAAACAAACGTTTACGCTTTTTACACGCTACCGAAATATGTTCTTTATTTACCGAGACAATTTCATTACGAGCAGAATATATGCTTCATGTTGACAAACCTGCAAATTCTGATGTTATTTTCACCACTTCCTCATTGCCTAATGCGGGATAATTTTTCACTAAACTGTTTGAAAACATTCAAACTAATTAGTCTCTCTTCGCTTTTCAATTCCCTTCCTTCCGAAGCTTTAAAAAATTCTACAGGAGTGCCATTTTGAAACAACTGTAGTTCCAACGTATTTTGCATTGCGCATGAGTAAGAATAAAACAAGGTTTATTTAATCTATTAAAATTGTAAGAATACGTATATTTTAATATTTTCCCATATAACTTACATAGACATGTGCTGGATGATATATATTTTTATTTAATTTATTTCGAGTGGTAGCGAAGTATATTTTCTCACACGCTTAAAGGTAAAAACGTTACTAGGCCAATGAAAATCAGTCAGATATATGATTTGTTTATATTACAACTGGAACTTAGCTCGGAATAGAGACCAACGTTTTTGATCTAAAAAGAATAACAGCATTAGCGTTAGTTTTGAAAATCAGTAGGCCTATTTCTCATCATTTATTACCTCACTTAAATTATTAATGTAACCTTCATTTAACGTAGATTACCACAGCCTCGTGGACTAGTGGCCAGCGTTTTCAGACTACAGTTCATGAGATCCCAGTTTCGATTCCCGATCAGGCCATAAGAATCTTTTTCCTTAAAGGGAATTTTTCCTGTGGTTACCCATGGTCTGGAATTTAGATTTTTAGGTTAAGGACTCTTCTGGCGCGTCATTATCATTTATCACCCATCATCGGGGCAACGTAATCCGCCTTCCAGGTTCCCCAATCTAAGAAATGGATTACAATTTTGCCATTGCTAGGAGAGAAAGCCAGAAAAAAATTAATAAAAGACAACCTGGTGACAATGGACAAAAAAAGGTAATTTTATGTTAATTAATTTCTTCTGCATTGAAACTCTTTAGAAAATCCATGCGATGTGGTTTACAAATGGCGTGATACCATTCCGTCTAGTAATGAAGAAAGGGGAAGCAAAATATGGATTTCTTTCATGCTTTTCGCATAATCGGTTATCTATCCATTAATGCTTACTTTCGTCATGATGGTTTGAAAACTCTGCTGAATAATCCAATTGAGAAAGCTTTCAAGCTGCGCATAATCTGTTTGAGATTATATTTTGTGAGGAAGTTGCAAGTTAAATTAAATTACTTAATACAGGTCATATCAGCATCATGCACCTTCTTACGTAGTTAATACAGAAATTGTAAAATATTAAAATTTTAAATATTACCAGCGTGTTTAAACTTTATTGGATATTGAAAATGATGAATTACATACAACCGTGACCTTAAGATGTTTTCAAGTAATTTCCTGTATCGCTTATCTCTCATCAAATCATTGCTAATATTATTTTCCCATTCTTGACCTACCTGGTGGGCGTCCAATCCTATTATATAACTATTATTTGTATATCTGGGAGTAAAAGTAGAGGATAAACAAGGAAGTGATATTAAGAACAGAATAAATAAGGATAGAGCAATAATAGCTATGATGAAGTCTTATGGAACAGACATATAACCAGAAAAAATAAATTACAAATATAATTCAATAGAGAGAAGTACTGTCACATATGGAGCTGAAGTTTGGAAATTCAACAAAAACTTATGTCGATGAAAATGGAAATGGATTTCATAAGGAGATCAGGAAGATGTTCAAAATTTGAAAAAATAAGAAATACTGTCACACGAGAAAAAATGAATATTAGATATTCAATAGTAGATTATATAAGATTAAACAATTAAATTGGTATGGGCATGAACAACCCAATGCAAGAAAAAGGTTACCAGAAAAAAACATTGGAATGGTGTCCACCTGGAAGAAGAGGAAAGGAAGACCTGGAAACTCGTGGATGCAAGAAATAAGAACTGGAATGAGTACAAGATGACTGGAGGACATGGAGTGGATGGATAGAGACGAGTGGAGAAGGAAAATAAAACTTTAGGCACAGGAAGATGTGTAAACATTAAAAATCTGTATGTAAATAAAATTATTTTTTTATGTTAATGCTATTTTGTAAGATCCTTAATAGTAGTAAATAATTCTATTATTGAACACTTAAAATAAATGTAATTATCTTGATTGTGTGATAAGCATTCAAAAGGAACATGGCATAGGTTGGAAACTTAATCAATCTATTTAATTAAATAAATATAAAACTTAAAAGTTTTGTGTGATTTTCATATTTATTAAAATATAAATTAGTAACAGCTGTTTCGGTACTTAGTACCTTCTTCAGACATTATTACAAATGAATAAATTTTGTTATTATAGTACATAACTGTATCTCATAACTGTAACTATGCAACATTTTTTAATAGGCCTTATAAAGTGGTAATAAGCTGTTAAATTCCCAACTAGATTTGAATGAATCGCCTCTTTTAAATTTATAATAGAGATTGTTATAAAAAAATGTTGCATAGTTACAGTTGTTATGTACTATAATAACAAATTTCATTCATTTGTAATCATGTCTGAAGAAGGTACAGAGTACCGAAACAGCTACTAATTTATATTTTAATAAATATGAAAATCACATAAAACTTTGTTTTATTTTCATTTAATTAAATAAGTTACGTATTTTCAAGTAAACGCCAATTCAATTGATTACTTAATCAATTTACTTCATATTTCATCAGGGATCGTTTCTTCTCTTCATTTTGTAAGTAGAAGTGCCTAAAACATCTTTATTAATTTTGTACCACCACGTTGAAGGTGCTCTGCCTCTATTTTGTGTTATGCCGGGTGCTTTGGTGTCTTTTATCTCTTGACCATCTCCTGAATATCCTCGAGTTTCAAATTACAAGTTCTATCAGTATTCATTGTTGTCTGCTGATCATGATTCACTTCTGTATCAGAATTTAATATTTCGTTAAAATATTTTGCACAGAAATAAGACAACAACTAAAAGTAGAGGAATTAAACACAACATAGAGAAATACAGAACAAACTGGAAAGAACACTTGGCAAGGATGACTGAGAATAGAATACCAAAAGCAGCATACAACTATTCACCACGAGGAAGAAAAAGTTTAGGAAGACCAAGGAAAAGATGGAAAGAGCAGCAATTTGGAGCCGGAACAGGCTAGAAATAAGCCTAAACCGTGACGAAGAAGAATAAGAAGAAGTAACATTTTTTTGCGCGATAGCGCGTTTTGTCGTACTTAGAGCAATGGCGATCATGATTGAAAGTTCAACTTCCTACATTTCGGAGATGCCAACATAAATAACTATATTCTAAGAATATAACTATACTGTAATATTACATTTTACAAACCACGTGTGGGAAGTAAGACTACTAACCTCTATGTATACTACGTAGAATGTATTTACAAAACATATCAAAAATATAGTGTTGATATACATTATACGAAACAAATCATTGCATTTTAAATGAACTGAACTTTATTTCAAACAGTATAAAACAACAAATACGTACTTGCCGCCATTTTATGACTAGATTGGTGATACGGCCTTCTGTAATTTCAACTAATAAACATTGCCCATATTGTTAACGTTAGTAAATTGTTCATAACGAATGCAAATATTTCCAACAAAGATGTTATTATTTTGCTATCACTTATTATTTTGAAAACACCATCGCGCAAAAAATAATGCACAACACACGTTTGTGAAGTGTTTTACAGAGTCTCGAAAATTAAAAACCTCGCTATCGCTCGGATTTTAAAAATTTTCCTCGATTCTGTAAAAACCACTTCCCAACATCGCATCGTAATATATTATATCCATCCGTTTAAGATGTGTGTTTAGTTCATTAAATTTTTTTGTTAGAATCTCTACAAATAATATTCCTGGTTTTAAATATTTCCCATCACTGTTTATCATAATCTTCTTCGCTTCAGTGTATACGCATAGAATTGCCTGTTCTGTTTTCATGTACTTTCCAGCCATCTTCTTCTAGATCTACCCACTGATCTATTTCCACTAACTCTATAACGCAATATTCGTTTAGTTAATCTTGTAGTTTGCATTCTCTCTAGATATTCTTTTCGCTGTTGTTTATAATGTTTGAATGTATCGTTCAAATTAAAAATCTAATTCTTCTCGCTTCCTTATTTTTTTATGTGATCTAGTTTTATACATCCTTTAACTGCTCTCATGAATTTAATTTCTGAAGCCTATACATATTTTTTTCTTTTTTTTTCCGTTGTCACATTTCACTTCCATAGGATATGACCGACACAGTTTTAATTTCCGCCTTTTTAAATGTTATATTTAAAAGTTCGGTTAATATCGTTGTTTATCATTTTATAAAAAAAACTCATTTGGCCATTTTAATTCTTCTAGATCCACGATTTTTTGGTTTTCAATTTCTCTTTTTTCCCATGAATTTTCCATTCTTCCCTTCTTTCATCTTTATATTCTTTTATAGATCTTCTTATATTACTTTTTTAATTACTGAGAGGTATGGCTTTTTTTACAGTCTTGGTTAAAACGATAATTTATCATAGTCTAGGGTGTTAGACCTATTGTTTTTCCAGCTGCAAGATTAATTATTCACGTATCAGATTTATGAAAAAATTATTTTTAAAATGTGAAATAAATTTGATATATACAACCATAATGATACATATTAATTTAAAATGTATGCACTGCAGAATATGCGGAAAAACATTTTTATCATTCCTGTATATTGGGTTTGTTTATTTTAAGTTTGCGAAGTTAGGGAAAGCAACTGATTTGGCAAGAATTGGGCAAGAGAGTTAGATATAATATTTATATTTAAACAGACTAAAATACAAAAAATATATTTAGGATTTTTTTACATGTTTGCTTTTCCTTTAATATACGAAATAAAATAATTTCTCGTGGCCACTTTTCTTCATAATGTGTAAATAATAATTAAGTGATATTAACTGTGAATTGTTCGAAAGTAGGCTATTTGGAAAAATTGAAAGTTTTCAACATCGACCTTAAAATGGATATAAGTAGTCATTTTCATAAATGAAAAGATGGAGAAAAATGTTATTTACATTTTAATTTGAACAAAAAGCAATAATTTATTTATAACGAATTATATTGTAAAATAGTAATTGACTAACCAATGGGAGACGATCATTCTCGTCCCGCCCGCGCAATTCAAACGCTTTGCGACACGTAACCACAGCATTTGTTTCCAGAATTGAGGCTATGTTTAATTTATCTGTGCACCGCGTTATTGGTTATAGGTCCATTATCGATTATAAAATAATTTATTTAAACTGACAGACTTAAGATCATAACGTATTTTTCTCGACTCAACGTATTTTGAAATAATTACGAATGAGTTTAAGGATGATAATAGTAGAGTCAGGTAGCATTTGAAACACGATTTTTTAGTGTAGATATTAAATTATAATTTGACATAGGCCTGAGGGGGATAAAAGAGTGTAAATTAATTTGTAATCTTATTACGTGATCTTGGTCAAGAACTTAAGTAAATAAGTATATAAATTACATAATATCTTAACAGAATAAATAATTGAATGCAGGCTTTCACGGCCGGTAATCATAATGTTGAGTGATTCCGGGTTATGTGGCCGTGGTCCATAGTTGGTGTTGATACCAGACGTTTCGCCCTCAACTGCGGAGGGCATCTTCAGTGGCGAGTGCTTCTAGGCGTGTTTCCTAGATCTTCCGACCAGGAAACACGCCTAGAAGCACTCGCCACTGAAGATGCCCTCCGCAGTTGAGGGCGAAACGTCTGGTATCAACACCAACTATGGACCACGGCCACATAACCCGGAATCACTCAACATTAGAATAAATAATTATATGGAAATATTGTCCACCGCTGTGGTCCCGAGATAGCGTGCTGCCTTGTCACGCAGCGGATCCGGGTTCGATCCCCGATCAGGACAGGCTCCTGGGTGAGATTTTTTTCGGGGTTTTCTTCACCTGTAAGACAAATATCAGGAAGCTTAGGGCCCAACGGTCCCCGAAAATCATCCGGCCATCATCATCATCCTTAACATTAACATCATGATCCTTCATCGGTGTTGAAAGCTACGAGAAGCTACCACACCTCTAATTCTCTAGTAAAGCTGCAAAGCATGGCATGAAAATGCTATGATTGCAGCGAAAGACCTGCCCTCGGGCAGAATTACTATGGATGGATGCAAATATTTATACTAATTGAAAAATAAATAAATTTAGTCTACAGGTTGAATCCGTGATTTAAAGTGCAAAAAATCTGGTCTACACACCAGATTTCCCGATTAAATATTCCAAGACATTAATTAACCTCGATGTTATTACAAAAAATATAAATTTTGAAAACATCATAAATTCTGTATACCCAAAATGTCCTGGAATTCTAACACAAAAATTCGGCCTGTATCCCATATTTACCTATTGCGAATAGGAAGGCTAAAATCTTAGTAATCTGACTGTAAATGTAAAAATATTGGAAATTTTGAAAAAAAAAGTAATAGTTGAATAAAGAAGCATTTTAAATGCAGTTTAAATATTATTATAATTTGATATGGGTCTGAGGTGGGGGGGGGGTAAATTAGAGTAAATTATTCTGTAATTCCATTACATGTTCTTAGTCAGGAATTTAGTAAAAACATTAAGTACATATGTTGCATATCATAACAGCGATTACATGATTATAAGGAAATATTAATATAAATTAAACTGAAAATAATGTTAAAGTAATTAATTTCATTAAACAAAGAAAAAATTCAGAATCCATCAGTTAATCTATGTTCGGGTCAATTACAGATGAAAGTATAAATTATTATTTTAAAATGAACTAATATACAGTCGGCCCTAATATATTGTGGGAGGGAATCTAGCAGTATCTTGATTGATGTTTTATTTTAAATAAAACGAATTACACAATTCAATGTTTTTTAATTTAATCAAATTATTTCACCTTAAAAGCATTTGAAGATATAAATGTATTTTAAAATGTAATATTCTGAGAGTCCTTTATTATTTAGAGTATTCATTTACGTTGAAGACATTATTGTGAATTTCATAAAAACTTGCTCCGAACCAAAAATTCTAAACTGTTATTAAATAATATAATTTTGTTGTATTTGCAGTTCCATCTCGACCATATAATTCGCACATCAAAAGTACACAATCTCTCTTTGTTAAACTTATGTATTACGTTAATACTTTATTACAGGATTCAATATAACTCTTGAGTGTTTCCTTCTTCTGGGGCATATCGTTATAATGTTGAAGCGCATTATTTCTCCACTTCAAGTCTCAGCATCACAATCCTCACATGTATAAGAATGAAATCTATCATAATCGTTTATGAACCAAATTGATTTGCTCTTTGTTTCTGTTGTACATCATATTGTCATTTTGTAGGCCTAATTATTGGGAACCTCTTATTTGGTTTTAAGTAATAGCAGCAATATCTATCCTAAAACTGCGCAATTGTTTTTCTAATTGGACTTCATTATGGATGAGTCCTTTCACGTACCACATCCTTGTTATTTAGTTGGTCGTCATAGTTGGAGCAATCCGGCGTGAATCTTTGAAAAGTTAGTAAATTTGATTTCCGTGGATGCGTTACGCGAGCCGCGTCGCGTCGCGTAAGGACAATAAATTGCTTGCCATCATTAAGCTTCTGTGCTAGGTCATCTGTGTTTATACCCCAATAGAGGTATTGCTGTTTGCGCTCTTCGTTCCTTTAATGGTGATCAAATGGTACCACACAGGCTCTCAGACCGTTGCAGTCTACGACTGTTTCTCCCATGAGTAGTGATTGGAAACACAGTGCGCCCTTTTATGTAGCCTATCCTGTCTATCTCCGTCCCCAGAGGACTCTATTTATACCCTGACAAGTTTACGGTATTGGTAGTTGGGCACCAGGTCGATATTTCTCATTTTATTTGTCTTATACACATAGGTTATTAGTCTGCTTCCATATTCATATTTTCATTAACGACGGACATTGTTGCATGGTTTAGCTTTTGTCTTTTATTTTGTGTTTCTTGGAAATCATCATCCTCAACCTTTTCTTTCAATTGGTAGTAACACTTATTTCCATCATTAAGTTTTGTCTTTTTATTTTGCGTAAATAATCCTTCCACTTCTTCAATTCTCCTCTTTCTTGTCTGTTTCACAATAGTCGCAGGCTTATCATACATTATATTTTCATCTATAGCAGACATTTGTTCATTAACCCATTCTGCAAAGCCCTTATATTTATTTTTGAATAAAGGTCTTCCTCTAGAGTCTCTATCCACTGCATTGTTGGATGTTCCGTCTTCTGCGACCTTATAACATAGTGAACAAAACGTACAAATTTCCCCTGAGTGGAAGACCATAACTCTATCTTTGTCACTGTAAGAGAGTCTTGTCTTTACAGGCTGAATGCTCTTTTTCATTGATAATCTATTATGTTCACCATTATTCAGGTTTGATCTTTTTTTAGCTTCAATCAATTTTCTTCTTTCGTGTTCTATTAGGGGCCTAATTAGTGGCGATACGTGCATATTAGTTTTACCACCATCTCTCAAAACTTCGTAAATACGGGCATTTATTTCTGGACTATAACCCGTGATTGCAGTACTAGGTATGCTGTCCCATTGAATTTCATTATGAAGCCTTACAAGTTCCGACTCCGCTTCATTTTGAGTAACTGAACTTCGGACATCCTCTTCCGTCCGCACACTAGAACGTTCCAGAACAGTCGTTTGCATTATATTTTGATTAATGGCAGACATTTCCCCATTTACCAATTCCTCAAATCCATTATATTTCCTTTTATATATGGATTTTGAATAGGTATAATTTGTTTTGCTACCATCCATTGTACTGTTCAGTTTTCCGTCTTCTTTATTGTGAGTGGTTTCTTTGTTGACAGTTAATGTGGTCTTTTTATTTCCTATTTTCGTACGTTTGCCTTTTTTCATGCTTGAAGTTGGTTGAGCTTTATTCAAGTTTATTTCTTCCACTTCTACGAGGGGCCTAATTAGTGATGAGATCTGCAAGTTAGTTTCTCCATCATCATTTAGAACTTCAGGAGTTCGGGCAGTTACTATGGGATAATAAACGGACTTCGAGGTTCCAGGATGATCCCACCGAGCCTGGTCTTGAGTATGTGCTAATACCAGATCTGTAGGAACACGAAAGAAAAGTGAATTAATGAAAATATTTCTTCATTCGAAAGTAGCCAAAATTAATTTATAAATAAAAAGTTTTTATTTTGGCATTGGCATTTGGATATTTGTACTGTTTATTATTTTCCGCAGAATTTATAACGGATTCACTGTGTGGAGTACCCCACTATTCCCATATACTGTACACAATACAAATATTGCACGGTATTGCAACTGAAACGTTGGTAAAATATATTTGACATTTTAATACAACTATTTGTAGAGAATGTGCAGCATTATTTGACTTAGCAATTACCAAGTGGAGAAAATTGATCCATTCGTGATTTAGTTTTAAATAAATGTACAAAACAGTTTAACAATGATAACAAGGGGCGTATAAGATTATCATCAATAGACTAATTAAAGAAAATGTTCACAGTAATTCACAAATTTAGACATATAATATTTTTAAAATTTAATGTCACTTCCTTGTTCCAATTTATTGCAAGCAAAAGTCACTTGAGGGTTGATGGTTTATAAAAGATTAAAAAAATTAAAAAACAATGCAATCTGTCCAAAGATAGAAATCTGGCTCCTTTATTGGGCCACGTAGTTTCCATGAATGAGGTCCTACATAATGTTTGTTAATGCAATACACAACTAAAAAGTAATGAATTGTTTTGTCAGATACATATTCAGAAGAAAAATATCTGCAGTTAAATTTTGGCAAAGTGTTAGTAAAATATATACAAATTGTTACAGAATATTGAATCAAAAAGTAAACTGAAAGTTATTTTGTTCACTCCTATACTAATAACGGCATAATTATCATTATTTTTAGAAAGTAAATTAAATTTACGAGAGAAGCCTTGGCATCCATTGACGCCATGTAGTTACTCAACTTACTTCCCTAGGGATGAAAAGTAATTGACATAATTAATAATGTAAAACTCTTATCTACTTAAATTTTTATTAAGTAATACAATACAATTTTATTGTATCACACTTATTTCTTACTTCGATAATTCAAATTTATAGTGATTGTAAAGTTGTTCCAAACATTAACATTAGCCACAAAAGTTGGTTATTTTTATTAGTATTTTTCTTATTTATTTCAAATTGTTTAACTTACACCAGTCTCAAATATTGTGTATTTTTTTTCTTACGTGTTTTTCCATTTTGCTGGTAATAAAAAAGGAACCGCAACGATCGCCGTTTCCTCTACATCAAATTAATGATATATGTAATTAATATGCAGATTGAAGCTGTTATTTAAAATGTCTGTCACTAATGCAGACAACAATAAAAAATTTCAGTTGTTTTATCAACATTCCCTTGCTATCAAATAATTTAACTCTTGACTTTTGATGTAAATTATTTTCGAATTCTTATTATATGTTTTGTCAAACTGTGCGTTTGTAAACCTACTTTTAAACAAACTATGATCTGTGCTTGAATTAAAAAAATTATAAAGGTTCAATCTACTTAATTCTAGATGAATAATAATGAGTGACGGCTAAAAATAACCGTAGTCCATTTTATCTTCTAAAACAAGCTTATAGATTAATTTACCTACGTGTAAAAACTAGTTCACATCACTTTATTTGTAATATTTTTTAGCATCATGTAATATATAAATTGTATACTTATAACATTGAAAGTTAAATGCTGAAAAATTTACATGTTTCTGACAGATATTTTTACCGATGCCCTTCTAATGAATTTGGTTTCATTTTTCCTAAATGGACCTATATTAGGTATGTCCTTTAAAATCTTATTTTCAAGCTTTGATCTATGTATGTGTGTTAAATGAAATAAAGTTACGTTTTTGGATAAATATTTGAAATTGGTCTTCTTTGGGTGTGTGTGTGTGGGTATTATTTGTAATGCTGTCCACTTGAAGTTTCATGCGCTGGTCTAATAAATAATATTAATACGGTGTACTTTTAATTTACCTCCACTTCGGCAATTCACTTTACATGGCTGCTTTATTCTTGTATTGTGTACATAGACATTTTACAAAATAATGTAACAGTTTCGTTGTTCAACTCCTGAATCATTGATCTGTCATTGACTGATTCTTAGTTTAACATATACACAATTATGAAAGTTTGGAAATTGTAAACTTTCATTTTCAATGTCTATTGTTATGTTTATATGAATCTGTGTGAATGATTTGTTTGTTATCATCGTTTCACAATTACTTATTTACTTTACATTTTAAATTTTATTATTTTTTTTAATTATTTATCCTGATGAAGTTAAGGCCGTATGACCTTCTCTTCCACTCACCAGTACAAACGCATGTTAGTTTCAAGTAAAAAATACAATAAATTAAATACTAAACGATTAACATAACAATAATAAAAATATGATCTAATAATACAATAAAATTAAAGACAATTCAAATTAAAACTAGTAAAAAAATATGTATATATATATATATATATATATATGTGTGTGTGTGTGTGTGTGTGTGTTATAATTAAATATTTGACATTGTGCAATGCAAGCTTAATATGACATAAGAAAAATAAATGCCTGAATGGGATTCGAACCCGGATCTCTGGGTTAGTACCCCAGCGTGTTATCCATTACACCACCAGACGATTCCAATTCAAACACTTATTTTTCTTATATATGCATGATATTCTCCATTATTACTAGATGTCGCGAGAACTCGGTCTTCACTGCCACCTGGTAGCTGACTATAACAAGTAAGCAAATTAAAGAGAATATTTTTACTTTACAGCAGTCACGCTTTATCGATGCTATAATTAAATTTTGCTCAATGTCAAATATATATGGACAAAGGAAGAACAGCTCGAATCTACTATACATGAAAAAGAGAAATGAAAAATATGCAAAGAAAGCAACTAACTGTAAAGAGTTAATCTATAGTTTCAATTTTCATTGTAAGTAAACTTCTATCTTCCTCTATAATGGACACTTTTTTTCTCGTGTATATTAATAGATAGAAAAGTCAAAATTACGTTATTTTTAATATGTGGTTTCCTTACGTTCTTGCCGAGTCCCCACACAAGTTCCATCGTGACGTTCCTTAATCCAGATGTTGGAATTGGGGTTCTTGCTTTTACCAGTTTTACTTTCCCCGTAATGAGAGTCTATTAACTCTGGAAATCGCTGAAAATAATATTTTGAATACATTTTATAGGTGAACTGGGTAAATATTCTATTACTATTATTATATAGTTCAAAATATAATTAAAAGTTGGGTTCTTTTTATTTTACTAAACTTATTTAATTTGGTCTAACAAAATTAACAGTATATTTGACAATGTTAATGGAAAATAATGAAGAATAGGTAATATCGAGACACAGCAGAAATAAAATGTATAATTTTTACTTTAATATAGAATAAGATAGAACTACAGTATATTTGAAACTGTAATTCTGTATGGAGAAAATTCAAGTATCGTAATTTAGACTTTCTTTTAATCGTAAATACACGTCTTCAGAATGAAATGTACAAGTCGTGCTTATGAAATATTTCCCAGTTGCTAATTCCTTCAACAATACTTTTTTTTGTATCCAGATTATGCTTGTCATAATGTTAAACGATAGTGGGCCCTTAAATAGTCTTTTCCTTCATGAATTGAGTAGAAATATGAATGGGAGGCGGAGGGATAGAAGGGTGTGAAAAAAAAATGAAAGAACAAATACTTACACTCAGCTCCAAATGCCGAAGCTGGCAATGCTGTTCGGAGCATATACCTCGCTGCCACAACGGGCACACAGTTCTACTGCCTCTCGCAGCTGGTTCATGACGGAATTCACATTCATCGCCCTGAAATGAATAAGAAAATCTGTTAAATGATGAGATTCCAACACATTTTACATGTTTTTTTGTATGATGAAAGTTAAGAATTAAAATGTACCTGTTGGCAGGTGCCGTCGTCCTCAACTTTATTTGTTGAAATATACTTACTTACTTACTTACTTACTCACTGGCACTATCGAACCCGTAGGTTCATGGCCGCGCGGACATAAGCTCTCCATATATCCCTATCCTGAGCTAATGCTTTCCAATCATTTCCTGTATAATCTACTTCCCTCAAATCATAGTTAATGTTGTTCTCCCACCTCATTCTTGGTCTACCAACTGGGCGTTTTCCTTCTGGCTTTCCTACAAGAAGTTTCCATGCACGTCTTTCATTCCCCATACGCGCAACATGTCCTGCCCATCGCAGTCTACGGGACTTAACTGTTCTTATTATATCTGGCTTCCTATAAAGACCATGTAGTTCATTGTTATGTAGTCTTCTCCATTCACCTGTCTGTTCATCTCTCTTTGGTCCAAAAATTTTCCTAAGAACTTTATTCTCAAATACCCGTAATCTCCTTTCCTCCCTTAAAGTAAGAGTCCATGTTTCGCACCCATATAATATAACTGGTAGAATAATAGTTTTATATATTTTCAGTTTAACGTTTTTTGAAAGGAGTTGGGACATCAAAAGTCTCTGCAATGCATAATAGCATGCATTTCCAGAATTGAGCCTATGTTTAATTTCTTTGTGCATCTCATTCCTATTTGTGATTATTGTTCCTAGGTATTTGAATTCAGCCAATTCCTCAAAATTTCCCTCATTTGTCATTAGCTGTCCATTTCCATTATATAATGTATTTCTACGTGTGACCATATATTTAGTTTTACTGATATTTACTTCCAGTCCTAATTTCTTAGTGTTACTCAATAGTGTGTGCGTGTTGGCCTTTAGTATCTCCTTGCTATCGGCCAGTAGTACCACATCATCAGCATAAACTAACAGCTTATTAATACCATTCAGTTGTAAGCCTTCCTTATTCTCTAAAGATTTAATGGCATGCTCTAGTACAAAATTAAATAGCAGAGGAGATAGTGCATCTCCTTGCTTCAACCCATTCTGGATTTCAAACGTGTCTGAAAACTGTTTGCCTACACGCACCCTACTCGTTGAGCCATTTAGACACATTCGTATAAGTCTAACTAACTTTTTGGGAATTCCGAACTCCAGCAGGATACTATATAACTTCTCCCTCTTAATTGAATCATATGCTTTTTTGAAGTCTACATATAGTTGATGTACAGTACCATTATATTCCCATTTCTTTTCTAAAATCTGTCTTATACTAAAAATCTGATCTGTTGTAGACCTGTTTTCTTCTAAATGCACATTGATGATCTCCTAGAATGTCATCAATATAGGGAGCAAGTCTGCTTACTAATATATTTGTTTAGAATTTTGTACGAAGTTGAAAGTAATGAGATGCCCCTATAGTTGTTGCAATCAGTTTTATCTCCTTTCTTATAAATTGGTACGATAATTGATTCCTTCCATTCATCTGGAAGAGCTTCTTTTTCCCAAATCATACTAAGCAACCAGCGTATCTTGTCCATCAATTTTTCTCCCCCTGATTTTTATCAGTTCTGCTGGGATCTCATCTGAACCTGATGCTTTATACATCTTCAATTTTTCAATTGCCATTTCAACCTCTAATGCACTTGGCTCTGCGACTAGCATTTCTGCTGTCTGTAACTTATCCTCCTCAATGTCCTGTTCTGTATGTACATTTAATAGCTGATTAAAATAACTTTTCCATCTATTTAATATACTCTTGGAATCTGCAATCATATCCCCATTTTCATTCCGAATTATGTTTGTTCTAGCCTGAAACCCTTTCTTCTCTATACTAATTCCCTGATATAATTCTCTAATGTTCCTATTTTTTGCATTCATTTCAAAATCATTAATCTTCTCTCTCCAAATATTCCCTCTTTTTACTCTTTAGTAACTTGGTGGTTTCCCGTCTAACACTACCCAATTGCTCTAAATTTACCTCATTTGGCTCGTGTAACCATTTCATTTTTGCTAGCTTTCTTTTCTTTACAATGTCGGCACATTCCTCATCAAACCATTTCTTGTTTTGCCTCTTTTTTAAACAACCAATGCTTTCTGATGCTGACAATTTAATAGTATCTCTTATAGCCTCCCATTCTTTATTTATATCAGTTTCTTCTTCGTTGCCACATTGTCATCTGAAGATTCCAGTACTTCAAATCTATTTGCAATTTTGATTTGGTATTCTTGCCGCATTTCATCATTTTTCAAGTTTTTTAATTCATATTTTACTGAATCATCTTTAGCGTTTGTTCCTCTCATAAGCGATAGCCGTTGTCTGATTTTCACCCTGACCAGATGATGATCTGAATTGCAGTCTGTCCCTCTAACTGATCTAACATCAATGATGCTACTGTGCCAGCGTTTATCCACTAATACATGATCTATCTGGTTCCGAGTTTCTCCATCTGGGGACGTCCAGGTGTATTTATGAATATCCTTATGCTGAAATGTTGTGCTCTTATTTGTTGAAATATTGTATATATAATTAACTGGAGCGCTTTCGGAAGTTATCTTCCATCTTCGGCAGGTTGAGCTTCTGCAACATGTTGTTGTTTGTGGTGATGTATACTCCAACTGTTTGTAGTTGCTGCTGCAAACAGTTGGGGTATACATCACCATAAACAACAACAAGTAGCAGAAGCTCAACCTGCCGAAGATGGAAGATAACTTTCCGAAAGCGCTCCAGTCAATTATATATACAATATTTTAACAAAGTTGAGGTCGACGGCACCTGCCAACAGGTACTTTTTAATTTTTTAACTTTCATCATATGACTATTCACCTCAACGGAATTTGATATGAATTTTATTAGTGTTGAGGTTTTTTTTTTGTTTTCTTCCGCATTTTAGTACCAACTGCAACATAGTAAACTCCACGTTTTATTAACTTTATAACCTCTGCCACTACTTTCATGGCCTAAGTGGATTATATACCCGAGTGTCATTATGATTTGTAGACATTTCAGGCTTGTTGCCCGTGGTTGTGAGGCTTCAAACACCTCGACATTTCCTCAGAGACTCCATCAGTCATCCAAGACAATTAGCTTAAGATTCACGATCGCGGCCAACAAGCACAAAAAATGTCCACAGATCATAGGCCTAATAACAATTGCCGGTATAGCCTAATTCTATATACGAGAGTTATTGTCCTCCACTATTTTTGGACAGTATATTATGGTTGGGCTGAGTGAATCTCGTTAACCCATTCACTTTTAATTAGAAAATTATTTTATCAATTGGTATTTTCTTTACTTAAGTAAAGGAAAAAAATCTATTATATTAGTTGTAGATATAAAACATATCGACATATTAGTGCAAATACATGTTAAGTACTATTTCAGTTTTCTCAGAAGTTGAATGTTAAAATTAAACAACTATTAAAGAATTATTTACAGTACAAAAATTGTTAATTGATACGTTATTTAGAATTGTTTTCCAAATGGATTTAAGATGCAATGTTTTTGCACAATCATCTACACTTCATTCCTCATTCCTTAAACATGTTTGTGTGTTCTAATGCCAGCCTCCACACTTTATGTGAATCTGGTTCCGCACTGATTGGTTAGATGTAATTAATATGGTCTATTTCCAACTTACGCACATATTACGTATATGATGTTTTCCTAAATACTGTACAAAGAGTAATATTATATGAGATAATATTTGTGCAGTATAAAATGTGTTTTACGAGAGATGATGATTAGAAGGGAAAATTTGAAACCTGATAGCGACACTCCTATCGAGCAGGTGAAAACTAGCGCCGTAGTCTACTATCTAAGGATCATGGAGACCACAAATTGTATCGTCCCGATCGCTATATTCCTTCTCAAGATATGTCTGAGGGGGGGGGTTCAATTTAATGCGAGAAACATTTGCACAATCTAGCGATTAAAAATTATCACCAACTTTTGTGGTCCCATGATTGAAAATTTTGCAATTAAACAAATTTAACTATACAAATTTTCAACCCCGCAGGATATCGAACCCGAGCCCCCCTAGTAGTGAAGTGAGCATGCTACCACCTGAGCCAGTAAGGCTCATAAACTTACAAATACTTAATTTTAGTTAAATTGCTCTTAACATAAACCAGTAGTTTAAAAAATCTGTTTAGCTATTGTAGCATGCAATAAAGATACCTGTTTATTTAAGGTTTCAATGTGTAGTCGCTAAGAAACAGGCTGTCGTGAACGGTAGTTGTCTGCTGGAACGTCATTTGTACTCCGTGAGGTAACAAGATTGCCCTGTTTACATTCTAAAAACTACTCTGCGTGTTGATACCCATATTAAAATAGTATATTACGATGCGAGGTTGAGAAGTGATTTTTATAGAAGGGAGGAAAATGTTTAAAAACCGAGCGATAGCGAGGTTTTTAATTTCCGAAATTCTATAAAACACTTTACTAACGTATGTTGTACATTATTTGTTTTTTCGCGATGGTGTATTCAAAATAATAAATAATTGTAATTAATAACATCTTTGCTGGAAATATTTGCGTTCATTATAAACAATTGACTAAGTTAACTGTGTGGGCAATGTTTATTAGTTGAAATTACAGGAAGCCGTGAGATCAATTAGTAATAAAATGGCGGCAAGTATGTATTTATTGTTTTATATTTTTTCAACTATAGTTCAGTTAATTTCAAATGCAGTAATTTTTTTCGTATAATGTATATTAGCACTACCTTTTGGATATATTTTGTATATATATTCTATGTAGTATTCATAGAGGGCAGTAGTTTTACTTCTAACACGCGTTTTGTAATATGTCTATGTAATATTACAGTATAGGTATTTAGATTGGCAATCCCGAAATGCAGGAAGTTCAACTTTCAATCATAGTCGCCATTGCTGTAAGGATGACAAAACGCACTATCGCGCAAAAAATATTATTGCAATGACATTTGCAAATATTTGAGGAATTATGTATAACCCGAATTGATATGATAATTTGTCAAATAGTACTTCTAAGTCCAAACATAAATTTATGACATTTTACAATTTCTTTTTACAATTTCAAATAATTTTCTTCCCGGAAATTGAATATTAATAAAATGTATAATATAAAAAGACATTAAAATTAAACAGCATATTATTATTTTAAAGTAGCATAAAAATAGTTTACAATAATTGGGTACTGGAAGCGAAACGATCTTCAAATAACATACTCTGCATTAGGGTCACCTACAGGATAGACAGTCAACTATTTCCCAGGATTCAAAAATTGAGTATTGTAATTTTCAGTATTTCAGAAGAACCAGGTATTTTTTTTTTCTTTCACCGTCTTAACATCTCTCTACATTTCTTATTTATATTTATTTATTTCCACTGAGTTTGTAATTATTAATTCATGTTGCTAAAAGTGGTTTTCAAAACAGTTAAATAAAGAAAGGAGGAGGGGGTAATGATAACAAAAGTATGTTAATAATTTGTAAATAAAATAAAACGTGCAACGGCTACTTACGTTCTTACATTTGGACATGTAATAGAATTTACAGTCCGTGTTCTTAATAAAATTCATAATTATCGCATTGAGTTAACACTTTCTGAAAACAAATAAAAAATGTTAATAATAAACAAAACTAATAAAAATAATTATTATTCGTTTATTCTAAGAGAGTTAATGTCATAACAGCGTCTCTTCCACTCAACCAGCATAAATACACAAATACTTATTTACAGTATAAATTATATATTCATTATACGATTTACAAGCTGATAAAGCAGCACAAATATCAGGATATAAGAAATATTTAATTTGGCGCAACAAACATATGTCAATAGAAAGCAAAACCCGCATATACAAAACTATAGTTCGACCAGTTATCGTATATGGAGTAGAAACTAGGGCTGATACAACAAAAACTAAACATGATAAGCACATGTGAAATGAAAATCTTAAAAACTATTCAGGGGAAAACATTATATGATAAAGTACACAGCACAGAAATTAGGGACAAATATCATACTCAAAACATAACCAAATTTATTATAGATAGACGAAAATATTGGTAGGGTCTTATAGAAAGAATGGAAGAAAACAGACTTGCAAAAAGATCTAAAGAATATAGACCAATTGACTGGAGAAGAACAAGAGGAAGACCAGCCAAGAGATGGATAGACAGTGAATGCACATCCAATAAGTCTTCCTCCGAGGAGTGATTTAGGAAATAAACAGGATGAAAACCCCAAAAATAAATTATGTTTAAGATGTTTTAAGTATACTAGTTGTAATTTATTAGGAAGATATCAAAATTGAAGCGAAAATTCCATATACATGCGATAAACATAATAATAATAATAATAATAATAATAATAATAATAATGTAAAGTGATCCCACTACAGGCCTCAGGGTAGTAGGAGCATAAGGCCCAACTTTTTTCTATACAATCGACACTTGATGTCAGTAGTACTGTCAGCCCTGCGTAACGGTCACCTTTACCTCCAGAACAAGCGTCTGGTACTCATTTCCGTTAGAGACTCAGTCGAACCCAAGGCTACTTTGCCGCCAGAAGGTTTGGGTCAGTTATAAATCCTGACCCCAACAGGACTCGAACCTTCGACCTTCCGGATTGTAGCATATTGCCTTAAGCACTACACTAGGGCGTGACCCAATAATAATATTATTAATGTTAATGATGATGATGATGATAATAATAATGATAATCGGGCTATTATTATTATTATTATTATTATTATTATTATTATTATTATTATTATTATTATTATTATTAACAAGCCAAAGTTAGAGGAAATATAAATTTATATATATTTTTAATTATTCTAATATCCGGCAGCCCCTTCATTTCCTGTGGTAAAGAGTTCGTTATGAGACGTGGATATAGTATATGATGATGGGAGATGGGATTGTCCTATGTTGCGGTATATTAAGCAAAATATGATGTTGTGACCACCAGAGGCCAAATAACTGGGAGTCTAGCTATGTAGAATTGAGCAAAAATATATTTTTTTCTTAATTCAAACCACCTATTCGTTCACACAAATTATATCTCGCGCACTCTAAACTGAAGATCCGTGACATTATTGTTTTACCTATTGAAACAAGAGGTGAATTGGTACTACTAACCGACTTAAAATATCGACTCATCTGGTTTTGCTGATGAGGAATTTCAAATGAGAATTTGCACTTAGAAGTGGTTCCAAATTAAACTAACTTATAACTGACCGCAGAATTATCGCGTGTAGCAAAGGACACGAATAACACTGCAAACACTGAAACAAAAACCAGAGACTGCGTTTTCTTACAGGTCTATAATAGGTGTAGGAATGTAGAGTAAGAGGCAGCCCCTAGGCTATAGGACTATAAATAAATAACGATCCCAAAGGCAAATGTACACTGTGCGACGTATAACTATCTTCAACGTCCATTTGGATTTACAAATGAAACAAGTGGTACGCGACGTGTTATAATCACGATCAGATATGAAATATATCGAAATACACAAATTAAAATTTAAGAAACTCCATGATTTGTGTCTGTGTGGCAGAGCTTGTTGTATTAAGGTTGCTGGTTAAGCGTGGAACACTAATAAAAAGTGTTTAGTATAATAATGTAAGCTTTATACTGCTCTAGTTAAACAATAATTAATGCGGGTAGATATGAGGACACTATAAAGAAATGCAACGCCACGTATAATATGAAAATATTAATGAACTAAATCGAATACAAATTAATTTACACTTGTTTAAAATGAAGCAATTGACTATTCGGAAACATATTATAACTTTATCATAAGTATTTGCTAAGTAATTTGTTCATAATTATATTAATTTTAAGAGTAACTTTTTTTTCAACTTACCCAATAGCTTGCAAAATGTAATAGTAACTCGTTACTACAGTAACGCTTTAACAGTGGGGATGGATAAAAATAGTTACATTGTTGAGTCAGTAATAATGTTTTGTGTATCATAATTACAGAAAATTCTCTTAATTCGTTCAATGAAACTGTTGAACCTGAAGGTTCATGGTCGCGTGGACATTAACTTTCCATACAACCCTATCCTGAGCTAGTATATTCCAATCATTCGCTGTATATATGTAGGCCTATCACATATTTAGGAATTAAAATAAATAAAAGTGGAAGTTACGAAGAGGAAATAAGAAATAGAAATAATAAAGGAAAATTTGCAATTGCTTGCCTCAATGGAATATTGTGGGATAAAAATATAGGTAATAAAATTAATATAATATATGTCATATTTCATACCAATAGCAGGATATCAAATTACTGACAAAAACACTAAACAGAAATGAGACAACTAAAAGTAGAAGAATTAAACACAACAATAGTGAAATATAGGACAAACTGCAAAAAACACTTAGTAACGATGACCACAAGAATACCACAAGGAGCATACAACTATTCACCACGAGAAAGAAGATGATTGGGAAGACCTAAGAAAGGATGGAAACAGCAGCAACCGTTACGAAGAGGAGGAAGAAGAAGAAGACATTTCTAGACTGTTTAACATTTAAGGTCGCATAGAATATTTGAGAATAAAGTTCTGTGGACAATTTTTGGACTAAACAGAGATGAATATGCAAGAGAATGGAGCAGTGAGCTACATCATCTTCATAACAAATCATATTTAATAAGAAGAGTTAAGCATCATAGACTGCTATGGGCTGTACATGTAATGGACATGGAAACTCCTTCTAGGAAAACCAGAGGGAAAGTATCCAGGAGGTAGACCAAGAATGAGATAAGAATGGCATTAATCATGATTTAAGGGAAGTAGATTATGAAGGATATATTTGGAATACACTAGCTAAGAATAGGTATGTATGGAGAGCTTATGTCTGCGCAGCCATGAACCTAAGGGTTCGATATTGGAGCGAGTCAATATATGCCTATTAACTTATATTTAATAAAACTGACAAATGGTAAAAGCAAAATTATACTTGTCCAAGGATTAAATTCAAATCCAACGTTCTCTTGGCAACTGAGCAAAAAGGGGAGAGAGAGAAAATTCAGATTTATAAGAATCGAGGCTTCACCCCCGAACCTCCTGTATAAGATTCTCAATTGATATTGCTTAATCTCCTGACTATAAATCAACAAATTTGCACATTAAATAATTTATGTTGAAAAACCTACGGACAAAAGTGTTGTGTTTCGCAACATTTACAATACTAGGTATTATAATGATCTATAGTCTTTATTTTTCAAAGTTCTTTTTAGTGTTCCTGTTATATAATTAAACTTATTTAGTAATTTATGTGTTTCCGGAGAGGCAAAAAGGAGGCTTACGGTAACTTAAGAGGTAGGATTTGTTGTTTGACCCCATCATATAATCACAGTAGGAATAGATGTTGATACTCGGACATATTTTACATCAGCAACCATAATTATTGCTGTTCCCATTGTGTATGATATTTCATAACCCTGGAAGTTATATCTTACCACATGTTCTATTTTTTTTTATTCTCTAATATTATCTTTGTCCGAACTGGGTGAGCGCCCTTGAAAACCATTTTTTTTTCTGATGATATTTCCATGTTGTATTTTTTGATACGTCATTTAGTTCATATAGTATTCTTTGTAATTCGTCTTCCGTTTTTGCTATTAACATCTGGACATCTGCAAAGGCTACTGTTTTTATTACTATATTTCCTGAGTTAATACCCCCAGTCGTCATTTGCTTCCATGATCTTATCATGTCTTCAAAATAAATGTTAAAAAGAGTGGTTGATAGTGGACAACCTTGTCTAACTCCTCCTGTTATATGTATTGGTTCCCTTTGATTTATTTTTATTTTTGTTTTCTCATACATTTTCTTAATTACTGCTATCAAGTGTAGGTCTAGAAACGTAAAATATAAAAAATGGATGTATCTTTGGACACTTGGAATACTAACTAACGAATTTATTAGCACTGTCGAACCAGGGGGCTCATGACCGCGCCGACATAAGCTCTTCATACATTCCTCTGAGCCACAAATAATTTCCTATCAACCCTTCTTAATATTGTCTTCCCCCAAATCATGGTTCTTGGTCTACTTTCTAAGCGATTTCCCTCTGGTACATATGTGAACAATTTATTATTGGCAAACTTCTGTTGACAAATCATCAAAAGAATATTCGAGATATCGCGGGAAAAATTATACTTACTGCAGCAATTTCCAAATAAAGTTTAGGTGATTGGAACATACCCATATTATTAAAGATCTGGTTTAATCCAAAAGTTTCAAAAAGATCTAACAACCGGTTCTTTATAAATATTCACATGTCAGATTCATGAGATAATTATTTTAAAAATGTAATATATATATTAAATAATTACAGAGACTATATATCTCATTCCCCAAATGGGAGTTAATGACCAATCACGTTTCAATGAATTTTGTTTTACAACCAATGACAATCGTGTTTCACTTCGATCTTTATCGAATTCTCTTTACCGCTTCCTGCTTTTTTGATAAGGAAAGAACTTGCTTTTTAATATTCTGAACAGGTCAGAGCATTATTTTGCAGTGACTGACTCCAACAAATACATTAAATATATAGCAGATATTGAAGAGATTCCTTCAAACTACCCTCTTGATAATTGTGGGTTCAATAATTGTGTTTTTAGTAATGGTTTTACTGAGTTGTTTACAAAAAAAATAAATTGGTATCACAATTTTGATTATAATATATACAGTTTGGCGTGTATCATTTTTTTCTCCACTAAGTTGCATTCTTACAATATTGTAATTTTATTTGGCAATAAATAGTATGATCAAATTGCAGTGAATGAACAAATGGCATAATCACACATTTTTTATTTTTTTTCAGACATCGCCATTTGAATTAAATATATAAATAATTTAAAATACCGGTAGCTATATTAAATAATGAATTTTATTCGTTGAATAGTCCTACCAAATGCCACTCTTGATTTCCCAATCACTTCGTGACTCGTGAATTTATCGTTGTTTTGGAAATCAGTCATGATATTATTTATAATAATAATAATACCGATTAAATTAAATAAAATGTATATACTGGAGAATATGCGGAAACAATTATTATTCCTCAAAATTCGATTTATGTATGTACTTTAATTTTGCGAAGTTAGGGGAAAAATTGATTTGGGCAAGAGAGTTAGATATAATATTTATATTTAAATAGCCTACAGTATAAATCCGATTTTTAGATAGCTTTATAGTTTTACACGTTTGTTTTTCCTTTAATACCGGTCGGTATACAAAATAAATAATTTCTCGCGTTCGCTTTTTTTCATAATGTGTAAATAATAAAGTGAAACTTTCTGCGAAGTGGGTACAAGTATTAAAAAAATTCGAGTTTTCAATATCGATTTTAGAATGGATTCAAGTAGTAACTTTCATGAAAAAATTTGGACAGAGATGTTATTAAAATTAAAATTTGAATAAAAACCAATAATTTTTATAACAACTTATATTGTAAAATAATAATCATCATCATCATCTGCATTCATGGATTAGGTCTGTTGACCCGTTCCGACTTCAGCCCATCTCTTTCTAGGTCTGCCCACTTCTCGGGTGCCTTTAGGTTTGTATTTTGTTATTTGTTTTGGATATCTATCTTCATTCATTCTGTCTGTGTGTTGCTTCCATTTTTGTCTATATGTATCTATTTTATCGGTTATTGCAAATATTTCAAGTTCGTGTCTTATTTCTGTGTTCTTGATTCTGTCTTCCTTAGTGCACCCTTTAACAGATCTCAAAAATTTCATTTCTGCCGCCGTTATCCTACATAGATCTTGTTTCTTATGTATCCAGGCTTCTGATCCATAGATCAGTACCGGTACTGCCAATGTTTTATAAAATTTCAATTGGGTCTCTCTTGCTGTTTTATTATTTAGTGATCGTTTTATCGTACCACATATTCCCTGGAATTTTGCTATTTTATTAGTTATATCATTATCATAATTAAATGAAATGTCACATCCTAGATAATTGAGATGGTTCACCTGTTCTATGATTTTGTTTCCTATTACTATTTTGGATCTGATTTGATTTTTCCCTTGGAATGCCATTACCTTAGTTTTTTTACGGATATTTTGAGATTACATTGTTCACATATATTATGTAATTTAAAAATATTCCTTTGAAGCTCGTCTTCCGTATTTGCTATTATTACCTGGTCATCAGCATATAATAATGTTTTCAAGTTGTATGTTTTATCTAATTGTATTCCTTTATTTGTTTCTACGTTCCATTTTTTTATTATATCATTGATGTATAGGTTAAACAAAACTGGAGAGATACTGCATCCTTGTTTAACTCCTTGATTAGTATGCATTTTATTTTTACTTACTTCATTTCTAGTTTTTATAACAAAATTTGTGTTCCAGTACAAACTCTTTATAGCTGCGATTAAGTGTTTCGGAATTCCTTTTTCTTTTAAAATTGTCCAAAGTTTTCCTCTGTCTACTTTATCAAATGCCTTGACAAAATCAACAAAAGCCATGTGTGTTTCCTTGTTATATTCTCTTCTTTTGTTTATAAATTCTTTTCTCGTAAATACATTATCCATACATGAACGCCCTGGTCTGAATCCACTTTGTTCTTCTGTTAACATTACCTCTGCTATTTGTTTTAACCTAAATGTTAAGATAAAGTAAAGTAAAGTAAAGTAGTCCCACTACAGGCCTCAGGAGTCTCTTGGGGTGTGGGAGATTAAGGCTCCCACTTTTTTCTGGACAATCGGCACTTGATGTCAGCCGGGTTGTCAGCCCTGCGTGACGGCCGCCTTTACCCCCAGAACAAGCATCTGGTACTCATTTCCGTTAGAGACTGAGTCGACCCCAGGGCCATAGTGCCGCCAGAAGGTTTGAGTCAGTTTAAAAATCCTGACCCCACCGGGACTTGAACCCTCGACCTTCCGGCTTGCAGCGCAGTGCCTTAAATTCTTGAGTATATTTTATAACCTGCAGTTAAAATGCTTATTTCTCTGCATTTGTTGCAGTCGTTACGTTCTCCTTTCTTAAAAATAGATTGTACTATTGCTGTTGTCCAGGTTTCTGGTATTGTTGCTTGTTTCCAACATAAATTTAAAAAATATAATAATCTCAGTTTTAAAAAAAACCTCCATATTTTATTAATTCCGTCTATTCCAGCTGACTTTCTGTTCTTGGGTGTTTTCAGTACTTCTTCTAATTCTTCCATTGTTATCATATCTATTCCTGTCTCACACTTATCTTTAGTTATTTTATTTTCATTATACCACAGTTTTTTATAATGTTCTTCCCATTGTTTCTCCTCAATTACATTGATCTGTATTGCATCTTTTTCTTGTTTATTTAGATGTTTCATTACTTTATAGGCTATTTTTTGCTGCCCATGTATATCGTATTCTAGTCTACTTATATATCTATCCCAACTGACTTTGTGTGCTTTTTTTATTTCTCTTTTGGCTATTGCACTTTTATGTTTGTAATCAGCTCTTAATTCTGGTGTTCTATTCTGTAAATATTTGTGATAAGCCTCTTTTTTATCTTTTATTATCCTCTCTAATTCTTCATTCCATATTCTTAAACCCTTCTTGTTATATATTTTATGTTTTGTTCCTAATGCCTCATATGCTGCTTTATCAATGCTTTTTTTATATTATCCCATTCTCGGTTTAATTCTTCGGAAGTAGTTTAATATTAATTGTACATTTAGTTTATTCTGATAAAGATGTTGTATAGTTTATCTTGTAATAAATGTACTTTGAATGTAGTCTCTTTATTTCTATATTTGTTTTTAGTTTTCTTCCATCTCGCTAATGTAAAAATAATAATTAACTAATTAACTCACTGGGACTATCGAAGTCGGAGTTCGTAGCCACGCGGACATAAGCTCTCCATACATTCCCAAATATGAACTAATGTTTTCTGAACATATCCTGTATAATTTACCCCCCTTAAATAATCTATAATCCCCACATAATTCTCGGCCTATCTACACGGTATTTCTCATCTCTGTTTTTTCTACTAGAATTTTCTACTCCCCTTTTCAATTTTCCATTCATGCCACTTGTCCTGCCTAACGCAGTGTACGTGACTTAACTGTTTTATTATACGGTACCTGGTTTCCCATATAAATCGTGCAGCTCTCTGTTACGTACGTCTTCGTTCACCTGTCTGTTCGTCTCCCTTTTGTCTAAATAATGTCTAAGAACTTTATTCTCAAGTAGTTTTAGGCCAACTCTTTGTCTACTCTTAAAGTAAGAATCCATGTTACGCTTCCATATAACCGTTTTATATATTTCTAGTTCCTTTATATATATATATATATATATATATACATGTGTGTGTGTGTGTTATAATTAAATGTTTAACATTGAGCAATGCAAGCTTAATATGGTATGATAAGAAAGATAAATGCCTGGACGGGATTCGAACCCGGATCTCCGAGTCTGTACCTCAGTGTGATATCCATTACACTACCAGGCGAATCCAATTCAAACATTTATTTTTCTTATATATGTATTATATTCTCCATTATTACTAGATGTCGCGAGAACTCGGCCTTCACTGCCATCTAGGAGCTGACTATAACAAGTAAGCAAATTAAAGAGAACATTTTTACTTCATAGCAGTGACGCTTTATCGATGTTATAATTAAATGTTTAACATTGAGCATGCAAGCTTAATATGGTATGATAAGAAAAATAAATGCCTGGACGGGATTCGAACACGGATCTCCGCGTCTGTATCTCAGTGTGATATCCATTACACCACCAGGCGAATCCAATTCAAACATTTATTTTTCTTATATATGTATTATATTCTCCATTATTACTAGATGTCGCGAGAACTCGGTCTTCACTGCCATCTAGGAGCTGACTATAACCAGTAAGCAAATTAAAGAGAACATTTTTACTTTGTAGCAGTTTATTGACAAGTTTACGGTATTGGTAGTTGGGCACCAGGTGGATATTTCTCACTTTATTTGTCTTATACACATAGGTTATTAGTCTGCTTCCATATTCATATTTTCATTAACGACGAACATTGTTGCATGGTTTAGCTTTTGTCTTTTGTTTTGTGTTTTTTGGAAATCATCATCCTCAACCTTTTCTTTCAATTGGTAGTAACACTTATTTCCATCATTAGGTTTTGTCTTTTTATTTTGCGTAAATAATCCTTCCACTTCTTCATTTGTCCTCTTTCTTGTCTGTTTCACAATAGTCGCAGGCGTATCATACATTATATTTTCATCAATAGCAGACATTTGTTCATTTACCCATTCTGCAAAGCCCTTATATTTATTTTTGAATAAAGGTCTTCCTCTAGAGTCTCTATCCACTGCATTGTTGGATGTTCCGTCTTCTGCGACCTTATAACATAGTGAACAAAACGTAAAAATTGACCCTGCCTGGTGGAAGACCATAACTCGATCTTTGTCAATGTAAGCCGAGTCTTGTCTTTACAGGGCTGAATTGAGTTTTTAATTGATAATCTATTTCGGTTTCACCATTAGTTCAAGTTTGATCTTTTTTTAGACTTCAATCAATTTTCGTCTTTCGTGTTCTATTAGGGGCCCTAATTAGTGGCGATCACGTTGCAATATTAGTTGTACCACCCTCTCTCAAAACTTCGTAAATACGGGAATTTATTTCTGGACTAAAACCCGTGATGGCAGAGACTAGGGGTATGCTGTCCCATTGCAATTGAATTCATATGATGACAGCCTTACAAGTTCCGGACCTCCGCTTCAGTTTGAGTTAAATGAACTTCGGACATCCTCTTCCGTCCAGCACAATTAGAACGTTCCAGAAAAGTCGTTTGCATTATATTTTGATTAATGGCAGACATTTCCCCATTTACCAATTCCTCAAATCCATTATATTTCCTTTTAGATATGGATTTTGAATAGGTATAATTTGCTTTGCTACCATGCACTGTACTGTTCAGTTTTCCGTCTTCTTTATTGTGAGAGGTTTCTTTGTTGACAGTAAATGTGGTATTTTTATTTCCTATTTTCGTACGTTTGCCTTTGTTCATGCTTGAAGTTTGTTGAGCTGTATTCAAGTTTATTTCTTCCACTTCTACGAGGGGCCTAATTAGTGATGAGATCTGCAAGTTAGTTTCTCCATCATCATTTAGAACTTCAGGAGTTCGGGCAGTTACTATGGGATAATAAACGGACTTCGAGGTTCCAGGTTGATCCCACCGAGCCTGGTCTTGAGTATGTGCTAATATCATATCTGTAGGAACATGAAAGAAAAGTGAATTAATGAAAATATTTCTTCATTCGAAAGTAGCCAAAATTAATTTATAAATATAAAAGTTTTTATTTTGGCTTTGACATTTGGATATTTGTACTGTTTATTATTTTCCGCAGAATTTATAACGGATTCACTATGTGGAGTACCCACTATTCCCATATGCTGTACACAATACAAATATTGCACGGTATTGCCACTGAAATGTTGGTAAAATTTATTTGACATTTTAATACAACTATTTGTCGAGAATTTGCAGCATCATTTGACTTAGCAATTACCAAGTGGAGAAAATTGATCCATTCGTGATTTAGTTTTAAATAAATGTACAAAACACTTTAACAATAAGAACGAGGGACACATAAGAATTTTATCAATAGCCTAATTAAAGAAAATTATCATAGTATTCCACAAATTTAGACATATAATATTTTTAAAATATTAAATTTAATGTCACTTCCTTGATCCAATTTGTTGCAAGCAAAAGTCATATGAGCGTTGATGGTTTATAAAAGATTAAAAAAATAAAAAAAGAATGCAATCTGTCCAAAGATAGAAACCTGGCTCCTTTATTGGGCCACGTAGTTTCCATGAATGAGGTCCTACATAATGTTTGTTAGTGCAATACACAACTAAAAAGTAATGAATTGTTTTGTCAGATACATATTCAGAAGTAATACTAGCATTTGCAGTTAATTTTTGGCAAAGTGTTAGTAAAATATAAACGAATTGTTACAGAATATTGAATCAAAAAGTAAACTGAAAGTTATTTTGTTCACTCCTATTATAATAACGGCATAATTATCATTATTTTAGGAAGTAAGTCAAATTTACGAGAAACGCCTTGGCATCCATTGGCAACGGCATGTAATTACTGAACTTACTTCCCTAGGGAAGAAAAGTAATTATAATTAATAATGCAAAAATCTGATCTACTTAAATTTGTATTAAGTAATACAATACGGTTTTATTGTATCACACTTATTTCTTACTTCGATAATTCAAATTTATAGCGATTGTAAAGTTGTTCCAAACATTAACTTTAGCCACAAAAGTTGATTATTTTCATTAGTATTTTTCTTATTTATTTCAATATGTTTAATTTATACCAGTCCTCAAATACTGGGTATACTTTTTCTTATATGTTTTTCGATTTTGCTGATAATAGGATATGAACCGCAACAATCGCCGTTTCCTCTGCATCACAATCATATATGTAATTAATATCCAGACTGAAACTGTTATTTAAAATGTCTGCCACTAATGCAGACAACAATAAAATATTGCAGTTGTTTATCAACATTCCCTTGATATTTGAACTCTTCAAACTAAGATATAAATTCAGAAGAAATATAAAAATTAAACATAATTATTAGTATAGGAGTGAATAGAATTATATACTCATTCGGGATGTGTGTTCATTACTTACTTCCCTTGTCTCGTAAACAATAACTCAGAGTTACAATTAACAAAACAAAGCCAATAAAGTGTGATATTTCTAACTGTTGGTTACGTTAACATAATAAAACACCTTGGATACTCTTTGTGGCTCATTGTAGGCAACATTCTCGCATTGTTTCACACAGATATATTTTTGTTCATAGAAATGTTAACTTTTAATATAAGAATGGCTAAACATTTCACATATATCTCTGATGACGTTTGTAGAAACGACGTTTGTAGAAAATCAATCCCTGTTAAGTTTCCACCGTTATGACTTATGATCGCTTGATTACCTTAGCAAATTATATGAAGTTCATGAACATATTACCTGCCAGTACCGCTGCCTTAAAGTTACATGAACCATCTCTCAACTAAGAAGGATATTTATCAGCAACAAAGTATATAAAAAATTCGTCAGAGAATGGAAGTTAAGATATCAAAGTGGCATCGAAGGAGTCGGCCCAACGTTAGAAAACTTAATATGATAATAAAAATTATTCAAACTTAGCACGGAATTTTGGGACATGTACTAGAGAAACATGTGCAGTCAAAAATATTAATTACCGGGTATATAGGAGAAAACAAAAATGGGATGCGCATATAAGCAGGATGGACAACAATAAAATTGTCAATTCTGCAAAAGATAACACTGGTTTACATGATTTTTGTCTCATGAGTACCAATAGTTGTACTTAATGCAGTTTTTTATCGTGTTTTTAAATACTATTTGGAATTTTTTAAGAACCACAGTTTTTTATTTCAATTTCAATTAATGGAATTAAATAATTACTTTTTTAATAAACGTTTTTTCGTCCATTTAAAAAAAAATAAAACCAAATGAGCTCACTCATGAGGTTTCAGCTGTGGAAAAGAGATATCAAGGCAAATGGAATCGTTTTATGCTGGCCGATTATTGTTGGACCATCAAGAGGGATGCTCACCAGGCGAAATATAGCAGAAAATCGTAATTTCTTACTTTCTAGGCGAGTCCGAATGTTCGAATATCGTGTAGTTATGAATATAGAGAATATTAAAGTGTTTGATATTATAAATTCCTGTCTCTCGGAAACTTTGCTTGATTAAACTTTGCTATTTAAATTCAATAGAAAAAATACTATCAGAATCACATTTTCTTTTTTCTGAGACAAAAAAGTTTTTTTTTGTTATCAGTGTAATCTATCTAGTGGCAAAAGGCAACAGGGACGTCCCAGAAAGCGATGATATGACGACCTAAGTTGAAGAAACAAGAATCGAAGAAAGAACAAATTTAAACCTATAGTGGAGGTAGGAATAAAGAGATGTACTATACGAGACGATTAAACATTCAAATACCTGACTTTTGATTTAAATTATTTTCTAATGTTTATTGTATATTTTGTCAAACTGTGCGTTTGTAATCTTACTTTTAATCAAACTATGATCTGTGCTTGAATTAAAAAAGTTAAAAGGTTCAATCTACTTAATTCTGGATGAATAATTATGAACGACGGCTGAAAACAACCGTAGTCCATTTTATCTTCGAAAACAAGTTTATAGATAAATTTACCTATATATAAAAACTGCTTCAGATCACTTTATCTCTAATAATTTTTTTCCAATGTTAATTTTTACCATCATGTAAGATATAAATTATATACGGTACTTACAACTTTGTCCCGCGCCGTAGCTGAGTGGTTAAGGCAGTAAGCCTTGGCGCAGAGCTACGGGACTTGCGCTGGTTCGAGTCTCCATGGGGGAAGAAATTTTCTCATGGTATTTCGGCCAGTATGGGACCGGTGCCCACCCAGCATCGTGATGCATTTGGGTAGCTACAATAAGTAGCGGCTCCAGGTTGAGAAAACCAGCTGTAACGGCTGGGGGACTCGACATGCTAACCACATGTCACCCCTACACTGGCTGCTGATCATCTACCTCTGTGATTGACTCATGTGGATGTGAGGCCAGCAGCCGGTTGGTAGGCTAAGGGCCTTGTAGGCCTGTCGCGCCAGGAGTTTTTTTTTCTTACAACTTTGAAAGTTAGTTAAATACTGAAAAATTGACATTTTTCTGACAGATGGTTTTTAACCGACTCCCTTCTAATAAATTTCGTTTCATTTTTCCTAAATGGACCTATTTGCTCCCCGTATATGTTAGGTCCGTCCTTTTATAATATTATTATCAAGCTTTGATCTGTGTATGTGTGTTCATCATCATCATCATGAACAAATTCGTTTTAAGCCATGTGGCCTGTACGGTAAACCTAGCGAAGATGGTCTTGATCTTTCCACCGATGTTTTGGTCTTCCTTGGTCCCTATGTCCAGTTGGGGTATATTGGAATGCCAATTTTGGAAGTCTATTTCTTGCCATTCCTCTCAGATGATTTTTCCATTCTTGTTGGTATCTTTGTATATCTTCATTTAAACTTGTTACTCCAAGTTTTCCTCTGATAGTAGTGTTGTGTATGTGTGTTAAAAGAATTAAAGTATCGTTTTTGGATAAATAGGCCTATTTTAAATTTGTCTTATTTGGGTGTGTGTGTGTGTGTGTGTGTGGGGTATTATTTCTAATGCTATCCACTTGACGTTTCATGCGCTAATAAATAATATTAATGTGGTATATTTTTAATTTACCTCCATTTCGGCAATTCACTTTAAATGGATGATGTATTCTTTTATTGTGTTATAGACATTTTTATATGTTTATAACCACTAAAGAATGTAACAATTTCGTTGTTCAACTCTTTAATCATTGATCTCTCACTGACTGATTCATAGTTCAACATTGACACAATTATGAAAGTTTGGAGACTGTAAACTTTCATATTCAATGTCTATTGTTATGTTTATGTGAATCTGTGTGAATGATTTTATTGTTATCCTGGTTTCACAATTACTTATTTACTTTACATTTATCTTTAATTTTACTCATTTTTTAAATTATTTATCCTGATGGAGTTAAGGCCGTATAACCTTCTCTTCCACTCATATGTTAGTTTCAAGTACAAAAATACAATAAATTAAATACTAAACGATTAACATAACAATAATAAAAATATGATTAATAATACAATAAAATTAAAGACAATTCAAATTAAAACTAATAAAAGTATATATATATATATATATATATATATATATATATATATATATATATATATATACAATGGAAGAACAGCTCAAATCTACTATACATGAAAAAGAGAAATGAAAAATATGCAAAGAAAGCAACTATCTGTAATGAGTTAATCTATAGTTTCAATTTTCATTGTAGGTAAACTTGTATCTTCCTCTATAATGGACACTTTTTTTCTAGTGTATATTAATAGATAGAAAAGTCAAAATTAGGTTATTTTTAATATGTGGTTTCCTTACGTTCTTGCCGAGTCCCCTCAGAAGTTGCATCGCGACGTCCCTTAATCCAGATGTTGGAATTGGGGTTCTTGCTTTTACCAGTTTTACTTTCCCCGTAATGAGAGTCTATTATCTCTGGAAATCGCTGAAAATAATATTTTTAATACATTTTATAGGTGAACTGGGTAAATATTGTATTACTATTATTATATAGTTCAAAATATAATTAAGAGTTGGGTTCTTTTTATTTTACTAAACTTATTCAATTTGGTCTAACAAAATTAACAATATATTTGACAATGTTAATGGAAAATAATGAAGAATAGGTAATATCGAGACACAGCAGAAATAAAATGTATAATTTTTACTTTAATATAGAATAAATAGAACTACAGTATATTTGAAACTGTAATTCTGTATGGAGGAAAATTCAAGTATCATAATTTAGACTTTCTTTTAATTTTAAATATATGTTTTCAGGATGAGATTACAAATCGTGCTTATGAAATATTTCCGAGTTGCTAATTCCTTCAACAATACTTTTTTTTGTATCCAGATTATGCTTGTCATAATGTTAAACGATAGTGGGCCCTTAAATAGTCTTTTCCTTCATGAATTGAGTAGAAATATGAATAGGAGGCGGAGGGATAGAAGGGTGTGAAAAAAAAATGAAAGAACAAATACTTACACTCAGCTCGAAATGCCGAAGCTGGCAATGCTGTTTGGAGCATATACCTCGCTGCCACAACGGGCACACTGTTCTACTGCCTCTCGCAGCTGGTTCATGGCGGAATTCACAGTCATCGCCCTGAAATGAATAAGAAAATCTGTTAAAAATGACTAGATTCCCACATTATTATGAGATTCCAACACATTTTTCAGGTTTTTTTGTATGATCAAATTTAAAAATTGTAATGTACCTGTTGGCAGGTGCCGTCGTCCTCAACTTTGTTAAAATATTGTATATATAATTAACTGGAGCGCTTTCGGAAGTTATCTTCCATCTTCGGCAACTTGAGCTTCTGCTACATGTTGTTGTTTATGGTGATGTATACTCCAACTGTTTGTAGTTGCTGCTGCAAACAGTTGGGGTATACATCACCATAAACAACAACAAGTAGCAGAAGCTCAACCTGCCGAAGATGGAAGATAACTTCCGAAAGCGCTCCAGTTAATTATATATACAATATTTTAACAAAGTTGAGGACGACGGCATCTGCCAACAGGTACTTTTTAATTTTTTAACTTTCATCATATGACTATTCACCTCAACGGAATTTGATATGAATTTTATTAGTATTGAGGTTTTTTTTGTTTTCTTCCGCATTTTAGTACCAACTGCAACATAGTAAACTCCACATTTTATTAACTTTATAACCTCTGCCACTACTTTCAGGGCCTAAGTAGATTATAAAACCGAGGGTCATTACGATTTGTAGGCATTTCAGGCTTGTTGCCCGTGGTTGTGAGGCTTAAAACACCTCGACATTTCCTCAGAGACTGCATCAGTCATCCAAGACGATTAGCTTAAAATTCACGATCACAGCCAACAAGCACGAAAAATGTCTACAGATCATAGGCCTAATAAGTGCTCCTGTCGTGATAGCCTAATTCTATATACGAGAGTTATTGTCCTCCACTATTTTTGGACAGTATATTATGGTTGGGCTGAGTGAATCTCGTTAATCCATTCACTTTTAATTAGAAAATTATTTTATCAATTGGTATTTTCTTTACTTAAGTAAAGGAAAAAAATATATTACATTAGTTGTAGATATAAAACATATCGACATATTAGTGCAAATACATGTTAAGTACTATTTCAGTTTTCTCAGAAGTTGAATGTTAAAATTAAACAATTATTAAAGAATTATTTACAGTACAAAAATTGCTATTTGATACGTTATTTAGAATTGTTTTCCAAATGGATTTAACATGCAATGTTTTTGCATAATCATCTACACTTCATTCCTCATTCCTTAAACATGTTTGTGTGTTCTAATGCCACCCTCTACACTTTATGTGAATCTGGTACCGCGCTGATTGGTTAGATGTAGCCTAATTAATATGCTCCATTTTCAACTTACGCACCCATTACGTAGATGATGTTTTCCTAAATTCTGTACAAAGAGTAATATTATACAAGATAATGTTTGTGTAGTATAAAATGTGTTTTATGAGAGATGATGATTAGAAGGGAAATTTTGAAACCTGATAGTGACACTCCTATGGAGCAGGTGAAAACTAGCGCCGTAGTCTACTATCTAAGGATCATGGAGACCTCAAATTTTATCGTCCCGATCGCTATATTCCTTCTCAAGATATGACTGAGGTGGGGGGGGGTTCAATTTAATGCGAGAATCATTTGCACAATCTAGCGATTAAAAATTATCACCAACTTTTGTGGCCCCATGATTGAAAATTTTGCAGTTAAACAAATTTAGCTATAAAAATGTTCAACCCCGCAGGATATCGAACCCGAGCCCTCTAGCCGTGAAGTAAGCATGCTACCACCTGAACCAGTGAGGCTCATAAACTTAAAAAATGCTTAATTTTAGTTAAATTGCTCTTAACATAAACCAATAGTTAAAAAATCTGTTTAGCTATTGTAGCATGCAATAAAGACTCTTCTTTATTTAAGGTGTCAATGTATAGTCGCTAAGAAAGATGCTGTCGTGAACAAAAGAGTTGTCCGCTGAACCTGACGTCATTTGTACTCCGTGAGGTATCAAGGTTGCCCTGTTTACGTTCTATAAAGTACTATGCGTGTTGATACCCATATTAAAATAGTATATTACGATGCGATATTGGGAAGTGATTTTTACAGAAGCGAGGAAAAATGTTTAAAACCGAGCCATAACGAGGTATTTAATTTCAGAGATTCTATAAAACACTTCACTAACGTACGTTGTACATTTTTCTTTTTACGCGATGGTGTTTTCAAAATAATAAATAATTGTAAATAATAACATCTTTGCTGGAAATATTTGCGTTCATTATAAACAATTGACTGACTTAACAGTGTGGGCAATGTTTATTAGTTGAAATTACAGGAAGCCGTGAGATCAATTAGTAATAAAATGGCGGAAGTTTGTATTTATTGCTTTATATTGTTTCAAATAGTTCAGTTCATTTCAAATGCAGTGATTTTTTTCGTATACTGTATATTAACACTAGCTTTTGGATATTTTTTGTGTATACATTCTACATAGTATTCATAGAAGGCAATGGTTTTACTTCCAACACGCGTTTTGTAATATGTAATATTACAGTATAGTTATTTAGATTGGCAATCCCGAAATACAGGAAGTTGAACTTTGATATATGGTCGACAAAACTCACTATCGCGCAAAAAAATATTATTACAATGACATTTGAAAATATTTGAGGATTTATACATAACCTAAATTAATATGATAAATTGCCAAGTAGTAGGCCTACTTTTAAGTCCAAAAATAAATTTGAGATTTTACAATTTTTTTACATTTTCATATCATCTTCTTCCCGGAAATTGGATATTAATGAAACATATAACTTAAGAAGAGATTCAAATGAAACAGCATTTTTTTTTTAAAATTAGCATGAAAAGGATTTACAATAAATAGGTATTGGTAGCGAAACGATCTTCAAATAACATACTCCACATCAGGGTCACCTATAGGACAGATGGTTAACTATTTCCCTGGATGCATAATTTGAATATTGTAATTTTCAGAATTTCAGAAGATCGAGGTAATTTTTCAACTCCTTATAACCATTCTACATATATTATTCACATTTATTTAGTTCCACTGAGTTTGTAATTATTAATTCATATTGCTAAAAGTGGTTTTCAAGTCAGTGCTCTAATCTTCGTTTTGCTGGATAAAGAAAGGAGGAGGGGGCAATGATAACAAAAAGTATATTAATAATTTGTAAATAAAATAAAAAATGCGTCGGCTACTTACGATCTTACATGAGGACATGTAATAGAATTTACAGTCCGTGTTCTTAATAGAATTCATAATTATCGCTTTGAGTTAACACTTTCTGAAAACAAATAAAATATATTTATTTGGTAACAATAATATTAATAATAGACAAAAACAATAGAAATAATTATTATTCATTTATTCTAAGAGGGTTAATGTCATAAGAGCGTCTCTTCCACTCAACCAGCATAAATAGACAAATATCTATTTACAGTTAAATTATATAATATTCAGTATACTATTTGTAATTTATTAAGAAGATATCAAAATTGAAGTGATATTTCCATATACAAACAATACTTATGCGATAAACATAATAATAATAATAAATATTATTATTATGATTATTTAATCATTATTATTTATTATTATTATTATTATTATTATTATTATTATTTAATAATAATTTTATTATTATTATTTAATAATAATAATAATAATAATAATAAAGTGATCCCACTACACGCCTCAGGGTAGTAGCAGCATAAGTCCCCACTTTTTCTGGATAATCGGCACTTGATGTCAGCCGGACTGTCAGCCCTGCGACACGGCCACCTTTACCCCCAGAATAAGCGTCTGGTACTCGTTACGGTTTGAGTCTGAGTCGAACCCAGGGCTACTGTTTCGCCAGAAGGTTTGGATCAGTTATCAAACCTGACCCCACCAGGGCTCGAAAATTCGACCTTCCGGCTTGTAGCATATTGCCTTAACCACTAAGCTACGGCATGCCCCCAATAATAATAATAATAATAATAATAATAATAATAATAATAATAATAATAATAATAATAATAATAATAATAATAATAATAATAATAATAATGAACAAGCCAAAGTTAGAGCAAATGTAAATTTATATATATGTATGTATATATATATATATATATATATATATATATATATATTCAATTATCCTAATATCCGGCAGCCCCTTCATTTCCTGTGGTAAAGAGTTCCAATTATGAGACGTGGAGATAGTATATGATGATGGGAGATGGGATTGTCATATGTTGCGGTATATTAAGCAAAATATTATGTTGTGATCACCAGACACTAAATAATTGGGAGTCTAGCTACGTAGAATTGAGCAAAAATATATATTCTTCTTAATTCAAACCACCCATTCGTTCACACAAATTATATCTCGCGCACTCTAAACTGAAAATCCCTTACTTTGTTGTTTTACTTGTTGAAACAAGAGGTGAATTGCTACTACTAGCCAACTTAAAATATCGACTCATCTGTTTTTGCTGATGAGGAATTTCAAATGTGAATTTGCACTTCGAAGTGGTTCTAAATTAAGCTAAACTTATAACTGACTGCAGAATTATCGCGTGTAGCAAAGGACACGAATAACACTGCTAACACTGATACAAAAAACAGAGTGCGTTTTCTTTCAGGCCTATACTAGGGGTAGGAATATAGAGTGAGAGGCAGCCCCCAGGCTATAGGACGACAAATAAATAATGATCCCAACCGCTAGTGTACACAGTGAGAAGTGTAAGTACCTTCAACGTCCGTGTGGATTTACAAATGAAACAAGTGGTAGTCGACGTGTTATAATCACGATCAGATATGAAATATATCGAAATACACAAATTAAAATTTAAGAAACTCCATGATTTGTGTCTGTGTGGCAGAGCTTGTTGTATTAAGGTTGCTGGTTAAGCGTGGAACACTAATAAAAAGTGTTTAGTATAATAATGTAAGTTTTATACTGCTCTAGTTAAACAATAATTAATGCGGGTAGATATGACGACACGTATAATATGAAAATATTAATGAACTAAATCGAATACAAATTAATTTACACTTGTTTAAAATGAAGCAATTGACTATTCGGAAACATATTATAACTTTATCATAAGTATTTGCTAAGTAATTTGTTCATAATTATATTAATTTTAAGAGTAACTTTTTTTTCAACTTACCCAATAGCTTGCAAAATGTAATAGTAACTCGTTACTACAGTAACGCTTTAACAGTGGGGATAGATAAAAATAGTTGCATTGTTGAGCCAGTAATAATGTTTTGTGTATCATAATTACAGAAAATTCTCTTAATTCGTTCAATGAAACTGTTGAACCTGAAGGTTCATGGTCGCGTGGACATTAACTTTCCATACAACCCTATCCTGAGCTAGTATATTCCAATCATTCGCTGTATATATGTAGGCCTATCACATATTTAGGAATTAAAATAAATAAAAGTGGAAGTTACGAAGAGGAAATAAGAAATAGAAATAATAAAGGAAAATTTGCAATTTCTTGCCTCAATGGAATATTGTAGGATAAAAATATAGGTAATAAATTTAATATAATATATGTCATACTACTTACTAATAGCAGATATCAAAGAACTGACAAAAACTCAACACAGAAAATAAGACAACAACTAAAAGTAGAGGAATTAAACACAACAATAGCAAAATATAGACCGAATTGAAAAGAACACTTGGTAAGGATGAATGAGAATAGAATACCAAAATCAGCATACAACTAATCACGACGAGGAAGAAGAAGATTGAGAAGACCAAAGAAAAGATGGAAACAGCAGTAATTTGGAGCCGGAACAGGCTAATAAATAAGCCTCAAACCGTGACGAAGAAGAAAAAGAAGACTTTCTAGACTGTTTAACATTTACGGTGGCATAGAGTATTTGAGAATAAAGTTCTGTGGACAATTTTTGAACTAAAGAGAGATGAATATACAAGCGAATGGAGAAGTCTATAAAACAGTGAATTACATTATCTTCATAAGAAACCATATATAATAAGAAGAGTTAAGCATCGTAGACTGCTATGGGCTGGACATGTAATGGGCATGGAAACAACCCAGGAAGCTATATCTTTCCACCTGTTCTATTTTTTTTTAATTTTCTAATATTATCTTAGTCCGAACTGGATGAGAGCCCTTGAAAGCCATTGTTTTTTTAACTTTTCTAATGATATTTCCATGTATTTTTGATACTTCATTTAGTCTATATAGCATTCTTTGTAATTCGTCTTCCGTTCTTCCTATTAAAATCTGGTCATCTGCAAAGGCTACTGTTTTTATTACTAAATTCCTTAAGTTAATACCCCCAGTCGTCATTTGTTTCCATGATCTTATCATGTCAAAATAAGTGTTAAGAAGAGTGGTTGATAGTGGAAAACCTCGTCTAACACCTCCTGTTATATGTATTGGTTCCCTTTGATATATTTTTATTTTTGTTTTGTCGTACATTTTCTTAATTACTGCTATCAAGTGTAGGTAAAATATATAAAAAAATGGAAGTATCATTGGGTACTTGGAATGCTAACTAACGAATTTAGACCTGGAGGTCTCAGGTCCGCGCCGACATAAGCTCTTCATACATTCCCTGAGCCAGAAATATTTTCCAATCAATCCTTCCTAATATTGTCCTCCCTCAAATCATTGTTAAAGTTATTTTTCTGCTCATTCTTGGTCTACTTTCTAAGCACTTTCCTTCTGGTACACATGTGAAAAATGTATTATTGGTAAACATCTGTTGAGAAATCATCAAAAGAATATTGCATATATCGCGGGCTTTTTGCAGCTATTTCCAAATAATGTTTAGGTGATAGGAACATACCCAAATCTGGTTCAATCTAAAAGTTTCAAAAATATCTAAGAGCCGGTTCTTTATAAATATTCACATGTAAGATTCATTAAATAATTATTTTAAAAATGTAAAATAAATTAAATAATTACAGTAACTATATAACTCATGCCCCAAAAGTGAGTCAATGACCAATCACGTATCAATGAATTTTGTTTTACAACCAATGGCAATCGTGTTTCATCTCGATCTTTATCGAATTCTCTTTACCGCTTACTGTTTTTGTGATAAAGAAATTTCTTGTATATTTTGAACAGGTCAGAGCATTATTTTGCAGTGATTGACTCTCCAAAAAATACATTAAATATGGCAGATATGAGTAGATTTCGAACTACCCATTTGATAATTGTATGTTCAATAATTGTGTTTTTAAATAATGGTTTTACTGAGTTGTTTACTAAAAAATAAATTGGTAATCCATAACGTTGGTTATAATATATACAGTTTGGCGTGTTTCATTTTTTTCCCACTAAGTTGCATTATTACAATATTGCAATTTTATTTGGCAATAAATATGATCAAGTTGCAGTGAATGAACAAATGGCATGATCACACATTTCTGATTTTTTCAAACATCGCCGTTTGCATTAAATATATACATATTTTAAAATACCAGTAACTATATTAAATAATGATTTTGAGTAAACAGCTTAATGTTATTCTTTAAATAGTCCTAACAAATGCCACTCTTTATTTCCCAGTCACTTCGTGACTCGTGAATTTATTGTTGTTTTGGAAATCAGTCATGATATTATTTATGATAATAATACCGATTAATTTGAAATGTATATACTGCAGAATATGCCATTAAATCCGTCCGGCTGAACACCATGAGAGAGATGAGTCTGGAAACTTTTTACGTGGTCGGGTTACCAGCCCAGACGCACAACCACATTTCCTAGTGGATCGGGGATTTATTTCGGAGTTTCCTTCTTCTAGACGGGTTGCTAGCCAAATCTTTGGAGTCCCATCTACCCCTTATCCTGCAGGTTTCCTCTTCCGCCTTCTTTATCGTTGAGAACAATATTCTTCTTCTGCTTCTAAAGTCGATGAGGTTCCCTCGTTGGAGTTAGTTCGCTTCCCATCTCCTCTTACTAGATAGCAAGTTAGTTAGAAACCAGACTTGCCTATCTAGTCGTCTGGGTCATTAGGTACTGAGCCCCTCCACCACGACAAGGTCTAGCCCGTGGGGGGGATATGCAGAAACTATTATTATTCCTCAAAATTCGATTTATGTGTATTTAAATTTTGCAAAGTTAGGAAAAAAACTGATTTGGGCAAGAGAGTTAGATATAATATTTATGTTTAAATATCCTACAGTATAAATCAGATATTTAGATAAGTTTACAGTTTTATATGTTTGCTTTGCCTTTAATACCGATATACGAAATAAATAATCCCTCGTGTTCGCTTTTCTTCATAATGTGTAAATAATAATTAAGTGAAACTTTCTGCGAAGTGGGTACAAGTATGTGAAAAATTCGAGTTTTCAATATAGATTTTAGAATGGATTCAAGTAGTAACTTTCATGAAAAAAAAAAGTTGGACAGAGATGTTATTAAAATTAAAATTTGAACAAAAACCAATAATTTTATAACAAGTTATATTGTAAAATAATTGTTATGAATACATAGTCTTTTATATAGATTTTTAATTGTTTTATAGATTATTTTAATTATTCAAGCAAAGTCTTTTGAAATAGAGTTTAGACATGCAAAGTCTATGGAAATAGAGTTTAGACATGATATAGTTCAGAGCAAAGTTTTGCTTAGCTAACTGTAAACATCCCTACATTTAGTTTATTGGAATGTTAGTGAGTACAGTTAGGGTAACTAGAGGTCAAATTGAGTATATAATACTTGAGAAGTGAGGGTCTCGTGTCTGTGTGTGTAAACTGCTGAAGGGTAAGTCACCCACCATTTTTCTTAATATGTATTCTGGACTTTAGAAATCTAATCAAGTACAATTAACTATTTTGATATTAAATTTTCAAAAGGGATATAACGTTTTCAAACATGTAGATTAGGGTAGATTTATAACTTCCACAACCCCCTCTCTCTCAAACCCCAGAAAGTACTGTAGTTTTAATATAGGCTTAGATTAGTTATTTAGGGCTAGAATACTTAGGGATTCTAATTATTTATACTTTGTAATAAAATAGTTTAAAATAAGACTCCTTTTGTTTATTTCAAAACATGTATAACTGTACATCCTCATAATAACGCTCGGCTAGATAAACACGCTACCAGATTTTCCAAGTCCCGAAGGTCCTTTAAGCCTAAGAAATCCAGCTGGGCTTATAACAATAATAATTGACTAATTAATTCACTGGCACAATCGAAGTCGGAGTTCGAAGCCACGCGGACATAAGCTCTCCTTACATCCCCAAATCTGACCTAATGTTTTCTGAACATATCCTGTATAATTTACCTCCCTTAAATAATCTATAATATCATTCTCCCACTTAATTCTTGGCTTATCTACAGGGCATGCTTCCTCTGTTATTTCCACTAGTATTTTTTTACTCCCCTTTTTCATTTTCCATTCGTGCCACATGTCCTGTCTATCGCAGTCTACGTGACTTAACTGATTTAATAACGGTATCTGGTTTTTCACATAAATCGTGTAGATCAGTAGATCACTGTTATGTACGTCTTCGTTCACTGTTATGTACATCTTCGTTCACCTGTCTGTTCGAATCCTTTTTTTTTTTTTTTTTTTTTTTTTTTTCCAAAAAATATTTCTAAGAAATTTATTCTCAAGTATCTGTACTCTTTGTCCATCATTAAAGTAAGAATCCATGTTACGCTAATTCGTTTTTTGATAGAATTTGTTATGCAAGAATCCCTGCTATGTATAGAGTGATTCACAATAAGTAATACAGACATCTATGGGTTGTAGAGGTGACTTAGTAGATAAAGTTTGGATAAGGGTCCCATGTCCGAAACGTACCATTTGGATGTAAAATAGGTTTGAAATTCGGAATACAATGGGCTCATTACGTGTGTCTTGTGTTTCAGAATAAGTATTACAGACTTTTAGGGGTTTATTACAAGTGTGGTTCCATGTAGCGAACATGTCGTTCGTTGCACAAAGTGTACCTGCAACGCATGTTTTCATACACACGTCCCACAAGACCTGGTGTGTGCTCAATAATTTCTGCTGCCGCCATAATTCGTGCAAGAAGATCTTCCTCCTCCTCGATAGATGTAGTACAACCCTTAGAATTCTGTAATATTTACTCTGAAACACAAGACGATATCAGCCCATTGTGTTTCGATCTTCAAACTTATTTTACATCAAAATGGGTTCCTTATCAAAACTTTATCTACCAATTCCCCTCAACAACCCCTGGAAGTCTGTAATACTTATTTTGAATCACTCTGTATAATAGAATTTCTTTCTGCACCTTTTTCCCATTTCTAATTATAGTATTGATAGTAAAATAATGAATTTAAACTTACAGACTTTAGGCCAAAACGTCTTTTTCTGCACTCAACGGATTTTGGACTAATTACGAATTAGTTTGAGAAGTCTAATAGTTGAATTCAGCCATAGTAATTCTGCCCGAAGGCAGGTCCTTCACTGCAATCATAGCACTGCCATGCTATGCTTGCAACTTTACTAGGGAATTGTAGGTGTGGTAGCTTTCCGTTGCTTTCCACACCGTTGAAGGATGATGATGGCCATATGATTTCGGGGTCCTTATGGGCCTTAAAGTTTTCCTGACATTTGTCTTACAGATGAGGAAAACCCCGATAAATACCTCACCCAGAAAAACTGCCCCGACCGGATCGAACCCGGGCCCGCTGCGTGACAATGCAGCACGCTACCTCGAGACCACAGCGGTGGACTAATAGCTGAATATGGAAACATTTTAAATAACGCCTTTACTATAGAGTATACATTTTATTATAATTTTATATAGGTCTGCCGGGATAAATGAGAGCAAATTAATTTGTAACCCCATTACGAGCTCTTAGCGAAGAAATTCCGTAAAAAAAATATTAAGTACATAAATCGCTTAATATCATGACAGTGAATAAATAGTTATAAGTAAATATTTAAACTGAAATTAAAGTTAATTAAATTAATATTTTTAGACAAACAAAAAATTTCAGAAACTATCAGGTAATCTATTTAAACACCAATTACAGAAGAAATATTTAAATTTATTTTAAGAGAAGCTAATATCAGGTAGGCCTTAATATCTTGTGGTAGAGAATCTGCAGTAGACTATCTTGTTTGGTGGCTTTTTTAATAAAACTAATTAGAAAATTCAATGTCTAGAATTTAATTAATTTATCATATTTTAAAAACATTTGAAAAGATTAAATTAATGTAAAATTGATATTCTAAGAGTCCTTTTTTCATTTACGTTGAAGACATTGTCCTGAGATTAATTATAACATGGTCCTTAAACCAACAATTCTAAACTTTGATGAAATGTTATAATTTGATTACATTTACAGTACCTAACAATAGTTCAGGACTACCAGTGTGTTTCATTAGACTATTTAACTCCTGCCCCAAATGGGAGTCAATAACCAATCACGTTTCAATGACTTTTTATTTACAACCAATCACAGTTGTTTATCACCTGGAATTTTATCAGTTTAATTTAATCACTTTAAAATCAAGCTCCTCCTTTTTAACATTTGGAATGAGTCATAGCATGTGGCTACCATGTTTTATATATGTAGTGTAAGAATGTCAGCAGTTAGCGCTTGCGGAAGATAATATAAAAACATTTGTAGCTATTGATTATACCACCAAAAAAAGAAAACATGTTTGCACTTTCTTAAACGAATTATTTTCCAGGAAATACCGTTGCAGAAAAATATAATTGGCTATTTACGTCATAGGACATCAGAAATTAATTAATACCTATAATGTTGGTTATAAATGTCCCCACTAGGGTGCATTCGTACAATATTGCGATCCTTTGGCAATAAATAATATGATCTGGTTGTAGTGATGAATAAAAAAAGCAAATGAAGCGTACCAATCGTTTCTCATCTGTTTTCAAACATCGCCGGTTACATTAAATATATAAATATTTTAAAATAACTATAGTTAAACAATAATTTGTGGGTAAACAGCTTAATTTTATTCGTTAAATAGTCCTAGCAAATGCCACTCTTGATTCCCAAATTTTATAGATAAATTGACTCATCACTTCGTGAGTCGTGAATTTATTGATAATTTGGAAATCACTCGTGGCATTACTTATGAAAAGTCTGGTCTTTTATTTTTATTTAGGTTGTTTTGCTCCCGAGATGTAGGCCTACATTTGTGTTTAAACTTTTGTGATACGATGTATGGTTTCCGATTTATTTTATTTTATTTTTCTTACAAGGGAACTTTCAACCGTAGCATGCCGAAGCCTACTGTACCTTTAAATTTCTCCCAGAGAAACATTGTGATGTACAAAGGCTTTATCCCAAAAAAAAAATATCTGCCGTTTTTAACTTCATGCCATAGAAATCGAAGGCAGAATCCAACAATGGCAACCCAATATACGGAACAGATGGACTCCCTGCTTTAGTAAGAGTGGATTGAGGCGTGACGCGGCGCTGGCGGTGAGGGTTATCCGATTTACCGAGTCACGAGTTGTATTACTTCCCTATAGTCTAAATAAGAGATTTCGCAATGGATTTGAGTGCCTTACATTAAAAAAGGCAGATAACTTTTTGGGTACGCTCAAGGCACATCACATTGTTCTCTGGTAGAAATTTCAATGTATGTTTCGGCATGGAATGCTTTACAGTTACCATGTTATTACAAAGAAAACATATTTTTAGTTTGATTATTTTGTGGCAAGCAATCTTGTTTGTTTCATTAGAGTAATAACTTTTTGCAGCATTATGAATCGTGCATGATTATGTGGCAGGTAAAATTCCAAAATGTATTTTATTCATAAGTAATGCCATGAGTGATTTCCAAATTATCGATAAATTCACGACTCACGAAGTGAGGAGTGATTTTATCTAGAGAATTTGGAAATCAAGAGTGGCATTTGTTAGGACTATTTAACGAATAAAATTAAGCTGCTTACTCACAAATCATTATTTAACTACAGTTATTTTAAAATATTTATATATTTAATGTAAACGGCGATGTTTGAAAACAAATGAGAAACGATTGGTACGCTTCATCTGCTTCTTTTGTTTATCACTGCAACCTGATCATATTATTTATTGCCAAAGGAACGCAATATTGCCGTTATAGCTGGTCTTCTCAACCTTGAGCTATTACTTATTGTAGCTACTCAAATTCTTCACGATGCTGAGTGGGCACCGGTCCCATACTGACAGAAATTCCATGATAAATTTCCCCCTTATTGAGACTCGAACCAGAGCAAGTACCGTAGCTCTGAGCAAAAGAATCTTGTCTTATAAACCCGGCTACGGAGCGGGACTTAATCGAAAAAAGCTCTTACGTTTTTAATAGGGAAAACGTAAATTTACATAAAATGGAAATTTGTAATTTCGATATGGGCTATTCCAATTCAAATTCTACAGCCCTAAAAAATAAACTGTCCCGCGCCGTAGCTGAGTTTTTAAGGCAAGGCTCTACCACGGCGTAGAGCTATGGGACTTGCGCTGGTTCGAGTCCCCATTGGAGAAGAAATTTTCTCATGGAATTTCGGCCAGTATGGGACAGCAGCCCCCCCCCCCAGCATAGTGAGGCATTTGGGTACATATAATAAGTAGCGCATAACAGTGAACTACATGGTCTTTATAGGAAGCCAGATATAATAAGAACAGTTAAGTCTCGTAGACTGTGATGGGCAGGACATGTGGCACAAATGCGGAATGAAAGACGTGCATGGATGCTTCTTGTAGGAAAACTAGAGGGAAAACGCCCAGTTGGTCGACCAAGAATGAGGTGTGAGAATAACATTAACTATAATTTGAGGGAAGTAGATTATACAGGGAATGAGTGGAAAACATTCGCTCAGGATATGGAGAGCTTATGTCCGCGCGGCCATGAACCTACGGGTTCGATAGTGCTAGTGAGTTAGTTCGTTATAATACGTAGCGACTCCAGGTTGAGAAGACCAGTTATAACTGCTTGAGGACCCGACATGCTGACACTTTCACCCCTACCACTGAGTACATGACCGTCTACCTCTGCGACTAACACATATGTATGTGAGATTAGCAGCTGGTTATTAGGCTAAGGACCTTCTAGGCCTGTCACTCTCGGAGTTCGGAGTTTTTAAAAAATAAACTTATGGATTTTAAATTAAGAAAGAAAGAATCATCATCATCAACAACAACAACAAGGATTAAGCCCAATGGCCTGTTCCGATCTCATTATAGGTCGAATTGGTCCTTCCATCTCTTCAATAGTCTTCTCAACATTCTCCTCCCTTTTGGTCTATAATTATACATTCTTCTTGGTATGCACTGTTCATTCATTCGTAATACGTGCTGAAAAATAAGCATTTTGATAATATTTTATTCTTTCACAGAGATAAAGAAAGAATAAGATTAAATTTGGAAAACGACATTTCTAAGTCGGATAATGGATTCTCACGATACCTTCAGTAGAGCTAACCTCTTCTAACTATTAACTAAGGAAGGGTAACTTCACTTTCTCTTAATTAGCAGGGACCTTGCGACCTCGGCATCCTCCCTGGGGTTAGTTTTGTCCTCAGTCCTCACACCCCAGTATATCTTGCTTTGTTAAACCTGATATGTCATGGTAAACCCACCCCTCTCCCTTTCCCTGGACCACCGCATAGTTAGGGTTTGCACCTGTGGTTTAAGCAATCCAAAGCATCTTGCTTGTTCCTGTATACTTAGCTTAAATTTGTCATATTTTGATCCCACAAACATAGCTTCCGTTACAAGGGGGCTAGGAAGGTGGAGGGGAACTGTTAAGACTGAGAGATGGTCTGTGTTTATCGGGCTTTTCCTGAATCTAAACACATAGTAGTGTTATTGCTATAGAACGGTAAACACTGCGGTTTAAAGGAAATTGGAACAACAGCCCAAATAATAATTTAATCCCCTACCTATTTCCCTTCATACCATTATTCTGAATTGGGTTTAAGTTTATGTAGGGAAAGGGATGTTACACGTTACGTGAGTTTCTCTTAAATTCGTCTCCCAACTTAACTACCTTCATTTTGTTATCTGTTATTATCCAATCAAAAAGCAAGAGTTTATTTTTCCACTCTTGCATTTTTTTGTTTGTTTCATTCCTCTTTTTTGTTTAATACAGTTTTATTTATAATTGTAGAGTTAAGGTAATAAGCCCTTCTCTTCCACTCAACCAGCACACATATTGAAAGTAAAGATTTACAATAAAATGTATATACACTAACATTTCCAATAGGATCCACCGCTGTGGTCTCGAGGTAGCAACACGTGTTGCCTTGTCACGCAGTGGGCCCGGGTTCGATCCCCGGTCGGGACAGTTTTTCTGGGTAAGGTTTTTATCGGGGTTTTTCCTCACCTGTAAGACAAATGTCAGGAAAACGTTAAGGCCCAAACGGTCCCCGAAATCATATGGCCATCGCAATCATCATTCATACTCATCTTAGGTTAAGCCTAGGATTAGGGACTCTCCTGGCGCACCATTATCATCATCATCATCACCCATCATATCATCGGGGCAACGTAACCCCGCCTTCCAGGCGCCCCAACCTCAGAAGTGGGTTACACGTACGCCATACCAGGAGAGAAACCAGGAATGTCGAAAGACAAACCTGGGGCATTAAAAAAAACATTTCCAATAGGCGAAGATCCTATATTTTAAAAAAATAATAAAACAAGAAGGAAATGCAGAAATCATATACATGCAGCGTTTCACTAAACACAATAATAATAATAATAATAATAATAATAATAATAATAATAATAATAATAATAATACTTCTTTATTAGTAATTTCTCTACAATACAGTTGTTTTATTACAACCCATTGCAAATTTTACTCCTCCATAAATTTATATTCTCTGCATCACTGTCTGTTAATCCTGTCGACACCATACTACTATGCACTCCTTGAATCCACTGTTCGTTTTGTCTCACCTTTCTTCTGTTGCCCTCCGCTTCAATATTTATATCATCTTTGGTATTCTGTCATCTGACATCCTCTTTACGTGGCCAAATCATTTCAGTCTTCTTTCTTCGATAACTTGTAGGACATCAGTTTGAACATAATTATTTATCTGATTTTTTGTATTTTTAATTTTGTCTCATCTTCTTCTCCTCAAAAATATCTAAAAAATATATAATAATAAATAATAATAATAACAAGAATAATGATGATGATAATAATAATAATAATAAAAATATTATTATTATTATTATTATTATTATTATTATTTTATTTAAGCTGGCAGAGTTAAAGTCATAAGCCTTCTCTTCTACTCAACCAGCGAATAGTAAAATTATATAAAAATTACATACTTATTACAATTTTAAAATATTATTAAAATGTAGACTAAACAAAAACACAATATTAGCTAATACTAACAAAACATGGAGTAAAATAAAATTACAATAATATAAAATAAAATGAAGTAAGAATAATACTAATAAATGAACAAAAACGACAGTATTAATATATGCATATTAAGCTTTGGGCGTCACGCCATAGCTTAGTGATTAAGGCAATATGCTACAAGCTGGGTGGTCGAGGGTTCGAGTCCCGGTGGGGTCAGATTTTTAAACTGGCCCAAACATTCCGGCGGCACGATAGCCTTGGGGTCGACTCAGCCTCTATCGGAAATGAGTACCAGATGTTTGTTTTGGGTTAAATGCGGCCTTCTCGCAGGGATGACAACCCGGCTGACATCAAGTGCCGATGTCTAGAAAAAGTGGGGGCCTTAACCTCCTAAGGCTTGTAATGGATCACTTTATTGTACATTAAGTGTTGAAACCAATATTGAAGCTAAATTTATGGCAATCCTAGAAAATACGGTAAATTAGATCCTGGGTCCCGGGTCAAAAAAGGATAGTAATACGTAGATTTTGTCCCAGCCTATTACCTAGGTAACACCGCCTGTAAGTTGGCTGGATCGATCTCCAAAAATGTATAACCTAATGATGAAAAATTAGGCCTAAAACTATTTTCAGCGTGTTAGTGAAAATATATAACTCACCGATTTTACAAATATGAACGCACTAATTTATTCCGTTATCAACAATGTCATTTTTTCTTCAAAAAACGTTCCTCTTTCTTTCTTTTTTTTAACTTGTTTTGCTAAATTTCTTTTTTTTTTGTAATCCCACCACAGGCCTCAGGAGGCCCTTGGGGTAGTAGGAAGTTAAGGCTTCCACTTTTCTTGACAATCGGCACTTGATGTCAGCCGGGTTGTCAGCCCTGCGTGGCGGCCGCCTTTACCCCAGAACAAGCGTCTGGTACTCATTTCAGTTAGAGGCGGAGTCGACCCCAGGGCCATATTGCCGCCAGAAGGTTTTGGTCAGTTTAAAAATCCTGACCACACCGGAACTCGAACCCTCGACCTTCCGGCTTGTAGCGCAGTGCCTTAACCACTACGCTACGACGTGCCCCTGCTATATTTCTACATATATAAAAACTTACGATTGGTACATTTTCAGTACGTCAATAAAGTTAAAAATGATGATTGCTTAATTCGTTATTCACTTCATAATTTTTCTTCAAATATTAACGCATTTATATTTGAAAGAAATTAATAGTACCTTCTAAAATTAATATCCAACACAAGTAAGAAAATTAGAGAATGCTACCTGATCCCAGGACTCAATTTAACTAGATCGGGCAACCAATTTACCTATTAAATAAGGATCGGAAATTGACGGGGACCCAATTTATGGAGATCAAAATTTAAAGCAAGTATCCAATTCCAAAGGAAATAATAAACTATTGATAGTGTACCCTTGAAAAGGTTTTTTGGAAAAATATAAATTTTCATCGAAAATGATTATGCCATTTATATATATATATATATATATATATACAGACATAAGAACGTACAAACATGTACAGTACTGTATTTGTGTGTGTGTATGTGTGTGAGTGAGTGTGTGTGTGTGTGTGTGTGTGTGTGTGTGTGTGTGTGTGTGAGTGAGAGAGAGAGAGAGAGAGGAGAGAGAGAGAGAGAGAGAGAGAGAGAGAGAGAGATTGTGTTTATTATCGCTCTAGCAACCGTAGATTTTGTTTTTGCGAAACCCGAGGAAAAACACTCAGTTGGTAGACCAAGAATGAAATGGGAGAATAACATTAACTATGATTTGAGGGAAGTAGATTATACAGGGGATAATTGAAAAACCTTAGCTCAGGATAGGGATATATGAAAAGCTTATGTCCGAGCGGCCATGAACCTACGGGTTCGATAGTGCCAGTGAGTTACTTGGTTTATTAGTGTTGTTCTAATTTTTCTAGAAAATATACCCATGGTTAAGTAATACATTGTATCAATACTTTTAAAATTCATTATGAACCACTGTTGAGGTTGTTAAAAAAGTTAAAATATAAGAAAATGCACCTGAAATGTCTGTCGTCCTCAACAAATCAAAATTCATGAATAATTACAAAATGAAATATGCTTCCTTGGAAGATACGCCACTCCATAAGGTCCATATAACTTGTGGCTTTGGATGTAACCAACTTCATGAAAAACTGTAGCAATCTATGGACTGGCTAAGGACGGTTTACTCGAGCCAAACTTGGAGATAGAACAAGTGAAGACAAAACAAGAGGTTTTGTTGTGAATGCTAATATTTGATTAAGTGGTTTCTCGTTGGCACAGAAGCCGAAACCCACTATAGGAAACCCTTTAACTATAAAGGAAAGTTTTTATCTCGGATGTATACATCTTTTAGGTTTCATTTATAGACAAGATTGATTGCTTCTTCTTCTTCTTCTTCTTCCTTCCAAGTATTAGGCCAAGGCCTGCTACGTTCCTATATTTTTATTAAATAAAAATTATATTTGTATTTTTTATGATTAATTTTCGTCAATCATTTTTTCCTAAAAAATAAACTATAAACTGAAAATGAAGCAACTTCTTTAAAGAGAAAAGAGGAACGATCACCTTGTAATCATTTTCAAAATTTTTCACCAAGTCCAGCTATTTTTATAAATTATCTTCTTGTATCTTGTAAGCCCATATTTCCCTTAACAGAGATTTAGGCGCTCTCCCCCTACAGGGAAGAATTTCAACCATACTAATTTAGTTACACTTGTTTTCTTGTAGATATCATTTGAGTGGTCCGAGGTCAGCGTTCCGCCTCATACTGACATTTTGGAAACCAAGGTAGTACTAGGACGGGAAAATTCGGTAAATTTTGCTTAGAGGCCTTTCCTTCAGGCTTAAGGATCTTTTACGAGCCTGAAAAATCTTCAGACTCGGGACCCACGGCTTAAAGTCCCTCCCGGAGGACTTTCTCCTTGGATTTTTCCATCCTAAAAAAATCCATCCCGCGACCCTCGGGACCAGAAGCAAGGAGCATAACCACTAGTCCACCGCGGCCGATTTTGATACAAATTCCTGAATTTGAAAATAATCATCACCGTCGTCTTCAAGGATTAGACCTGTCGGCCTGTTCCGACTCAAAATTTCCCACGCCAACTCTTTAAAGGTTGACCTATATTTATTGTCCACCTATAATTTTTATATTATAAAAACAGTTCTTGCCATCCTGATGCTTGGCATTCGTAAGACATGCTTCCTCCAATGTATTCTTTTTTTTTCTATTAATTTTATGATTGGTTCTATATTCAATCCCTTTCTGATATCAATACTTCTTTTGTGATCTAATAAATAATTAGGGAAAGGATTTTGAGGTGCGGCACCTTTCCTAAATTATAGCTGTTTTCATACCATTATTTCAATATACGTATTTGGGGGATGAAGTGAACACAGTTTGTTGCACCTTTTTGCACATTTTCGTGAGATTACTATATTTCGCCCCTTTTCCCCCTCCATTTTGTGCGTTAGCACCTTCTCCTCCACTCTTCTCTGCGTTTTTAAAACATTGGACAGAATAATGTATATTTCTTCTTGAACAGCTTTTAAAAATTTCAGAAGTCAACAATATTTAATACATATTAAAATATAATTTATACCCCAGAAATAGTTGTAAAGTCAAATTTAAATTTGACAGTGTTGCTGTAACAGTTGAAATAAGTTCAGTTAGTACTGGCGACAATTTAACAGTTTTCTATCTACCGACTTGTTGGCTGTGTTTTACTAGTCTGAACCACAACGTATTTTTATTAGTATTACAACTGGGTTTTCACAACAATAACATGGCGAATGTTAAGAAGGATAAGTTGTATGCACTTTCATAATTCAAAACGCAATTTATCGAAACTGATGGCATCATTCTTCGATGTTCCATCTGCGAAGTAAATATTAAAATAAACTAAATAACGATGAATTACCTCTGATGGACTCTACAAAGAATAAACATTTGGTGCATAATGATATGGATATTATACAAACTGAGTACATGTAACTGGTATAACCTTAATTCAATCGTCTCAGCAGCACCTTTTTGTATGTATTTTCAGAATCATTTTTCCCTCTTTTATAACCACAATTTGCACCTTAAAATTCTTTCACTACTAATAATGTATTTCCAGTTACAAAGCGAAGAAATTTAATTTCTAAAACCTCGATTTGTCTCGTTTGATCAGAGGTAAGTGTCCAACTTTCACATCCAAATAATAAGAATGGCATTGCAACCACTCTATATAGTTTTAGCAGTATTTGTCCTCTTACGTTGTATTTTAATGTTCGTTGTATTGTGCCACAGAAGTGTCTGAATTAATTAAATTGTATTTCAATATCATGTGATTTAAATATAAAATAATGTTATCTGAAACAAAATAATTTAATTTATATGAGACTCTCATTCGTCCATCTACATACGATGCTCACACTTAGGACAATCAAAACAACAGTTTAAAATCATCAAAGTATTTGGAAGGAAAATTATCAGGATATATAGGTTAGTGAATGTAGGCCTCAATGATCATTATAGAATGAGAACAAATAAAAGTCCGTTACGCAGGATTTTCTCAGCAAGTCGAATGTATGGTCCCTTTTTGCTGGTATACGGAATATATATTCCATTCATTAAATTGAAGAAACACAATTTCTAATGCCAACTTATTTGAAACGTCAGACTGCAGTAAAAACAAATCATGTACAACCATAAATCATTACCCATTTGCATATCGTATAATTTTGTATCAACTCAAATAATATCTACCGATTCATTTTCCAATTGGTTTATTAACTGACTAATTCACTGGTATTATGGAACCCGTAGGTACATGGCCACTCGGACACAAGCTCTCCATACACCCCTATGCTGAGCTAATATTTTCCAATCATACCTTGTATAATCTATTTCCCCTCAAATAACAGTTAATGTTATTCTCCCTCTCATTCTGGTTATCCTATAAGGAGTTTGCATGCTGCCTTTCATTCCCCCTTCAATGCCACATGTCCTGCCCATCGCAGTCTATGGGACGTAATTCTTCTTATTATATCTGGTTTCCCATAGAGATCTTGTAGCTGTTATGTACTGTTCTCCATTCGCCCGTCTGTTCATCTCTCTTTCGTCCTAATAATTTTCCTAAAAACTTTATTCTCAAATACTCGTAATCTTTCCTCCTCCTTAAAATAAGAGTCCATATTTCGCATCCATATAATATAAGAGCAAGACAATAATTTTACATATTTTAATTTAATGTTTTTTGAGAGGAGTTGGGACAGCCAGAGTCCCTCTAATGCACAATAGCACGAATTTTCATAATTCAGTCTATGTTTAATTTTTTTTTGCATCTCATTGTGGTTTGAAATTATTGCTCGTAGACACTTGAATTTATTCACTTTAGAATTTCACTTATTTGTCATTAACTGTCCAATTTCATTATATAATGTATTTGTATATGTGATAATATTAGTTTTATTGATAATTACTTCTAGATCAAATTTCTTAGTATTTCCCAATAGAGGATATATGTTGGCCCTTAGTATCTCCTCGCTTTCACCTAATAATACTACAGTATCATTATAAACTCACAGCTTAATAATATCATTGAGTTGTAAACCTTCTTCGTCCTCTAAAGATAGATAGATATGCTCTAGTACAAAATTGTACAGTAGAGAACTTAGTGCATTGCCTTTAACCCATTGTGAATTTCAACTGTATACCTATACGCACTTTACTCCCTGTGTCATTTAGACACATTCGAATAAGTCTGTAACTTCTTTAGGAATTCTGTACACTGGCAAGATACTATATAAATTCTTCCTCTTAACTGAATCGAATTTTTATTGAAGTCTACATATTTTTCTTGCACAGTGCCATTATGTCCCCATTTTTTCTAAAATCAGTCTTAAACTAAAAAATCTGATCTATTGCAGATCTGTTTATTTTAAATCCACATCGATGAAAACTTATTACTTCATCAATATAGGGAGTAAATCTAGATACTATTTGTTATTACTTCGTCAATATAGGGAGTAAATCTAGATACGCCTACCATTTGTTAGAATTCTGTACGAAGTTGAAAATAATGAGATGCACCTGTAATTTCTGCAATCAGTTTTATCTCAGCTTTTATAGGCTAAAATGGTACGATAATTAATTCTTACTATTTATTTGAAAACGGTTAACCGCCATTTTTTTTAGATTTATGGAATGTAAAATGGATTAAATAAGTGGGCTCGGCGGAAAATTCTTGATTCTTTCACTGTTAGCTTTGAATTAGGTATATACAAATTATATTGAAATGTTTGCTGGGAAATACTTGGGGAAATACCATTAGGAAGACTTTACGCAAAGGTTATATGATAAGGATGAGAACTGGATGTTGGAGATATAAACCGATTTTAGCGAATGTACCATTGAAATTATGGATTATATAAACCTTGGTGTGTGTGCCTGAGTTCATATTAATCTCAACTAGTCTGTTCCATAAGTAATTTACGAACTTCATGGGAGCAGGTTTATTTTCTAAATTCTGCGCTATGACGAGGCCCCCCATCTGTAGCGCCCCTTCGATGGCGATCTCGGTTAAGCTTGATTATTATCTAATCACTCAATACAAACACGTACGTGTTAATGAAGGATAAGCTGAACCACAAGATCTGAATTACCAATGTGTTACACACGTGGCCACGGTATAATCCATTAGTGAGGAAATCACAACAAAGAACAACAGCCTAAAAATATTTTAATTATATTGTTATATATATATATATATATATATGCTTCCTTGTAAATATGAGAATCAAATTGCATAATTATTATGCGAGCATTTCTGAACACACACACACAGACACACACACACACACATATATATATATATATATATATATATATATATATAGTGGCTACTAGGTGGCAATGAAGACCCGAGTTCTCACTTCATCTCATAATAATGGAGAATATATATATATATATATATATATTGTTTCATATAAAATTCAGTTAATTTAAAATGCAGTGCTTTGTTTCGTTTAATGTATATTAACAATATATTTTGGACATGTATTGTATATACATTGTATGTAGTATACATAGAGGGTAGTGATTTTACTTCCCACACGCGTGTTTGTAATATGTAATATTACAGTATAGTTATTTAGGTTGGCAACTCCGAAATGTAGGAAGTTGAACTTTCAATCATGTTCGCCATTGCTGTAAGTACGACAAAACGCACTATCGCGAAAAAAATTGTATTATTTAAGTCAGTGGTATGAATTAAAAAAAAAAGATAAAATGGCAGGTATTAAATTCGATGTTAAAATAGGAGACGAAAGGCTTACTGTCCATTTCAAGCACTGCATTAAGTCCGCAGACATGGCAGCACAGTATGACGAATGGAGCGGAGTGTAAAGTCAATATTTAAAATGTACTGATGGATTGCAAATTGTGGATGATGCGAAGTGTCGGATTGCCTCTGCTTGTAGAAATGCCGGCTACAGCGAAACACTTTCAGAGCTTTCCAGACACTCGGAGTGTTTTGTTTTCTGGAGGCTGGCTCTGTGGGAGGCAAAGTGGTGAGGGAGGTAACAGAAATAACACAGAGAGGGAGAGAGAAGGAGAAAGGCTCTTCAATTGTTATTATTTTGGATAGACAACTATAAAGTTTTGTTACAAAATTTATACAAAATTCTGCAATGATTTTAAAAAAGACTACAAAATAATTTGTGGATAAGTAATGGTCTAATTAGTTGTTATATTAATTGAAATAAAAGAAAATCTAGCAGCAGGTAACTGATGTTTAAGATCTCTGAACAAAATTATACAATCTAGATATATATCTAAAAAAAAATAAGAATATATAAAACTATTATTAAACCTGTTGTATGTATGGCAGTGAATCCTGGACCATATCAGAAAGAACTGCTACAAGACTTGCCACCTAGAGAAAGATCTTAAGGAAAATGTATGGTCCAATTAAGGATAAGGGTACCTGGAGAATAAGAACTAACCAGGAAATATATGACCTATATAAAGATAAAGATATAGTTATAGATATTAGAGTTAGACGTATCGAATGGTTAGGCCATATTTGCAGAATGGACGAGACACGTTGGCCCAAGGTGATATCAAACGCTAAACCGGATGGAAGGAGAAAAGTTGAGAGGCCTAGGTTACGATGGATGGACGACGTACAGGCGGACCTACAGAAGATTGTGATACCAAATTGGAGAAATAAAGCCACTGACCGAAGAGAATGAATGGTTATAAAGAGGGAGGCTAAGGTCAAACTAAAAGGACCGTCACGCCAATGATGATGGTGATGAATGGTGTAATTTGTTTAGGAGATGGAATTGAATCAATGTCATTGAGTTGGATAAATACTTCTATGAAAAAATATTTAAAAAAATAAATAAGAAGGACTTTAAACAATTGAGACACTCAGAATAATAACGGCAGATCCCAACCGACATCGAATTTTGAGATACTAGAAGCATGACTGTGCACAGCTGTCAACTACCTTTCATGTGATGAAGTATCAAATGAATTGGAATATGCCAAAACTCTCATTTTCCACCTCTAAAATTTGTCCGTAGTGAAAACGAATACATTCTCAGCGTAAAAATGGCATTTATCTCAAAATGAACTTTGGTTGGGATCTGCCGTTATTATTCTAAGCGCCTAGGTTGATTATCAGATTTTATCTATACATTTTGATTAGTCTACTTCAGTTCATATAACTAGCTAATTCATTGGCACTATCGAACCCGCAGGTTCATTACCGCGTGGACATACATCCCTCTCCTGAGCTGCTATTTTCTAATCATTCCCTGTATAATTCACTTTCTTAAAATTATGGTTGATATTATTCTCCAATCTCATTCTTGGTATACCTACTGGGCGCTTTTTCTCTGGTTTTCTATCAAGATGTTTCTATCCTCACTTTCGTTCCCCATTTGCGTCGCATGTCGTCTTGCCATCACAGTCATTGAGAATTAACTCTTCTTATTATATCTGATTTCCCATATAGAACTCACTGTCATGAGTCTGTTAGTCTATCTTTATTAAAACATTTTTTTTAAATTGTATTCTAATATATTCATAATCTTTTCTCTTTCCTTTAGGTTGGATACCATGATTCATGTCCATAAAAACTGGAAGAATTGTTGTTATATATAATGTTATAATTAAATATTTAACATTGAGCAATGCAAGCTTAATATGGTATGATAAGAAAAATAAATGCCTGGACGGGATTCGAACCTGGATCTCTGAGTCTGTACCTCAGTGTGATATCCATTACACCACCAGGCGAATCCAATTCAAGCATTTATCTTTCTTATATATGTATTATATTCCCCATTATTTTTCTTATCATACCATATTAAGCTTGCATTGCTCAATGTTAAATATTTAATTATAACATCGATAAAGCGTCACTGCTATAAAGTAAAAATGTTCTCTTTAATTTGCTTACTTGTTATAGTCAGATACTAGATGGCAGTGAAGACAGAGTTCTCGCGACATCTAGTAATAATGGGGAATATAATACATATATAAGAAAGATAAATGCTTGAATTGGATTCGCCTGGTGGTGTAATTGATATCACACTGAGGTACAGACTCAGAGATCCGGGTTCGAATCCCGTCCAGGCATTTATTTTTCTTATCATACCATATATATATATTGTTTAATGATTTAGAAAATTTGGATTGATAAGAATCCCTGTAATGCGTAATAGGCTAACTTATAAACGAATACCCTTATTAAACGAGTCTTCAAGTCGACATAAATGGCTGAGAACCTCGATATGGGATTAAGATTCATGCTTTTCCATAATTGAGACTATGTTAATATCTTAAGTTACTTATTTATTCGGACCACACTATGTATAGTAAATGACAATGAGTTTGTGTGTGTGTATATATATATCATATTCGGCAACTAGTGTGTAGGTTCGATATTGTGTAAAAAATCGAATTTTGTCATATTATACATTAATAAATTGTGTAAGTAGAAAGACAATATTTTAAATTTATTGTTATTTAATTCAAAGACATACTTTATATATATATACACCTCTGTGGTCTCGAGGTAGCGTGCTGCCTTGTCACACAGCGGGCCCGGGTTCGATCCCCGGTCGGGGCAGTTTTTCTGGGTGAGGTTTTTATCGGGGTTTTTCCTCACCTATAAGACAAATGTCAGGAAAACTTTAAGGCTCAAACGGTCCCCGAAATCATATGGCCATCATCTTCATCATCATCATTATCATCATCACCATCATCCTTCACCGGTGTGGAAAGCAACGGGAAGCTACCACACCTACACAATTCCCCAGTAAAGCTGCAAGCATAGCATGAAAATGCTATGATTGCAGTGAAGGACCTGCCTTCGGGCAGAATTACTATGAATACTATATATATATATGTGTCTGTGTGTGTGTGTTTGTATGTGTGTATAAATTGACCTAATCCGTATTTAATATGCGTATTTCTTTTATTTCAGGTAAGTTTGTTTCTTCACTGACGGATAGAAATGCATGGAGAGAGATACATTTTGGTGAGTGATAAATCGATATGAAGGATGCAGTCAAAGAACCAGGTAAGTCACTATCTCTTCAAAACCTAAAAACGTTTTCTTAGTTGTATAATACACATACGATATTTCCTTATGCAAAAATTTGGATGTAAATAAACCCAAAAATAAGCAGTTACTTTTACTGTTTCACAGTTGTAAATTACAGTGCTTTCCATGGAAAATCTTATTACATCAATCATCCCTTCGAAAAAAAGGTGACTTACCCGGTTCTTTCCCTTTATGTACAAAATTGTGTTTTTGATTTAGATACTAATTTAAACATAAACCTAAATTTATAATAACCGTATTTTGTTTGAAACAATTGTTCTTTTAGTGTCATTAAATTGGATATACATAGAGAAACAAACATAAAGCTTCTAGATTTTATATCTACATATAAAATGCGTTGGTATTTTTTTTGGGCACTATTGTTTCCTGTCTATACTGCATGGAGTCACAGTTAGTTCAATAGTCTACTTACCATGGACGAGAATAGTATTGAAGAGCGCATTTTTATTCTCGAAAGTTTTCTTTTAATGAAAAAGTCGTAAGAAAGATGCATTCGTAAATTTCAACAACGTTCCCTGCAAATAAAATGACGCCAAATTCGTGCACTGGTGAGATTGTTTAAAATTTTTATTGCTTATTCAGTGTTTAAATGAAAAGAAACCGTATCCCGAAAAAAAAATTACTCAAGAAAATAACGATGATATGCATGCGAAAATTGAATTGAGTCCTAGAAAATGCAGCCAGCGTCTAATTCAAGAAGTTGGAATGTCACAACGTTCTGCGTTAAGAGTATTTAAAAGTTTTAAGTTTATGATGACAGCATTAAATGGTTATATTCGAGAAGAATTCAGCAATATATGGCTACATCAGAAAAGAAAGAATGATGTCGAAGAAGAATGGAAAAACATTAAAATGATAATTCAAAATGCAGCTAATGAAACTTTAGGAAAAGTAAATATACAACAAAGAAGAAATAGAACTCTAAAAATCTGGGATGATCAAATAAAACAATTGATTGAAGAAAAAAATGCAGCTTATAAAAAATATTTGAAACACAAAGAAAGTAGAAAATGAAATAGAATTCAAACGCTGTAGAGCTATTGTTAAGAGGGAAATAAGAAAGAGACATAGGAAAACATGGTTAAATTTTGTTACACATTTAGAATCAGATTTGCATAAGCTCCAACCTAATGCCTTCAAAATATTAAAACATTTGAATAAAGATATTAAAGAATCTACCAAAATTAATTGCGGAGTAACAAAAGAAGATTTTTTCAATTATTATAAAAGTCTTTGGACTGACAATAGCTATGAAGATACAATTTTCCGAAATAATAATGAGACAGATTCCATAATATCATTGGAAGAATTGAACAATAGTTTAAAGAAATTAAAAAATGGGAAAGCAACTGGCACAGATGGTTTGAATTCTGAATTGTACAAATATGCAGGCAAACAGTTCCATGAAAGACTGTTGTCCTTCTTTAATAATGTATTCAAAAATGCAGATATACCACAAGAATGGAAGACAAGCATTGTTATACCCCTGTTCAAGAAAGGAGACAAGAGAAAAATGGACAACTATAGGGGAATCAGTTTGTTAAACACATGCTACAAAATTTATGCAGACATTTTAAATGGAAAATTGAAAAGTTTCAGTGAAAAATTCCTTATGGAATGTCAAAATGGATTTAGGAAAGGACGATCTTGTATTGATTCAGCATTTTCTGTTAAACTATTGCTTGAAAAAAGAAGAGAATTCAACTTAGAAACACATTTTGCTTTCATAGATTTTGAAAAAGCATTCGACACAGTCAAGAGATCAAAACTCTTAAATATATTGGAAGACGGAAATATACCAAATTTACTTCGGCAGAAGATACAAAATATTTACAAAGACAACACCATAAAGATTAAATTAAATAACAGATTTTCTGAAGAAGGAATTATAAATCGTGGTGTGAGACAAGGCTGCCCCCTATCCCCAACACTTTTTGCAATTTATATCAATGAAGTAATATGTTGCTGGAACAAAACATATAAATTTGGAATAAGAATATCAGAAAATAGAAAATTAAACACCATATTGTTTGCAGATGACCAAATAATAATAGCAAATTCCGAAGATAATCTACAGAAAGGTCTGTATGAACTTAACAAAATTACAGAAGAATATGGATTAAAGATATCTACAGAAAAAACAAAAATTATGGCATTTCAAGGTGTAGATCCTGTCAGAAGTAAAATTGTACTGGACAATAAAATTTTGGAGCAGGTGAATAATTTTACATATCTAGGATGCAATATCTCATATAAAGAAGAAAAGGATGTAAATGCAAAAATATCTAAATTTTTTAAGAATTTTAGGGTTAATAAATTCTATCTTCAAGCCACAGTTAGTCCAAAAGCATTCAAGACTGAAAGTGTATAAAACACTGGCTCTTCCAACTCTTTTGTATGGTAGCGAAGTATGGACGTTGAAACAGAAGGATATACAGAGACTTAGATCTGCTGAAATGAGATATCTTCGGAGGACTGCAGGATACACACTACTAGATCACAAAAAAAATGAAGACATCTTAGAAGAATTACACATGGAATCTTTAGAAAACAAAATTTCTGATTATAAGTCAAGATGGATGCAACATGTTCATCGAATGGAAGATCACAGAATACCCAAACAAATGTTAAGATATCAACCTGCAGGAAGAAGAAGACCAGGACGTCCACTCAAAAGACTTCTGGATGGTTGTTTCTCTTGAGGCCGAAACAGGTCAGCAAATGGCCTAAATTCGTGAATGTACTATGATGATGATGAAGTTTATCTTTACAAAATTCGCCTTGTTCAAGATGTAAATCTTGCTGACTTAAATGAATTACTTACTTTTTTTTGTTTAATGTCTTTTTTTGTGTTTTATTATAAAATTGGTACCTGGTAAGTCAGTTGTCCTCAATTTAATTATTAAACTTCATCAAGTTATTCCAATATGGAGGCCTTTCAGAAACAATGTTTCATCTTCTGCATTTTAACTGGTACTGTTTTTTGTGTGTTTTAATGTTTATCGCCTGCTCTGGACGAATTAAAGACTGCAGTTACACAACCGCGGAATATCACAACTAGTGCTTCATAAAGTATTCCTGGAATTTATTAATCTATGTAAAAAATGCATATAACAGGAAGGACAACATTTTCAACAACTGCTTTAAAAATTGTATTTCTATTCTAGTTTATTCTGTTTTTAACTTTAGTGTAATATTGTTTTTATGTTTTGAGATACTCCCTTCCGCATATTCCTTCAACGAGTATCGGCGTGCAACAACTTCCTGACTGGTGACGGTCCCTTGCTCAAGACGCTGAATATTCGTTGGCGCCCTCTAGGCAGTTCTCTGAGCAATATATTCATTAATGAATTCAGTTGAAAATTACAAAGTTAAGTGATTATATAGATATGAATATACAATTGAGCGAAAGACAAACTAAAACAATACTGTACGATCTTAATAACTCCATGGCTAAATAGAACTTCATTTGTAGAAGTGCTGAATTTTTTTAAAAGTAGTCAATGAATATTGTTTTATTTTTCATTATTTGTTTTAGAAATTCGAGATTAAATTGAAACCAGTTGAATGGAGGTTTATAAAATCTAGAAATTACATACAGATTATCTAAAATAAGAACTTTTCTTGATAAACGTACACCTTATGAACAATAGTCAATCGAAAAATTTTCTTTTAGTCATTCCCTGTTTAATTCAGCTCCTCAAATTACGATTATTGCTATTTTTCCCTTAATTTCTTGGCCTAAACACTAGATAATTTTCCTTCTTGTTTTCTTGCAAGAAGTTTCTATCTTCTATCTTCCTCTTCTATTCACCATTTGTGCCACATATTCTACCCATGCAGTCTGAGACTATACTTGAATACCTTCCCTCTGGTTTTCATGCAAGAAATTTTTATCTCCCTCTTCCATTACCTATTTTTGTCATATATTCTACCCACCACAGTCTACGAGATTACACTGTTCTTATGGCACCTGGTTTCAAAAATGTTCCTAGTCGCTTTATTCTCAAGTACTCGTAGAAGTTTTTCTTCTCTTAAATAATTGTCCGCGTTTCTAATTCTTATAACTTAATATAACTGGAGAATTGTCGTTATATATTTATAAATTATAATTTTGTTGAGATAATTTAGAATAACAAGAATCTCTGTAATGCATCATATCATGCGTTTCCAGAATTCGGCCTATGTTCAAAATTTGTTCACCTCATTTTCAATTCGTGTTCTTAACTTACTGGCACTATCGAACCCGTAGGTTCATGGATACGAGAACAAAAGCTCTACATACATCTGAATTCATATACCTCAAATCACGGTTAAAGTTATTCTCCCATCTCGTTCTAGGCCTACAGTCTGGGCTCATTTTCTCTGGTTTTCCTACAAAAAGTTTCCAGCTTTCATGTGCCTCTTTCATTGCCCATTTGTGCCACATACTCTGTCTATCGCAGTCCATGAAACTTTAATGTTGTTATAACATCTGATTTCCCATTACCATCATGCAGCTTACTGCATTTTTTCTGGATATTTTAATTCAGCCACTTTTACCAAATGCCCTTCCTTAAGTGCCAATTAACAATTAATAATGTATTTTAGCTGTGACTATATATTGTTTTATTGATATAATTTCAACATTATTTTTTATTTTCTTCTTCTTCTTCTTCACGGTTTAGGCTTATTTACTAGCCTGTTCCGGCTCCAAATTGTTGCTCTTTCCATCTTTCCCTTGGTCTTCCCAAGCTTCTTCTTCCTCGTGGTGAATAGATGTATTCTATTCTATTTGGTATTCTATTCTATTTGGTATTCTATTCTCAGTCATCCTTGCCAAGTGTTCTTTCCAGTTTGTTCTGTATTTCTCTATTGTTGAATTTAATTCTTCTATTTTTAGTTGTTGTCTTACTTATGTGTTATGTTTTTTTGTCTGTTCTTTGATAAACTTGCTATTGGTCTTAGGAATCTCATTTTAGCAGCTTGTATCCTGGCAGATTGTTGTGTTGTCACTGTCCATGTTTCGAATCCATAAGTAAAAATAGGCACTGCCATTGTCTTTTTAATCTTCTTCTTCTTCTTCCGAATGCAGTATTGGGTGATGATGTCCGTTCTGGGACTACAAAAACTGATCTTTCCATCGGTTGAAGGGTCTTCCGAGGTCTCTTTTGCCTTTAATAATAATAATATAATAATAATATAATAATAATAATACTTTATTTATTCTGGCAGAGTTAAGGCCATAAGGCCCTCTCTTCCACTCAACCAGCACAAATACAAATAAATATTTGACAAATATAGATATACACTATACTAATTATAAACAGTTAAAGATACAATAATGTAGCAATGTAAATGTCATGTACAAACAACATTTTATAGGGTAATAACAATAATGATACGATAATAATAATAATAATAATAATATAAATATGATACATTATACGAGAAACACCAATTAATATATATACCTTACACTGGATAATAATGAAGTCGAGTTTAGAGCAGATATATAAATTTAGATTTCTTTTAAAAGATGCCAATGTTCGGCAGCCCCTTATTTCTTGTGGTAGGGAATTCCAGTTGTTAGAAGTGAAGATGGTATATGACATGGAGTGATATGATGTCCTATGTTGCGGTATATTAAGCAAGAGACTATGTTGTGATCTTGTGTTTAAGTTGTGGTTTGAGGATAGATACTGGAAACGGGATGATAAATAATTGGGAATCGAGGTATGTAGGATCTTAAATAGGAGAATTAGACAGTGCGATTTTCTTCTCTCTTTTAGATGTAGCCATAACAATTCGTAGAATAATGGAGAAATGTGATCGTATTTTCGAACATTAAATATGAATCTGATACACATATTATGGACACGCTGCAGTTTGTCCGACAATCCGTCACTTATGTCAGTTAGTAGAACGTCGCAGTAGTCAAAATGCGGCATCACTAAAGTTTGGATTAAAATTCTTTTAAGAGTTGTAGGAAGAAAATGTTTAAGTCGCTTTAGGGAATGCATTATGGAGAAGATCCTTTTAGATGTTTGTTTTACTTGCACATGCCAATTTAAATTAGAATCTAAGTAAAATCCCAAGTTTTTAACGACGTCGGTATAAGGAATTTGTTCATTATCTAATATGACAGCCGGCATATTGCCATTGTTTATGAAGTGTAATAGCCTTGGATGTCCGATAATTATTGCTTGCGTTTTGTTTACATTTAGTTTCAGCCCATATTGTCTGGACCATAAAGAGGTCAGTGTTTACTTTGTCAATATATTCATTAATTTCGTCAGGCCTAAAGTGTGTGTAAATCTGTAGGTCGTCGGCGTAAAGATGATACTTGCAGTTTTGTAGTTTCTTGGTCACGTCATTACTATAAATCGAGAAGAGAAGAGGAGCGAGGACGCCGCCTTGAGGTACCCCTTTCCTCACCAAGCGCCAGGAAGAAATGCGATTATTAACAGAAACTGATTGCTGACGATTAGTGAGGTAAGATCTAAACCAATCATGGCAGTTTTCCTACAGATGTAGTGTATTTAGTCTCGCTAGCATTAAGTCTATATCTACTGTGTCAAAGGCTTTGCTGTAGTCGAGTAGGACTATTGCGGTGAGTTTGCTTTTGTCCATTTATCTCTTATGTCCTCTACAATGTCAAGTAGTGGAGTACTTGTATGATGTCCTGTTCTAAAACCAGACTGATGTTTATCAAGTAAGTCGTGTGTGATGAGGTAGTCTGTTAACTGTGAGTCTATTATGTGTTCCAGTGCTTTAGATAAACAGGGAAGAATACTAATTGGTCTATAATCATCGAGTGTTGTGGGAGTGTTTGATTTCGGTGTAGGACGAAGTAGAGCCATTTTCCAGAGTCTGGGATAGGTGCCGGTCATTATAGAGGCATTAAAAATGTGGGTTATTGTTGGGAGAATAATGTCTATTATTTTTTGCAGGAGAGTTATTGTTATATTGTCTATTCCTTGTGCTTTAGATTTAATACGTAATACTGCTCTTTTGGCGTCATGAGGTGAGATATAGGAAAAAAAGAATTTGTCTCGGGTAGGTTGGGAATATGACATTAGTTCATCTATTGTCTGTTGTTTGTGTTGCGAGTTGTTGTCAGTAGGGAGGCGGGTAAAATGGTCATTCAACTCATCTAGTGGTAGGTCAGCTGTTTCTACCTGTAGTTTTGGGGTTGAGATGGTAAATCATCTTTGGTAAACGGGAATTTGACATTCTCTGGACGTGTTGGAACCATTTAATCTGGTAATTTTGTAGGCCTATATGTTCAACCATTTCCCTACTATTCCACTGCATCCTTATCTCGTCACTTTTCATTCTATCGTCTTTTTAATTATACAATTAATTATAAATATCCAATATTTTTTGACGCGATGTGAAATAAGTTGCTCACAAGTCTCAAAAAGTAAATAAACAAAAATAAATATTAAGAATATTTCTATTATACATTCGTTTTCCTTAGGTCCAAAGTAATATTATCTCTACACAAATTTCTGTATGGTGCATCTTCTTCTACCAGAATCTTTCTCGTCCTGCACCTACTTCCATCCATACGATTCTCATGTGGCCTTCCTCTCCTGCCTTCAGAAGTCATTGCACTCTCACTTACGGAATTTATTCTTTCTCCTCCATTCTTTTAATATGGCCAAATGACATCACTTTCTTTTCTCCAATTATTTCCAGAACAATCATAACCATTTTCATAATTCCATATATTATTTAGTTTTTTTCTCTATTCCCTTGCCGATCTTTGCCAAAAGTCCAATTCTGCAACAAATAGTTTAATTTGATGTTATCTGCATAATGCCCAAGATTAAGCTGCATATAACAAAAAGTCCTGGAATATTTGTTTGATTAAAAAATAATTCATCATCATCTTCTCCTTCTTCTTGTTGTTCACAGATTGAACTGCAAAATGTTCGTTCCGGTCTCATGCAGAAAACTGATAGCCTATCTCCATCGTGTTCTTGGCCGTCCCATGTACCCTCTGGCTTATATGTGAATAATTGTTAATATTTCAAAATTCCAAATATCCTATTCCTGTTCATGGCCTCAGTGGTCATATCAGAAACCTTATCCTTAAATACTGCATGAGAACTTTGAGTAACAATAAATTACCTTGGTTGTGTTACCAGCGCCATGCAAGATAGAAGAATGGTGGCACTACCACCTTGAGACGTTTCTTCAAGCCTGCTTCTATACTATATCTAACAAGCAGGGATGCCCCTTCCGTTTGCAACCGTTGATGTCTTCACCCATATTCCAGGGCATTGGGCTCTAATTATATCCTGAGAGTCTGGGTCCTTGACAGAACTTAGTCACTATAATATTTATATATAAAAATTAATGTCTGCCTGTCCTTTAAGGACTCAAACACTACTTGACTGATTTGAATGGGGTCTTCGCCACAATTTAGATTTTTTCTGGGACAATTAAAGTGTATAACATAATGCCGTATGTACTATACAGCAGGAGCTATAAAAAGCGCATCGGTGCACGAAAGAAAGTAGCTTTTGGACGCTTATGTGGCTTACGCTGCTTAAACGATAAGAAATACATACACCAAATTGGTGTACACAGAATTGAGTATCTCAAAAAATTGTACTGTTCGCGACAGAATATGTCTATCTTTTATGAATAACTCACAAGAACCATTTTTACCTTTCAGCTCATTAATGCCAAGAAGATCGGTATACGTAGATTCCCGGGCAATGTCAGATGTTCAGCACGGTAAAAGGTAAAGTGATCCCACTACAGGCCTCAGGAGGCCCTTGGGATAGTAGGAAGTTAAGACTCCCACTTTTTCTAGACAATCGGCACTTGATGTCAACTAGGTTGTCAGCCCTGCATGACGGCCGCCTTTACCCCCAGGACACGCGTATGATACTCATTTCCGTTAGAGGCTGAGTCGACCCCAGGGCCGGGCTATATACAAATAATTACCATATAAATTTATAAATATTTGTCTTTTTACTTATTCAACTAAACATAACACATTTAATTTATTTAGACGTAGCAGCGCACGCCAGCATTAGCTAGTCAATAAAAATTAATTAAAAGAAAAATAAACTTATCGATTTGCTCATTTGATAATATTTAAGACTGCTAATCGGAGTAATCAACATTCCAGGTTTACACACGTAGCTACCTGATTACTTTCTCAATCAACAATATATTACTTTAGGTTGACTATGATCTAGTTACCGGTTTCTAAATCGTTAAAAAAATTAAATAAACATGTTGGAGATGAACTGCGCACAATGATGGACATGAATATTAATTATTAGTAAATATACAGAGATTCTAGATGCGTTATAACGAATCATTTTTCAAAGGTCTATAAATGAATTTTAAATAGAAAAGCATAACAATGAAATACATTGTTTATTGCATCATAAGGATCGTTTGTAACTTACTGAACAGGATTAACAAAATGATTTGTATCCATAAAAATAAATAACTTGCTTACAGTATGAATTATTCTTCGTACTTGGTGGTCTCAGGCTTGAAATATTCAAGATTAGACTAGTTAATTTTATGCTTGACCTATAGTTATCTATAGCGTTCATATTTTCCTAGAACTGACAGAAATTTTATCTCAGTAGATAAGAAGAAAACACTTGCAGGATGATGCAAGACTTCTTTTGGTCTCCTTTGTTTTATAGCAGTCACACAACATACAGTAATCAACATTCTGGAATGAAAGTCCATCTTCAAGATGAAAACGATACGTTTGGCATATTTATACGAAAATATGCTCGATATGCGAACAACATGCATACACAGTATTTTTAATGAACGTACATGAATAGGCTGTAAACTTACAGGGCCATAATTTTCAAATTTTAACCATTTTTGATTTTTTTTTTCGTTAAAGGAAATATCTATACATTAGAGCACGTGCAGTCGTGATTAGATGAAGGCCGTGTTCGTTAAAATTAACTGGACAGATGTTTACATAAAATTTCAAAATTCACAATATATTTCACAATTATTCATACTGATTTTAAAAATTCGCTAAAATTCCCACTCCCAGGAACTACATAAGTTTGTCACAGTTTTACTAGTTTACAGAATATATATTTACTTTCTTTTTTTAATTTGAGAAACTCAACTTCAGATGACAGCTTATTTAAAAATATAAGACTGTAGTGAAAACAAATCATGCATAACCGTATGTTATTACCTATTTACATAATGTTGTATATTTTACACCAATTTAAATAATATCTACCGATTAATTGTACCCTTACTTTATTAAAAATATTAAATTAAACTAGTGTATCTTATAGGACTGACCTTGGGAAGTCCTCCTGTGTTCGTGTGATCAAAAAAGTAAAAATTAAAATCCCTATACCGAAAGGAATAAATATTAATGGAACGGAATAATATATTATAGGATACATTGCCAATTTAAGGGTTAATTTGATTGTATGGTACACATTTGAAAAAAGCAAACATGCTAGTCAATTTTTAATTTCGAGTTTCAGGTAAACCCTCGCTTCTGATGTTTTAGAGAATACCTTCCTCAGTTTATTTTAATAGCATATATTGAGTTTTTTTGTGAAATATCGAAAATAACTGTTTCTTAATTTTCGTTTCTGATGAACATCTAATGGTCTAATTTTACTGGTTAACGAACTCGTCCTTACATTTTTTATTTAAATGTTATATTCTAAGTTCGGTTTTAATTAAACTAAAGTTGCGGCCGATAGGACGTTAATGAACACGCACGCGCACACACGCACACACACACATATTATATCATCATCATCATCCGGTATCATGGCAGCTGCCGCCGTCTTCCGGAAACCAAACGCTATTCCTGTCTGTCCATCCATTGATCTTCCTCCAATCCTATGATATTCATAGCTGCTTGTACCTCTTCTCTCCATAACAATTCCATGGATCCATTCCATAACAATTTTAGGCAATATTTGCTCTGGCATTTCTTTTGACATGGCCATACCGCTGTAATCTTTTGTTTTCTATAATGTCTATGATGTCACGGCTCTTCTTGTACACCTATAATTTCCCTTATTTCTTTACTTCGTATTCTATCCATCCCAGATTTTCCAGCTGTTCTTCTTAAAACATCTATTTCTGTACTTAAAATTCTTTTCATTTTCCTGGCAGGAATTTGCTAGACTTCAGCACCATGTGTTAAAATGCTCTGAATTATGGTTTGATATATATATATATATATATATATATATATATATATATATATATATAATACATATGGGTTCAAGGAATTCATAAGAGTTTGGTGTCGAGAGGATTAACAGAGAGTAAGGCAGAGAATAGGGATTTTTCAAGAAGTAAAATTTACAATGGGTTGTAGGAAAACTGCTGTATTCTAGAGAAATTCCTAATAAAGAATATATATATATATATATATATATATATATATATATATATATATATATAGTCTAATGCCACCAGGTTGTCTTTTATAACATTCCTGGCTTTCTCCCCTAGCATTGGCTGAATTGTAATACATTTATTAGGTTGGGGCACCTGGAAGGCGGAGTTACGTTACCCCGATGCGATGGTATGATGGGTGATAACTGATAATGAAGCGCCAGGAGAGTTCTTAACCTAAACTTAACCTAAATTCCAGACCATAGGCAAACACGGGAATAAATTATCTTTAAAGAAAAATTCCTATAGTTTGACCGGGAATCGAATCCGGAACCTCATGAACAGTAGTCAAGAACGTTGGCCACTAGCTCATGAGGCTGGTCTAATAAATAATATATATCATCATCATAGTACATTCACGAATTTAGGCCATTTGTTGACCTGTTTCGGCCTCAAGAGAAACACCATCCAGAAGTCTTTTGAGTGGACGTCCTGGTCTTCTTCTTCCTGCAGGTTGATATCTTAACATTAGTTTGGGTATTCTGTGATCTTCCATTCGATGAACATGTTGTATCCATCTTGACTTATAATCAGAAATTTTGTTTTCTAAAGATTCCATGTGTAATTCTTCTAAGATGTCTTCATTTTTTTTGTGATCTAGTAGTGTGTATCCTGCAGTCCTCCGAAGATATCTCATTTCAGCAGATCTAAGTCTCTGTATATCCTTCTGTTTTCAACGTCCATACTTCGCTACCATACAAAAGAGTTGGAAGAGCCAGTGTTTTATACACTTTCAGTCTTGAATGCTTTTGGACTAACTGTGGCTTGAAGATAGAATTTATTAACCCTAAAATTCTTAAAAATTTAGATATTTTTGCATTTACATCCTTTTCTTCTTCATATGAGATATTGCATCCTAGATATGTAAAATTATTCACCTGCTCCAAAATTTTATTGTCCAGTACAATTTTACTTCTGACAGGATCTACACCTTGAAATGCCATAATATATATATATATATATATATATATATATATATATGTTGGTCATTTTCGATGACTACTAGATATAGAATCGTTAAAAATATGTAAAAGGTTGTCAAAAATATTTTCATGAGAACCATCGCAATAGCTTCATTCCTTTGAAGTTCGCTTATATTGAAATAAAAATGAATATTTTTCCTATATGAATATTTTAGAAAGTAATTAGTGAGTTCTTAGGAAACATTATTTCAACGATTACGTAAAATATATTGCCAGTTAGAATAGCTAATATATTAATACATTAAATCATCATCATCTTCATTCGTGGATTAGGTATGTTGACCCGTTCCGACTTCAGCCCATCTCTTTCTAGGTCTGCCCACATCTCGGGTGCCTTTAGGTTTGTATTTTGTTATTTGTTTTGGATATCTATCTCCATTCATTCTGTCTATGTGTTGCTTCCATTTTTGTCTATATGTATCTATTTTATCAGTTATTGCGAATATTTCAAGTTCCTGTCTTATTTCTGTGTTCTTGATTCTGTCTTCCTTAGTGCACCCTTTAACAGATCTCAAAAATTTCATTTCTGCCGCCGTTATCCTATTTAGATCTTGTTTTTTTATGTATCCAGGCTTCTGAACCATAGAACAGTACCGGTACTGCCAACGTTTTGTAAAATTTCAATTGGGTCTCTCTTGTTGTTTTGTTAGTACATTAAATTAGATTATTATTTATTCTTCCATTATTTATTTTATATTTTTGTTCCAGGAATATATTATTATAATGATTTCATTATATTTTTCTTATTCTTATTTCAATTATTATTAAAATTTATTTTAAACAGTAATACATTTTCAGGATATGGGCCTGTTATAAAAACATGCGTTGGGGCTACACATAATGACCCATATTAAAGTTCATCAATGCTCTTAAAAAATCTGAAGGTAATATTTTGTAGAGCAATCAACATGATATCTGATCGTAGTACTTTATCTACGTCCAAGTAGGAAATAAATATTCTTCATTACTGAGATACTAATTTCCTTAGGCAATTCGAGATTGAGGTGAATTATCATACACAATTTGTGATGTGTTCATTAAAGATTATTTCCAGACATATGCCTGCTTAATTCAGTCTATTTTATGTAATGAAGGGTCTCTTGTTATAGTTCGACCACCTGAAGCGTTATATAAACATCATATACTTTAGCTATGTAAATTATGTATAAAAAATAGAGCGTGATATGAAAAAAAAAATCCCAATATTTACAGAGGAGGTGATATTAGACAAAACAGAGGTTATATTAGATATATTCTATGAACATATTATTTAAACATAATATCTTTTGAATTATGACATTTTGTAAGAGTGGCTTATCTTATATTACAAACACTTTGGCAAAAAAAAAAACAAAAAAACAAATGGGGAACATTCTGCACGGACTTTCGTTATTATTACGTAATATCTCTTGTTCGTATTTACGTTAATTCATAACACTGGTATATAAATTTTCACTTTTCGCCTGAGGTTTCTAATCTAAGGTATTTGAATAAGTCTAATTCTACGAAGTTGAATCTAAATGTGAACTCAGTTTTCCTCCGTAACTTCCCAGTTTTCACAATATGATCCATACATCCATAATAATTCTGCCCGAGGGCAGGTATTTCACTGCAATCATAGCATTTTCATTCTATACTTTGCAGCTTTACTAGGGAATTATAGGTGTGGTAGCTTCCCGTTGCTTTCCACACCGGTGAAGGATGATGATACTGATAAGGATGATGATGATGGCCGGATGATTTTCGGGGACTGTAGGGCCCTAAGCTTCCTGACATTTGTCTTACAGGTGAGGAAAAACCCCGAAAAAAGCCTCAACTAGGAGACTGTCCCGACTGGGAATCGAACCCGGGCCCGCTGCGTGACAAGGCAGCACGGTACCTGGAGGACAACGGTGGATATCACAATATGATAAAAAATGAAATACACATTTCTACTCTCGGTTCTGTCAATATAATTATCTTATTATTAACTGTAAATTAGTATTATTCACAACACACTTAGTCCAACCATATATTAATATTTGACCACTGGTCTTAATTAATTAGCTATATCTAAATAGTGTCCACCGCTGTGGTCACGCAGCGGACCCGAGTTCGATTCCCGGTCGGGATAGGCTCCTGGGTGTGGTTTTTTTTCGGAATTTTTCCTCACCTGTAAGACAAATGTCAGGAAGCTTAGGGCCCAACAGTCCCCGAAAATTATCCAGCCATCCTTATCATAATCATCATCATCATCCTTCACCGGTGTGGAAAGCAACGAGAAGATATCACACATATTTCCCTAGTAAAGCTGCAAAGCATAGCATGAAAAGATGCTATGATTGCAGTGAAAGACCTGTCCTCGGTCAAAATTACTATGGAATCTGAATATTAACCTAGATTATCCTTGTTTCAAACAAGAGCTATACACTGAACTATATAAAAAACATTTCTTCTTTATATATGAAAATACAGCTTATGTATTGTATGTTTGTGCTCGCAAAAATCGATAATTGGTCTTTCGATTGGCTTGAAATTTTGACACGACTTTGCATTCGAATATGCGCATGTTCAAGTTCAAACTACTTCAATGCGTTCGTTATGACTATCAATAAAGCGAAAAGACAATCTTTGCAAGTGTACTGTTCGAATTTATAAAATATTGCTTCTATCATGTGCAATTATACATCGCAAGCTCCAGAATCGAGCTGATCTTTACGTTTATGCGAAAACGGACAAACAAAAAATGTAATCAGTCCACTACCTTTAAATTGAAATTATTTTCTGTGGAAAAACAAACAAAAAATCTTCGTTTTATATCAATCCACATAACCACAGCAACGCAATGTAGGGTATTGAAATGAATGATTTGTTTTCTCGTGATTCTATTTTATTAGAATACTTTTATTTACTTTCCCATTCATGTCATATCAGATTGAGCCATAGCGAAGCGTGGCCGTGTTTAGTAATATATAAAAATTCAGCCTTTTATTTGTTGTGACTTACAGGCTTCTAAACTGCGCAATCGATCTTCATGAATATTTGTACATACAGGTCTTCAGGTACGGCGAGTGTTTAGCCGCTATAATTTATGCTCTAGAACTAATATGTGTAGGAGTTCACCTAGAACGAAAATTAAAAAATCGCTCTATCTATCGCAATTTTCGATTTTTCACAACGAAATTCAGTATATGCTTTTGCAATGTACCGAGGTAGGTATTGTCCAAAACTCAGAGACATCCAACCATTAAAAGTGGGTTTACCTGAAATCCGAAATTAAAATTTGGCTCTAGTAACCGTCATATTTGGTTCGTCGCAATGTGTACCATACCATTTAATTAACCTCTTATTTTCCTTTTACTTATTCAACTTAAAATAAAAATAAAATATTTAATTAACTTAGGCGCAGAAGCGCACGCTATATATTAGACATCTAATATATAAAAATTAATGTTTGTTTGTTTGTTTGTTTGTTCGTACTTTATGCGCGGCCATACTGTTGATCCGATTGTGATGGGGATTTTTGCAGAATGTTCAGGAGATTCCCGGGATGAACATAGGCTATAAGACAGTTGTGATACTCAACTCCTACACCCTTAAAAATCGTCCTTTGTGGTGGAAAACGTGAAAAAAGTAGCTTTCTGGACTCTTAAATTGTTTACGCTGCCTAAACCATAACAAATACACAAAATGAATGTACACAGAATTGAATATCTCAAAAAGCTGTACAAAAAAGTCCACGACAGCATAATCTTATCTCTTACGGATAACTGACAATAACAATTTTTGTCTTTTATTAATGCCAAGAAGATAAAGACCAGTACGTAGATTCCTGTGCTAGCATAGCAGCACATGACGGGTATTCTTTTACAGATAATTCACAATAACGAATTTTATCTTTTAGGTCATTTGTGCCAAGAAGATCGAGATAAGTATATTCCCGGGCATCACCGGGTAATCAGCACGGGAATCTTAAAACAACTACGATATGCATTTATAATTATTTTTCATTCTACTTATTCAACTAATCATAAGAAGTACATTAATTTTCGCCTTTCAGCTCATTTATGCCAAGTAGGTCGGGATAAGTAGATTCCCGGACAACGCCGGGTAATCAGCACGGGGTATCTAAAAATATAAATTTATAATTATTTTTCCTCTTTACTTATTCAACGAAACACATTAATTTTCATTCATTTAGGCGCAGCAGCGCACGCCGGGTATTAGCTAGTTTGTTTATAAAATTTGTAATGTCGAATGCACATTACGGGTTAGGCCATCTGGCCCCAATAATTAATTGTAGTCTGAAACTGGTCACTCCATCGTCGATTTCGCCTTCCCACATCTTATTATCCTCTGGGTCAGTAGTTATAAAATAACCTGAAAATCGGTTTGGTGTTATTATCTGCACATGTTCATGCCTCATATTTATTTTAACCGTACGTTACGTATAGGTATACTGTATTTAGAATGTACAATTCCTGTTTAATATGCTCATTTTGTTTATGTATATCCCGCCAGCAGCCTCGACGGTTTTGTTTTTACTGCTTCTATACTTCTTTCTGTTTAGTTAGGTTCCAAACCTCTGAGCCATTCACTAATATTATACAGCAATCGTTCTGCAAAACTTCAGAACTGTGTCTGCCCTTATATTTCAGGCGACAGTTCCTTTAACTGTCTCTATTACGCTTTCTTAATGCTTAAACTAGCCTCACAGCCTCGTGGTCAGAGTTTCTGACTACAGTTTATGAAGTTCCTGATTCGATTTCTCGTTACATCACAGTATTTTTTAAAGGGAATTATTCCTGTGGTCGCCCAAGGATTAGAATTTAATTTAAGTTTAGGTTTAAGGTCTGTCCTGGTACTTCGTTTTAATTTATCACCCATCACATAATCGGGGTAACGAAACTCCGCCTTCCAGACGCTCCAACCTCAGAAGTGGTTTACAATTCCGCCAATGTCAAGAATGGATGCCAGAAATGTCGTACAACAATTGTCAAAATCGTTTATATTTCCAAATAACTGTGTTCTAAAAAAACTGAAAACTCCATAGCACAATAGGCCTAGAAGGCACTTGATCTACTTTCCGGCTGCTGGCCTCACATCCACATATCCATATATATATGTTAATTACAGAGCTGGGTGATCATTTAGCCAGTATGGGGATGACCTGTGGTCAGAATATCGTGTTATCCGAAAGCAACGGGAAAGCTACCACACCTATAATTCCCTAGTAAAGCTGCAAAGCATAGCATGAAAATGCTATGATTGCAGTGAAAGACCTACCCTAGGGCAGAACACTATAGAATAGGACAGTAAGAGCTGATTTTCTCAACCTGATGTTGCTATTTATTATAGCTACTCGAATTCTTCACGATGCTGGGTGGGCAACCGGTCCCATACTGGTCAAAATTCCAAGGGAAAATTTCCCCAATGGGGACTCGAACCAGCGCAAGTTCCATAGCTCTGTACTAAGGCATCATACCTTAAGCCGATCGTCTACGGCGCGGGACTAAATGACAATGGGCAGCCCAATTATTCAAAATGGTTCATTTATTCCATTTCTTTGTTTTATTATAACTTTTTTTTTCGTTAAAATTTTGATGACCTTCAGCAATCCATTTCGTAGCCAAAAGTTTGTCTTAGGCCTACATAGAATCCATTATAATTGAAAAGTTATTTATTCTCTCTTTTTTTAACAAGAGATGCACGCGACATTTAGGTCTACATGGTATTGACCAGAATCAAGGATCGGTTTTGAACTTACAATCCGGAAAAATTGTTGAATGTTGTGTGCAAAAATTTCCCCATTCCCAACCCTTCTTTCCTTTCAGAGTGGGGATGAAAACAATCCACTTTTACATTGAATATGTTGTATGGGCAAGGACATCTGGTGCTTGGATGCTACATTGCTGCTGCTGTTGCATTCAGTTTAGTGGAAGTTTGAAGCATTCATTAATTTGTGACAATGAAACATGTTGCTGAGTGGAAAGTAGTTTTTTTTTATTTTATTCATCGCTCTGCCTAGTTGAGGGATATGTGGAAGGGATGTTTGTTTAGAAGGACACTAAAAGCAAATTTAACTACATATATCATTGATTTGTACAGAACAGACGTCCATATATATATGTTATCATTTTGCATTTTTTTTTTCAATTGCATTCTAATCTAGCTTCGAACGTGGACCTGTATTACAATTAAGGGTCAGTGGATTTGCATTTGACGTCAATTTCGAAGGCAGAATGAATCAGGGAGCATCAATGTTAAAATTATATGAATTTTTCATATGCATGACAACACGAATTCCATACAGATCATTTCCACTTTAAGCCCATACATATAAAACAACGGGAGAGTTTGATACTTTTGCTTTTCATATTGGATTTTTATCGTGAATGTTTTATTCTAATAGGGCAATTTTTAAAGTGTGTCACGAGAAAGTGAAAATAAAATTCTTAGGAAAATATTTGGAGTAGAGATACAGTTGAATTGGAAAGATTGCATAACAGCAAGGTACACGATCTTTATGGGAAACCAGCTGAGTGTCGCAGACTGTGATGAGCAAGACATGTGTCACGAATGGGAAATGAAAGATGGCTTTGGAAACTCCTTATAAGGAAACAAGAGGGAAAGTGCACAGTAGATAGGCCAATAATGTGGTAGGAGAACATTAATCATGATACGAGGGAGTAAATTATACAGGAAGACTGAAAAATGATGTCCTCACGGTCATGAACCTACGGGTCCGTTAGTGCTAGTTAACGCGAAAGTGAACATAAGTTTAGGGATACGTTGAAAGAGGAAAAATAGATATCGACTTAAGCTTGAAAATGTCTGGTTTATAAATTTTGAGATATGCAGAAATGAATATCTTTTAAAATCTGAAACGATCTACTCTGTTTATTAATTAAATTATATAAATATATAGGTGACACATCGTGATATGGTTGGTTAAGGCAATATCCTAAAAACTGGAAAATTGTGGGTCGAGACTCGATGGGGTCAGGATTTTTAAACTGTTTAATCTTCTGGCGGCATCTTGACTCTGGGGTTTACTCAGCCTATAAAAAACTACAGCATACTAATTATGTTCTGGGGGGTAAAGGCGGCTGTCACACAAGGCTAAAATCTCTTGCCGATTGTCAAGAAATATGGGAGCCTTAACCTCCCAATATCCCTAAGACTTACAGTCTGATCATTTTATGATAGAAACATGACAATTCCCTTCTTACCACGTTGTCAAATATTTAACTGTCATATTCTTTCAAATTTGATCTCTCTTAAAGTTAACGTTGAATATAAATGTATATAAAATTACATTTTAATTGATTTAATATTACATATTTTAAGGAATTTTTATGTAATCTTACATCATCATCAAGAACCAAGGATTAAGCCCAATGGCCTGTTCCGATCTCATTATAGGTCGAATTGGTCCTTCCATCTCTTCAATGGTCTTCCCAACAATCTTCTCCCTTTTGGTTTATAATTATACATTCTTCGTGGTATGCGCTGTTCATTCATTTGTAATACGTGCTGAAGGTAAATATTTTGATAGTATTTTATTCTTTTACAGAGATTAAATATATTAAGTTCTGTTCTTATATCTTCGTTTTTTTTTTATCGGTCCTTTAGTATCCTGCTATTACTCTCAACATCTTCATTTCTGCAGCCTCTATTTGTTTACTGTCTGTCTTTGTTAATATCCAGGTTTCGCATCCATAGATCCATCCATCCATAGTAATTCTGCCCGAAGGCAGGTCCTTCTCTGCAATCATAGCATTTTCAAGCTATGCTTGCAGCTTTTTGCTAGGGAATTGTAGGTGTGGTAGCTTCCCGTTGCTTTTCACACCGGTGAAGGATGATTATGATGATAATGATAAGGATGATGATGGTGGCCATATGATTTCGGGGACCGTTTGCATCCATAGATAAGAGATGGAACTGTCAATACTTTGTAAAATTTTAAAATAGCTCCTTTTCTAGGTTTATTCAATAAAGTACGTTTAATTAATTTACATATTTTACATAATGTTATTACATAAATATGTATATATTTTGCATGTTTAATATTGCATAAAAATCCTAGCCTTAGTCATAATTTTCACTTGATTAGAGGATGGCCTAAAGTATCTGAGATTTATTATCATTCGCATAAAAAATAAACCATGTAATTGCGTGCCCCGTGCCGATGCACACGCATAGGGGTCCCTGAGGGCATTCTTAGAAAGTTGTCCGTGATCCAGCGGTCATTAACGGAATGCGGGCGCGACATTGATCTTGAAACTCAATTTGAAACGCAATGCAGGATTGATTATACACCTTTATTTATCAACAAGTCGACCTTTCTGTCCAACTTATTTACGTACAACAAACAGCTACATTTAAAACCCTCTAATTAGCAGATATATAGTTTATATTGGGGGTAATGGGTATATTTTTATGCTCTTTGATCACAATAGTAAAATAATGTTAAATTATAAAATTTTTGTAACTTGTATAATCTGACATTGTTATAACCTCAACGGTAAAAAAAAAAAATATGAACTTAAAAAGTATAGATTCTTTAGCCAGTCAGGCAGGAACATATTTCAAATATTTTAACCTAAAACTGACATTGTATAAAACAATAGAAAAAATATAATTGAGGAAGACGGTAGTATAGAAGGTACAATTTTTATAATTTAACATTGTTATAACCTCAACGGTATAAAAAATATGAACTTAAAAAGTATAAATAATAAAATAGTCACGTCTTTGTTGAATCAAACGAAATATGTTTTCATTCTATGCCGTAGCCGAGTGGTTAAGGCAACATGTCTTGGTGCAGAAGCTACACGACTTTTCTTATGGAATTTCGGGCAGTATGGTGCCGGTGTCCACCCAGCATCCTGAGGCATTTGGTTAGATACAATAAGTGGCGGCTCCAGGTTGAAAAAGCTAGCCTACAACGGCTGGGGGTCCAGACATGCTGACTACATGTCACCCCTACACTTACTGGATAATCATCTACCTCTGTGATTAACATAATAATAATAATAATGTTTTATTTATTCTGGCAAATGCGGATGTGAGGCCAGTAGCCGGTTGGCTGGTAGGCCAAGGGCCTTCTAGGCCTGTCGCACCATGGAGAGAATGTTTTTTGTTTCTAGTTGAATGAGTAGAAACAAAAATGATTATAAATTCATATCGTAATTCTTTCTAGATACCTCGTATGCGTCTGAATAAGTAGGTTTAATTGGTATTTACAAATTTTCATAAAAAAAGGCTGTGCGGTTTAAATAACACTGAGCAACAAAAAATAAACTTTTTTTTAGTCTCAGAAAGAAAAATATGTGATTCTGATAGTATTTTTTCTCCTGAATTTAAATGTGTTATCGGTTTTTCTCCATCAAGAAAGGTTTCCGAGAGACAGGAATTTATAATTTCAAACACTTTAGTATTTTCTACATTCGTAACTACACAATACTCGAACATTCGGACTCACCTAGAAAGTAAGAAATTACGCTAGCTATTATTTCGCCTGTGGAGCATCCCTCTTGATGGTCCAACAATAATCGTTAGGCATATTAGGATTCCATTTGCCTTGATATATCTTTTTCATAGCTGAAGTCTCCCGAGTTAGCTCATTTGGTTTTATTTTACAGTGGACAAATGGACGAAAAAAGTTTATTAAAAAAGTATTATTTAAATCCATTAGTTTACATTGAAATAAAAAAACTGTGGGTGATGGAGAAATTCTGAATACATATTTGAAAATACGATAAAAAACTTCATCAAGTACAATTGGTACTCATGAGACAAAAATCATGTTGACCAGTGTAATCTAATATTGGCCTATAGTATCTGATGTAATGACAATTTAGGGATTACTTGAATTGTGTGGTATATAGTCTATTGCTTTTTGTTAGTCAATTTTTAATTGGATTTCAGGTAAACGCCTACTTATAAAATTGTCGGATTTCGCTGATTTTTTAATAATAACTACCTCGATTTATTTTAATAGCATTTACTGAGTTTCTCAGTGAAACATTGGAAATTATGATCTCTATAGCGAATTCTAAAGTTTCGTTTCAGGTGAACCCCTACACTTAGTAGTTTAGAGCATAATTGATAGCAGCTAAATACTCGCCACCTGAAAATCTGTAGGCCTATAGGCTATACAAATTTTCATGAAGATCGATAGGGCGATTTAGAAGCCTATAAATGACAAACATATGCAGACTGAATTTATATAGGCCTATGTATATATATATATATATATATATATATATAATCACATGTCATTCATCCAAAGGGGGCACGCCGTAGCGTAGTGGTTAAGGCACTGCGCTACAAGTTGGAAGGTCGAGGGTTCAAGTCCCGGTGGGGTCAGGATTTTTAAACTGACCAAAACCTTCTGGCGGTCGACTCAGCCTCTAACGGAAATGACTACCAGACGCTTGTTCTGGGGGTAAAGGCGGCCGTCACGCAGGGCTGACAACCCAGCTGACGTCAAGTGCTGATTGTCTATAAAAAGTGGGAGCCTTAACCTTCTACTACCCGAAGGGCCTCCCGAGGCCTATAGTGGGATTACTTTAATTTACATTCATCCAAATTCTATTTCATTAACACAATTCAACCTCACACATTAAAGGTACTTTTACGTACCGCATACCACCCGGACCTTACAGTGGCACGACTTGTCGGAAGTGGGATTTTAACTATGGATGACACTCATACATTTTTTGACCACATATGTACATGGTGGGCCTCCCCGAATGAGTGATCCGCCCAATGACATGGCTTCCTTCGATACAACATATTATTAAGACGAAACACACCATTCACACACATATTCATACATATTCATGGCGAATATGTTGATGATGTTGATAATTATGATGGTCAGAAGATGTTCGTGGACTGTTTCGGCCTTAAAGTTTCCTGACATTTATCTGGGATTTCTGAAAAAGACCTGGGCCGACACAGGGTTATCTTGCCACTAATGATGTGATGGCATAAGCTTGCATGTATGTTTTTTTTTTCATACACCTACAATTTCAATATTTTAAAAATACATTACGAAACTCTATTGAGGTCACTATGCTAAAGTTTTAAGAAATGTAAGATAGTACATGAGATCTCAGTCGTCCTCAATAATCAGCTGTGTAGTTTTGTAGGAGGCCTTTCGATAACTTAAGTATCATCTTCTGCTTTCACTTTGGTACTGACTGTTGCTGGTAATTATTTTGTACAGAGGATTCACATTACCGGGTACGTTTCATTTAACAAGTGTTTGTGGTTTCCTTGATAATTTCTAACTCTTCGAGAACGTTGATTTTCGATGTATCGTTTCTCTATACAGGATCGATAATACATTATCTGTTGTGTTGAATTGATGTCCTGTTTCAACGTACCCAGAAATGTGAACCTTCTGTACAAAATAATTACCTGCAACAGTCAGTACCAAACTGAAAGCAGAAGATGATACTTAAGTTATCGAAAGGCCTCCTATAAAACAACACTGCTGATTATTGAGGACGACTGAGATATCAGGTACTGTCTTACATTTCTTAAAATTTTAATTTCTCCATTAAAATTGAAATCGGCCGCAGTTGACTACTGGTTATGCTCCTTGTCTCTGGTCCAGAGGGTCGCGGGTTCAAACCCGGCCGGGGTCGATGGATTTTTTTAGGATGAAAAAATCCAAGGAGCAAGTCCTCCGAGAGGGACTTTAAGCCGTGGGTCACGAGTCTGAAGATTTGCAGGCTTGTAAAAGATCCTTAAGCCTGAATGAAAGGGCCTCTAAGCAAAATTTACCTAATTTTCCCGTCCTAGTACTACCTTTGGTTTCCTAGATGTCAGTATGAGGCGGAACGCTGACCACGGACCACTCAAATGACATCTATACGAAAACAAGTGTAACTAAATTAGTATGGTTCAAATGCTTCCCTGTAGGGAGAGAGCGCCTAAATCTCTGTTAAAGGAAACATGGGCTTACATAAAGATTAAAATTGAATCGTCATTTTGAATCATCCCACACTTCGTTTCCATACACGGTTCTTGAAATTTAATTAAAATATACATCTCGAAGAATTAAATGAATGTCTTTAATTAAAATTGTTGTGTTATGCAGAGACATGGCAGTGGAGATGAATATGAGGGTTGCATTATTATATCGTTGCGTAAGCTTACAAGATAATTGTAACCAGCATATTTTCCAAACACCTGTCAACTTGTGCATGCGGGCTCCAGATTTCTTCAAGGTAGACAATTTACTCTTTCTTGTGTTTTTCATTCCAACACATTGTAACTTGTATCCTCCTACACTGATAGTGTAGCTCATTTACAAGTGACAGAAAATAAATCTGAGTTGCTATTCATACTTGGTAATTGGTAATTTACAAGTGAGCCATTGACAAATTGCATTACTTTATAAATTACGAGTAAATAACATTTTCTACTTCTTACAAGTCTGCGTGGATAATACAACTCAAATAAAGTGAATGTTGCGTTAAGAGTGGCGCTACGATTAGACGCTCGCCTCTCACAGCATGAGTCTCGACTTCACGTCTTGATCACTCTACGTGGATTTCGCTGTAGACGAAACGAAGAATGGGCAGATTTTATCGGAGTTTCTCCCGTTTTCCCTGCCAAAAAATTAAATCCACCATTTGTTCAAACTCATTTAATTAATTTAGTTTTATTTCATTTCGTCTGCACCTGTAATGGTGCGTCAGGCGTGAGCGATCGGCATCCTTGACCGTCAAAATAAAGGGGCTTCATCGCATCTCCCACACCAGGCCCTGAATCGAACACCAGTTGAGGAGATTACATTGAGATCTGTAAAATCCATTGTTACATATCGCGAGGTTAGATACAGAAGGTTCTATCTACATTTTTTATTTTCTTATATGGAATGGCACTCAAAATTAATTTCAATAGGTAACATTCATATAATAGAACAAGTTAATAACTTTACTTATCTTGGCTGCAATCTTTCCTACGACACATGTAAAGACATAGACATATAATTGGTCAAATTTCAAAAACTTATAGGAACAATAAAAATCATTCTTTTCCGAAAAGTACGCCCAGATACAATTCTAAAATTTTATAAAACAATGGCTCTTCCAACTCTACTTTATGGTTGTCCAACTCTACTTTATGGTTTCTGAAACCTGGACTCTTGCTACAGGTAAATTAAATAGGATAGTAGCTGCAGAAATGAAGTTATTAAGACCTTTAGCGGGTTATACGCTTTATGACCACATGCGCTAATGAAGATATCCGTAAAGCTCTAAACACACCGGCAATAACTGAAACCATTCAAATATACCAAAATAATTGGCATGAACACCTTCTTAAAATGCCAAACAATAGGCTACCTCTGCAGCTATTGAACTACAGACCCACAGGGCGAAGAGACCCAGGAAGACCTAAGAAGAGATGGAGGGATCAATTTCTATCCTCAAGCGTAACAGGCCAATGGACTAATCCATGCCTGCAATTGATGATGATGAGGTAACATTCATATTTTTTCCACAATGTTTATAAAATAAAAAAAATTTAGTACTTTATAGTTTTTAACCTCACCATATGCGTTCCTTCGAAAGGAAATTAAAAACCGTGTAAAAAAATTAAACTTAATAAAATAATATAAAGCATCAAATTTACATTATTAAGTCTCGTGCCATGCCCGAGCGGTTTACAGATGGCTTGGTGCAGACCTACGAGACTTGCCTGGTTCGAGTCTCCATGGGGGAGACATTTTCTGATGGAATTTTTGTCGGTATGGAACCAGTAGCCACATAGTTTCGTGAGGAATTTGAGTAGCTACAATAAGTTTCCTCCAGATTGAGAAAATCAGCTATAATGATTGAGGGACCAATAGAATGTACGTCCTGAAATAAATTAAATTAAGAAGTAACGTAATAAAGTTAAGAACAAAAAAAATCAAATATTAATGGGAACAACAATATGAGTTTCTTTTGTTGGCAATGTCTTAAAGAGTTTATTACCTCTGCAGATGAATAACTTTAAAATTACGGTTGTATTTATTTGCCAAACTCGAAAGATAGAATCATAAATTAATATAGAGTGAGAATAGATAATTTCCTTAAATAGGTCTTCATCACTAGAGACTGATTCGTTCCGATGGATACACCTTCATGCAAGACTAGATAAAATTCACATCTGTGTTGTTGTTATATCTTGAGGCTATGTTATTTAACGTCATACAAATTCAAATTAAGGAAAGAAAGGATCAGCAAAAAAGAGAAATATAAAAATTAAATATGGTTCGCCCACTAGCCTCTGGTAGTGACCAAGAATGGTGAAGCTCCTTGCGCTTTATACACCTGAGTCACTTACTTGCAGGTACATTTATACTGCAGAATTGCATTATGGCGAATTGACATTCATTCTTAATTCTAACTAGCTTTGAATTGTATCTTGATTATTATCCCCAAACTATACATTTCTTTTAAGAATAAGAATACATTTCCGATTGAGGGTCTTTCCACTTTTCAGCGGTTGCCCTTTTACCAGCCGGCTGCTGGCCCTTCACATCCACATGTGTCAATCACAGAGGTAGATGATCAACAGCCAGTGTAGGGGTGACATGTAGTTAGCATGTCGAGTCCCCCAGCCGTTATAGCTGGTTCCTCAACCTGGAGCCGCTACTTATTGTAGCTACCCAATTGCCTCACGATGCTGGGTGGGCACCGGTCCCATACTGGCCGAAATACCATGAGAAAATTTCTTCCCCCATGGGGACTCGAACCAGCGCAAGTCCCGTAGCTCTGCGCCAAGGCTTCCTACCTTAATCGCTCGGCTACGGCGCGGGACTAGAATACATTTTATTCACAAATAAATGTTGTGCACAATATTGACACCCGAATGAGCAAGTGCTCGTGTTCCGGTACAGTTAAGTTACAGAAATAATACGTATAGAATATATAGGACTACATTAGAAAGTTTTACTTAAAGGGAGAGGGAAAACAAAATATATAAATTTAGGAGCCAATTTCAAGACATAAAATAAATTCTGGCACATAAAAAATTAAAAAAATAATACAAAGGTAATAAAATAGACAAAACAGTATTGAATAGGTAAATACCAGACTGTAGAGGATATTTATATTCATTAGAAAATAATATAAAACCAAACTAATTTAGGAGAAGTTTCAAAATATGAATTTCAGTGTGACCCCCTGTTAGCTATGTTAATATATCCCGATCAATTTCAGGGTAATCGTCAAAGGACTTCTATGTAATCATATATTCTACCATGTGTGTAATGAGTAATTACTAATTACGTATTCTTTCCTCGCTATGTATCAGCCTGATTAGTTAAAATGTTAACGAACTAGGCTACTAGTGACATTATATTCCATTGTCATGTTACATTTTCTTTTTATATTCCGGTCAATACTACTTATTTTAAAAATAATTACGTATTTTTATATATTATATCAAATGCTTATTTGAACGCACACATCCATCTGTTTTAGTATTCATCAATGACGATATGTGATGTGGAGCGCTCTTTTTCACAATATAAAAAAACATATCTGCTCATCGACAAAAAATATTCCTGAAAATATCCAGAAATATATTGTGACTTATTGTATATCGTACAATGATAGAATTTAGGGTTTCACATAATCTGAAGGCAAATAATGTATTTATGTATGTATGCAATTTGTGTATAATCATTTGTCCCCCTTTTTAATTACACAAAAAACGTATTAAAATTTGTAATCAGTTGGAAAAATGATGTAACTTATATTGCCGCCATTAGAATAAATGAATAAATAAATAATTAATAATTTCAATTTTTATATTACATATTTAGTGTGTTTTTGTTAAATACTCAAGTATATGTTTCATGGGGTAACACAACATAAAAATCCGGCCTCCAGTTACAACATATCTAATCTCTTGATCTAAGAGTCAGACTGATGGACTATTCGTTACCATTCTCTCCTCAAGTTTCGAGGTTCTCGGATTAAAATCTGGGCGAGTTGATGGATTTTTAAAGGCATAAAAGTTCTTCGGTAGGGAACTAGCATTGCTATCAGAAGGTTCATCAATAACGGATAGGTCAAAGGCGATAAATCAGAATAAAAATACCTTAATCGGGTGCTTTTTATGATTTTTACATTTTCTTCTTAGAGACTTTATTTTTACCAATATCTGTTTATTATTAAATCTATTAATTGATATTGAGCACCCCACGCTTTTGATGGTAAAATTATTTTCTTTTTGTCGAGAACTCTAGTTTTATAGTTCTATATATGATTTTTTTTTTGTTGACCACTTTAATTTTATCCCAAGCGTGTTGGAAATTAAAATTATTTTTCATTTTTTAGTCCGGTTTTCTAATAAAGCGTGTTGTTTTAGTTTTTTAAAATTATTATTTATTTTTTATTTTTTAGTTTTAATATTTTACAGAATAAGATAAAAATGTAAATATCTTTAAATTCGATACTATTGTAGTATAAGCTAAAAGTAATACTCTTCTATAAAAAAAAATTCTCCCAGCCGGATTTGAACCAGTGACATATCGATTACTGAAATTATATACCACTACAGTTCACCGTTCTACCAACTGAGCTCTTACAACGATTGACTAGAAAGTCGACAAGTCCGCAACCTATTATACCAGTTTTCATTTTTTTAATTTCTGATGATTCTGGCCAGGATTTTAGAAACAAAATATGAAATTATTGTATTGTCACGGTTCCCTTATAAGTATACAAAGTTTCAAGTCGATCCAATGTTTCTAAGTGGGTGAAAATCGTGTTCAAAGATTCCGTTACATAGATAGATAGATACAGGTCAAGCTAATATAAAGCGTGTAAAAATAGTCTCCCGTTCGAGTCTCCGGTCGGGGACTTCTTTTGGGAATCAATGACAAGTTGTAAATATAAGGAGGTGGAATGTTATGACGTTATACAGTTGTGGGGGATTAGAAATATTAACACGGAAATTAGATTAATCTCCCTTGGATATAGTCGTATTGCTGTAAATTAGATGACCAGAAGAAGGCAGTCAGAATTGGGACATCTTTTCGTTATACTATAGGGATATCTGCATTAATAATTTGACATAAGTGATTTCGAATCTCTTTGCAGTAAATATAAATGCGTAACATTCTGTTTTTTACGCTTTCTTGTGTTCTCTCGGATATTGCAGTAGAATTTGCTGAATAATTAACTCTTAAATTGGCATTGTATCCTATAAGATACATTGATTTAATGTCTTTAATATTTTTTTTAATTATAGAAAAACAAACGAGTAGAAGTTACTTAACTTTTTGTCAAATTGCATGATAATGTACCGTATAGTAATAACTTACGGTTTTACTTGATTCGTTTTCATTGCGGTCCGGAACATTTAAATAATTGGCACGAGAAATTATTATTTTACCAATTTAAGGTATAGGAACTATGCACATATATAACTTTATTTATTTATATGCGTTCATCCTTTCCATTTAAGTATTTTAACATAGCACATCCCACGTAATCAGGGTCTTAAGGGTCACGACGTGTTAGAAGAGGATTTTAAACTATGGATCACCATTTATTTTTTTTTATCACTCAAGACAAGGTGGGCCTCAATGTAGCTCAATACCCAGGCACTTCAGAGACGAGGGGAACATTTTAGACAAGACGCCATTTATTTATACTAAAGACGTATGTGATATGGTTGATTGTGATGGTGAGATTGGGCTTTTTTTGTGTTAAACGTTCCTGGAAAAATGAGGAAATGAGGAAAAATTCTGGAAGAAAACTCCAGTCACTTAACTTGTCCCAGCTGGAATGGAACTCGTGCTTGCTACATCTGAAGGAACCACTGCAGCACAGTGGTGGACCTAATATAACTTTCTACATCTATTCATTTAAACAGTAATTTGGTTGAATGTCTTTTATAGTCATTAAGTTTTAAATTGATTGAATACAGAAGACTAAAGAGGTATGGACATGCAAGAAGAGTGCAGGATGGAAGACTGCCAAAGGCTGTCTATGTATGGAAAATTGAAAGGAGGAGGAGAAGAGGAAGACCAAGAACAACGTGGAAGAATAACATTCAAAATTCAATGAGGAAATTTGGTGTAACCCATACAGTGGACAGAGAACGATGGAGAATTTTAATTAAGGAAAATATGCGAATGTTTGTTGCAAACTGATAGTCTGTAAGTCCGTAGGCATTCATGTATTTTTTAAATTCATGTTAATTACTAAGATTGGTTGGAGAAAACCCTCAATGAGGAAAATTCTCAAAATGAATGAAATGAATGAATGAATGAAGTTTTAAAATAGAAGCTTCGATAGTTCTAGCTGTTGGAATGAGTGAATGTTAATGAGATACAAGAAATAGCTCTCCATTTCATGGTAACAATGCTTTAGATGTATATCCATTGTACCCACAACAAAATTTACAACACTAGTTCATTACGCTACGATACCATCTTTCCTAAATGTTACATTGTATCCCCATAATGCAAATAGTGTAGGATAGCTTCTAAACTAGCTATCGCATTGTTTCTCTCTGAATGTAACAAATTGAGATACCAACCCATAAAAGTTTTTTTAAACCACTGAAATATCTTTTTTGGGTGCGAAACTTGCCCATTTATACGCGTTATGGGAATTGTTTTATATACTAAATTTAACGAGATAAAATGTACATGCGATGTTGTTCTTTTTTATTTCATTCTCGTTTATAGACGCTTTTACATCTAATGTCATATCTCGTCTAGGATATTTAAGTATGTATGTGTTTCTGTTGTTCTGTTACGATTGTATTTATACTAAAGACGTTAATCGATTATTCAATTCTTTAAATTGATGCTATGAAGTGATGATTACGAAGAGTCCTGACCAGTATTTTCTTTGGCGACCGATGTGGTCTTACGGTAACATCATTGCCTCGTAAGCAGCGGGACAGGGTTCGATTCCTTGCCGGAAGAAGTTTTCATGCTTGAGGTTTATTCGGAATTTTTCCATGCCTGTAAGACAAGTGTCGGGAATCTTTAAGATCCATATAGTCCTCGAACATTTTTCGGCTGCTATAACTATCCATATATAGTAATAATAATAATCTTCTTCTTCTTCCTTTCATATGATAGACCTAGTAGTCTGTTACGGTCTCAATCCAACGTTTTGAAGGGTCTGCCCAAAGATCTCTTGCCTGGTGGCTGGTAATTTAAGATCTGACGTGGTATTCTAATTCTGCTCATTCTTCGTACGTGAGATTTCCAGTTGTTTCTGTATTTTTGTACATATTCCATGACTGATTCTGTTTGTAATTCTTTGAGAATGTCAGAATTCCTTTTATGGTCTGTCCTTGAATAGCCCGCAGTACGTCTCATAAATTTCATTTCTGCCGCAGTTAGTCTTTGTTCATCTACACTGCGAATTGTCCAGGCCTCACTGCCGTAACATAATATGGGTCTGGCCAGTGTTTTATAAATTCCAGTTCGTGTGTGTTGCTGTACTGTGTTTGGCTTGAAAATATTATTTATAATTCCTGTTACTCTGTTAAATTTTATAATTTTTTTACTAAAATCTTTTTCTTCTTCGTATGTAACTTGGTATCCGAGATAGTTAAATGTGTTGGTTTGTTCCAATATTTTATTATTAATAACAATTTTACTGCGAACTGGGTCTTTTCTTAGGAAAGCCATGCCTTTAGATTTTTCTGTTGAGATTTCCATGTTGTAGTTTATTGCCGTTTGGTGAAAAGAGTGGAGTGAACGTTGTAGGTCATCTTCTGAATTCGCTATAAACACAATGTCATCTGCAAATAATAGGGTGTCTAAATTATATAATATGTTAAGTGGTATACTGCCATGTGGTTGTAGTCTCCATTCTTTAATAATTGAGTTCATGTATATTATGAAGAGCATTGGTGAAAGACCATATCCTTGTCTAACTCCTTGATTAATTCATCTGCATTCCGAGATTTTATTTTCAATCTTAACTTGGATGTAATTATCCTTATAAATATCATATATAGCTTTTATCAGTTGGTCTGGGATTCCATCATATTTGAGGATTTCTAATAATTTGTTTCTATTTACTTTGTCAAATGCCTTCTTCAAGTCAATAAACGCCATGTGTGTTTCAATATTAAACTCTCTGTGTTTTTCTATTAGAATTTTAATAGTGAAGTATCCATCTGTACAGGATCTTCCTTTTCGGAATCCATTTTGCGCTTCATCTAATACCTTGTCATAATAACCAGCTAATTTTGATTTGAGCAACTTGGTGTAGATTTTGTAGCCTGAGTCCAACGATGGTACTGCCAGTGGCAATATATGGAAGTGAGGCCTGGGTCCTGAAGGAAAAAGAAAAAAAAAGAAAAGAAAACTCAGGCAGCGGATTCCTACGGCCTTTGAAAGGTTCTACAAGATAAGAAGATATTAGAAATGAGAATATTAGAGAGGAACTAAAAATACAACCACTTCTTCAACAAATAGAAGAACACAGGAACAATTGGATAGAACATCTGCAAAGAATGACAGAGGATAGGATACCAAACATGGCACTGATGTATTACTTTGGAGGTCGAAGATCGGTAGGAAGACCAAGAAAGTGTTGGGCTGAACAGATGTGAGATCGGAACAGACAAAGACCTACTCCCTGAAGGTTGATGATAATAATAAAGTTTTTTTTTTATCTGGCAGAGTAAAGGCCTTGACCCGTAATCTACCTCTCAAGATATTTAGTCATACCTAAATTACAATAAATGATTACGTTACTATACCTAGAACACAGTTGTTAGAACTGTCTACTATATATTTTGTTTTACTCTACATTTCAGAATAAAATACTCTATAGAACATAGAACAATAATAAAACCTTGATTTGTATGAAGACTGAGTGAATGGTGTGTTTTGTCTCTGAGGTGGCCCCATATTGATTAGATCACTCATTCGGGGATGCTCTCCATATACTCGTGTAGTCAAAAATGTATGTAGGCCTATATGTGATCAAATTTTAAACATCATGCAAGGCCCGGATGGTTAGGAACACGTAAGAGTTCCTAAAAGGGAACGGTTAAACATAAAAAAAAAGAAAGATGAATAATAAAGATAAGAAATGCTGAAATGTAATGATACGAGTCCTGGTAATGATATTCCAATGCAGAATTTTCCTTGACATCTAAGGTAAACTAGGAAAAAACTAGTCAGGTTGATAGGCACCGGGGTTTGAACTCGGGAACTACCGAGTAAGAATCTTAAAATATTGAAATTTAAAAATTCGTACGTGATGTATCAGTCTTCCTCAACTAAAACAATCTTCTGTTAAGAAAACTTAGTCAAATGTTTAAAAAGTAGGCTTTACAGAAGACAGTCCTTCATCATCATTTAGTTCAATACGACTCATACATCAGGTACGAATTTTAAAATTTGAATATCTTAATCAATAATCACAATGGTGGTTCCCCATGAATTTTAAAAGTAAAGAACCTTAAACACTTCAGTCTGTCCCAACTCACTCGGTTCTTTTGCTCGAGTCAGAGTGGTTTATTTATCCTGTAAGTCACCAAGCCAGATGCTAGATCTCAGCTTTGGGAGGTATTCCATGTAGGCTATTCGAAAAGGCCGTCATCTCAATTTTTTTCTCAACTGAAAGATTACATCTCTTTGCCCCGAATCGAACTCAGGAATCTCGGATTCAGAGGCGAATGCGCTATTCCGAGGCTATCCAGCTCGTTGAAAAAATAGTCTGTCGCTTTATTGGATGTTAATTTCATGAATTTACTAAATTGTTTCAAATTGTTTTATTCACCGGTAGCCTACTCTGTATGTAGGCCTAATGTTTTTATGTTATTATGTCGTTAATGTATGAAAACATTGGCATTGAATATAAATAAATCAATTAATATATACATTCAAGTAAAATGATGAGGCATTTTGTTTAATTTATTATATATCTAAATTATGTTGCTATTCCTATGGTAATTTAGTACTTCTAATCAGTGGTACCCAATACATTTTATGTTCTGACAGGTTTATTACATTTCACTAAAAGAGTAGTCTAATAATTGCCGAATAAATGAATAAATAAAAACAATAAGAGAAATATAACATTATGCTATTAGATTCCAATAGTAGGCGTGTTACTTAGAATACACTGGCAATATCGAACCCGGAAGTTCATGGCCGCTCTGACATAAGTTCTCCATATAGCCTTAATCTGATCTGTAACCTTTAAGTTTTATTAGATTTACTTTAAATTTCATTCCTTAGCATCTAAAGTCATATAGGTCCAATTAAAAAAAATGTGTATCATATGTTTAATATCATGAAATGAATCATGGCAATGAATTTCCATCCCAGAATTTGCCAAGGCGATTAAGGAAAATCAGTGGAAACTTAAGTCAGGTGAATCAGGATCGGGGTTAGAAGCTGGGACCTCCGAATTTCGAGTCTCGAACGCTACCGCTTAAGCTAACAAGTTCGGTATTATTGCAATATTGTATATTTTTTTTAGGTTCGTCATCATTATTGTTAGCCTATAATAATAGTAATAATAATAACAGTATTATTATTATTATTATTATTATTATTATTATTATTATTATTGCCTACTTTTACAATATATGTAGGCCTGAGTACCAAAGTGAAGAAATATTAATAAATATTATGTATTAACCCATTCGCCTCAAAAGACGAGGTAGACTCGCCAGCAGTAAAATAACCTTCAACTCAGAAGTCGAGTTGCACTCGGTTAACTCTGCTGTTATATTTTGCAATATTTTTTAATCTCTTGGTAGGGTAATCTTTTGTTAACATTTATGAATAGTAGGGGAATGTGTTTTTGCCTTGACCCTTATTGCGGTTTCAAGTACCGTTATCTTTTATTTGTTTTTAATGTCTGAAAATAGACAATATAATTTATGGTAACATAAATTCGGTTTCGGGGAAAATGCATTGGGCATTTAAACCTGAAGCGAATATATTAATGAACATATTATAAACAACTACAGCAAGTAGGTCGAAAGGGTGTCGGCGTAAAGAGAGATCCGATTCGATTGAGCGTCTTTCCACTTTTCAGCGGTTGCCCTTTTACCAGCCGGCTGCTGGCCCTTCACATCCACATGTGTCAATCACAGAGGTAGATGATCAACAGCCAGTGTAGGGGTGACATGTGGCTAGCATGTTATAGCTGGTTCCTCAACCTGGAGTCGCTACTTATTGTAGCTACCCAATTGCCTCACGATGCTGGGTGGGCACCGGTCCCATACTGGCCGAAATACCATGAGAAAATTTCTTCCCCCATGGAGACTCGAACCAGAGCAAGTCCCGTAGCTCTGTGCCAAGGCTTCCTACCTTAACCGCTCGGCTACGAGGAATGATATAAAGACCCTGTTATTGTAGGTCTCCCTCCATGGTATCTTTACCTTGTCGTGGTGGAGTGGCTTGCGTGCTTAAATGATCCTGAGAGCTATGCCGGCGGTAGCATTGCTGCCGATAGGGTTACCCATGCCGGACTGGTCGAAGGTGATAAGCCAGACGAAAAAAGTACCTTGGGCGAAAGAGTGACGATCTTTCACCGTAAAAATACAACCGTCAAAAAATGCGGACATGGGTTCATCTGGGGTAAAATTTTCCGGAGGTCAAATAGTCCCCCATTCGGTTCTCCGGGCGGGGACTACTTCAGGGAACCCATGCCAAAGGCTCAAACACAGGGACATGTTCCTAGGAACATGGAATGTTAGGACTTTATACAATAGCGGGGCACTAGAGATATTAACGCAGGAATTGGATAAATCGCCCTTGGATATAGTCGCTTTACAGGAAGTTAGGTGGCCAGGAGAAGGTAGTCAGGAATCAGGAAGCTTTGCATTATACTATGGGGGTGCAGAAAGACCTGCATTTGGAACGGGTTTTTTAGTCAGAAGGAGGATCCTATCCGCTATCCAAGATATTAAATTTGTTAGTGATAGGATATCATACATAATTCTAAAGGGTAAACGACATGATTTTATAATTGTAAATGTACATGCCCCCACAGAAGACAAAGATGACAAGATCAAGGATGAGTTCTATGAAGAATTAGAATGCTTATTTGATAGCCTTTCACGATATCATATGAAAATTGTCTTAGGAGATTTTAATGCAAAAGTGGGGCGGGAAGATATATTCAAACCAACAATAGGCAAATTCAGTCTTCATGAAGATAGTAACGACAACGGGGTTAGATTAGTCACATTTGCCACATCAAAGAATCTCATTCTTAAGAGCACAACATTTCAGCATAAGGATATTCATAAATACAACCTGGACGTCCCCAGATGGAGAAACTCGGAACCAGATAGATCATGTATTAGTGGATAAACGCTGGCACAGTAGCATCATTGATGTTAGATCAGTTAGAGGGACAGACTGCAATTCGGATCATCATCTGGTCAGAGTGAAAATCAGACAACGGCTATCGCTTATGAGGGGAACGAACGCTAAAGATGATTCTGTAAAATATGAATTAAAAAACTTGAAAAATGATGAAATGCGGCAAGAATACCAAATCAAAATAGCTAATAGATTTGAAGTACTGGAATCTTCAGATGACAATGTGGCAAACGAAGAAGAAACTGATATAAATAAAGAATGGGAGGCTATAAGAGATACTATTAAATTGTCAGCATCAGAAAGCATTGGTTGTTTAAAAAAGAGGCAAAACAAGAAATGGTTTGATGAGGAATGTGCCGACATTGTAAAGAAAAGAAAGCTAGCAAAAATGAAATGGTTACACGAGCCAAATGAGGTAAATTTAGAGCAATTGGGTAGTGTTAGAAGGGAAACCACCAAGTTACTAAAGAGTAAAAAGAGGGAATATTTGAGAGAGAAGATTAATGATCTTGAAATGAATGCAAAAAAATAGTAACATTAGAGAATTATATCAGGGAATTAGGATAGAGAAGAAGGGGTTTCAGGCTAGAACAAACATAATTCGGAATGAAAATGGGGATATGATTGCAGATTCTAGGAGTATATTAAATAGATGGAAAGGTTACTTTAATCAGCTATTAAATGTACATACAGAACAGGACATTGAGGAGGATAAGTTACAGACAGCAGAAATGCTAGTCGCAGAGCAAGTGCATTAGAGGTTGAAATGGCGATTGATAAATTGAAGATGTATAAAGCATCAGGTTCAGATGAGATCCCAGCAGAACTGCTAAAATCAGGGGGAGAAAAATTGATGGACAAGATACGCTGGTTGCTTAGTATGATTTGGGAAAAAGAAGCTCTTCCAGATGAATGGAGGAAGGAATCAATTATCTTACCAATTTATAAGAAAGGAGATAAAACTGATTGCAACAACTACAGGGGCATCTCATTACTTTCAACTTCGTACAAAATTCTAACAAATATATTAGTAAGCAGACTTACTCCCTATATTGATGACATTCTAGGAGATCATCAATGTGCATTTAGAAGAAACAGGTCTACAACAGATCAGATTTTCAGTATAAGACAGATTTTAGAGAAGAAATGGGAATATAATGGTACTGTACATCAACTATATGTAGACTTCAAAAAAGCATATGATTCAATTAAGAGGGAGAAGTTATATAGTATCCTGCTGGAGTTCGGAATTCCTAAAAGTTGGTTAGACTTATACGAATGTGTCTAAATGGCTCAAAGAGTAGGGTGCGTGTAGGCAAACAGTTTTCAGACACTTTTGAAATCCAGAATGGGTTGAAGCAAGGAGATGCACTATCTCCTCTACTATTTAATTTTGTACTAGAGCATGCCATTAAATCTTTAGAGAATGAGGAAGGCTTACAACTCAATGGTATTAATAAGCTGTTAGTTTATGCTGATGATGTAGTACTACTGGCCGATAGCGACGAGATACTAAAGGCCAACACGCACACACTATTGAGTAACACTAAGAAATTAGGACTGGAAGTAAATATCAGTAAAACTAAATATATGGTCACACGTAGAAATTCAGTATATAATGGAAATGGACAGCTAATGACAAATGAGGGAAATTTTCAGGAAGTGGCTGAATTCAAATACCTAGGAACAATAATCACAAATAGGAATGAGATGCACAAAGAAATTAAACATAGGCTCAATTCTGGAAATGCTTGCTATTATGCATTGCAGAGACTTTTGATGTCCCAACTCCTTTCAAAAAACGTTAACCTGAAAATATATAAAACTATTATTCTACCAGTTATATTATATGGGTGCGAAACATGGACTCTTACTTTAAGGGAGGAAAGGAGATTACGAGTATTTGAGAATAAAGTTCTTAGGAAAATTTTTGGACCAAAGAGAGATGAACAGACAGGTGAATGGAGAAGACTACATAACAATGAACTACATGGTCTTTATAGGAAGCCAGATATAATAAGAACAGTTAAGTCTCGTAGACTGCGATGGGCAGGACATGTTGCACGTATGGGGAATGAAAGACGTGCATGGAAGCTTCTTGTAGGAAAGCCAGAGGGAAAACGCCCAGTTGGTAGGCCAAGAATGAGGTGGGAGAACAACATTAACTATGATTTGAGGGAAGTAGATTATACAGGGAATGATTGGAAAGCATTAGCTCAGGATAGGGATGTATGGAGAGCTTATGTCCGCGCGGCCATGAACCTTCGGGTTCGATAGTGCCAGTGAGTAAGTAAGTAAGTAAGTTATTGTAGGTCTGTGCTATACAACGGTGGCCGACTGAACTGGTCTCTCGAATTATCATACGAGAAGATGACATGAAATTAAATGAAACCAAATGGATGGCATGCGGATGGAGAGGATGGAATAAAACGTTTTTGACAGTGGTAAACGTATAACCCCCCCTCCCAAAAAAAGTAAATAAATAAAACTGCCCTGGCTCCGATTCGTCCATCACGAACTTTATATGAACTGAGCGAGGCGCAAACCCTTGTATAGAGATGAAGATGAGTGACTGACTTGTGACTGAGAGACGCCATTAGTAAATGGAAATAGGCCGACCTTTAAATGTAATCAGAGATAATTGACACGCGTAGATTCATTTGTGCGGAGTTTTTGATATGACACCATTAATTGACTTTTCCATTTACTAATATCAAAATATAAAATTTAAATGAGGCTTAATTAGAGAAATCCGATGTAATTATATAGTAATGCACCAAATTATCAACTTTAAGAGAATCTATTGTTACCAAGCGTTTTGGTCATCAATTAAAAAAAAATCCAAGCTTTCCGAACCATTTACTGTTATTTAATTATTCAACTTTTTAAATAATTGGATCAGTAAGTTAGAAAATTTACATATTTTGTATAATTGCTTTCCTGAAAATGGTATTAATTGATATGATTTGAATACATAAAAATACATTTCTTATAAATTACGAGTATATTCGGACAATTTAACTCATGCCCCAAATGGGACTCAATGACCAATCACATTTCAATGATTTTTTATTTACAACCAATCACAGTCGTTTTTCACTTCGATTTTATCAGTTTAATTTTATCACTTTAAAATCAAACTCCTTTTTAACATTCTGAATAGGGCGTACCATTATTCTACAGTGACCTCATATTGCTATCAGATTGTATATACAGTGCACGAATGTTAACACATAATACTTGCGGGAGATAACATAAAAACATTTGTAGCAATTGATTGTACCACAAAAAAAAACACACTGTTTGCACTTTCTTAAACGAATTATTTCCCAGGAAGTAACGTTGCAGAAAAATATAATTGACATATTTACATCATAGGACATCAGAAATTAATTAATACTTACAATCTTGGTTATAAATTTCTCCACTTGGGTGCATTATTTCCATATTGCGATCCTTTGGCAATAAATAATATGATCTGGTTGCAGTGATGAACAAATGAAGCGTACCAATCGTTTCCCATTTGTTTTCAAACAAACATTGTTTACATTAAATACATAAATATTTTAAAATAACTATAGTTAAATAATGATTTGTGAGCAAACAGCTTAATTGTATTCGTTAAATACTCCTAACAAATACCACTTTTGATTTCCAAATTCTCTAGATAAATTCACTCTTCACTTCGTGAGTCGTGATTTGGAAATCACTCGTGGCATTACTTGTGATAAATACACTTGGAAACATTTAGAAAAGCAAGTTTTGGTTTATTACATACCATATTTGATTTGAAATGTATGATAATTTTTCAATAATATTCTGATGCACATAAATTTCGATTGCTGCAGGCAATATTTACATTTTAATATGATTATGAATATTTCAAAAGGATTATTTTCTTTTTAAAAAATACAATTATGTTATAATGCTTTGCTTTATTAAATTCTAATAACGACACAAGTCAGTATAGATGTTTATTTAAAAATTACACTTAATTTAATTATATTTTATTAACTATCAAAATATCATCATTTTCTTCTTCTAAAATGCAATGACTTCTCAGTGAAACCATTATTCTCTTTTTCATCTACCCTTTTCAGTTCTTGATAGTTCTGGCATCCTATAATTTATGTTCTACATGTTCAAAACAGGCTTCCTTGGTCTTCCACAAAAACTGTTTAAGGATATTAGCGTGACGGAGTGTATGACCAGAATGGATATTTTTGTATCACTGATTTTGGATTTTAATGATGTATCATCTTCTTCTATGTTATCAAGTTGCCGTACTTATTTGCTTGTTTTCCTTTCTGTCCAAATTAATCTCGGCTAGTCGTCTGTATAACAACATAAATATAAAAAATATAACATTTAAATTAATTAACTTGAGCTTATCTAATACTATTTCAAAGAAAGGAGAAATAATATATAATTTTAAATACGTTGTGTACCTCCATGGAATATGGGTATAACCACCAATTCTGTTTGTCATTCTTTTAGATCAGGCCTGTTAAAACTTGTTCACTCCGTGTGAAAAAAACAGCCCCACTTATTACCCGCATCAGGTGCACTCCCAATGAAACAACCCAACTGACAAGTGAGTAGTAATATCTTACCTTGTCAGCCTATCCGACGTAGGGTTGAATAGGATGGGCGGGGTTGAATGAGAGGGGCTGGGAGTCTCTTCACGCCCACTAAGCACTTATTAACGGTGTTTTAGATTTAACACTGTATTGTAGACATCCTAAACCCAGTAAATGACGTCACTTCTTTAGAAATTAGGAAATTTAGGCTCATAAAATATCAGTGTAATTAAAAAAAACTAAAGATGTTACTAAATTATTGCTTACAGTGGTCATTCATGACTAGGACTCGGAAGTTGAGGACCTATAAAATGCTTATAGAAGACTTTTAAAAAGACCTAAATATATCCTACAAAAGACCTAAAAACTGGAAAAAAAAGGACTAAAAAAATATTGCAGTTGCTAACGAGTGGTTAAAGACAATCTCGCTGCCATCACTTTCTGCTCGAGGTAATTTTCGCAAAGTGGCAACTTTATCTATCTATCTTCGGGTTTTTACAGCTGCTGCCGTCTTCCCGTGTCAAACCTCCAAAGCCTACTGTCTTGGACATCTTCGATGCTTAGCCCTCTAGCTTACATTACTGTCTTCATGTTTTCCTTCCATGTTAACTTTGGTCTCCCTCTTTTCTTCTTTCTGTTCGGATGCCATTGATATAGTTGCTTCGGCCATCGCTCATCTTCCATTCTTAAAACATGTCCTAACCACTTTAATTCCTTCTCCTCAATTCTTTCAATTATGCTATTGATTTGGTATTTTAGCATTTTGTTTTTTTTCTAATGTGTGGGGAGCTGGCCCACAGCATAAACCCCCAACCTGGAGGACCAGGAAAATTTCTGTCTGGGTTTTCCTCCCATAGCCTTTGAAGATCCCTCTTCACCGTAAGGCAGCATTTCTCTATTTCCCTTAGAGATAGGGTTGCCTCTTCCGCCAGATCCGCCGTGATGAAGGACTCCTTCTGCGCCGACTCTGCCGTTGAGGTCTTCACCGTAACCCTGGCTAGGGGCCCTTACAGAGTACTATCAGTCGGAACCAACTGAACCCTGTTTTTTTAACGAGGTTGTTACTCCTCCCCCTCCTCCTTTCTCATCCGGGCTTGGGACCGGCCATGGCGGAGTTAAGTGGCAACTTTATAACAATTTAAATCGAAATACAATAGTTCAGGCGGTCAGTAGGCTGGTGGTTAAAAACAACTGTATATTCTGTGTGTGGGTTCAACAGTTTCTCGCGGAACAAAAGTGTTTATAATGTGAAAAGTCTTTAAAAACTAAAACTAGGTAGTTTTTTAAAAGAAGTTTGAATTGAGAGTAGACCCTGCGGATTCTTGAATAAATTATACAAATGGTATAAATGTAGTCAAATGGAGGTAAAGGTGCAAAAAAATAAAAAAGTTAAAACCTAAAAAAGGAACAATAAGCCAAAAAAGTCGAAAAAAGGGAGGGGGAAGACAAATAAAACACACCATTCCCTGGCCTACAATGACCCAAAAGTAGATATATTATTATTTTGAGCCGTCCTCCGCTATGGTCTCGAGGTACCGCATTGCCTTGTGACGCAGCGAGCCCGGGTTCGATCCCCGGTCAGGACAAGTTTTCTGGGTGAGTTTTTTTCGGGGTTTTTCCTCATCTGTAAGATAAATATCAGTAAACTTAAGGCACAAACCGTCTCCGAACACCATCTGGCCATCATATCAATATCATATTCGCCTAATTAGATTAAGTTTAGTTTATGACCTCTCCTGGTGCATCATTACCGTCATCGTCGGCTCTCATATCATTGGGGCAGCGTAACCCCGCATTCCAGGCGCCCCAAACACAGAAGTGGGTTACAAATATGCCATGCCAGGAGAGAACACCAGAAATGTGGAAATGACAATCCTGGTGCATTAAAAAATAATAGGCTAATATTTTGAGCCTCCTCTTCAGACATAACATAATAAGGTGATTTTTTATCAATTTCCGAGCCTATTCATGACGTTTAGAAGCGTGAGATTGACATATAGAGTGAGAACATTTGCTAGATCGCATATTTTTCCGATTCATATGAATTTTTGGCGCTATCATATCTAGGCGATTCTTCAGTTTGAACTCGCAATAAACTCCCCTTAAAGTTGTGCATTTTCATTGGTTACTTAATGAATACTTTCCGTTAATAATGTTCTTATAATAAAGTTGGTAACAGTTGGCGAGGGTGTCGTGGAATATACTGAAACTCAATGTTATGTGTAAGTATACAGTAAATTGGGTTTGCTATAAAACTGTGTGGAAATTCGTTGAAGATGGTGCAAGGAACTATCTGGTTTCGCACAATGGGCTTGAGAATGTTGTCCACATACCGCAGAACACCACGCTCTCCGCGTCAATCGAAATTAATTTCTTCTCACAAACTTAAAGAGAGACTATCCTTAGAAACACCAGCATTTCGAGTTCATCAGTTTAACCCTATAAGCATTTACAAGACTTGAACTTTCCATTAGATTTCAAAGTTTCGACAAAATATTTAAATTCAATCTTATTCATTTTAAAATATTGGTAACATTTAAGATTAGAAATTGTTAAATTTCAAACTTCAAAAGCATATAATGATTGAATTTCATCCCACTAATTTTTTTAAGTGTATATTTTATTATAAATGAATTAATCTATTTTATTGAATGGAGTTCGTGAGAATCCCAATTTATAAAAAAATGTATTTCTGAAATAGAAAATAACTTTCTATTACTGAAAATACAATTTTATAGCAATTTTTATTATGATAAATCAAAATAAAAGATAACAATTATATGCATCTAGAAATATCATTAAATAAATAAATTAAATAACTATTACACTGAACTAGCTATGGAATTAAACAAATAAAAATCATTGTTCCTTCAAAAAATTAAAGCAATCATTTCATATCTCTCTATATTAACCATCATCATCACCTATCATATATCATCGGGGCAGTTTCCAGTCGCCCCAAACTCAGAAGTGGGCACAATAACGCCATGCAAGGAGAGAATACCAGACAATGACAACGTGGTGGCATTGGGGGAAAAAAAAAAAAAAAAGTGAATCTCTTAGGTCAATTTTATAGAATTCTTTACAAACACATGTTTAGTTTAGTTAGTAATAGTAGTTCCTGTCACTCCTCTTGCAAGTATACGATCTTTGTGAAAGTACGCCACCGACTCTGTCATCATCATCATCTTCTTCCAGGGATTAAGCCTGTTGGCTCGTTCCGTGCCTAATTCCTATGTTGTTGCAATGCTGCACCATATAATTTTGGTCTTCTATTTTTCGAGACAATCCCTGTGGATTCCATTCCAGAGCTCTCTTTGAGACACTGTCTAGTTCTCTTCAGAGAGTGTGCCCAATTTAAAGATTTCAATGTTCTTGATTTATATTTATGTATTTTTTTCTGGTTAATAGAGTAAAATTCTATATAATAGATTTTCATCGTAAATTTGTTGTTTGGTCATTGAAATCAGTATTCTGGTTGACATTTTGCAATATTCCATTTTACTCGTCTCAAACTGAATATAGGAATATCACCACCCCTCATCGCAGACATGAGTTAGAAAGCATTAAAGAAGATTATTATCCTGTTATTTTAAAACGATATAAACCATTTTTCCTGTCCCTTGAATACACTATGAAATGCAGCTGTAACATCCTCCAGTTTTTTTGAGGTTGTGTACCGATCTTCGGTTAACTATTGTTTGCAACTAATGCTTTAGATCCTAAATAAACTTCACTTCCATGCCTCTACAAAGATGCCGGTATTGAACTCCCTGAGTCGAAGCTTTAAAAATGTCAGATTACTGTAAGCAATTTGTAAAAGTATTTACGATTGAATGACCTTTTTTTTCCCTTCCCTTCTAAAAACGCCAAGAAACCGGAGGAGCTTTGTAACCATCTGCAAAAAGAAATTTGAGGATGAGGCACAAATAACAAAATGTGTTAAACACGTTGTGATGCTAAATTGAAAAATTGGATTTCTGAGAAAATGGCATTTGAGAAGGATAATTATTTATTTATTTAGCAGGTTTCACATTTTGCTATTCTCAATTAATCTACTGCCATTCTCCTTCACATCTCTAGTCATTCTAATCTCCATCTTACAATCCGTTTTTTCCCCTCATACTGCTCAAAACACCATAAATCCACGTTATTTTTGGCCGTATTCTTCTTCTTCTTTTTCTACAAGTGACGCCCATTCTAGTATTCTTTTCTATCATTATTTTTATGACTGTACCATTTTGATTGTTTTGAAATTAAATCAACAATTGGAGTTTCAACATTCATATTTTGTTTTAATTACACTATTACTTACTTTATCTCTTCTAGAAATTCGAGCTGAACGCCTCCAAAAATCCATTTCTGCAGAATTTAATTTGTTCATTCTTCTTCTTCTTCCTTTCATGTGATAGACCTAGGGGTCTATTACGGTCTCAATCCAACGTTTGAAAGGTCTGCCGAAGGATCTCTTGCCTGATGACTGGTAATTTAAGATTTGACCTGGTATTCTTGTTCGGCTCATTTTTCTTACGTGAGATTTACTTATTGTTCTAGATTTTAATTCCCATGTTTCTCCACCGTGTGTCACTGTACTCCTTATAATTGTATTAAAAGTTTATTTTTTATTTATAAATTATATTCTGATCCCATAAAACACCATTTAATTTTTATATTGCAGATTTGCCCTTATTTATGCTCCAATTAATTAAAACATCATGACTTACATCTGCACCAATTTTTCTCCTCAAATATACACATTCATCACATAATTTTATTTTTATTTTTAAATGTTCGTCTTCTAAAATCAGATCATTTGATTTATCTCCTGTTACTATATACTTTACTTTGTCCAATTTCATCTTTATTCCCCATTTTTTTATATTTCTCCTTTAGTTTTATGATCATGTACTCTAAATCTTCATAATATTCTGTCATCGCTAGTTGACCATCAGAAAATAACAACGAATAAATTATTATATTCCTCTACGTTTATCCCCATAGGTGAAAAGTTGTTTTTACACTGTGTTTTGTAGATACATTTCGAATAAGATCGGCGATAAACAACACCTTTGTCTTTAACCTTTATTTTATTCTAATTGCAGCCAAATGACCATTCCTTTAGAAAACTGATATAATAGTTTTACCAATTTTTACTGTAGAGATATATTCATCATATTTTTTTTATTTCATAGATAACGTTTTTATTGATTGTTAGTGTACGATCATTTATTCATGAATTAAAAGAAAAATACTCATAAAATTAACTAACTCACTGACACTATCGAACCCATAGGTTCATGGCCTCGCGGACCAAAGGTAGACGAACAGATAAGTGAATGGAAAAGAGTATTTAACAGTGAACTACATCATGTTTATGGGAAACCAGATGCAATAAGAACAGTTAAGTCGTGGAGACTTCGATGGCCAGGACATATGGCACGAATGGGGAATGAAAGATGAACAAGGAAACTCTTTGTAGGAAAACCAGAAGAAAAGCATCCAACGGTAGGCCAAGAGTAAGGTGGCATTTGGGAAAGATAATAATTATTTCATAAATTAAAAAAAAAATCCTTAAAATTAATTAATTCACTGGCACTATCGAATCCGTAGGTTCAAGGCCGCGCAGACAAAAGATAGACGAACAGATAGATGAACAGAGAAGACTCTATAACAGTGAGCTACATGATTTTATGGGAAACCAGATGTAAGAACAGTGAAATCTCATACTGTGATGGGCAGCACATATAGCGAGAATGGGGAATGATAGACGGGGGAAAAATCCTTGTAAGAAAACAAGAGGGAAAGGGCCCTGCCGTAGGCCAATAACATTAACCATGATTTGAGGAACGTAAATTATATAGAGGATGATAGGAAAATGTTGGCTGAACCTACGGATTGGATAGTGCCTGTGAGTTAATTAATGGAGAGATGTTTGACTGACGTCACTAACCTTACAAAGACTAAAAATGCAAATGCTTAATCGTTAATAATATAATGATGCGAATGTAACAAGTGTATATATGTATGAATATGAAAGTTTTCTTGGGTTTTCCGCGTCTTGGATTCAAGTTCGGCCTCTGGCCACTGATTCCGACGTTTCGGCATGATCCCACATGCCATTATCAAGGAATGATAAGTTCGAACCACAGGTTTAGGTCTTATATAATAAAATGCATAGAGTTTTCGCTGTGGTCCGTTTCCGAAGACGTACACCCATCCAAGGTTTAGTTCTTATGTTGTTGAATACCTTCAGTTTTCAGTGTGGTCCGTTTCCGAAGCCGTACACCTATCCAAGGTTTAGTTCTAATAAGACTCGAAACCTACAAGACGCCAGCCGGTGGAATCCAATGTTACAAATGTCAAGGCTTCGGTCACCTAGCTGAATGCTGCAGAAGAAAACAGAAATGCGTCAAGTGTGCAGGCAACCATAGCCTCAAAAACTGCACTGCAACTGAACTCCAATGCACAAATTGCAACGAAACTCACGCTGCCAGCTACCGGCAGTGCCCAGTCTACAAAGAATACAGCAATACAAGAAGAAAGCACACGCCAAGCATACCACTACACACCACTAAAGCACCACTTCAAAAAACAGAGCCAGAAAAATCTTCAAAAATCTCCACTCCAGCACCAAGTGCGAACACTCCCATAACCCCTATCCCTCCACCCTCCACCTCCAACCCAGAAAACCTAGTTTCCCAACTACTATCCCTCATATCCAAAATCCTTTTAAATCCAGAACTCCTTAAAACTACAGTATTGCTTCTCACAAACATCATCTCAAGTCCTTAAAAAATTCCAAGAAACCACTTCAAGACATCATTTTTAAAAATCGACAAGCTTAAGCTAGAAGAGAACAGCATCTTCACCTTCAGCATCTTCACCTTCAAGCACATCAAGTTCCAGAAAACAGAGAGAGGAATACTCTCCTTGTTCATCATATAAAATAAACAGAACACTTCAATAAAAGCACATTAAGATATCGGGTCAAGACCTTCATAAGGTCGGTACCAAATCTACACTTCAAATAATTGCTTTAGGTATGCATGTATGTATGTTTTTTTTTGCAAATGCCCCAGGTTGTCTTTCGACATTCCTGGTTTCTTTCCTGGCATGGCGTACTTGTAACCCACTTCTGAGGTTGGGGCGCCTGGAAGGCGGGGTTACGGTGCCCCGATGATATGATGGGTGATGATGATGATGATGATAATGGTGCGCCAGGAGAGTCCCTAATCCTAAGCTTAACCTAAGATGAATATGAATGATGATGATTGCGATGGCCATATGATTTCGGGGACCGTTTGGGCCTTAAAGTTTTCCTGACATTTGTCTTACAGGTGAGGAAAAACCCCGATAAAAACCTCACCCAGAAAAACTGTCCCGACCGGGGATCGAACCCGGGCCCTCTGCGTGACAAGGCAGCACGCTACCTCGAGACCACAGCGGTGGACTGTATGTATATATATATATATATATATATATATATATATATATATATATATATATATATATATAAGAAAAATAAATCCAAGACGGGATTTAAACCTGGGACCTCTGGGTTGGTACCCCAGCGTGCTATCCATTACACCATCGGACAAATCCAATACAATATATATATATATATATATATATATTACAATAATTACTGTGTTCTGACTGAGAAACACGTACACTTACTTTAAGGGTGGATAAAATATTACGAGTATTTGACAATAAAGTTCTCAGGAAAAATTTTGGAATAAAGAGTGATGAAGAGACAGACGAATCTAGAAGACTACGTAACACTGAGCTACATGATCTTTATAGGAAACCAGATATAATAAGAACAGTAAGTCCCGTATACTGCGAAGGGCAGGCCACGTGGCACGAATGGGGAATGAAAGAGGGGCATGAAAGAGTCTTGTAGGGAAATCAGAGGGAGAACGCCCAGTTGGTAAAACAAGAGTGAGGTGGGAGAATAGCATTAAGCATCATGAGGGAAATATATTATACAGGGGATGATTGAAAAAATCTCAGATTAGGGATGTATGGAGAGCTTATGTCCGCGCGACCATGAACCTGCGGGATCAATAGTGGCACTGAGTTAATTACTGTATTCTGACTACTCCATGTGTCCATATTGATTTTGTTTTTCCTTTTTTCTTCCTATCTTACGGATTCCACTTAAATCCTCGTCGTCATGTAGGCCTAATTTATTAGTCTTCCATCTTCCTGTTCATCTGTCAAAACTATATTAACTTCACTGAAATGTTTGATAACGTATCTTAAAACATTATTTCCAAATTTCTCTCTCCTTCAAATGTGTGCTCAACGTCGCTAAAAGTCTATTTCTGTCGAATATAATTTATCCAATCCAGGAACGAGGTGGGAGAATGGCATTAACTATGATTTGAGAGAAGTAGAATATAGGCCTATATAAGAGATAATTAAAAAAACATTAGCTCAGGATAGGGATGTGTGGAGAGATTATATCCGCGCGGCCATAAACCTACAGGTTCAATAGTGCTAGTAAGTTAGTTATTGTGCGTGAGATTTAAGTTTGTGATTGATCAACTTTTATAATATTCATGATGTGTTCCGTTGAGGTTTATCCCACAGGAAAGTATAGCAGACAAATAAAAGAAGCACTAAAATCGTGCCCTCTAATCACCAACACAACCAATAATGAACATAATAAATACAAAAACGCCAAATGGATAAATAATACTCCCTCACCACCAGTAATGAAAGCCCTTCCAAAAGTCCATAAAGACAACATTCCCATAAGACCAGTTGTTAATTGCATGAATGCTCCTAACTATAAAAAACCAAATTAGTCTCTCAGAAATTGAAAAATGATGTCAAACTTGAAAATCGTTACACAATTAAGAACTCATTTGAACTAGCAGACAAACTACAGCATTTAGAAATCAATAGGAATACTAAAATGACGTCATTCGACATAAAAAACCTCTTCACTAATATCCCGATAAACGAAACAGCAAACATAATAAAACAAAAACTAACAGACAGTAAACTTGAAGATAACTATATCAATCAGTTAAACAAACTAATAACAACAACAGTAAAGCAAAATTACTTCCAATTTAACAATGAACTATTTATTCAAGAAGACGGGATCCCGATGGGGAGTCCTACATCTGGAATAATGGCAGAAATCTTCCTACAAGAACTGGAAAATAAACACTTTGAGGAACTAATGCACAAATTCAACATAAAACTAATAACACGATATGTCGATGATGTACTAGTAATATATGAAAATGAAAACAAAAAAGAAAAAGAAATACAAGACTTAAACAACATGCATGAAAAAATCACTTTCACCGAAGAAATAGAAGTTAATAACAGCATAAACTACTTAGATTTGTCTATAACCAAAAATCTACACAACAATAAACTAGAAATCGGTATCTACCGGAAACCCACAAACAATGCTCTGGCCATAAACAAAAATTCTACACACCCTTTTCAACAGAAAATTAGTACATTTAATAGCTTAGTCAGTATAATGTTGAAACTCCCATTAAGCAAAGATATCCAAGAACTCAACTACATTAAGTATATGGCAAAAACCAATGGCTATAATGAAGAATTGTCCCGCGCCGTAGCCGAGAGGTTAAGGTAGGAAGCCTTGGCGCAGAGCTACGGGACTTGCGCTGGTTCGAGTCTCCATGGGGGAAGAAATTTTCTCATGCTATTTCGGCCAGTATGGGACCGGTGCCCACCCAGCATCGTGAGGCAATTGGGTAGCTACAATAAGTAGCGGCTCCAGGTTGAGGAAACCAGCTATAACGGCTGAGGGACTCGACATGCTAACCACATGTCACCCCTACACTGGCTGCTGATCATCTACCTCTGTTATTCATACATGTGGATGTGAGGCCAGCAGCCGGCTGGTAGGCTAAGGGCCTTGTAGGCCTGTCGCGCCAGGAGTATGTATAATGAAGAATTCATAGATAAGCTCGTAAAAAAACAAAAAAGGAAGAACAACATAACCAACATAACTAATCTAGAAAAAGAATCTGACGACAACAACAAGAAAACATGGATAACACTTACATACACAGGAAAAGAAACGACAAAATTAGCCAATGCACTAAAGAAAGCCGATAAAAACGTAAAAATAGCATACAGAACCAATAACAAATTAAACAACATAATAAACAATAACATTGAAGAAAATAACATTTTCAACAGCAAAGGAGTTTATAAACTGACATGTAAGGACTGCAACACATTTTATATAGGAAGGACAAACAGGAGTTTTAACATCAGATTCAAAGAACATTTTCGAGACTTCATTCACGCAGAAGGGAAATCAAGCTATGCAAAACACGTTATCCATGAAGGACATCGCATGTTAAATATTGAAAACACCCTAACAGTAATGCACAGAGAAAATAATCCAGCGAAGATAAACGTACTCGAAGAGATGGAAATCATGAAAGCAGCTCACAACGACAGCCTGATAAACGAAAACGAACCCAATACATGCAACCCCCTCTACCAGATCTTCAGTGAAACACCAGTTTTGAATCCTGCCGATGATGGGACAAGTCCCGAAAGCGCTACAGTTAAATGATTAATTAAGTTGAGGAGACGGACCTTTCAGGTGAATATTCTATAATTTTATATTAATTTTGTGATTGATATTTAAAAATTTCATTGAGTGACTCTTGCTTTCAATGTGCAAAACATGAATTACTACAAGATACAACATTCAGTCGCAAGTTCCTTGTATCAGATAATATAAATGTTATAGTTCAGCAGTCAAATACGTATAAGCTACCAATCACATGCTTAGATTTCACATGCTACAGTTAGTTAGTTCTTAGTACATTCAAATGGCCTGTCTCTGGGTCGTTTGATTTTTCAGCACATAGGGTCGTTTCTATGAACGCATTAGACCGTAAAAGTCGTTCTCAGCTTGTACTCTGCTGATAAAGTTGCATCCAAAGACTTTTTGCGTACTCAAAGATCTGTTCATGCGATAATAATTGTCTAAATGACTTTGTAGAGAACGAATCGTGAGCAACCCGATGGGAACCGATGGTAACCGATGTTCTTCGAAACCTTGCTGCTTTATCGAAGATGTCGGACCTTGAAGACTTCGATCATGATTATTTTGGTATACGCGGAGAAGAGGAATTTGATAGAGTCCACCTAAGAATTCAACTGGAAGAACAGGAGAATCGGCGTAATATCGCGCGACGCAGACGTCGTCGTAGACGGTTTTATTTGCGGGACGCAAGCGTAAATGCGTTCCTCTAGCAGACGAAAATAACGGAAGTGGTTTTATCGCTGAGAATTCTGGGTAATTTCTTGCCAATATTACGAAAAAACTACTTTCATGCATGGCCAGTCAGCGACTCGCTAATTCGAACTTTGCACGTTCTCACGGAAAACTCAGCTCACCAGAGACTATTTGCATACGGCCCGTAAAAATTCTGTTCCTAAGGGACCAATCGTGTAAATTTCATGCAAAATTAGTAATTGAAAACCTATATTACCATTCTAGCCTACGCTAAACATGTCATTACATTTCCTGTATTTAAGAAAAATATGATTTTTATACATTATTATTATTATTATTATTATTATTATTATTATTATTAGTATTATTATTATTATTGTATTTAAATATTGGTCCAATTTATAATTTACGCAATTTTAAATTATTCATATGGGATATATTTTATAATCTTAATATGAATTCCGGGGGCACGCCGTAGCGTAGTGGTTAAGGCACTGCACTACAAGCCAGAAGGTCGAGGGTTCAAGTCCCGGTGGGGTCAGGATTTTTAAACTGACCCAAACCTTCTGGCGGCACTATGGCCCTGGGGTCGACTCAGCCTCTAACTGAAATGAGTACCGGATGCTTGTTCTGGGGTAAAGGCGGCCGTCACGCAGGGCTGACAACCCGGCTGACATCAAGTGCCGATTGTCAAGAAAAAGTGGGAGCCTTAACCTCCTACTACCCCAAGGGCCTCCTGAGGCCTGTAGTGGGATCACTTTACCTTTAATATGAATTCCTTTCTCATGCGTTTTCAAAAGAGATTTGTATGAAGGAATTATATTTATTCGTATATATGTTTTAATGAAATTCCAAGCATTCTAAGAGCAATTTATAGATTTTTAAAGTGTTCTAGTTCCATGAATTCAGTAATAAAATAATGTCTTTTGTGTTATTATATGCGTTATTTCATTTGAAGTTATTCCATGTCAGTAGTGTTTTATTTAAATTATTTTCTTTTTTTATCTCTTTCATTCGGTAAATTTATAGCAAATCAACGCTTATTTTTTATGGTTATTGTGTTATAGGTTTGCCGTGTATAAATTAAAATATTATCAACTCGTGTCCGACTCAGGGCCGGGTCGAGGGATGAGATGCGATGAAGTCCATTATAGTATAGGTCTATAAAAACAAGAATGCCGACCGACCACACCTGACGCACCATCAAAGGGGCAGGTAAAACAAATTAGTGAGATAAGTGTGAAAAAATTCATCATCTTCATGGTAGGCCGTCGGTCTGTTGCGCTCTCAGAATTCATCTTCCCACCGTCTTCTAGGACGTCCCACATCTCTGTAGTCTTGAGATTGGTACAACAGTACTTGTTTTGTTAGCCTAGAATAGTCCATTCTTAAAATATGTCCATGCCATTTTTGTTTATAGTTTTGTATTTTTTCATTTAGATTAAACATTTTGAGTTCTTGCCTAAATTGTTTCACTGGGAATGTGGTCTCTTAGAGTATATCCTGCAACGTATCTGAGGAACTTCATCTCTGATGTTTGTAGTAATCTTCTGTCTGATCTATTCATGGCCCAATTCTCTGATCCATATGTCACAATGGGAACTGCCATTACCTTATAAAACTTTTAGCATTGTTTGTTTTGTTATTTTTGTTCTTTTAGTAGTCCCATACATACTTTGAAATTTATATATTTTTTTATGTATATAATTTTCCCAATTGTAAGATATGTGGCGTCCTACATATTTGAAACTCTGTACTTGTTCGATAATTTCATCGTTCAAAACTATTTTTGATCGAACTGCATATTTCCCCCGAAAGGCCACTGTCTTTGTTTTCTTCGTTGAAATCTTGAAATTATATTTCTCCATGGTTTTCTTGAGCAGTAATGTGGCTTTTTGTAATTGATTTTCTGATTCAGCGCATATGATCGTCTGCAAACATAATTGTGTCTACAATGGTTGTTCCTAGTTTAAAATGTTGGAGAAGTTGTGGAATAAAATTTATAGCAAGGGAACATGGGATATACCCCGAAAAAAATCTGCCGAGACTTCGTTTCATCCATTCTTAAACCCCACATGCAGTGGCCCACGTATGATTTATATTTTCCATAGCTCGTATTATTTCCTACATGTCTATGGTTTGATGTCTTCACGCAAATAGATTACGGTGTTGATAACTTTCGTCCGACAAATTTTATTATAAAATCTGGTATTAATAATTATGACACGAATATAAATTTACATAAAGATAGAGACAGTGATATTTTAATGAACTAATTAATTATTTTCAAAATATTATTCCTCGTGTAGTTTTAGGGTAATTACAATTTTTCTTAATCCCTTGGTGAATAGTTCATTAAGAAGGTCTAGGAGAGAATGATATTCGGATATATTTTAGGTATCTGGATATCTGAGTTATGGACTGAATTGAGTTGCCTGAGGGTAGGATGCAGTGGGGAGCATTAGAGAATGTGACAGTGAACCTGCCGCGGTATACCGGTTCAATAAGCCATAAAGTTAATTATTTGTTTGTTATTATTTCCAAACTCTGCATTAAATACTATTCAAATACAATTGTGCCAATAATATTTCCATTTCAGTTTTCATTTGAGTTTTACACACTGTGTGTATAGCAGCCTGGAGTTATTCCTGTGGTTATTTTTCTGACACTTCTTGCTGGAAAATCTAAAAGCCAAAAGGCGTATTCCAAATAGTCTCTAATATCAATAAACAATAAAGCCTTTAGGCTCGTACAGATATATTAAATTGTATCAGTGCATTTATAACATATTTTATGAAAACTATAACTAATTCACTGGCACTATCGAACCCATACGTTCGTAGCCGCGCGGATATAAGCTCTCCATACATCCTTATCCTGAGCTAATATTTTTCAACAAACCCCTGTATATTCTACTTTCCTCAAATCATGGTTAATGTTATTCTCCCACCTCATTATTGCTCTAAACTGGGCGTTTTCCCTCTAGTTTCCTTATAAGAAGCTTACATGTCCCTCTTTCATCCCCCATTCGTGCCACATGTCCTGCCCATCGTAGTCTACGAGACTTTACTCTACTTATTACGCTTTCCTATAAAGATCACGTAGTCTAACTCAATGTTATGTGGTCTTCTCCATTCGCATGTCTGTTAATCTCTCTTTAGTTCAGAAATTTTCCCTTGAACTTTATTCTCAAATACTCGTAATCTTTTCTCCCCCCTCATAGAAAGAGTCCATATTTCGCATTCATGTAATATAACTGAGAGAATAACAGTTTTATATATTTTCAGTTTAACGTTTTTTGACACAAGTTTGGACGAGGAGAGTCCATATAATGTATCCATCCATCCATCCATCCGTAGTAATTCTGCCCGAGGGTAGGTCTTTCACTGCAATCATAGCATTTTCATGCTATGCTTTGCAGCTTTACTAGGGAATTGTAGGTGTGGTAGCTTCCCGTTGCTTTCCACACCGGTGAAGGATGATGATGATGATAAGGATGATGATGATGGCCATATGATTTCGGGGATCGTTTGGGCCTTAAAGTTTTCCAGACATTTATCTTACAGGTGAGGGAAAACCCCGATATAAACCTTACCCAGAAAAACTGTCCCGACCGGGGATCGAACCCGGGCCCGCTGCGTGACAAGGCAGCACGCTACCTCGAGACCACAGCGGTGGACCCATGTAATGTATAGGCTAATATAATTATTTTCCAGAATGAGCATATGTTTAATTTCCTTGTGCCTCTCATTTCTATTTGCAATTATCGTTCCTAGATATTTGAATCTACCCTCTTCTTCAAAATTTCTGAAAAGTTATAGCTATAATTAAGATTATAATTAAACTTTTCCTGACTTCGCTTTCTTGTTTAGGGGAGATGAAAGCGATTTTTAAAAATATAATGACTGCACTTATTTTAAACAACTGTACTAAACATTTGTCATAAAAGGCCAGTTAATCAAAGTAACGTGAACAATTTATTTTTCTCCATTGTAGTATAACCTCTCACCTTATAAATACGTACTTTTATATACTCCATGTTGCCCTGGCTTTACAGTGATATAACCTGGCGGCCGAGGGATTTTAAACTTAGGATCACACTGATGTTTTTTGACCAGACAATGATATGAAGGACCTTCTAGAATGGATTATCAGCTCAAATCAGGACATTCTCAAAAAAAATTAAGACGGAACGTTCCATTCAATCACACATTGTTGCTAAATATAGCGAATATGATTATTTTTTAAATTTCTTTAGTAATCAATTGATTTGGTGTTTACTTGATGAAAATTTGTGATATATTTAATAAATAAAATCATCAAATTTTTATATGATTTTGATAAATATTTTATTAACTTTCGTAAATATGATAATGATTTTTATGATGGCCGATGATGTTCGGGGACCGTTTGGGTCTTAAAATTTCCTGATATTTGTTCTACAGATAAGGAAAATCCCTAAAAAAAGGATTTTTTTCGACCGGGAATCGAACCGAGTCCGCTGCATACAAGGCAGCGACGCTACTTCGAGATCACAGCGTATAGACCATGTCACCAGCAGTTATAATTTTTATTCTAGTTCTCTCGTTATAAATGAAGAAATTTATTTAATGTGTTTCTGCATTATAATTATGTAACTCCCACATTTTCATACTCGTCCTTGGCCATCATCACCTGAAAGTGAAACTGGAATAGAACGTATCTGATATTAAAACATTAAATTACATAATAAGTGTACCTCCTATTGAATAACTTTTAAAATACATATATTAATAGGCAAATATTGTCGGATATAAAATTTGTGATTATTCATTAATGAGTGCATCTGTACTTGAATTCATAAGAGTTCTATGTACTGTATTATTACTATTTAATATTGCTGTTACTCAATTTTATTTTGTAAACAGGTTGTAAAAATCAATAAAACTAAATATTTGTTCACACATAGAAATAGGCCTACATTATATAATGAAAATGGATAGCTGATGACAAATGAGGGAAATTTTGAGGAAGTGGCTGAATTCAAATACCTAGGAACAATAATCACAAATAGGAATGAGATGCACAAAGAAATTAAACATAGGCTCAATTCTGGAAATGCGTGCTATTATGTAATACAGAGACTCTTGACATCCCAACTCCTTTAAAAAAACGTTAAACTGAAAATATATAAAACCATTATTGTACCAGTTATATTATATGGATACAAAACATGGACTCTTACTTTAAGGGAGGAAAGGAGATAACGAGTATTTGAGAATTATGTTCTTAGGAAAATTTTTGGACCAAAGAGTAATGAACAGACAGGTGAATGGAGATGACTACATAACAGTGAACGACATGGTCTTTATAGGAAGCCAGATATAATAAGAACAATTAAGTCTCGTAGACTGCGATGGGCAGGACATATGACATGAATGGGGAATGAAAGACATGCATGGAAGCTTCTTGTAGGAAAGCCAGAAGGAAAACGTCCAGTTGGTAGGCAAAGAATGAGGTGGGAGAATAACATTAACTATGATTTGAGGGAAGTGGATTGGACAGGGGATGATTGGAAAACATTAGCTCAGGATAGGGATGTATGGAGAGCTTATATCCGCATGGCCATGCACCTACGGGTTCGATAGTGCCAGTGAGTTAGTTAGTTAAATAGGTTGTGTCAAATTTGATTCCCTCTTTCGTTCATTATAATTATATTTACTGTATATCCGTACATTCCCGATTGGGGATATCGATGAGTTCCTTAACCAAGCTAATTTAGTTACGCTTATTTCCCTATAGATATCAGCGACTGACGTGTGGTTAGCACATCGTTTCAAAGAGACATCTAGTAGACATCTGAAGTATTACTTGAAGGAGAAAGACCGAATATACTTTGCCCAGAGGTACTGATTTAGGTTTGAGGTTCTTTTGCAAGCACGAAATTCTTCGGTCTCGGGACCCATGGGTTCAAAATCCCTCCTGGAGGACTTTTACCTTGGATTTTTCCCGGGGTAAGATTTGAACCACGACTCAAGGGAATAGAGGTGGGGCCAATAATAACTACCACCGTGGCCGAATGTCTTAAGACTGATTCACGAAAAAATAAAATTATATTTTTGTTCATTGGAAATTACTCTAATGAAATTTACATGTGATCTTTATTATGGTATTTTATAACTAACTCATTGGCCCTGTCGAACCCATAGGTTCGTGGCCGCGCGACTGGAACAAAAAAAGATGGACAGCCGAATGGAGAGGACTAGATAACAGTGAGCTACGTGATATTTATAGGAAACCAGATATAATAAGAAAAATTAACTCTCGTAGACTTCAATGGGAAAGCTTGTGCCACAAATGGGGAATGAAAGAGGGGCATGGAATCTTCTTGTAGGAAAACCAGATGGGAAACGTCCGTCCAGTTGGTAGACCAAGAATTAGGTGGGCGAATAATATTAACCGTGATTTGAGGTATATTATAGCGAAAGTAATTATTCTAGTCATTATGAATAGTACCTAGCTATTTACGTATAATAACTGCCGAATTTCGTATGGTAATTACACATAATGACTAGCGATTATACATACCGGTAGTTTCTGATTAACCTTAGCATATGTTATATTTTAATGATTGAAACTGCACTTTTTTATTCATTAAATAACCCTTACTACCAAACAATAGCAGTGGCAGAGTTGTGATATATCAAGTGCATCAAGAGATGGTGATGCGATGTTGATGATTGTGTTATTATCAAGATGCTGTTTTGATGTAGAGTCAGGTGGGAAGCGAGCGATCGGTCAGAACAATCACAGCGGGTCACCTTTGTTACAAGTTGGTCCCGCATATCTTGTGGAACCAATCATAACTTCCTATGAGCATTGCCTCTTTAATCTTTGCGTCATTATGTAGGCGTAGGTTTTTTTTTTCTTCCAAAAGCTGTTTACAAGTGTCTTATCTGCTGCTGTAGTTCATCCCTGAAGGACAGTCTTCTCAAATGATACGCACTTCGCATTTGTTGCCTCCAAATTAAAATAAAGCTCCTGACAGTTTATGTCTAGAAATCCATCTCTGGATCTACGGTTCCTGTATTCGATTTTTTTAGATTAAGTTAAAAGTCGCCGCAGCTTTCATGTTACAGAAAACTGTGCAATGTTCATATTTTTTTATGTCTTCTTCTTCTTCTTCTTCTTCCTCCTAATATAGAACAATGTCTTGAATGTTTCAACTGCCTTTTGTCGTGGTTTGTCTAGTTATATATACAGGGTGTTTCAGTATAAGTAACAGACTTCTAGGGGTTATAGAGAGGACTTAGTAGACAAAGTTTTGATAAGGAACCCATGTCCGGAAACGTACGATTTTGATGTAAAATAGGTTTGAAGATCGAAACACAATGGACTGATATCGCGTGTTTTGTGTTTTGGAATAAGTATTACAGACTGTGTTTCTAATTTAATCCGTTACGTTTGGTAGCTCAGGAAATAAGATATAAAATAATAAACAAGCAATGCATAATAAATACAAAGAGAAAGTACAATTTAACACTAAATATTAATTTAACGTTTTAAAATCTCAATTAAGCATATTTCAGTTGGTTGTAACATTCCTATACAATGTTAAAACTGTTACCCTTGCTCTAATCATCCAAAAAAAAAACACCAGAGATAACAACACCGGTTCTGAAAATAGTACAAGTTGGTGTACGATATTTTATTTTTTGTTGTATTTTGTAACATATATACACATTTCTGATTTGGCAGAGTCTTAAATTAGTTTTACAGTTCTTGTTGTAGAACGCTTTGTTTACCACATCTCTCTTCGTGCCTTCTTTTTATAGCGTCTATCTGGGCCCTGATGTCAATCGCTATCATTATTTAAATCCAAATTAACTGATATCTTAAGTTCGACACAATGAAAACATTAACTACATAACAACTATATAGAGCATTCTATTAATAATCATGTAGGAAGCTACTTACTTTATTTTATATAATTTTAATTTTATTATATTCTATGTTTTTGTTAGCATTAGCTAGTATTAGATCCATCATCATTGTATTTTGTGTAGTCTGTATTTTAATATCTTAAAATTGTAATATGTACGTAATTTTTGTATAATTTTACTATTCGCTGGTTGAGTGGAAGAGAAGGCCTTATGGCCTTAACTCTGCCAGCTAAAATAAATCATTATTATTATTATTATTATTATTATTATTATTATTATTTAGTGGGTGTTTATGCAGAGCAAATAAATAATAAAATTACACTGAGTTTGTCGTGTTTGAGTTTCCTGATAATTTCATGAAGTTTGAAGTTCATTTCAAGTTTCGGCAGCCGATCTCCATTCATTCTAATAACATGGTATTTCTATTTCCATCTCCTTCGTTAATCTACCCCACGCCTGTAATCCCACATATACTCTCTCCTCTTCATCATTCTTTTTATCACATATATGTATATATGCACCCTGGTGATTTTCCTTTAGGGCTGAAAGATTGTGGTCTACAGTCTCTGTTGTGGCCAGATGTTTCGTTTCCGGCTGCCGGAGACATCTCCCGAAAGTGTTTACGAAACGTCTAACCGCAATAGCGATTATCGACTACGGCTGATAAGTCCCAAAAATGTTCATGTTTGCCCAACCAGTCATAAAAACCTTCATTCTCCTATAATATATCCTACGTGCTATTATTAATCTAATTATTTAATTAAATTTATTCTAACAAGTTGTTCATGTAATATTATTAGGCATAGCGAAGAGATACAAGGGACAATACGCAAACTCTATTGAGTAATACTAAGAAATTGAAGTTGGAAATAAACATTAATAAAACTCAAATTTTGCTCAGGATCATTAATTCAGGCTTGAGGTTATTTTATGAGCCAGAAAAATCTTCAGACTCGGGACCCACGGCTTCAAGTCTGTGCCGGAGGACTTGTCCTTTAGATTTTTAGATCCTTTAATTCCATTGATCCGCGGGTTTGAACCCGCGACACATGGGACTAGAGGCAAAGAATATAACCACTACACTACCGAGGCCGACTCCTATGGGGTTAGCAATAGTATTTTTTTAAAGCATTTCTTTTTATCAACCCATTCAACCTGCATGGCCTCTATTCCTATGTCCCCTAAACTTAAACTGACAACATTTAGATAAATAAATAAATACATAAATATTGTACATTTAGTAGTTATTAAATAATTTTATTTATTAAACAAATTATTTTGCCTTTGAATGTTTTTACTGTTCTCCCAGAGAAAGAAAGTCCCAGAAGGAATGCAGGAATACACAGGACAGCCGAATGCCACGCGAGTCTAGGATGTATTGTACGAGTACATCTCCAAAACATAGTTCGGTAATGCACTGTAACCATAAGTGATAATTAATCTTCTTCTTCTCTTCCTGGTTTAGGCAAGAGTTGCCTGTTCCGTCTTCACTAATAGATCTAAGACCATCTCTTCCGAGGACGTCCGACATCTCTTCTTCCTCTTGGAAAATAATGGACGATTTTATTTGGTAATCTACTTTCCTCCATTCTTTCTACATGTTCTTTCCACTGTATCTTGTTGTTAAATATCTTTTCATTTATGGAGTAGATCTGCAGTTCTTCACGGATATCCTCGTTTCTTATCTTGTCCATTCTAGTGCAGCCTTTTACTCTTATTAAAAATTTCACTCTGCATAGCGTTGGTACCTCGATCAGAGGAAAACATATTACTCGTATTCTTCACAATGGAAACTCAGTAATAATTAGTAAAACATACAAAACTAATATAACATTTATTATATAATTTAATACTAATCGCTAATTATTATTATCATCGCATTAATAAAATTAATATGTCTGATAGGCTTTGTTTTAGAGATGATACCTGGAATCTGCATCAACTAGTTTAATTTGCAAGGTGTAATACAACGGTACATTCTTCACGTCATCACAAGCTAGTGGTATTCGAGGAATGCACCTGCACTAAAACTCAATACCCCCTTTCTGCACATGGCCGTCATCTCTGCGCGGAGACTTCCTTTCTCTGGAACATCAGTAATTTGTACGAACGTCACATAGTATTGCTATTATAAATAGTGTTTGAGTCACACTGTGGAGAACATAGCTATGTTTTGTTGTCATTACTAATTTAATATTCAACTCATGATACTCATGTTGTGATGTGATTCGCAGAATTCGTAATTACTGCCATTTAATGCTTGATTAGTCTCTAGATGTCTCACTTGCCAAACCTTTCTTCTTTACGTCCTAGACTAGACATTCTACAAACGGATGTTAAGAACATTCCAAGATTTGTAGCCAGAGTGTCATTGGTACATCTTAGCATCTTAGTAAACATTACATGGATGTTAATTAGGTCACAATCTTCTTAAACCAGAATCAAAAGTTTTGTCAAAAATGCCATTATCAGCTAACAAAATTTTGGTATTTCTTTAAATGTAAGAATCCTGTTTGTTTGCATAAAAATATATTAAGGCTGTTTTTATAGAATTCATCCATCATCATCATCATCATCATCATAGGACAACAGCCCAAGTTGGGCTTCGCCAGCTCGCAGGAAAGATCTTTATCTCTATCATGGGCGACTCTTACACCAGTTGAAATCACCAAGCATTTTCGTATCATAAATAACTCCATCCAACCATCTAAGCATTGGTCTTTCACCTGACTTCTTGACATCTCGATTTCTTTGTAGGTGTCCATCCCATCTCAATCTACTTCTTTTATGAAGCTATAATATTTGTTTATTTATTTATATAATATGGATATATTGATATAAGCATCATTACAATGAAGAAACTATAAAAAACACATGGAAGAACAGAATAGTTGTAACTAGGGTAGGATTTTTATGCAATAAAAGATAAGATTGGAATTCTGATAGTATGAACTATTCAACTGTTTGTGTGTGAAACAAGATAAAAGACAAGTCAAAAGTCTTACTTCTCATTATACTGTTCAACAGTTTGTATGTGAAATAAGCAAACAACAGTCATTAGCCTAACTTCTCATAATATTATGTTGGAATCTTAACTTTTAATACATAAAAATCCTAGCTCTAGTTATAACACAATGTTGGGGGTATTTATCCACTCATTGCTTCCCAATAATTGACTTGTCAAAGCAGGACAGACAAATAGGTTTTCAAAGTCCAAGATGAATCCCAGATTGCTTAAGGGGCAAGTGGGGACTATTGGAGATGCCAAAGCGGTGTAGGTGTTTGGCCAGGAAATCATGGCCAATAGCCATTCGGAATTTTTAAAGTTATTTTTAAAGCTGGTATATTTCCGAGTTATATCTAATTCTACAACCATTTGAATCCTGAATAGGGTCATATATTTTACATAATATCTTTCTCTCAAAATTTGCAACTATCATTAGGTCTATATCCAGTTGTGACAATGTCCAGGTTTCACAAACATCAATACAGGTTTAAAAAGTGTTTTGTATAAACGGCATTTAGAATCTCGATATACATATTTGGATTTGAAATACCTTTCTAGACCAAAATAACATATATTTTCATTTATTAACTTCTTCACTCAACTGATTGTGGCTTTACTTCTGAGTTATTGTAGAATTTGTGTGATAAAATATTATATTCATCTACAATAAAATTATAACAATTACAATGCAAATTCAATTCAGTTCAAGCTTTTATGTTATTTTTGGTTCCAGGTGACGCCCCTAAAATAACATCAAGCATTTTTGTCTCCGATGTTATCACAGTGTTTGTTGCATGATGTTAATTACCGGAAAACAAAACAAAATAAGACATAAACTACTGAAATTTTAACCTGTCCATGTAATAATTAGCTATTGGTTCCCTGCCAATTAATTTTACTCTATAAAATAACCAAACACAAGTTATGGGCATAAAGAACACCCTTTATCGCTAATGTGTGCATATTTTCTCATAATGTAAACCTATTTATACTAGGGGAATGGAAGCTTTGAATAAAATTGACCGTAAAATGGGAGAACATTAGCATCCAGGAGTAACTTTGGCATAGGCTGGGGCAAAATTAGTAACCATGTTTTTTCAGCTCTTTTTAAATATTTTAATAGGCCTAATTGGATTATCTATAGGGACATTTAAAATTAAAACTTAAATAAATATTAATTTGTTAGAATGTTGGAGCTAACTAATTGATTTATTCCCGTTTCGTTCCGCTCTGGATATGGGTGCTCCCCTAATGGAAAAGTCTTAACCGGACTAATTTTAGAAACGCTTATTTCCCTATAAATGTCAGTGAGGGGCATGTGGTTAGTACATCGCCTCGAAGAGACATCAATAGAAAACTAAGGCATTACTTGGATCGAGGAAAGTCGGGTAATTTTTCTCTGTGGCTTTTATTGAGGCTTGAGGTTATTTTACGAGGCCGAAAATATACACTCGGGACCCATGCTAGCTTATTAATAGGCTGCAAATTATATTGTGGAAGCTTATACATTCCTTTTGTAACTATCAAAAATTGATAATATTTTCATTTAGCTCTGTTCTAAAACTTTTGTTTACTTTAAAACATGCATCTACATGCTAGAGTTAACCATGGTGAATTTTTTTTAATAGGCTTTAAAAATAACTTGTAAGTTAACCGTGTATAGGGTAAAATTGGCAGGTTTAAATATCTTATTAATATATTTTTGTAAATCAAAATTCATTGAAAATTAATTAGAAAGAAATAAGCAATTTGTATGAAAAGAGAGATTTTATAATATCGTGATACACATTTTATTGGGATTTTGTTTGTGACTATTTAACTTATGCCTAAAATGAGAGTCAATGTCCAATCGTATCCTTTGGAAATAAATAATATGATCTGGTTACATGATGAACAAATGAAGCATAACAAACGTGTCTCATTTGTTTCCAAACATCACCGTTTACATTCAATATGTAAATATTTTAAAATAACTATATCTAAATAATGATTTGTGAGTAAACAGCTTAATTTTATTCGTTAAATAGTCCTAACAAATGCCACTCTTGATTTTCAAATTCCGTAAATAAATTCACTCCTCACTTCTTGAGTCGTCAATTTATCGATAATTTGGAAATCACTCGTGGCATTACTTATATGATAATTGAAAAAAAAAACTGTTTGCCGATATTAGATAACACGGTTTATTTATTACTAATGATTTTGATTGTTAGTATGCCTACGCGCTTCTATTTCTACAGATTCTGACATCGCCCACGCTTCAAATGCTTACCGACTCTTGTAAATAAAAAGCATTCTTTTCCGAAAAGTACGTCCAGATACAATTCTAAAATTTTATAAAACAATGGCTCTTCCAACTCTACTTTATGGTTCTGAAACCTGGACTCTTACTACAGGTTAATTAAATAGGATGGTAGCTGCAGAAATGAAGTTATTAAGACCTTTAGCGGGTTATACGCTTTATGATCACATATACGTAATGAAGATATCCGCAAAGCTCTCAACACACCAGCAATAACTGAAATCATTCAAAAATATCAAAATAATTGGCATGAACACCTTCTGAGAATGCCAAACAATAGACTACCTCTGCAGCTATCGAACTACAGACCCACAGGGCGAAGAGACCCAGGAAGACCTAAGAAGAGATGGAGGGATCAATTTCTTTCCTGAAGCGGAACAGGCCAATGGCCTAATCCATGACTGCCATTGATGATGATGAGTATGCCTAAATAGGATTTTTTATTAACAAATGTTTTTGACCAATATTGAGATGTTATACTTCATGTAATTGTAGGCTATGATAATTTAATAATATTATAAAAACTTTCCTCATTAGAGGATTGCCTCAAGGACAAAGTGATACAGACAATTAATTTTTGTAATTGATGAAATACATTTTGTAAATATATTTTTAAAAATTCAACTTGTAGGCCTAATTGAAGTATACATACTATAAAGTAATTTTGTAAATATGGTTTCTTAAAATTGAAATTGATCCTCTAAACACTATGTTCAATTATATACACATTTTTATCAAATACTCCCTGAAAATTGCAAACAAATAATTTCTGATCCTGAGAAAATCATTGTTTTATTACCATTATTTTAACATTAGTGAATAGGGCATTCCGAATCTCAATAATAATAATAATAATAATAATAATAATAATAATAATATAATAATAATAATAATAATAATAATAATAATAAAATAATAAATAATATAATAATAATAATAATAATAATAATAATAATAATGATATTAATAATAATAATGATATTAATAATAATAATGATATTAATAATAATAATGATATTAATAATAATAATGATATTAATAATAATAATGATATTAATAATAATAATAATAATAATAATAATATTAATAATAATAATGATATTAATAATAATAATGATATTAATAATAATAATAATAATTATATTAATAATAATGATATTAATAATAATTATATTAATAATAATTATATTAATAATAATGATAATAATAATAGTTATATTTATTCTGGCAGGTTAAAAGGAAATCAATTAAGAAACCACTTTTCTGTATTCCGAAGGGATAAAGAAATAGCGGGTATCGTTGAGCGGTTCTTGTATGAATTTAACGTGACAGCGGCATCAAAAATATTGCCAGTTTCGCGTGCATAAGGTAGGTAACGCTATTATAATCACTCTCATTGTCCTAGTTAAGAATAACAAAGCCATAACAAAACAAAAAAATGAAAGGAATAAAAAAAACCTATGCACGCATCCTTACATTTTTATGCTATATATGTATTCATGCAATCAATGCCACGGTAGCCATCCTGTCCCTTTTTTTTTAAATGCATGTATGGGTTGTTGAGTTAACACCTGTTGTATAGCAGGCAACAGCAGCCACTGCTGGTGCCGAAGGACTTCTTTGCGGAGAGCAAGTTTAGTTGTGACTGTGAAGAGAGCGTGTTTTCAGTCCGCTTCTAAGCTTCGTGCCGGGTGGATGGATTGTACCGCTTCCTGCGTCTTTAAGTTACTCGTTTTGGTGAAGTGTTCTTATCTTGTGACGCGCCTAGCGCGTGTTTGTGCAAAACATGAGTGATTGTTCTGGTTTGTGGAATGAAGATGGACAATGTTCGTGTAATAGTGCTTATATAATGGATCATTGGAGAACTGGTGAGTGATTATTCTGATATTTTATTTTATTTTTATTTCGAAGCAGTGAGAAAGTGATTTGTGAATTATTAATAAGACGGCAAGTTTTATTGTCACAACCAAATTTCAGGGTATTTAACAATTATTTAAAGGTATTAGATAAATTTGAATGTGGCATAGTGTGAAATTATGAATATATTAGGCCCTATAATTATTTTAAACTATTTGTTATAGAAGTTTCAAACTTGCAGGCCTATGTAATACAAACATGATTATTTTATCGACATTATTTATACCTAATTGGGTTGAAGCAGTAATTATTCTTTATTTCTTATAAAATCATTATTACCGTTATTATAAAATCATTATATCTCAAAGAATAATCTCTGGTTCGATTTTAAGTCACATTATTTTTATGAGTCGGAGTTTAGGTTATGTTATGATCCTTGTTCAGAGTTAATGTGAATAATTAAGCAGTTCTTTATCGCGAGTTTTTAAAACAATATAAATTTTATTTTGGCTATTCTATACCAGGAATTCACTTACACCTTTTTATTTCGATAGATGAGCAAAATGGGCAAGTTAAGGTGTACACTAGATTAGTTTCTTTATTGGATAATATGGCGCACCATAAAGAAAAGTTGCTTATTCTATACAATGACTAATGTAGAGTCCCCTTTATTTACTTACAATATATGCAAACGTTAATGTGTTATAAACAAGTACGTACGCAACATAATTTAATATTAATTTATATTTTATTGTATCGAATCCGATCACTCATCGAGTATCTACGTGAGGTTTTTAAGTGTGTGTGATCTAGAAAAACAAATATTCTCTTTGACAGTCGTGTCTCTGTAATGATCGTGTGGCGTGGGCATGATGGGCATGTAAAAGTATCTACAAATGGAGAAGTTAAACCAAAATAGAATATATTATGGGCCAGTCCAGAGAGGAACAATTAAATGTGTTTCATGTATGTACTCTAAGGCTATTTTAAAGAATAAATTACACAACTACTTTATTCGTTTTATGTTTTTACATTTTCAATATGGCTACCTCGTTATCGCTTTACATATTTAATTTTTTTAAGATAGTTTATTTTTGTAAGGGTCGGATGGAAATGGGTACATAAAAGTGCCCATAAAATGAGAAATTAAACTTGGTGAAGGGAAGATATTTCATTACTTAAATTTAAAAGGAGTAACGAAAATAACTTGCTCAAAGTTTGATCTATTCAGCGACGTATTAATAACGCATCCCACTAGTGTAAGGTATAAAATAGCTTATTCTTTTAAATATAAGTGAATGAAGATGATTGGCTCACTTAACGAATTGTATCATCTTATTAGGTGGCATGTTATGTAATCCATTGTCGATATTTCCTTAAAAAATTACAAAAGAAAGTTATAAAGAATATTGATGTAGTTAAGATATTCGGATCATTTGCAATTTTTTGTAATAATGTTAACTTTAAGAATTTAGAAGCCTGACAAGAATAAAAAATATATTTAGACTTTATTGTAATAATTATTGCTAAATGTATTATTACTTTATTACAATTTTATACTCTTAGGTTGCACATTTGGTTGCGATTACACAGTTTATATAAAATACATATTCCAGAACTTAAAGATTTGAATGGTATTATTTTATAGATTCATAGTTTATTGAAGTATAGTTGTAGTTTTAATTAAGAAAACAATAATAAAACTCGTGTAAATCAAGTGGGCGATTCCGTGGTGCAAAGAAGTCAGACGCTCGCCTCTCACCGCTGGGGCTCGAGTTCATGTCTCGGTCACATCATGTGTGTTTCGAGGCGACGAAACGGAGTCTGGGATTTCTCCCGTTTTCCCCTGCCATAAATTTAATTCCACAATTTCTCCACACTCATATCTTTGATTTCGGTTTATTTCGTTCTTCTGTCCTGTGATGGTGCGACAGGCGTGGTCGGCCGGCGTTCTTTGTTATTCACAGACCTTCAATAAAAGAAGCTTCATCGAATCTAATTCTTGAATCCGGCCCTGTGTCGGACACGAGTTTGTGTTGAGGAAGGCGAATAAAATGTGAAAATGTTAATGGCCCATAATTTCTTATAACTTATACTTTAAGAAAATTAAATTTGTTTGTTTTATTTATGATAGAAGATTAACTCCCACATCATTTTATTTTCTATACTGTGTAGAACCTCTCTGAAAACTTTGATGCCAATAGAGAAAAGTGTTTAGACGATATATTAAATAGTCGTAGTTTTAGGAAGGAAACTAAATCTACAGGAATATCGAACTGCATTTAGAAGATAAAAGGGAACTCGTTTTGTGTTACCGTAATGATCTTTACATATTTGTACTCAATAAATTGTACAATTCGTACGACATGACATTATCAATTACTCACTTGATCAATGCGGAATGTGTGGTTCAATTAGCTTTGATCTCATGATTGACGAATAGTTATTTATTTTTTTACATCATTACTTCATTTTCTAGTTCCAGTAGCAATATTAAATAGATACTATTTTTATTCCTCTATCATTGTGGTCTCGGTGTAACGTTGTTGCCTCGTACCCAGCGGACTTGGGTTTGATTCCCGACCGGGACGAGTTTCCTGGATGATTTTTTTTTTCATATTTAAGGCATGCGCACTGCGATTCTGTAGAACTTCATAGAGAGATAAATAGCACAATTTTCTTAATAAATAAGTATTCTCAATTGTAAAATGTTTTAAGAATCGATGAAAAATGTTTAAAATAGTAAGTACGTGCCACATGTCCTGTCCATCGCAGTCTACGTGACTGTTCATATTTTATCTTTGTTTCCTATAAAGGTGATATAGCTCACTGTTATGAAGTCTTCTCCATTCGCCTGTTTGTTCATGTCCCTTTGGTCCAAACATTTTGTAAGAACATTATTCTCAAATGCTCGTAATCTAAATTTCATTTTTATTTATTCCGTGTTTACAAGTCTACATTGTTGCCAGATAGATTAATTTTTAACCCTTAACTTCAGAATGTATCTTCTAAGATACATTCATTTCATTTATTTATTTATTATTGTTTATAAAACAATAAAAAATAAAGTATTATAAATTACTTAAGTTTGTGTCAAATTACGTAATAATGTAGCCTATAATAATAACTTAGAGTTTTACATCATGTTTTCTTTGCGGTCAGAAACATTTGAATAACTGGCAGGAGAAATTGATTTGCCAATTTTAAGGGATAATAGCTGTGACTGAATATCTCTATGATAAAAATGGAAATGTAATCATTTTCTATTCAGTATTCTAGATGTTTAAAACAACTTGCTAAAAAAATGAACCGTTCTGCCGTAAAATGTCCTCAAGAATAAAACTTGTACTGCGTCAATATTGTATAACAGGCAGGTATACTTGCGTTGTTGTATCCTGGTCATGTCTGCAGACCTCTAAACCCTGCTGATATAACATCGATGTCACGTTTCTTCCCTGTAGACACCTCTATCGTTTCTCTATTTCACAATAACACTTCCATAAACACAATGCTACGTATTAAGTCAATCGAGAGACATTTTAATAATAGTCAGTTATGAATTGAGTTTAGGGCAACATCTTAATTGGCAGGTTCATTTAAGAAAAACTTGTAAAAAAATATATTCAATCTTCCATTCCCTAAAACGTTTGAAAATTTTCCTTCCTTCTTCATTGAAAAAAGTACTTGTCTCAACTTTCATTATGCCGCATTTTGATTATTGTGACTTCTTAACTGACATGAATATTACATTCGGACAAAGACTACGAGTTCATAATGCTTGTGCACGATACACATTCAATCTCCGTAAATCAGACCACATAACTCCAGTATTTGAAATGTTGTCTTGATCCGATTGCAAGACAGGCGAAATATACATTGCCTCTGCTTCTTATACAACACTTTGTCCACCTCATCACCCCTTTATATTTCTACTAGCTTTCATTCGCTATCCTCCCACCATAACTTAAACACACGACCGAGAGAAAATTTAACTCTAGCTATTCCTCTACATCGAACATCTCACTATTCCTCATCCTTCCTTGTTTCAGCCACACGACTCTGGAATTCCCTCCCCTCGTATTCAAAAACTGCCTGACTCAAAAACAGTTTAAAAAGAAACTCACTTCATATTTCTTTAACCCTGTTCCATGTATACTTTTATTGTTTCCTTATATTTTAAACTTTCTTTACCAAGTCATTTAAAAAGTGATCCTACTACAGGCCTCAGGAGGCCCTTGGGGTAGTAGGAGGTTAAGGCTCCCACTTTTTCTAGACAATCGGCACTTTATGTCAGCGGGGTTGTCAGCCCTGCGTGACGGCCGCCTTTACCCCAGAACAAGCGTCTGGTACTCATTTCCGTTAGAGGCTGAGTCGACCCCAGGGCCATAGTGCCGCCAGAGGGTTTGGGTCAGTTTAAAAATCCTGACCCCAACGGGACTTGAACCCTCGACCCTCCGGCTTGTAGCTCAGTGCCTTAACCACTACGCTACGGCGTGCCCCCACCAAGTCATTTACTTAATCTAATTATAGGTTATTATTTTTGTTATTATTATTGTTACTATTTTTCTTTCTTATCCTCGTCAAATGTATATTGTGTAGTCTATATCTATTACGTATCAATCATAATTCTTATTTTATGTATAATTTAACCCTGGTGAAGTGGAACTTAACTCCATCAGGTAAAATAAACAAATAAATTAATAAATAAACAAATAAATAAAAAAACACGATAAGCGACATATTGTTCGTTCTGAGATATAAGGATTTTAATCTATCAAACAATTATAAATACTAATTGGAGAATATTGTTAATACATTGTGTGTCTATATGTTTTAACTCATCACTGGCGCACTTACAAACGATTTTATGGATTTTTCAATAAATTGATTTGCTATCATTCTAATAAATTACATTTCTTAAGAGAATGTGGCTTATCGTGTTGCTGCTCTTAGCCCTTCAATTGAAATTGATTATTTTAGAGTTTTAGACTATTATGTCATCATCATCATCATCATCGTGGTCCATTCTTGAATTTAGGCTTTTTTTTACCTGTTTTGGTTTCAATAGATATACCATCTAGAAGTCTTTCGAGTAGACGTCCTGGTCTTCTTCTTCCTACAGGTTGATTGCTTAACAGCTGCTTGGGTACCTATGATCTTCCTTTCGATGAATATGTTGCATTCATCTTGATTTATAATCAGAAATTTTGTTTTCCAAACATTCCATGTGTAATTCATCTAACAAGAGAACTGTCAACCAGTGCATGCCGAAATATACCTTAAAATTTCTCCCAGAGAAGTGTTGTGATGTACCAAAGTGGTGTCCAAAAAGTTATGTGCCTTTTTAACTGCGAGGCACAGAAATAGAAGTCAGAATCAAGAATGGCATTCCACTGTGCGAAGTAAATGGACTCCCTGCGTAAGTAAAGCGGAGTGGAGTGTGGCGGATCGCGGTGCACGGGCAGATTGTGAGTCAGGAATTGTATTGCTTTCCTGTAGTTTAAATGAGCGATTTGGTGTTGGAGCTTAGTGCCTTGCTGATAAAAATGGCAGATATTTTTTGGACATTGCCTGGGTATATCACAACGCTCATCTGGGAGAAATTTCAAGGTAGGTTTTGGCATGCAATGATTGTCAGTTCCCTTGTCAGACAAAAATGAGACCTTTATAGGGTATTACATAAAATCCCACTATTAAGAAGTAATGACAAGCATTTACAACATGTTGGTTTTTTATAGAAACTTCAAATTTGCTCATTATTTGTCCATATTTTTTGCAGATAATTAAAAAAGGTCTTCTTCTTCTTCTTCCTTTCATGTGTTAGACCTAGTGGTCTGTTACGGTCTCAATCCAACGTTTGAAGGGTCTGCCCAGAGATCTCTTGCCTGGTGGCTGGTAATTTAAGATCTGACGTGGTATTCTTGTTCTGCTCATTCTTCGTAAGTGAGATTTCCAGTTGTTTCTGTATTTTTGTACATATTCCATGACTGATTCTGCGTGTAATTCTTTGAGAATCTCAGAATTCCTTTTATGGTCTGTTAAAAAGTTAAATTCCAAAAATATGTTCAATACTCGTAATTGTTGAAATAAAACAGGAACACCCCCCGTTTTAATGCCATTCATAGTTTGTATTGAAACAATTAGAAATATAAATTACGTTTGATATTATTCTGCTTTTATACAGAAAGTGGATTATAATAATAATAATAATAATAATAATAATAATAATAATAATCATAATAATAATAATAATAATAATAATAGCTTTATTTTATCTGGCAGAGTTAAGGCCTTAAGACCTTGTCTACCACTCAACCAGGTTTAAAAAAATACGAACAAAAAATAGTCTTAAATCTAAATTACAATATATATATATATATATATATATATATATATATATATATATATATATATATATATATATATAAACGATTACAAGTTATGAATACAATACAATTAATATTTATAATGTATTTTGATTTACTCTAAATTTAACGAATTAAATATATAATATGTACAAGATATATAAAAAAACGAGGAAAAGATTAATGACATAGTATAAAATTAAATAAATAGAGAAAAATTAATTATTAGACAACAGGTAACTGTATAAGCGTGACTTAAAGGTACCAAGTGTGCGGCAACCCCTGATATCTTGATGAAGGAGATTCCAGGAGCGGGCAGAGGCTACTGTGAAGGAAGTAGAATAGGAGTAAGTGCTATGAAGAGGAATTGTTAGCAGACTGCTATCTTGTGATCTAGTGTCAATATGTGTACATTATCATAAGTAATGCCACGAGTGATTTCCAAATTATCGATAAATTCACGACTCACGAAGTGAGGAGTGAATTTATCTAGAGAATTTGGAAATCAAGAGTGGCATTTGTTAGGACTATTTAACGAATAAAATAAAGCTGTTTACTCACAAATCATTATTTAACTACAGTTATTTAAAAATATTTTTATATTTAAAGTAAACGGTGATGTTTGAAAACTAATGAGAAACGATAGGTAGCCTACGCTTCTACTGCTTCTTTTGTTTATCACTGCAACCAGATCATACTATTTATTGCCAAAGGAACGCAATATTGTAAGAATGCTCTCTAGTGGAGAAAAAATGAAACACATCAATCTGTATATTAATTCATTTTTGATGTCGTATACATTTAAGAAAGTGCAAACAGTGGTTTCTTTTTTTGGTGGTATAATCAATTGCTACAAATGTTGACATGTAAGCACTATTATATACAATCTGGTAGCCGTATTTGTTATAGGCTCAGTCACTGCAAAATAACGGTCAGACCTGTTCAGAATATTAAAAAGGAGGAGCTTTGCTTAATATATGATAATCCTAACGTTGATAATTATTTCGTGAAACACGTCTCTGATTGGTTGTAATACAGAAATCATTGAAACGTGATTGGTCATTGACTCCCATTTGGGGCATGAGTTAAATAGTCTGAAATATTCTTTCATCTATGTTCCCTTCTTGTTGTGTTTGAAACTCCTGTATAACATATCGTTTCCGTATCTGCTAGAACAAAGTTCGCCTCTTCCTCCGAGATTCGTGGGTTGAAAATCGGGCGGAATCCATTGATTTCTTCACGATGTAAAAGTCCTGAATGGTGGTTTCATTCGGAAGGGAATTTCTTTCATCTATGTTCCCTTCTTGTTGTGTTTGAAACTCCTGTATAACATATCGTTTCCGTATCTGCTAGAACAAAGTTCGCCTCTTCCTCCGAGATTCGTGGGTTGAAAATCGGGCGGAATCCATTGATTTCTTCACGATGTAAAAGTCCTGAATGGTGGTTTCATTCGGAAGGGAATTAAAGCCGTAGATACCATGTCATAGATTTACGGAACGTTAAATATCTTTTAGCCTCTGAGCAAGTTTTCTCATCCAAGATTTGAATTCCGACACTAATAATTTTAGCTGTTATAGAGCGTCGTTAATAAAATGTCCTACTACTACTATGCTTTTTATAACTAACTCACTCTTGGCACTATGGAACCTGAAGATTTATGGTTAATCATTGCCTGCATAATTTATTCACATCCTCAAATCAATATTAATGTTAATAATAATAATAATAATAATAATAATAATAATAATAATAATAATAATAATAATAATAATAATAATAATAGCTTTATTATAACTGGCAAAGTTAAGGCCTTAATGCCTTTTCTACCACTCAATAATATTAGAAAATGTCCACCGCTGTGGTCTCGGGGTAGCGTGCTACCTTGTCACGCAGCGGGCCCGGGTTCGTTCCCCGGTCGGGACAGTTTTTCTGGGTGAGGTTTTTATCGGGGGTTTTCCTCACCTGTAAGACAAATGTCAGGAAAACTTTAAAGCCCAAACGGTCCCCGAAATCATATGGCCATTTCACAATCATCATCATTCATATTCATCTTGGGTTAAGTTTAGGATTAGGGACTCTCCTGGCGCACCACTATCATCATCATCACCCATCATATCATCGGGGCAACATAACCCCGCCTTCCAGGCGCCCCAACCTCAGAAGTGGGTTACAATTACGCCATGCCAGGAGAGAAACCAGGAATGTCGAAAGACAAACCTGGGGCATTTGGAAAAAATAATAATAATATTAGAAAAAATAAAAAAATAGTTACATCTAAATTACAATAAACAAAATTATTATAGCCTGTAGTATGATCAAGGATTAGCAGTAATATAATGTACGATTAAACATAAGTTGTTTTAAAACTCTGTTGGCCTTTCGGGACTAGTCCCATCATCAGCAGAATGCATTAGGCCCATACTTGTTGACCTTTGTTAGTGCTTCAACAAGGGTTAACAAGTACATACCTAATGCATTCTGCTGATGAAGGGACTAGTCCCGAAAGGCCTACAGAGTTTTAAAACAACTTAAGTTGAAGAGACGGACCTACAAGGTAACTATTTTTGTAGTTTTTTAATCGTACATTATATTACTGTGATTTAACACCTCAACGCAAACTTACCATGAATTTTACTAGTATCGTGTGTTCCGATATCATGCTGGAATTGGTCTGTCCATCTTTTACTGGGTCTTCCAACATTTCTTCGTCCTAGTGGTTTGTAATGAATAATCTGTTTCGGAATTTTATTGTTATCCATTATATAGTATGTCTACAATACAATAATTATTATTTACAATATATTTTGATTTTCTCTTGATTTAACGAATGCAATATAAAATGTACAGGCTAGAAGAATGAGAAAAATATATCATTAATGGCATAGAATAAATTTAGTTTTGGAGAAAAATTAATTATTTAGTTATTTAACAACAAATAATTGTATAAGCGTGACATAAGAGTCAAGTGTGCGACAATCCCAACCATCTCGTTCGTAGGCTCCATATGGGCAATTTTTTCAATCAATGTCTAATCTTGAGAATGATAGCCTCGCTATTGAAACTTTTTGATTATTTAAATATTTTTGTTTGGTATTTTAGGTTTTATTGATAATGTGTAATACCATTTTTTATCATAAGTAATGCTAGGAGTGTTTTCCAAATTATCGATAAATTCACGATTCACGAAGTGAGGATTTGGTAATCAAGATTGGCATTTGTTAGGACTATTTAACGAATAAAATTAAGCTGTTTACTCACAAATCATTATTTAAATATGGTTATTTTAAAATATTTATATATTTAATGTAAACGGCGATGTTCGAAAACAAATCAGGAACGTTATGTTTAATTTGTTCATCACTGCAACCAGATCATATTTATTGGAAATAGAATCGCAATTTTGTAAGAATGCACCGTATTGGGGGAAAAAAAAATGAAACACATAATTACATGTTATTAATTAATTTCTGCTGTCCTATGATGTAAATGCGTCAATTATATTTTTCTGCAACGTTAATTCCTGGGAAATAATGTTTAAGGAAGTGCAAACAGTGGTTTCTTTTTTAATGGTATAATCAATTGCTACGAATGTTTTTCTATTATATGTCGCTAGCAGAATCTGGTGCACTATATATACAACCTGGGAGTCACTTAATAAAATCTCTGCAATATGACGAAAGCGATAAAATCGAGGTGAAAAAAACTGTGATTGGTTGTAAATAAAACATCATTGAAATGTGATTGGTCATTGTCTCCCATTTGGGGCATGAATTAAATAGTCACCAAAAATATCCTATTTATTAATATATTTCTTCAAGAAGTTTCTGTACTCCTCTTTTATTCTCCATTGGTGTCAACGTGTTCTGCCCAACGAAGTTAATGAGATTTAATTGTTCTTAGAATTTCTGATTTCCCATAAAGATCGTGACGTTTATAGTTATATAAATTCTTCCAATTATACTTGTATTACCAGCTGTTGGTTTTAATTCATCTACTGTGTATATTAATACAACCAGCTGAATGTATGAGGATATGAGATGCAGTGAAAGTTGTATTACAAATAGTTGTTATGTAACACAAACATCTCACGGGGCGATTGTGGTGTCAGGAGTTTTGTTCATGAGGCGCCAAAACTGATACCATGTTGGCGGTGTACCCTTGTCATCACACAAACGGAGGCCGCTAGCTACAAAGACATAGCGTTCTGTATAATAGTATGTCTTCTTTCACAACGGATGTGAACATTTACAGTTTATACAATCCATTCTTCCCTTCATCTCCGCCATTTTAACAAAGTCCAAGAAATCTTTGAACCGAAGAAATAAGAAAGGCGTGATATATAAGAATAGAATTCTGTAGGTGTCCTAAAAGTCATTTTTTTTTTTCGCTAGCAAATGCGTCATTCCTTTATAATACTCCATGTCGGAACTGAGGGTGTCATAAACTATATAATTCATTGTAAACTAAACTATCTAACTCACTGGCACTATCGAACCCGTAGGGTTCAGTGCCCGTGCGTAACTATGCTCTGCATACACTCATGTCCTTAGCTAATGTTTTGTAATCAGTCCAAGTATAATCTACTTCCCTCAATTCATGGTTATTGTTATTCTAAAGTTCAATCGTGGCCTACCTACTGAATAATTTCCCTCTGATATTCCGACCAATGAAGGTTAAAAGACCTTTTATTTCCTATCTCCTGGCAAGTGTCCGAACTCCCATCGTAGTATACTGCGACTTAACCTGTTATTTTGATTTTTGGTTTCCCATAAAGATCGTGGTGTGTTAGAGCTCAGGTTATGTAAGTCTTCTCGTAAATTCGCCTGTCTGTTCATCTCCCTAGATATAGTAAGAGTTATGTCTCGTAGATTGCGATGGGCAGGATATGTGACACGAATGGGGTATGGAAGAGGGAAATGGGAACTCCTTGGACGTAAAAACCATAATAAAAGCGCCCAGTAGCAGGCCAAGAACGAGGTGGGAAAATAACATTAATCATGATATGAGTGAAGTATATTATACAGGGATGATTTAAAACGTTAGGACAAGATAGGGTTGTATGGAGAGCTTATGTACGCGCGACTATGAACCTATGGGTTCGTTAGTGCCAGTGAGTGAATGAATGTCTTAATATTAGAAGTTTATTATTTAAAGTCCTATAGCTTTAATAGGTGACATGAATAGGATACTTAAAATATGTTTGAAATATTAGTGTATTATGAAATATTTATTTATTTAGCCTGGTCAAGTTAACGCCATGTGGCCTTCTCTTCTACTCACCAGGACAAACATATGTTACATCAGAATATAACATTCATAATTAACTATAATATTATATACTAAATGAAGATTTGACCAATCAGATAATATCTATTATATTACGATCTATAACACAATCAGTTAATTATAGTTTAGAATAAAACTAAAACTAATAATAAAATGTATTCAAGCAAGATAAATTAAATTGTTGATAGATCATCCCTATCTAGTGTAGGGGTCTATATAAAACACAATTGTTGATGTGTAGGGACCAGAGAAAATGTTTATTAGTGAATATGGGATTGAATCTACGGATTCCACCAGCCATAAAGTTAGTTACATAAATAATTTAGTATGCTGTAAATTCTGTCGATTCTTGTAAATACTACATCGTTGACCTGTTTTATGTTTGAATCATTGATTTTTTATAAGTAGAAGAGATTTGATTACATAGATTTGCTCTTTATTCGAGACAGAATAAACTGCTTCTATTTGTGTAAAGTATGTATATCCCTTAAGCTAGAATCCCATTCGCAAACAGAAACTCAGACAAGTTCTGATGGAAGTAAACTGTGTTCCAACATTAGTATACGTAGTGTTTCGTGAAGCAGAAAAATAAATATTTATATCCAACTAAATTCCTGTATTTAGAAGTGAAAAAATAAGCGAAAACCAGCTGACTTGCTTAATTTATTAAAATAAAACATCCAAGCAGCCGTGCTTCTCATTTCTCGGAGTGTCTGCATAAAATATATCTTCTTCTGATAATTTTAACCCATATTTGTTTTTCTAACTTTAATAATAATAATAATAATAATAATAATAATAATCATAATAATAATAATTCATGTTTATTCATTGAGGATGTTTCCTCATCATTGAGGTTTTACTTCAACCAATCTTAATAATTAAAATGAGTTAAAAATACATAAATGACTACTGACTTATAGATTATCAGTTTGTAATACACATTTACAAATTTTACTTAATTAAAATTCTCCACTGTTTTCTGTCATCTGTGTCTTGATCCGTTACACCAAATTTTCACATTGAATGTTGAAGGTCCCAAGCCAGATTGAAAAAGGATGAGTGGGAGAAGTAATAACCTCGTTAAAAACCCAGGGTTCAGTATATCCTGCTGACAGTACCCTATGAAAGCTCCTTCCTAGGGTTACAGGTACTGCTGCCTTCTAGTTTGAGGTTGGTTCATCAAAGGCTAAAGGATGACAACCTTGATCAAAAAATCACCCGATCCTATAGGTGAGAGGTTGATGTGTGGACCAGCTCTTCACTCATCGTAAAAATATAAAATGCTAAAAAACCGAATCTTAAGTCTCGGAAACAATGGATTTAGGTAAATAAAAAATCCATAATAGACTATATTATTATGCGCCAAGGAAGCACCAACAAGACAAAAAAGATAATAATAATAAATTACTTATTTTCTTCGTTTTAATTGTATTAGTTCATGTTTTGTATATTTGTTGGTTTTCTTTCATTTCAATTATGTAAAAATGTAAAGTAAAGTGATCCCACAACAGGCCTCGAGAGGCCCTTGGGGTAGTAGGAGGTTAAGGCTCCTACTTTTTCTGGAAAATCGGCACTTGATGTCAGCCGGGTTGTCAGCCCTGCGTGACGGCCGCCTTTACCCCCAGAACAAGCGTCTGGTACTCCTTTCCGTTAGAGGCTGAGTCGACCCCAGGGCCATGGTGCCGCCAGAGGGTTTGGGTCAGTTTAAAAATCCTGACCCCACCGCGACTCGACCTTCTGGCTTGTAGCGCAGTGCCTTAACCCTTACGCTACGGCGTTCCTCATTTCAATTATGTATCTTCACTGCAACTAAAGCATTGACAAGAGAGTGAGTTATGGTGCAAGCGTAAACATACTAGGATTTTTTTAGTAGCTTTGGTTATAGTATTTATTTTTCTCGTTTTCGTTCGTTTCCACAGTTGTTCCTTTTTGTTTTACCTTTGTTAACCTTTTTATCTTATTCACACATACAAACACAAGACAGCCAGACCCAATGTGGAGATTTAAAATCCCCTACCCCGCCGGGAATCGAACCCGAGTCGCCGGAGTGGTAGGTAGGGACTCTACTGACTACGCCACGGCGACGGACTAAAATAACTTGTTTTTTTTGGTCTCCTTTTTGTTTATACTGTTCTTCCTTTTTTTTGTTTTACCTTATTGTTTTTACCTTTTTGTTAAGTTTATTTCATTCTCACATAGAGACAGAAGGACAGGACACACACCCAGACTAAAGGTGGAGATTTAAAATCCCCTACCCCGCCGGGTCGCCGGAGTGGTAGGTAGGGACTCTACTGACTACGCCACGGCGACGGACTAAAATAACTTGTTTTTTTGTCTCCTTTTCGTTTATACTGTTCTTCCTTTTTTTGTTTTACCTTATTGTTTTTACCTTTTTGTTAAGTTTATTTCATTCTCACATAGAGACAGAAGGACAGGACACACACCCAGACTAAAGGTGGAGATTTAAAATCCCCTACCCCGCCGGGTCGCCGGAGTGGTAGGTAGGGACTCTACTGACTACGCCACGGCGACGGACTAAAATAACTTGTTTTTTTGTCTCCTTTTCGTTTATACTGTTCTTCCTTTTTTTGTTTTACTTTATTGTTTTTACCTTTTTGTTAAGTTTATTTCATTCTCACATAGAGACAGAAGGACAGGACACACACCCAGACCAAAGGTGGAGATTTAAAATCCCCTACCCCGCCGGGTCGCCGGAGTGGAAGGTAGGGACTCTACCGACTACGCCACGGCGACGGAAAGGATTCGATCCCAAAAATACCAAATACTCTTAAATGTTTCCTGATATTTGTATAACAGATGTGGAAAAACCTCGAAAATAACCTTATCCAGTAAATTTGACCATACTGGGATCGAATCCGATCCCGCTGCATCTGAAACAACAATGTTACCAATAGACCAAGGCAGTGGACTTAATTATAATGTAGTACAATAAATTTATGAAGGACATTGACCTCATAACCTCTAGTTTATCACGACAATATTTGCATACACGTATTACTGTTTCCGTCTAATTAAATTGTGGGACAGGACACCGTGTTTTTTATGTTAATAATAGTCGCAAAGTGCTTCTGTAATCTGGTTTTTGTTAATCTTAGCCGCCAGTAATGAATCTTTCTACGTCATCAGGTATGATTCATGGGTGTAGGTCATTTGCGATTATTTAGAGGCTGCCTTTCCTTGCGAACAATGTCTTTCCTCTTTTTTATTTTTTTATTTTTATATTCTCTTTCTTTTAGGCGAGATTTTAGCGTAGGAAGATCTGCGCTAACTGATTTATGGGCTTCTATATCATCCTTTCTTTCTACATCGTGAAAATGTGTCTCCCCCCTCTTCACCCTACACACATTTTCAATTATTTCTCAGACGTTAAAGCGATCTAACTCTCAATGAAGTACGGGTGGGATTTTGCAAACATTAAGAAAAAGTTTAGATAATTTTATTTTTCATTTCGATTTCATACATCTATCTTTTTATGTAAATGAATAGTTTATATAAATGTTTTTCTTAATAATCAATAGGGCGTTGGATAAATGTTGCATTGAACTTACGGGTTTTGTAATCCATAGAATTAGTTGGAACTTCTAGTTTTCTAAGAAATTTTTTATGCGTCTCCGTGTAAACAAGTTATACATACAAAATGTAGATATATGTTTGATTGCATCGCGTGATTATATTATTATTATTAGAGAAAATATATCATCGTTGAAAATGTAATTCTAAAAATTCCAAATTAAAGAAATCGCTTACAACAATACTAACTGACTGGCACTGTCGCTTTTACATCTTTCACTTTTTTATTCTTTATGGGACCGAATGCTCGTGTTTAGTATCCTATTACTTGGCTTTCTTTCCTTTCCTTAATGTGAGAAACGTTTTACACCAACAGAGTACAAAATGCAGAGGCCTATAGATGTACAGTCTTATTAATAAAAATCACTCTCACATACGTATAATTTCCTTATTAATAATTGTTGTACAAGGGTTGCTTTGCAATACCATTCTTATATGCATTTTACGTCTTAATTCATCACTGTTGACTTCAGAGCTATTTTCAGGCCATTTTGCACAATAAAACCATATAAAGAAATTACGGAATGTGTTGGCTCAAGCGTAAGCTTTCGATAATCGTATTCGGGAGATTCCGGAATCAAATCCCAGTACCGGCCAACCAGTCTGAGGTTTTTTTTTCCCTATTAATATGAGTATCGTGCTTGCACTATCGTGCAAAAAAATAATATGCATGTCTTGTATACCCATCAAATAGTTGCTAAAGTGCTGCGTTTTGCGTGAAATTTAAGGAAATGTTCATTCAGTGACAAAAAGACAACAATCAACTGATCATAGACTCCGCCATTTTGTCGTGTTATACATTTCTTATTCAAGGGAGAAAACATGTATAGCGACTCCCATGTTAAATAATAAACATCTTGCACACTGTATAGCTTATACTGTGTTTATTGGTAAGCATTTTCCACTCATATGCGTATAAAGCTTGTGTAAAAGTTATATATGGTTGGTAAGAGAGATAAAACTTTAATCCAATGGAACTGTCGTAATATATATCCATCCATAGTAATTCTGCCCGAAGGCAGGTACTTCACTGCAATCATAACATTTTCATGCTATGCTTGCAGCTTTACTAGGGAATTGTGTAGGTGTGGTAGCTTCCCGTTGCTTTCCACACTGGTGATGGATGATGATGATAATGGTAAGGATGATAATGATAAGCATGATGCCCATATGATTTCGGGGACCGTTTGGGCCTTAAAGTTTTCCTGACATTTGTCTTACAGGTGAGGAAAAACCCCGATAAAAACCTCACCCAGAAAAACCGCCCCGACCGGGGATCGAACCCGGGCCCGCAGCGGTGGACGTAATATATATATATATATATATATAATATGATTTCTCCTTTATAAGTAAAGTGAACCCACAACAGGCCCGGAGGCCCTTGGGGTAGTAGGAGGTTAAGGCTCCCACTTTTTCTAGACAATCGGCACTTTATGTCAGCCGGGTTGTCAGCCCTGCGTGACGGCCGCCTTTACCCCAGAACAGGCGTCTGGTACTCATTTCCGTTAGAGGCTGAGTCGACCCCAGGGTCTTAGTGCCGCCAGAGCGTTTTGGTCAGTTTAAAAATCCTGACCCCAACGGGACTTGAACCTTCGACCCTCCGGCTTGTAGCTCAGTGCCTTAACCACTACGCTACGGCGTGCCACCGATTTCTCCTTTATAGCTATGGCTATTTAATAGACCGTCAAGATTCAATATAGGAATAGCAACAGTCTATTTGCGCTTCTAATTATAACGGTAGGCAGGCAGGCAATCTTGCAATCTACGGTCATAGGTTCCTACTCCTGCCAGAGGCATTGATTTGTTCATACGTTCCTAGCACCTACCCACTCGTACCGGATAATCCTCGGTTCACGAACTGCTCAAACTCAATGTTATGAATTTTTAAATTGTTGAGAGTACATACACGTGATTGTAATCGGCTTTTATAGGATATAATCTTTGAATGTGAACTTAATATCATCCCATACATTTTATAAATTATATATTAATCTTGGGTTCGCTTCAGATATTAGTTTTAAGTGGGTACACACATGCTCTCATTATGGCATTGCCCTCCCTTGTTTTTATAATCCTTAACTGATCGCTAAATCTCGGATATATGGCAGAATGCCTTTTTTAATCAACTATCTTACTGGCACTATCGAACCCGTAGGATCACGGCCGCGCGGACATAAACTCTCCATACATCCATATCCTGACCTAATGTTTTCCAATGATCTACTCTGTATAATCTACTTCCCTCAAATCATGACTAATGCTATTCTCTCATATCATTCTTGGCTTACCTACTGTGCGCTTTCCCTGTGGTTTTCCTACAATGAAACATGCGACACGTATGGTGTATGAAAAAAGAGCATGAGAACTCTTGTAGAATAAAAAAAAACACACACACACAAGGAAACAGCCCAATAGATAGGTCAAGAATGAAGTGGGAGAATAACATTGATGATGATTTGAGGGAGGTAAATTGTATAAGGAATGATTAAAAAAGCTAAAGATGGTGATATATATATATATATATATATATATATATATATATATGGAGAGCTTACGACCGCGCGGTCATGAATATTTTGGTTCGATAGTGTCAATGGATTAGTTAAATAAGGGCGCGATCCTAGTACTCTTATGATTATTTAATTATAAATAAAATAGAAATTATATTACTGTTTAAAAATGTAAATGCTTTTTGTTACAGCCTATGTTACCTATTTTAAGTGCTTTTTGCCTGCGTTTCTCTACTTTTTTTTAAATGTCTGAATTTCCCGTCTCTGTTGAACACACATTTACGTACGCTATATCATACAATTCATATACTTAATGACAAAATATGTAAGTCAAGTGGAGGTATTTTTGTTATAGTTAATTTAAAAGATTGTTACAGTGTTGAATAGTTATTGTTACAGTGTTCAATATTTATTGTTACAGTGTTAAATATTTATTGTTATGTGTTGAATATTTAAAAAACAATAAAACCTCTTGTTTCAAATATAATATATTAATATCAAAATAGAAGACGGCAGCATATACAGCAACAAAGGAATATATAAACTTAAATGCAATAGTTGTGAAAACAAATTATATAGGATGCACAACGAAAAGTTTTAAAATAAGATATAACGAGCATTTAATTGGTTTCATAAATTAAAAAATTGAAGGCAAATCAAATATGTTACAAATACAGGTCATCAGTTCAACACAATGGAAAATGCCCCCTCTATAATGCATAGAGAAAATGATAACCGGAAAATAAGCATCTTAGAAGAAATAGAAATTATGAAGCAAACGAGAAATGATAACCTGCTGAATTAAAAACACGCCCTACCAGATCAACCCACTATGTAATATATTCGTTAAAACACAACCAGTACCGAATGAACAGCTTTGAAAATTGAACACGTTCCGAAAGGCATAGCTGAATATTTTTATACAAATCTAATTTGTTGATGACGACTGCGACAACAGCTACAAATAAACTATATGGTGCAAAATGTATCTTGAAATTATAGTTACAGTGTTGTTATGCGATGAGAAATATTGTAATTTTAAAACCCTAAAACCCTATGGGTTCTGTTTTCTAGGAAAATACTTTTATAGCACGATAGACTATGTTGAGTTTTTAAAATTAACTGTCACGAAATTACTTCATTTTAAAAGTTTCTCGTCACGTTTATTTATTATAGACGAACCAGAGCGAAGGCTGGTTTTCTTCGGGATTTCTCCGTTTTCCCCTGGCAAAAACTTAATTCAACCACTTCTCCATCCACACGCATGTCATTCATTTCGTCTAATTAATTTAATCTGTCACTGTGGTAATGCGACAGAGCTGAACTTAAGCACACATCCAATAACAACGGCCTCATATCCGGATGTGTCGTTACGCCGTACATGAACAGACGGGTTTTCCAAATATCTTATCCCTTTATCGACTGGATGCGTAGAAAAATGTGATCTTTTTCCGGAATAGTGCATAAGGAAGTACAAAATACTTTAGAATAATGCTTTGCATTATCGACATGATTATATGCAGAAGAACAGCTTTCTAAGAAACGGTTCATTCAATTGTCTACGTAATTCCAGTTAATTAGTCTAGTGTTTATTTCTTGAATGTGCAGAGTTGATTTCAGCAGACGTCTGTTCCTTATTTGTTATGGAAGAATGAACATATTACTAGAGTTTCTTAGAAGTTCACTTATTCCGGACAAGTGTGTCGGTAAGCTATTCAAATCGTGTTCATAGTCAGTTCTACGGTTAAAAGACATATCAAGGCGGAAAATTTCTCAGTCGTTTCTTCAGAAAAGAGCCATTTTAATAGATTTCTTGTACCCTTTGCATACCAGACATCACCAATTGGTGTTTATAGTATGTAAAGGATCCAACAAATCCAGAAAAAAAAAATTTCCTGAAGAAACAGCTTCAACATAGCTTGCCTTCAAATTCCTTAGACTGTGGAACTCACTATAGTAAATACTCTTCAATATTTTGTCAATTTATAATTTAAATTAGTTTATGTTGTTTGCTCTGTTTAGCCCACTATAGATCTGTGTTCTCAATGAAGCCCATTCAGGAATACAGGCAGAATGGTCCGATTTTGTTGGTTAATAAAATTGACCTGACTCTTTTAATATAGTTGCTATATACGAAGTTTGATTTCTATGAAATCAAAAATTACAACCGCTTGATATTTAACAGACACACACATGTATATATTTATATATTTTGTCATGCCATTTTCAGTGCCCACTGGGTAGGATCGCTGAAGATCTGTAAAAAAATTCAGAAAACTTTTCATGAGAACAGCTTCAGTGGCTTCATTATTTCGGAATTCGCCGAAATAAAGAAAAGTAATGTTCTATTTATATACAATATTTAGCTTAAAATATTGATACCATTTAATAAAAACAAATGGGAATGTATCGTATTAATTGATAAAAGAATATTATTATAACTCTTCTTTTTTTTTTTCTTCTAGGAAAAAGTTGTAAAACCTAAAAATCTTTGTCTAACTATGAAGTTGTTACATTTTTGAAACTGAAAGTTAAAGATTTTTCAGATACAGTATTGTGTTGAACTGTGGATCTGGTATAGGTTGTATTAATGTTTAATAGTGGTGGAAAAGCTAGGAATGGAATGTATGAGACTGCAGTGCTCCCGCATTGTGGCACAGTTGGCGCTTGACACATTGCTACCAACTGTTCTATACTTCTACTGAATTTTGCAATCGATGTTCTCCTGAAATGCGTGAGATGTTTCACCAGTACAAACTCCTATGGACAGAATTTGGACATAACTCTCTCTCTCTCTCTCTCTCTCTCTCTCTCTCTCTCTCTCTCTCTATCTCTGTAGATTCTTGGTAACCTCGTGTTGACTTGATCGAAAATGTCACCAGAGTATTTTAAAAGCTGACATTTACTTGTGAAACCTGCTGGCAATGAGATTTAAGGGTTACTTGATTTTCTCCCACATTAATTTAAGATTTGAAAGCCGCACTTAGTTCTGTATGCGCATTTTTAATCTCTATTGTGCCATTTCGCAAAACATTAGTTTAAATTTGATAGTTCTAATTCATCCAGAAAAAATAATTCATTAGATATTCCATCAATTGAATAACACTAAGAAATTGAGACTGGAAATAAACATCAATAAAACGAAATATGTGTTCACATATAGAAATACATTATATAATGGAAATGAATAGTTAATGAAAAATTAGGGGGATTTTGAAGAAGTGGCTGAGTTTAAATACCTAGGAACAAACAGGAATAAAATGCACAGAGAAATTAAACAAAGGGTAGATTCTGGAAATGCATGTTTTTTTGTGCATTACAGGGACTTTTATCCCAACTTCTCCAAAAAGTTAAACGGAAAATATATAATTTTTTTATTCTCCGAATGATATATATATGGGTGCGAATTATGGATTTTTACTTTAAGGGAAGAGAAAAGATTACAAGTATTTGAGAATATATAGTTCTTAGCAAAATGTTTGGACCAAAGTCAGGCGAAGGGATAAGATTGCATATCAGTGAGCTACGTGGTCTTTGTAGGAAACCAGATGCAATAAGTACATTTAAGTCTCGTAGACTGCGATAGGCAGGACATGTGGCACGAATATGGAATTAAAGAGGTGCCTGGAAGCTTCTTGTAGGAAACCCTAGGGGAAACATGTAGTTGGTAGACCAAGATCTATAAAAATGTTTCAAAAATCTTTTCATGAAAACAATCCCAATAGCTTCATTCCTTCAGGATTCGCTAAAAATAAAGAACATAATAATGTAATTACAACAATTTTATAATATACGGTCAGTTGAAGTAACAATTAATAAAGTTACATAGGCCTATTTGATTTCAAGATTACAGCTCAACCTCTGTATTTATTTCAATTACACATCCGATTATTGAAAGTTTTGTACACAGAGGCTGATGTGATCATTGATTTCCTTAAGCAAATACAAAAATAAGATTTACACCTCATTTAGTCTATAATTTATCATATTTTTTATATCTTGGATCTCTAATTAATGATAAAAAACATCAGTGAAAAAATGGAAAGAGAATTCAAAATGCCAACAAAGCTACTTTGGATTGTTGAGAAACTTTAAGTCAAGGCTTCTTACGAGAGGAAAAAAAAAAAAATGTAATCTATATACAACTCTGGTAAAACCAATATTAATATATGACAGTGAAACATAGACCTAATCGAAGATCGAAATTATTAAGACTAAGTTCACTTGAAAAAATAATTAAGAAAACATTATGACCCAATGTGCGACAAGAGAGAATGGCTTATGAGATATAACTTTGATCTCTATCAGTTGTTTAAGTCCTATGTGATTACATCAATTAAAGTTTAAAGATTGAGATGGGCATGGCTCGTACAAAGAATGACTAAATATGAGATTCCCAAGAAAATCATGGAATGTACATTTAAAGGAAAAAGGAATGTAACGACCGAGAGACTGCATTGGATAGATAGAGTTTTTGTTGGAACTGAAGAAGCGGAGAATCGAAAGAATGTGGGTAGTTCTAGAGATAGAAATCCTGGAAGAGGATTCTGAGGTACACGAGGCTCGAATCGGGCTGTAATGCTGCTGCTGCTGCTGATCATAAGTTAACGATTATTTTGTAATGACTATTTAACTCATAGACCGATAATTTTGTCTCTTCCTGTTCGTAATAAGAGATAACTCCGCAAATTAACTTCTTTGACAATGATATCGATTCTACAAGGGGGCACGCCGTAGCGTAGTGATTAAGGCACTGAGCTACAAGCCAGAAGGTCGAGGGTTCAAGTCCCGTTGGGGTCAGGATTTTTAAACTGACCCAAACCCTCTGGCGGCACTATGGCCTTGGGGTCGACTCAGCCTCTAACGGAAAGGAGTACCAGACGCTTGTTCTGGGGGTAAAGGCGGCCGTCACGCAGGGCTGACAACCCGGCTGACATAAAGTGCCGATTGTCTAGAAAAAGTGGGAGCCTTAACCTCCTACTACCCCAAGGGTCTCCGGGCCTGTTGTGGGATCACTTTTACTTTATCGATTCTACAATGTACGATCGATATGGTGCAGCTAGAAATGACAAAAGAAATCAACTTCAAAAATTTCCAAAAAAAAGTTAGTTCTGTTGCTCAAAAATCTTATTAAATGTTGTACAATGAATCTGCATTATTGTTAATACTTACTTCTCATACAATCATCTGTTATTGATTTTTCCCAGTATTGATTTTGAACAGTAAAGATCTGCTATTCATAACTATACAGCCGACTTAGAAATCGCCCGGAAGTAAGACCGGAACACACAACCTCACATTTGGTAAATATTAAGCATTTTAATTATTTTTAGCTTCTGATATTGTATTATTCGCTAAACAGTCACTCCAAATCGAACGCGAGGTTGAGTTTTTCATTAGACAAAAGCATTCGCGACTTTGTCGCTCGTGATTTTTTCAGAAAAACACAACCTCTTGTTACATTAGTGTTGACTGTTTAACTCATGCCCCAAATGGGAGTCAAAGGCCAATCACATTTCAATGATTTTTTATTTACAACCAATCACAGTCGTGTTTCGCCTAAAATTTACCAACTAAAGTTTATCATAATTAAGAAAGCACCTCCTTTTTAAAATTCTGAACAGGTCATAGAATTATTTTGCAGTGACTGACCCACGAAGAAATACGGCTACCAGATTGTATATATAATGCATGATTGTCAACACATAGTGCATGCGGGAGTTAATATAAAAACATTTGTAGCAATTTATTATACCACCAAAAAAGGAACCACTGTTTGAGCTTGCTATGACACTTGATATGAAGAAAATACTTACACGTGAAGCTGAATGTTTGTGTTTAAACCTGGAATTGTACCAAATTCCAGTTTCTGGCGATCTTCCAGTAAGTCAAGTCCAGTGATTTATCCTGTTAGAGTTGTAATAGTTTCTACAGAGCTAATCCAACCTTGTCTTACTCTAATTTCTTTTCAATGAAGTCCAGTTTTAGTGAAGTTTTTTATTTTTTTTTTATTTTGAAGAAATTATCATAAGTAATGCCACGAGTGATTTCCAAATTATCGATAAATTCACGACTCACGAAGTGAGGAGTGAATTTATCTAGAGAATTTGGAAATCAAGAGTGGCATTTGTTAGGACTATTTAACGAATAAAATAAAGCTGTTTACTCACAAATCATTATTTAACTACAGTTATTTAAAAATATTTTTATATTTAAAGTAAACGGTGATGTTTGAAAACTAATGAGAAACGATAGGTAGCCTACGCTTCTACTGCTTCTTTTGTTTATCACTGCAACCAGATCATACTATTTATTGCCAAAGGAACGCAATATTGTAAGAATGCTCTCTAGTGGAGTGGAGAAAAAATGAAACACATCAATCTGTATATTAATTCATTTTTGATGTCGTATACATTTAAGAAAGTGCAAACAGTGGTTTCTTTTTTTGGTGGTATAATCAATTGCTACAAATGTTGACATGTAAGCACTATTATATACAATCTGGTAGCCGTATTTGTTATAGGCTCAGTCACTGCAAAATAACGGTCAGACCTGTTCAGAATATTAAAAAGGAGGAGCTTTGCTTAATATATGATAATCCTAACGTTGATAATTATTTCGTGAAACACGTCTCTGATTGGTTGTAATACAGAAATCATTGAAACGTGATTGGTCATTGACTCCCATTTGGGGCATGAGTTAAATAGTCTCAGTAATAAAGTCGTTACATGTACAACATATCTGCTTGTCCGTAAGTGCACTTCTCTTACATGTCTTCCACATGCCTGAATTAAACGAGATTATTTTATGATTCATTCAAAGATTATGCTAATATTTTGTCATTCTTCATTGATTTTAAAAGAGGCCTGTCCCAACGAGCGGTTTAAGGCATCATGCCTCGGTACAGAGCTAGGGGACTTGTGCTGATTCCTGTCCGCATGGGGGAAGAAACTTTCTTACAGAATTTCGGCAATATGGGACCGGTGCCCATCCTGAATGAGGAATTTGGATAGCTGCAATAACTAGTGCCTTCAGATTTGAGAAAACCAGTTACTACGACGGAGGACCCGATATACCGACCACATGTCACCTCTATACTCGCTGGATGATGATTAACATGTGTGTGTGAGACCAGGAAGCCTTCTTGGCTTCTGGCGCCTTGGAGTTTGTGAAGCTTTGTAGTTTCTTGTATCCCATTTGACTTTTAGATCTCTCGATTTAATTTATTGTTTGGTTATTCAAAAAATATGTTAAAGTTTACTCATTCATTATTGATCTTACATTAAGATAGACATCTCGTGTAGATATTTTTTTTGTATTTTTAGAGAAGGTATCATTAATCAACTTGTATAAGGTTCATGATGTGTTCCGTTGAGGTATTATTCAGGTGAGTTTCATTAAAGAAAACAAATAAACGAAGTAATAAGAGGAGGAAGAAGGATTAAGTAAAACCTAACGAGAGAAAGAATACTGGTAATATTATCTTCAGATTTTTTTATTTGACAATAATTTGCACAATATCGAAAGAGTGTAGAACGATATTTATGGTTATTGCCTTTTTCCAGTGTATTTAATACTGTATGATATGGTATCTCTGTTGCCATTGGTGTGATATATTTCTGTGTTTTTTTGTCCAATGTCATTTATGACATTTATGTTATTTATGACATTTCTGGCTTTCACCCCTGGCACTGGCGAAATATAATCCATTTCTTGGTTAGGGTACATGAAAAGCAGAGTTACCCCGAAGATATGATGAATGATAAATTATAATGAAGTTCCAGGAGAGTCCTTAAACTAAACCTACATTTCAGATCATGTGCAACCTTAGGAATAATTCCCTTTAAGCAAGAATTCCTATGGTTTTACCGAACCCCGGACCTCATGAACTGTAGTCAGAAGCTCTGATCACAAGACTGTGTAGATTCAATACTAATAAAATTCATTGTTAAAACCGTTGAGGTGGAGAGTCATAAAATAAAATAAGTAAAATCCATCGTCCTCAACTTTTAAAATATGTGATTTATGCCTGTAGGCCTTTCAGGACATTCGTCCCATCTTCAGCAGTTCATTCTTCGCTACAGCATCAAACATCAACCTGGATGCTGTAGCGAAGAATGAACTGCTGAAGATGGGACGGATGTCCTGAAAGGCCTACAGGCATAAAGATCACATATTTTAAAAGTTGAGGACGACGGATTTTACCTAAGGAGGTATTTTAACTTATTTTATTTTATGACTGTGTAGATGTATTTGATTTTAATTTAAAACAGTATTTTAGAATACAGAAGAAAACTAGCGTACGAAAATAAACTAAAATTAATTTACATAAACACTTTATTAATGTCTTGCAGTCTTAACATTTAGACATAAAAATATTATTCGTGATAAGAAAATCTTGTTGAAAATTGTGGACACGACGGCGTCTTGACAATATTTATGAAGGAAAAGCACGTTGGTCGGCGTGATAATGACATTCTCGTGGCACAAGATGCGGATACTTGGACGTGTTAGCAGTTAATAAAAGGCAGGAGGAGAGAAGTGTGCTCCGTGGTTTTTGTTGTGGTTTTGAGGAGGATCGTCAACCTCACTAGGGAAATCTGGCGCCACGATGAACACAAGGTAGATGGATAGACTGAGTACTCTGTGGAAATCACTTTGGAATTAACCCTAAGACTTCTTGGTTACCTTCGGGAATTAACCAAAAAATGTACATTGCTCACTTTTCTTGCAGCGATTTGTCTTCGAGTTCCTTCGCAAAATACATTTATGAACCCAGCCGTAACATGGGAAACTGACCTGTCGCTGAGGTGTGGTCGGTAGATCCCTACCTTCCACATTTGTAGTCCTGAATCGATTCTCGTCGGGATAGGAGATTTTAAATCTCTAGCTTGATTCTGAGTGTGTATTATGTTTTAAGTTGCTTTGAAAAATTACAGCGCAGAAATAAATAAAAAATGGAGAGTAATAATGTATATTAATTCAACAGATTTAGGATAATATAAAAATATAAAAGAAAATATTTTATTATACAAAATGTTAAATATAAGTTTAAGTTTATTAAAATCTAAAAGATTTCTCATACGTAAAAAAATGTCATAATAATTAAAATATATTGCATTAATAATTGCTATTGTACATCATTGAGTAAATGTTGAAAAATGTAGGATTAAGAAAACTAACATTTCAAACTCTCAAGTGAATATTTAATTGACTCATCTTTAATTTTTTCAATTGGATACAACATCTGCAAAGAATGATAGAAGATAGGATACCAAAGATGGCACTGATGTATAATCCTGGAGGACGATCACTAGGAAGACCAAGAAAGCGCTGGGCTGAACATATGTGAGATCGGAACAGGCAAAAACGTATAATCCATGAAGGAAGATGATGATGGTGATCTTTAATTTGAATGATCAAATATCAATCATTAAGACTTTTAAATGACCAGTTGAAATGTATATATTTAAATAGGCATATTTAAGCCTTGATCAACACTAAACCAGAATTAAGTCACATGATAAGAATATTTAGTTTTCATGGATTTCAAATACGGCAGTTCATCACAGTTCCTCACAAAAATATTCGTGTAGGATAGACGCATCTCAGTACATTATAAAATATCCGTTATATAGGAATTCCTGTATCGGGTAGATACTGTGCGAACAAATGTTAGAGTTAGGGAATAATTCGAGCTTCTAATATAGGGCCTATTCAAATATAAATTATTTTGATATAAAAACTTCGTTAGTGAGGTTAATAATTTAATGGTGCCGCAAATAGAACATTATTCATTAGAAAAGTGTTAGCGCCGAAAGAAAATAATAAATAGAATAATTAAGATGCTCAAGAACTTGTGTGTTTTACATTAAGTACTTTTTGCTTACCTTTGATCTCACTGAAGAGAATCTATGTTTAACCGAGAGCTAACCGAAACGAGTACCACATCTATAAGTAAGTGCATCTGTAAGTGCCGCACCACTCATTCCCATAATTCAACTCTTATTTTACTTTATAATGAGTCCTCAACGAGATGCTGAACAACAGTTCACCAAAACAATGATTAATTTAGGGCCTATTAATTGTTTCCCCCAATGTCCCAGGTTATCGTTCGACATTTCTGGTGTTCTCTCCTGGCATGTCGTACTTGTAACCCACTTCTGAGGTTGGAACGCCTGGAAGGTGAGTTACGCTGCCTCGATGATATGAGAGTTGATGATGATGATGGTAATGATGCGCCAGGAGAGGCCTTAAACTAAACTTAATCTAATTAGGCGAATATGATATCGATGATAATGATGGCCAGATGGTGTTCGGGGACAGTTTGAGCCTTAAAGTTTCCTGACATCTTATAGGCCAGGAAAAACCCCGAGAAAAACCTCACCCAGGAGACTTGTCTCGACCGGGGATCGAACCCGGGCCCGCTCCGTGACATGGCAGCACGCGACCTTGAGACCACAGCAGTGGACAAATAATGATTTAAAACTTAATCAAAATATTTTATCATTCTTTTATTTTTTTTAAGTAACCTGCAATATGTAGCATTTCCTGATATCTTATTTACATTAATATTTCACACTTTTATGTCTTACGGTAAATACGGTATATAGACATTTGAGGAATGGGAATGAAGAAGATTTCACAATAGGAAAGTTATCATTAACAATGAGCTAGTAATTTAATCGAATGATGATCGTTAGCAATTCAGGTCAGTAGCCATGATATTCAAATCTAGCTGTGAAAGGGATAAAAAAATTTGTTCAGAAGTATCTTATTTCAGGCTTGAGGTTCTTTTACATGACACAAAGCTACGGACTCATAAGTTTACTTCCATTTACTCTAGATTTTTACTCCCTTAAAAAATAATTCTCGGCCGCGGAGATCTAGTGGTTAAGTTTCTTGGCTCTGGTCCAGAGGATCGCGGGTTCAACCGGTTTGGGATTTAAATCTTTGGTCCCTAGCGTGACAATTTTCAGGTTCATAAAATATCCTTAAGTCTAAATTATAGCATCTGAGCCAAATTTAATACATATTTCCAATGCAAATTATACCTTTGTTACCTAATAGATGCTTCTTCGAGGCGATGTGCTAACCACATATGACTCGCTAATATTTATAGGGAAATACTGCCCGATGCAACTGGCCAAGAAGACACTTGGTCTACCATCAGGCTGCTGGCCTCACATCCACAGACGTGGAAGATCATCCATTTATGTGGATAGCCTATTTATCAACACATCTTAATCACAGAGAGAGACGATCATCAAGCTTGTGTAGGGTTACATGTTGTTAGCATATTTGATCCCCAAGTGTTATAGCTGGATTTCCCAACCTGGAACCGTTACTTAATGTAGCGATACTTCTAAAATTCATGTCGATACACCGTTGAGGTCACCAATTCAATACCATCGACAACACTTTTCTGTAGCCATAGAAAAAACAACAAACTAAAATCAACATTCTCGAAGAAACCGAGATACTAAAAGAAACCAAAAACACTCACCTACTGAATGAGAACTCACCCATTGACGTCACGAACAACCAATACCGATTCACAAGCTGAAGATGAAGCATATGCTTCGAAAGTACTCCACATCCCACATCCAATGTTAAGGAAGACTGAGATCTCAGGTACTCTATTTTTATATTATAATTATTACTTAATGTAGCCATAAATTCCTCATGATCAATGATTGGTAAACTTTAGCTCGGGGTAGGATGTCTGTTGAGTTCATGTCCTTGTAGCCATGAAACTCCGGGTTCTATAGTGCCAGTAAGTCAGTTAGAACTTACCTTGAAGAAACGGTCTTTTAAACTTCGTGCTCTGCATAGCACGATAGACAGTGACGAGATTTTAAAAATAGGCTAACTATTACAGAAATAGCTCTCTTCAATCCATAAGCCTAATGCATATTATAACAAAATGTAATATTCAAATTTCAATGTATGACCAGCTTCATGGTCAGCGATTCTGATAGTTCTTGAGGTACCGGGTTCGATTTCCGGTAATACCATATCAATTTTTTCTTAAATTGATTTATTCCTGTAGTTGCCCATGGTCTGGAATTTAGAATTTTAGGTTAAAGATCCTCCTGGCGCTTCATTATCATTTATCACCCATATATCATCGGGGTGACGTAATTCCGCCTTCCAGGTGCTCCAAACTAAGAAATGTATTACAATTCCGTCAGTGCCAAGGGAGAAAGCCATAAATGTCATAAAAGACAGCCTGGTGGCATTGGAAAAAAAAAAAAAAATATATATATATATGTAAGATGGAGTCCCACATTTTTGAAAATGTAATTAAAGATACCCTTCTCTAGGGATATACAAAATATTGAATACATATATTTAATGATTTTTGCTGATGTTCTGTATTAACGGAAACAAAGATAAAGACAAAGAAAAATCTAGCCTTCCGACCGGAATAACCCTTCATGATATTTCAATGACACTATCATACTCGAAGATTCATATCCTTGCGGACATAACCTCAAGATACGGTTATATTGAACGTTTGTTCTTCAATCATTATTTTTATAAATTGCCAGCCTCTAATGAAAGTTAATGTTATTCTCTCACCTTAAACTTGGACTACCTACTGAGTGCTTTCCGTCTGGTTTCATACAAGAAGTTTGCATTCCCTCTTTCATTGGCCATTCGTGCGACATATCCTGCCCATCGGAATCTAAGAGATTTAACTATTCTTATTTCAAAATTAAAGTATAAAATTATTGAATATTTACCTAAAAGGTCCGTCTCCTCAACTTTATTAGTTATTTAACTGTAGCGCTTTCGGGACTAGTCCCATCATGAGCAGGATTGAAAACTGGTGTTTCACTGAAGAACTGGTAGAGGGGTTACACGTACTGGGTTCGTTTTCGTTTATCAGATGGTCGTTGTTGTTAATTTCTTATTTCATCTGGTTTACCATAAAGGTAATGTAGTTCACTGTTAAGTCCATCTTCTCCATTCGCGTGAATCTTCGCCTCTCTTCTTTTCCTGAGAACCTGTCCCTCAAATACTCGTAATCGTTTCTCCTCCCTTAAATCAGGACCATTTTTCTCATTAATTTAATATAATTGTAAGAATAACTGTTTAATATATTTTTAGTTTAACATTTTTAAGATAATTGGAAAGACAAGAGTCACTGTAATGCATATAAGCATGTGTTTGCAGAGTTAAGCCTATGTTTAATTTTTTTTCAGCACATCATTCCTGTTTGTAATTATGTTTCTGGATATTTTAATTCAGTCGCTTGAAATCCTTCGTCATTTGTCATTAACTGTTGATTTCAATTTTACAATGCACTTCTACATGTGACCATATATTTATTTTATTGGTATTTACTAACAGTGGGGGCGTGCCGTAACGCAGCGATTAAGGCACTATGCTACAAGCCGGAAGGTCGAGGGTTCCAGTCCCGGTGGAGTCAGGATTTTCAAACTGACATAAAACCTTCTGGTGGCACTATGGTCCTCGGGTAGACTCAGCCTCTAAAGGAAATGAGTACCAGACGCTTGTTCTGGAGGTAAAGGCGGCCATCACGCTGGGCTGACATCCCACTAGACATCAAGTGCCGATTGTCCAGAAAAAGTTCACTCCTACTATCCCAAGGGCCTCCTGAGGCCTGTAGTGGGATTACTTTACCTTCATTTACTAACAGCTCATGTTTCTTTATGATTATATTTGTATTTGTGAAATAAATTTGTCATAGTCGTTACAGAAATTTTCCTTTCTTGTATCAATCATTTAGGAATACTCTGTGTATTTAAAAGGAGAATCGCAAACATTCTTGGAATACTTTCTCTTGTCAATGATTCATTCTCCTTGGTTAAATTTGATAGTAGGCGGTATTGCACTACTGGTTCTCCAAGTTTGCAGGTGGGAAATGTCATTTCCATATAAAGTTATAACTTATTTGTAGTCATCTATGAAATATGTAGAAATCAACTTTCATTTCCGTTAACTCTTTATTCCAATGTTATTAGTTTATTTGATTATCCATATTATTTTTGGAATGCTGAATGCTTTTGTAGGCACTTAATTCGCAGTACCATTACGTTATAACTGTCGTTATACTATTGAACCCGTAGCTTCATGGCTGCTAGGACATAAGCTTTCCATATATCCCTATCCTGAGCTAATGTTTTCCAATCATTCCCTGTATAATCTATTTCCCTCAAATCATAGTTAATGTTATTCTCCCAACTCATTATTGGTCTATCAACTGGGCGTTTACCTTCTGGTTTTCCTACAAAAAGCTTTCACGCACATATTTTATTCCCCATACGTGCAACATGTCCTGCCCATCGCACTCTACGAGACTTAACTGTTCTTATTATATCTGGCTTCCTATAAAGACCACGTAGTTCACTGTTATGTAAGTCTTCTCCATTCACATGTCTGTTAATCTCTCTTTGGTCCAGAAATTTTTCGTACGAACTTTATTCTCAAATACTCGTAATCTGCTTTCCTCCCTTAAAGAAAGAGTCTATGTTTCGTATCCATATAATATAACTGGTAGAATAGTAGTTTTGTACATTTTCAGTTTGTTTTTTTGAAAGGATTTGGGACGTAAAAGAGTCCCTGTAATCCGTAATAGCACTCATTTCCAGAATTGAGCCTATGTTTAATATCTTTGTGCATCTCATTTCTATTTGTGATTATCATTCCTAGGTATGCCATTACGTTATAAGCTATTATAAACAAACATTAAGACGCTAGTCTAGTCTAATCTAGTCTAGTCTATAGGGCTACCCGTACATTTTAACGCGGGGACAAGATAACTTTCTTTATTCCATGAGGCTATAGACCTTGAAGGCCATTGTACAAGCCGGCTGTTGCCCTCACATCCATATGTATTAATCACAGAAGCGGGCTATCATTTAGTCAGTACAAGGATGACATGTGGTCCCAAGCCGTTATTCCTGGTTTTCTCTAAGTTAGTGTCTCTGGGCAAAATTTAATCGCACCTTTTCCATCCAAGTAGGACTTAATTGCCTACTTGGTATCTCTAAGGCGATGTCTAACCACTTTCACGCACTGGCATATGTAGGTAAATATACGTTACTTAATTCGTTTGGTTAAATAGCTGCCGATAGGGAGCATGCTTTTCCCCTCTTGGAGATATGCAGGTATAGACTACACCTACAATGTACAGATGGACACGTCAAATAAAAAATACATTTTAAACAATATCTTCCTGCCATATAGTAGGCCTGGTTGCATGCCCAATACCTAAAATGGTAGTCCCTCACTGTTCATATTTATTTTGGTCAGCAACCAATTGGAAGAAAAAAAGTATGTTGCTTTCAAGTCTCTTAAAATTTCATTAAAATTATAGGCCTATAAATAATTTCAATAATATTTCCACTTCTTTGTCATTTGTATATGTGCTACTTCAGAGGGAAATTGATTTATAAAACTAATTTTCAAACAAATAGGAGATTTAAAGTTGGTTTCTTTTATTTACAGATGGTTTTATATCTCAGGTCACATCCCATCTACTTAAGCCATTCGCCTCAAAAGACGAGGTAGACTCGCCGGCAGTTAAATGGCTTTCAACTCAGAAGACGAGGTACACTCGCTTAACTCTGCTGTTGTATATTTTGTACATCCATTGGCAGGGTAATATTTTGTTAACATTTATGAATAGTAGAAGAATGTGTTTTGGCCTTCACTCTTATTGTGGTCTGAAGTACCGTTATCTTTTGTTTGTTTTGAATGTCTGAAGATAGAAAATATAGTTTACGGTGACTTAGATCCGGTTTCTGGGGAAATGAATTGAGCTTTTAAACCTGAAGCGAATGGGTTAAGTTTTTTTTGTAAATAGTAATCGTACTATTGAGTGGTGAATGTGATGAAATTGCTCCTGGAAATTAAATTCCAACCCAACATTTGCCTTGATGATTAATGAATTTAGGTTGGTCGATTCTGGGGTTTCAACCCGAGACTTCCCGAATGGGACTCAAATGATACCGGTTGAGACAATTCCCTGGATAAAAATATGTTTAAGTATACACGATACTTTTGCCTTTTTGAATAATTGTGAATATCTCTGTTTATGAAAAACATGTAGGCCTAAAATGTTATAATTCATCACTGCTGTATACATCTTTGAGTTATGATTAAATTTTTGAAAATTTTTAAGAGTATCCATCAGGTTTTCATCCATTGAATGAATTAATGGCTTAGCTGTTTCATAAGAACCAGTTGCCTCATTATCGTTAATTTGTTTCATTTTATTTTCTTTTATTCTATTTGCATAATGGTCCCAAATTTTCAGTTTTTCAGGTTGTTAATTGAGTAATTTAGTGACAATATTTTTGGACCAAAGAGAGACGAAAAGTCATAATAAATACAGAAAACTACATAATGGCGAGCTACATAATATTTATGGAAAACCAGACTTACTAGAACAGTTTAATTTCGTAGGCTGCGATGGACAGGAAATGTGGCACGAATGCGGAATGGAAAAGGAATGCGGAAACTTCTTGTAGGAAAAAAAAAATACTCCAAGCGCAACTGACCTAGAAGACCCTTGGCCTATAGCCGACTGCTGGCCCCACATCCACATGTGTTGATAACATAGGTAGACGATCATCTAGCCAGTGTAGGGGTGGCATGTGGTCAGCATGTCGGGTCCCTCAGCCATTATAGTTGGTCTTCTCAACCTGGAGTCGCTACTTATTGTAGCTACCCAAATGCCTCGAAAGCTAGTGGAAAAGCTCGTTGTAAATAGGCCAAGAATCTGGCGAGAGAATAATATTAACCATGATTTGAAGAAAGTAAATGTTCCAGGGAAGTCAGCCTCGATAGTCTAGTGGTTATGATCCTTGCCTTTAATTCCGAGGGACACGGGTTCAAACCCGGCCGTAGTCGATGGATTTTTTAGGATGAAAAAATCGAAGGAACAAGTCCTCAGGGAGGGACTTTAAAGCAGTGGGTCTCGAGTCTGGAGACTTTTAGGGTTGTGAAAGAACCACAAGCCTGAATAAAAAGGCCTCTGTGCAAAATTTGCCATCCAGTAATACCTTAGTTGCCCACTAGATGACTCATCGAAGCGCTAGGCCGACCTCCTATTATTCCCTGACATCTATGAGTAAATTAGCATAACTAAATTAAATTAATATTGAAAAGCTAAAGCTATTACTATTATAGAAATAAGTAAATTAATGAACACAATTGAATGATTGTAAATCAATGGTAAAGAGACAACTTTTTGCCTGAACCGCGAATCGAACCCCGAACGAAGGATTTCTGCTTGGATGGGTATGAAGCCTGAATTAGCTCAGTGGACAGAGCATTAGAACGGAAAGCTAAAGGTTCGGGGTTCGATTCCCGGTTCAGACAGTTTTTTTTCTCTCTACTATTGATTTACAATAACTAAATTAACATGGTCAATAAGTTCCGATTAGGGAGCGCCATAATCCCGACACAGATGAAGGAAGGATTTAAGAAGAAGAATGGTTGGAAAACATTAGCTCACGATTGGATTGTTTTATCATGAAACTCCTGGTTCGATAATGCTAGTGAGTTAATTACAGATCAGAATTTTGAAGTATTTTTAGTGAACTCTAGATTTGTTGTGTACATATACGGACTTGAGAATAAATCTACCAGTTAAATGGATATGTAAATGAATTGTTAACTAGTAAATCCATAGTACTGTGTTAAATGATACGGTCGCCTACGTTGTTTTAAAATTGAAACGTAATTTGCAATTCTAAGTTTGTACTTAACAGTGATTTGTTGTGTGGTAGTAGAAATGGAAATGTTATAATTTATTCTGGGGTTTTCTACTAGTGTACGCATGTGCGTATTTAAAATCAATGGTACATTTAGGCAATAAGGAATAAGATGGAGCCACAGATGTAGCTGAGAGTGATAGCGAGATTGTCCACGGCAGACTAAAATACATTTTTTTTCCTATGCGAAATAGTTGTCCTACGTAATTTGTTATTTAGAGTTAACTAGCTATTCTGCAAGAATTTCATATGAGTAGGGTGTTTGCCGAGTTCATGTAGTAGTTTTATATCTCTACCACTTGAACATGCCAAGCATGCTGGGGCCGCTGTCATACAATTCGTTTTCAAACATATTATCAAATCCTACATAGTGGTGGAGTGGAGTGGATTGTGGTGGGTATGTACAGTGTTGTAGTTCATGTGTATGTATGTGTCAGCTGATCTCTGTAACGAACGCCTAGAGTACTTCCAACCAAACTTGATACACATAAGGTATATGAATTTCAAATACCTGCCCATGTAACTAAATTGTGACTGGGAAAATAGCCTCTTATAGCTATATTAATAGTAAAAGCGGCCATATTAAGGAATGTCATATTGTGATAAATATATTGCATATGTAACTCGTAGACTGCGATGGGCAGGACATGTTGCACGTATGGGGAATGAAAGACTTGCATGGAAGCTTCTTGTTGGAAAGCCAGAGGGAAAAGGCCAGTTGGTAGACCAAGAATGAGATGGGAGAATAACATTAAGTATGATTTGAGGCGAGTATATTGTACAGGGATTGATTGGAAAGCATTAGCTCAGGATAGGGATGTATGGAGAGCTTATGTCTGCGCGGCCGTGAACCTACGCGTTCGATAGGGCCAATGAGTAAGTAAGTATATTGCATATGTAAAAGTTTATTATTAGCATCCTAATAAAACAAATAAGAAATGCATCTTGTATGGGTTAATTTTTTCTCTTTTGAAGAAAGTGACCCAAATATCACCTATTGTACTTAAATACTGATCCCAAAATCATTTGAAGAAGTAAGTAGAAATTCACACTGCAATATATGTTCGTGAAACTTGGGTCTTATAAGAAACAATAAAACAGAAATTATTAATTTTTGAAAGGAAACTTTTAAGAAGAATATTTGGACTGTTCGAGAATCAAAAGAAATAACGAACTAAAAAAATTAATCAAAAATCAGAATATAGTGAACCAAATTAATAAAATCAAACTAACAATAAATATTATAAACAATTCCAATACTATTTGTAATAATTTAATATAAGATCTCTCAGAATTGGTTGGCTTGGACATTAGATATGAATGGATGATCAGAGACTGGTCAAAAAGCTCTATACATGGAAACCTATAGGAGGCAGAGCAGTTGGAAGACCGAAGATCAGATGGTAGAATTACACAATGAACAATCTAAAGAAAATGAAAGTGACTAATTTGAATATGGCGGCAAGAGACAGATTGGCATGGAGGAGGATTGTTGAGAAGGCTAAAACTTGCACTTTTGAAGTTGTCGCGCCTTAGGATGATGATTGTGATGGTATTTATAAACTAATTTGAATTTAAAGTTGAGATACATAGGTAAAATTTGAGAATATAATTTCCTTATTAATAATTGTATAAGAGTTGCTTTACAATATTGTTCTTATATGCAATTTACGTCTTAATTCATCACTGTTGATATCAGAGCTATTTCCAGGCCATTTTGCACAATAAAACCTCGTGAAGAAATTACGGAATGTGTTGGCTGAAACGTAAGCTTTCGATAATCGTATTCGGGGGATACCGGGATCAAGTGCCAGTACCGGCCAACCAGTCTGAGGTTTTTTTCCCCCTATTAATATGGGTATCTTGCTTGCACTATCGTGCAAGAAATAATATGCATGTCTTGTATACCCATCAAATAGTTGCTAAAGTGTTGCGTTTTGCGTGAAATTTAAGGAAATGTTCATTCAGTAACAAAAGGCAACAATCAACTGATCATAGACTCCGCCATTATGTCGTGTTATACATTATTTATTTAAGGGGGGAAACATGTATAAACGACTCCTATGTTAAATAATAAACCTCTTGCCCACTGTATAGCTTATACAGTGTTTATTGGTTAGCATTTTCCACTTGTAAAGCTTGTATAAAAGTTATACATGATTGCTAAGAGAGATAAACTTTAATCCAATGCAACCGTCTTTATATATATATATATATATATATGTAGAACATGTTTTCTCCTTTATAGCTATGGCTAATTAATAGACCGTCAAGGTTCAATATAGGAATAGCAACAGTCTATTTGCGTTTCTAATTAGGCAGACAATCTTGCTATCTACGGTCATAGGTTCCTATTCCTGCCAGAGACATTGATTTGTTCATACATATCTCGGAATCTAAGCAAAGTAATGTTAACCCATTGAACGGAGCATATGGCCTCCCTGGATGAGTAAGAGCGGAGTGAAGTGAGGCGGGACGCGACGCGGACTACAGGTAGTGAGAGGTATCAATATACCAATGCAGGTGTTGTATTATATTTAAATGAGAGATTTGACGCTGGAATTTAGTGCCTTGCAGTTAAAAACAGATTTCTTTCTGACACGGGCATTGTACTTCACGGCCCTTCTCTGGAAGAAATTTCAAGGTAGATTTCGCCATGCAATGGTTGACATTTCCCTTGTTAGTATTGAGTTGTCCGTCGCCGTGGCGTAGTCGGTAGAGTCCCTACTTCCACTCCGGTGACCCGGGTTCGATTCCCGGCGGGGCGGCGGGATAGGGGATTTTAAATCTCCACCTTGGGTCTGGGTGTGTGTCATGTCTTGTGTTTGTATGTGTGAATAAGATAAAAAGGTTAACAAAGGTATAACAAAAAGGAAGAACAGCGTAAACAACTAAAGAAAACGAGAAAGAAAAAAAAAGTATAAAAAAAGCGAGCCACAAACAACAACAAAATTCCGGACCCGTATTTACTCCATTTTTTGTTTGGTTTCTCTTTTTTATCTTATTTTCGACCATCACATTTGATACATTCTGTATGTCTCATTTAAATTTAGGAATAGATAGATAGATAGATAGATAGAGAGAGAGAGAGAGAGAGAGAGAGAGAGAGGAGAGAGAGAGAGAGAGAGAGAGAGAGAGAGAGAGAGAGAGAGATTACCACTTTGAAATAAAGAAAGGACATTTACTGAGTTGACTTCAAAGAACTCTAATAACAGGGATATATACAATTACCTATTTATTTTTACCTTGTGTTTGAGTAAACCGTACAGTTGGTTTTGGAACTTTGTATAATGAAAACCTTTCTGTTCGTTCTATGGTTGAGATTTGTGCAAACAAGGTATATTTAAACTTATTAAGGTCTGTTTCATTATTCAATACTTGCAAAACGAAAGAGAGAAAGTCGCAGGTGCATAAAAATAATAGCAACAATTTGAACAAAGACTTTGTTTATGTGTTATAAACGGTGTTTGCGAAATGTACACATTTGTCGTAATATTATGGGCGTATAATCCAGTACGTTACAGCTATTATACTTTATTGGGGGGGGGGCGCAGAGTATATGCTAGAGAGTATCCATTATTCACATGCGTGACGACGAGAGTAGAAAACTGAGGTAGAGGGAGTAGTTACAAAGTGTATCTATGCAGAGCTTAAACAATGCTCTGATGTATGGCACTATTGTGCATATGTGCTAACTGCAGTTTATACGGTTATTTCGCTTTTTTGTGCTTCCTCCTAACTAAGCGCCATTCATTAATTTCCAACTATAAAGAATGGAACGAGGATTGTTTAATTGTTTTACTTCATATATATTTATAGACGCTTTAACATCTAATTGTGTATCATACATAGAAATTTGATTGTAGTAATAACAATAACAATAATAATTAATATTATTATTATTATTATAAACACTTCCAAACATTACTATTACTGTAATTGGCATAAGCCAGTAATTGCGTCTAGTTATAGTCCAAGATCTATTAGTGAAGAAGAATGAGGGATAATTATATTATTATTTTTTATTATATACAACTTTCCTATTAGAGGATTGCCTCAAGGACAAAGTGATACAGACAATTAATTTTTTTAATTGATGAAATACATTTAAAAAATGTCAAATTGTAATTGAAGTATACATACTATAAAGTAGAAATTTTGTAAAGATGGTTTCCTAAAATTGAAATTGATCCTCTAATGGCAGCGATGGCAATTTTAGAAAGATAAACCCTGTCCAAATCTAAGGAATTCCAAAATTTAGCTAAGAATCCTGGTATAGTACCTCTTGCCCCGATCATCAATCCTCTGACACTTATACTATCTGATTGGTATTTTTCTTTGTAATAGTCAATTGTTGGCTCATATATGGCTTTTTTTCACAGTCAATTTCCTCAGTTTGGCCACTATGAGTCTCAAAACGGATTGTGGGATCTAATATCATACCAATTTTAGAAGATGGTTTAAATGCAATAATATATATTCGTGTGTTACTTCCATTAGTGACCACACCATGAACTTCCTCATAAACTGTGTATCTATAATCTCGTAAGGCTTCTGCCATCATGTTTCGAATAGTGTGGTAATCGGCTAGCTATCGCTCGGGTTTTAATAATCTCCTCGCTTCCTAAACACCACTTTCCAACCTCGCATTGTAATATACTCTTGTAAATAATTATTTAGATTTTTAGGTAAGAAATATTTAAAACATTTTTTTTATTATTCATAGCGCCCTACACTATTTCATGCAGCAAACGAATTTATAAGAAATATTTAGATTCATACAAAGTAAAGTGATCCCACGACAGGCCCGGAGTCCCTTGGGGTAGTAGAAGGTTAAGCCTCCCACTTTTTCTAGACAATCGGCACTTTATGTCAGCCGGGTTGTCAGCCCTGCGTGACGGCCGCCTTTACCCCCAGAACAAGCATCTGGTACTCATTTCCGTTAGAGGCTGAGTCGACCCCATGGCCATAGTGCCGCCAGAGGGTTTGGGTCAGTTTAAAAATCCTGACCCCAACGGGACTTGAACCCTCGACCCTCCGGCTTGTAGCTCAGTGCCTTAACCACTACACTACAGCGTAGATTCATACAAAGTTAAAAATGTGTATTAAATATTTTAAAAGCATTAATTATTCAATTTTAATGTAATATTGAAATATCCTAAATCTCTTCTTTTAGACCCCAGGACCATAGTGCAGCCAGATTAGAAATTCTGGTATCATCGGATCTCGAACTCTCGACCTTGGAGCTTGAAACTTGTTTGTTTAACCAACTATGCTACGGCGTACCCCGAATATGATATAATAATAATAATAATAATAATAATAGTAATGATAATGACAACAATAATAATAATAATAATGTTTATTACGGCAGAGTCAAGGCCACACGTTTTTTTCTTCCATTATTTATCTTATATGTCCACCGCTGTGGTCTCGAGGTAGCGTGCTGCCTTGTCACGCAGCGGGCCCGGGTTCGATCCCCGGTCAGGGCAGTTTTTCTGGGTGAGGTTTTTATCGGGGTTTTTCCTCACCTGTAAGACGAATGTCAGGAAAACTTTAAGGCCCAAACGGTCCCCGAAATCATATGGCCATCATCATCATCATCCTTATCATTATCATCATCATCATCATCCTTCACCGGTGTGCAAAGCAACGGGAAGCTACCACACCTACAATTCACTAGTAAAGCTACAAGCATAGCAAGAAAATGCTATGATTGCACTGAAGGACCTGCCCTATGGCAGAATTACTATGGATGGATTTATCTAATGATCTAAGATGTACATCATTCATTTGGTCGCAGAAATTTCATTTAACCAGTTCTTATCTTCCTAATATCCTTTTTTGTTTTTAACTCAAACCTCGTTTCCATAGGGGGAAGTTGGTATTACATTAAATAACAAATACGTAATTATTTATGGAACTATAAATACATTTTGAACTGCAACATTGTAGAATCAGATTTACCACCTGAACATCTATATCGCTAAGTGCATTTTGTGATGAATAGAAATTTTAAAAGTAATCCTCCATTTCGCCTGTCATTCTCGTTAACGTGTCTACATTATTCATTCATCTCGTCATGTCTTTCACGACGATTCTCTTCATAACTCTATATGAAAATAACATTATTTCAGGAAGACACTAGTCGTCTTACATAACCTGAGATGCTGATAAAATTATAATAAAAGCTAAAGATCCCATACAATTACATCCAGTCTATAACGGTATTCTCTCATAAATAAGTCAGGTAATACTCGCCCAAATTAAATCTGCACGTGGAAATATGGTAGGAATGTGGTGACGATTATCTTTCTTTCTCTTACTATGTTGCCACTTCCTGTCCCCTATGTTGTGTTATTTAACTGGAAGGGAACTGCTGAGAGATACTGTGCTTTTTAAATTATCCGTCACCTACAGTAGTCTTTGACCAAATGAATAATCCGGCAACCATATTACTTCCGGGAATGAGCTGTCACTGCTTTGCCTTCTTCATAAGAGGAAGTTCGGATATTGTGGACCGTTCGGTTTGAGTGGACCTGTAAATATCATATTTAATTGATGCTGCCCTCGAACAGAAACTATTTTAACTTGTTTCCCTCATCGACATTGACGTGTTCAATGCCAGTTTATTTTAATCTTTGTGCGAAGAAGGGATTTTTTCTGATATTTATGGAAATGACCATTTTAAAGTTTTTAAGCTAAGAATTAATTCTTAATTTGTGTATCGAATATTATAATTATTGAAAAATCTCCTAAATACATTATGTAGGTGTTGTTTTAATATACTGACGGGTTTGGTTTGATATTATGTGACATGGCTGCTGTATAAAATAAGTAAACATAACAGAGGGATTTGGTTAATGTGAATCCTCCATGAGTCGGTTAAAGTGGATCTGGATCAACTTTACACGAATATGTATATTTTGACACTGAGGATGCTATATGTAAAAACCATGCAATTAATTATTTTATTTAATATCCTTATAATTTTATTAAAGCCAAAGACCATCACTGCCTGCAGATGAATGACATGTGAATGTTAAAATCAACAGTAATTGTTCAAAACATTAAATAAATATCAACGCTTTCTAATTAGATCAGTCATAAATACTTTCAGATTAATTTGAGTCTGTCTGTATAAATTAATAGAGTAAATAAACTTAAAAATAGTCTAAGAGCTAGCATGACTCTGAGGTCCACTTTACCATAATATGGAGGTTAAAGTGGACCTTTTTTGTAATGTAAAAAGTTTATAAATTAAGAAGATGTTTCCAAATTTGAATTAAATAACAATGCTATTTCATAGTTATAATACTAATGATAATCACTGTAATTAAACAAAATTCAAATCCCTTAATTAAAAAGAGAAAAACAACAAATTCAAAATACGGGTCCTTATTACCCGAAGTTCCTCTACATGTTGCTAAATCCTGCCGCTTGTGCTGTGTTCTGAAGCTGATACTAGCCCTAGGATTTTAAATGATCCGACACCTACCGCAGTCGTCAACTAAATAACTAAATTGACAACCGTGTAATAATTTTTCAGATGTGTTCATGGATTCTCTCAACCTTAGAGAAATAGTTTAGTGACATTAGTGTTAACACACCTCGCCTTTAGCCGTGAAGACAACCTTCAGGAGTAATAGGTAGTATTTTATATCCACCGCTATGGTCCAGTGGTAAAACCGTTGCATCAGACGCAACCCCGGGTTCAAACTCCAGTCGTGACAACTATCCTGGAGTGAAGTAATTTTCAAGGTTGTGATCACTTGTCGTGACAAGTATCCTGAGTGAAGTTTTTTCAAAGTTGTGATCACTTGTGACAAGTATCTTGAGTGAAGTTTTTTTCAAAGTTGTGATCACTTGTCGTGACAAGTATCCTGAGTGAAGTTTTTTCAAGGTTGTGATCACTTGTGACAAGTATCCTGAGTGAAGTTTTTTCAAGGTTGTGATCACTTGTAACAACTATCCTGAGTGAAGTTTTTTCAAGGTTGTGATCACTTGTAAGAAGTATCCTGAGTGAAGTCTTTTCAAGGTTGTGATCGCTTGTCGTGACAAGTATCCTGAGTGAAGTTTTTTCAAGGTTGTGATCATTTGTGACAAGTATCCTGAGTGAAGTTTTCTCAAGGTTGTGATCACTTGTCGTGACAAGAGTCCTGAGTGAAGTTTTTTCAAGGTTGTGATCACTTGTTACAAGTATCCTGAGTGAAGTTTTTTTAAGGTTGTGATCACTTGTCGTGACAAGTATCCTGATTGATTTTTTCTTAAGTTTGTGATCACTTGACACATTTCCTGTAAATGTTAAGTTCCAAATAGTCCCTGAAATTCACCAGGCCATCGCAATCATCCACAGCACATTCGTCTTGTTCAGTTTGAATGTATGTGTAAATATCTTGTCCCAAATGTTCGTGTTTCGGTGACCCTGCCATTTACCTAATCATTCATCCAGGGAGGCCCTCCATATCGTTGTGTGGTCAGAAAAGTATATGTATGGTCCAAAATTGGAAATACTTTACCGAGAGGTTATCTCCCTGTGGTGTGGGGTATGTGAAGTACTTACACAAGGAGAAGTTAAACTGAGGTAAAAAAAAAACTTATTTTATTTAACCGCAGAAGTTGTGTTGGCGGTAGCAGAAGCATCACACATTTCGGAAATTTCAAAGACGATAAACCAGATTCCTTTGCTGATAGTGTGACGATCTTCTTTCGCTATAAAAATACAAACACGAAGAAACGCGAACAAGTTTTTTTTTAATGTTCTTAGTTTTTTTACGGAAGGGGAAAAATAAGACAAACATACAGGTAACTGCAGTGAGCTTCAGGGTATTTATGGGAAACACGAAATATAATAACTATAAGTCTTCTACACTGAGATTGACATATGTTACGAATGGGAATGGAAGAGGGTTTGGAAACTTGTTAAGAAATGTTCTCATGGAATTTCGGCCTGTATGGGACCGGTGCCCACCCAACATCGAGAGGTATTTCGGTAGCTACAATAAGTAGCGACTCATGTTGAGAAGACCATCTACTATAACGACTGGGGGACCCGACATGCTGACCACATGTCAGACCACACTGGCTTATGATCGTCTTCCTTTGTGATTAACACACGTGGACGTGAGGACAGCAGCCGGCTGAAAGATGCATGAAAGGTCCGTCACGCAGGAACTGCATAATCTAAGCGAATTCCTCATCAAATCGAATTTACGATCCGATTTTACTGGTTTACGGAATATATATTCCTTTCATCAAAATAAAAATAAAAAAATGCTGGGATGTCCAAAAAAGCGCTGGATGGAAAATTCCTCTTTGAGACCGTAACAGGCCACACGGCCTAATACTTGCATGGATGATGATCATGAAAAAAAAAGCTTAATAACTGATGCCAACCTATTTAAAGTGTCAGACAGCAGTGAAAACAAAGAGCGATTTTTAATTTCGTGTTTTGATAACCTCTCATTTCTAATGGTCGGATTTCTATAATTTATGAAGAATACCTTCCTCGTTTCATTTCAATAGCATAGACTTATACCAACAAGGGAGCTTTCAACCATTGCATGTTTAAATCTACCTTGGCATTTCTTCCAGAGTTGCGTTGTGTGTGATGTATCAAATACGTGTCCAAAGAATTATTTGCCGTTTTTAACTGGAAGGCATTCAAATCCAGCGCCAAATCTCTCAATTAGACTCTAGGGAAGTAATAAAACTCCTTAATTGGCGTCCTGCCACACTCCATTCCGATCTTTACTCATACTTGTATACACACACACACACACACACACACACACACACACACACTTACTCACTGGCACTACCGAACCCGTAGGTTCATGGCCGCGCGGACGTAAGCTCTCTACACATTCCCATCCTGAGCTTTAGCTTTCCAATCATTCCCTGTATAATCAATTTCCCTCAAATCATAGCTAATGATATTCTCCCATCTCATTCTTGGTCTACCAACTGGGCGTTTTCCCTCTGGTTTTCCTACAAGAAGCTTCCATGTACGTCTTTCTTTCCCCATACGTGCAACATGTCCTGCCCATCGCATATACGAGACTTAACTATTCTTATTATATCTGGCTTCCTATAAAGACCATGTAGTTCACTGTTCAGCAGTCATCTTCATTCAACTACATGTTCTCTCTTTGGCCCAAAAAAAATTCGTAAGAACTTTATTCTCAAATTCTCGTGTGTATTCGATAATGGTCATTTTCGGTGTCTGCTAGATAGGATCGGAAAAGGTGCGTACATTTTTCTCAAAGAAATATTTTCATGAGAATATACCAGTATTTAATAGCTTCGTTCTTTCAGAATTCGGTAAAAGCACAATTCTTTCAAAATTTCAGGTATTCTTACAACATCGAGACTAGCCTCATAGCTGAAATAGTTGAATTAAACAAACAAACTCTCTCGTAAACGAGACTTGTTAAAAAAAAAAAGAAAAACCATACACCAGGTGGCAAATGGCTCACTTGTACGTATGAACAATTGCACATATATTTACTTAAATGAATTGTGCTTAACTCGCAGAAGAGTAATTTGGAAGCCGGCCAAAGTAAGAGTAGTGCAATTATTCTAACTGCCCCGTGTTATCTAATTAGTCATTCCTGCCACTTGTAAATATCACAAATCATTTTGTTCTCTTCAAACGTTTTACTGTTGGAGGATTTAAATTTCATCACAGTTTCAATAATTACATTGTCATTTGTTTTACGCATACAGTGTGTTTAGAAACGACATGGAATGAATAGGCTTATGCCGTATTTTACCGGGCTGTGGAGCTATTAAATTAATTAATTTATTATTTTAAAAATATTAATAATAGCTTGCTAGTAAGATGCATTTTTCTTAAAAAAAATTGCCTCCAAAATTCAGGTGCGTCTTATACTCGAAGTAAATATAAAAATATTTGATTTAATATTCCCGCCATTCTTAAAATGGCTATATATTTGATGCCGCAGCAGTGCACCGATGCATCGAACATGAGTTGCGGGGATTCACAAGCTGGCTAACACTGTCTCCCTCGTGCCCCGCCATCACAAACCCAGAACACTGTCTTAGCCTATGATGCGTCATTGCAGCCTACGATAGCAGTGAATTTGAACAGATGGATGAAACTCAACATTAATTCACGCCGAAGAGAGCTTTAAAAGGCATACAATCAAACAAGTGTGTCAGTGGATCAAAAAGACGCGGTGTAGAGTGAGAGAAGACATTATAGTTAAATCTTTCAAGAAGTGCGGTGTAAATCGCTCTCGATGACAGTGAAGACCATCTTATATATGAAGAGGACAACGATGACTACGAAGAGGAAGAAGAAAAAGAAGACGAAGAAAGTACAGATGACGATTTTCAGAGATTTTAATGACCAGAACGGTTTCATAAAATTATATTCTTTTTAGTCTAGCTTTGCAATCTAATAGTAAAAATGGTAAAAATGTTAGGCTATATATTTTTTAAATGCTTAAAATTTAAGGTGCGTCTTACAGTCCGTAGCGTCTTATAGTTCGTAAAATACGGTGTCCTATAGACGTGGTGTCCGATTAAAATGAGTAACTAACTAACTGGCACTATCGAACCTGTAGGTTCAAGTCCGCGCGGACATGAACTCTCCATACATTCCTTTGTAGTGAAAAACGTGAAAAAAGTAGCTTTTTGGGCGCTTAAATGGCTTACGCTGCCGTAACAAATACATCAAATTAATGTACACAGAATTGAATATCTCAAAAAACTCTACAAAGAACTCCATGACAGCATATGCTTATCTTTTACGAATAACTCACAATAACCATTTTGTCTTTCATTGATATTAAGAAGACCGGGATAAGTAGATTCCCCAGGATAAGTAGATTCCCGGGCAAGCGTAGCGCGCACTGTGGGTATACTTTTACCGATAACTCCCAATAACGAATTTTATCTTTCAGCTCATGTATGCCAAGTGTCCCGCGCCGTAGCCGAGTGGTTAAGGCAGGAAGCCTTGGCGCAGAGCTACGGGACTTGCGCTGGTTCGAGTCTCCATGGGGGAAGAAATTTTCTCATATTTCGGCCAGTATGAGACCGGTGCCCACCCAGCATCGTGATGCATTTGGGTAGCTACAATAAGTAGCGGCTCCAGGTTGAGAAAACCAGCTATAACGGCTGGGGGACTCTACATGCTGACCACATGTCACCCCTACACTGGCTGATTATCATCTACCTCTGTGATTGACACATGTGGATGTGAGGCCAGCAACCGGCTGGTAGGCTAAGGTCCTTGTAGGCCTGTCGCTCCAGGAGATTTTTTTCATGTATGCCAAGAAGATCGGGATGAATAGATTCCCGGCAACGCTGGTAATCAATACGGGACATCTTAAAATTATTGCGATATAAATTTATAATTATTTTTCCTTCTACTTATTCAACTAAACATAAAACATTAATTTGCATTTATTTAAGCATAGAAGCTCTCGCCGGGTATTAGCTAGTTGAAAATAAAGAATGAGGAGTCAATGTTTCTAGATATTATTTATTTTATTACATGAATTATTGACTAAACTTATCCGTCATAATCCGTTATATTTTGATCAAGGCGCATCTGTATGTTTTTTTTTACAGCCAAACTAATTTCCTTGCAAGAGTTTAAAAATAGTTCTCCATTTCTTACTATCTTAATGCGTTGACCCGCGGCTAAGTGTGAACCATCTGTCACATCGCTAGGGTTTTAGCGTCCTGATATACTAAAAAAAAGTACTGTGGTGCATGTTCTGTCGGCAGGAACTCAGAACAGCAGCAGCAAGACAACTCCCCGATTGGTGGACAAGGTGAATCGGCTTCCTTAGTAAACCTGATGTTCGTAGTGAATTATATAGGGGATGATTCAAAACATTAGCTCAGGATAAAGATTATGAAAAGCTTAATTCCGCACGGCCATGAACCGCCGGGCTCGATAATGCCAGTTTGGAACTTAAATAATTCAATAAATTCAAATTAAGATTTAGTATGTCTGCTACCATGGTATCATTACCTTGTCATGGTGAAGTGGCTTCCATGCTTAAATGACTCCGAGAGCTATGCTGGCGCGGCGGTAGCATTGCTGCGGAAAGAGTTACCCCATGCCGAACAGGTCGAAAGCGATAAGCCAGACGAAAAAAAAGTACCTTGGTCGAAAGATTGACGATCTTTCTTCATAAAAATATAACCGCCAAGAAACGCGGACATGAGACCACTGGAGTAAACTTTTAGCTCAGTATAGGGATATAAGGCGAGCGGCCATGAACCTGCGGGTTCGATAGTGTCAGTGAGTTAGTTAGTTTAGTTAGGCCTACTACATGTTAATAACTTGACATGAAATAATCTGATTTTATCAGCTACAATAACTCGGAGTTTTTTTAATAGCCTACTGAATTAAATAGGCATATTATAAAATGAAGGAGAATATTCATTTTACACAGGTAGAAATTGAATCGTTGCCTGTTCAATTATTAAAATTTCAATCATCCTACGGGTGTCAGGATTAACGGAACATTGCTGTATCTTTTTTTCCCCGGGCATTCATTGTTCTCTGTGTAAAATGGTGCAGTGCAGTAAATAATTTTTGTAAATCATATTATAAATGTTATGTTCATTTTTCTTTGCCTAGATGTATGTTGGAATTAGCTTTGTGTGTGAATGTACCATAGCAAGAGGCGTAATATTGTGTTAAAGCAAGTGATTAATGTTACATTTTTGAGTGGGTGGTGTTCTTTCGCCATATGTGGTTCTGTTGGGATGGGAATACCACCTACCCAATCGATATTCGCTGCCGTTCCAGTACTGCCTCCATAAAATTATAATCGAGTAAAGCACACAGGTATCTGCTTTATTACGTCGTTAAATCTTTGAAAGAAAAGGACAAATCATTAAATACAGTGCATTCCGTCTTGGTAGACGTGTAGGTATTGCACGGGGCTACCCGACTTCGATTCCAGGTTCGACACACGTAGCTAGTGCACGGGGATTCCCCGACTGAGATCCGAGATTCGAAACGTGTGGCTACTGCACGGGGATCCCAGGTTCGAAACGCGTGGCTAGTGCGCGGGGATTCCCCGACTGGGATCCGAGATTCGAAACGCGTGGCTACTGCACGGAGATTCCCCGATTGAGATCCCAGGTTCGAAACGCGTGGCTAGTGCTCGGGGATTCCCCGACTGGGATCCGAGATTCGAAACGCGTGGCTACTGCACGGAGATTCCCCGATTGAGATCACAGGTTCGAAACGCGTGGATAGTGCACGAGGATTCCCCGACTGGGATCCCAGGTTCGAAACGCGTGGTTAGTGCATGGGGATTCCCCGACTGTGATCTCAGGTTCGAAACGCGTGGCTAGTGCACGAGGATTCCCTAACTGGAATCCCAGGTTCAAAACGCATGGCTAGTGCACGAGGATTCCCCAACAGGGATCCCAGGTTCGAATTCTGGCTGTTCCGCAGGGATTTTTCTGGTTCTGCCTTTCCCGAATTACATCTCACAATTCTTTCCACTTTGTTTCATTCCCCCATCACGTCATTTCATCTCCATTAATTTAATTTCATATCACATATAACCTTATCTCATGTTAGTTAAAAAAAGACTGGTTTATTAAACCACGTCCCGCGCAGTAGCCGAGAGGTTAAGGCAAGATGCCTTAGCGCAGACCTACAGGATTTGCACTGGTTCGAGTCTCCATGATGGAACAAATTTTCTCATGGAATTTAGGTCAGTATGGGATCGGTGCCCACCCAGCATCGTGAGGAATTTCGCTAGCTACAATAACTAGCGACTCCAGTTTGAGAAAACCTGCTATAACGGCTGGGGGAACTGACATGCTGACTTATCAGGTATGGGTGTGTGGGCAGTAGCCGGCTAGTAGGAGGCCTGTCACATTATTGAGTTTTTAGTAAACTATAGGTTTTTAAAATATGTGGTTGTGGTGAGTCATGAGGGCACACTCATGTTATGCCCATTGAATTCGAGAATGTGTGTTAACTTAGGGTAGTATAGGACCAAGGGGAGGGATGTAGCCTTTCACGAGACCTTGAGCCTAACCCATATAATAGTATGATTGAGGTGCGTGGAAGCTTATTGTAAGAAAACCAGAGGGAAAACGCCGAATTGGTAGACAAAGAATGAGTTGGGAGAATTACATTAACTATGATTTGAGGGAAGTAGATTATACAGGGAATGATTAGAAAACATTATCTCAGGATATAGATGTATGGAGAGCTTATGTCCGTGCGGTCATGAACCTAGGTTCGATAGTGCCAGTGAGTGAGTTAGTTAGTTAGTTAGTTAATGAATGATTTTTAAACAAAGAGAGATGAACACACAGGCGAATCGAGAAGATTATATAGCAGTGAACTGCACAATCTTTATAGGAAAGTAGATATAATAATAGTCCCGCCCCGTAGCCGAGTGGTTAAGGTAAGATTCCTTGGCGCAGAGCTACGAGACATGAGCTGGTTTGAGTCCCCATGAGGGAAAGACATTTTCTGCTGGAATTTCGGCCAGTATGGGACCGGTGCCCACCCACCATCGTGAAGCATTTGGGTAGCTACAATAAGTAGCGACTCCAGGTTGAGATCAGCTATAACCGCTGGTTGACCCGACATGCTGACCACATGTCTTCCCTACACTGGCTGGATGATCGTCTACCTCTGTGTTTAACACATGTGAATGTGAGGCCAACAGCCGGCTAATAGGCCAAGGGCCTTCTAGGCCTGTCGCGCTTGGGTTTTTTAGATATAATAGACCTAATAACAGTTAAGTCTCGTATTAAGTGATGGGCAGGACATGTGACATGAATGGGGAATGAAAGAGAGGCGCGGACGTTTCTTGTAGGAAAACTAGAGGGAAAACGCCCAGTTTGTAGAACAAGAATGAGGTGGAAGAATAACATTAACCATGTCTAGATTATACAGGGAATGATTGGCAAAAATAGCCCGGATTAGGGATGTATGGAGAGCTTATGTCCGCACCGCCATGAACTTAAGGTTTCCATAATGTCGGTGAGTTAGTTATAAGTGTAGGGCTATGTAAACCTGAATATACACAGATCATTATGTATTTCATATAGAAGATGTGTGTATGCGTTTATATATAAACTCCAAGCGTGACAGGCCTAGAAGGCCCATGTGGCCTCACATCCACATGTGTTAATCACGGAGGTAGCCAGTGTAGAGGTGACATATGGTCAGCATATCGGGCCCCCCAGCCGTTATAGCTGGTATTATCAACTTGGAGTCGCTACTTACTGTAGCTACCCAAATGCCTCACGATACTGGGTGGGCATCGGTTCCATACTGGCCAAAATTATATGAGAAAATACCTTCCCTGTGGGGATTCGACGTTTATATATAAATAACATATCATTTTACTAAATAAAATAGTTTATTACCAATCTGTGTATGCTCAAGTTATATAGCCTACTCGTATATGTACATTTATAGTTACAGACTGATTCTAAATATACAATAACATATTCGACTGAACCTTTAAATTTGTTTCGAATTAAAAAATAAAATATACACTATATGTCGTTTATCCATAATTAAAAATGTATAGGCTTTTAGGATGGTTTTTGTTGAAACATTATTTTTTTACTTATTTTACTTTGTAACTGAAGATAACACAATTTTTTGTAGAAAAACTACTGGTTGACAGAAAAATCCACTTTTTAAACAAAGCTCAGAGGAGACAGCAAAGACAGACAAAAGAGAGAGAGAGAGAGAGAGAGAGAGAGAGAGATAGAAATAGGAGAGAGAGAGAGAGAGAGAGAGAGAGATAGATAGAAATAGGAGAGTGGGAGCGGTCATGAACTACATGTTGGATCTGACATAAGATGATAGGACCCTGAAAAATGTACTAATACATGATTTCATTATTGTGCACTGTTGATTTTTTAAAAATAATTCGTTTTGTTTTGTATATTCCTGTTTAACTTTACTCTGTTGGGGATAATGAGACAGTAGTAGTTGAAAATCCAATATGTTATATTAATAATATATCAAAATTGTTGTTCTCCCCGCAATCCCAAAAGGCATGATGTAATGAGGTCGGAGAGTCATTATTGTTTCGATCAAATATTCATTAATTCCCTCTCTACGACACTTCATGTAGAGATTTATATGTGAATGTGGTTAAAAAAATAGAAATCAGCACAAACAATAAATGATATATTTTTTTGTGGTCTGGAATCAATGGCACATATAGTGGAGGAGAGTGTATGTTAGAAATACAGTTCGACAGATGGACTGAATTGCTCTTTCAGTCTCTGCAAGGGGTGGAAATGTTCAATAATCTATCAGAAATTATACAGCCTTCACAAAAGTATTGTAACATGTTTTTGTACTTTGCTTGGAGTTCTTTCCTTGCACTCATTTCACAAATATAACTTTTTATAGTTAAAGGAATCATGTAATAATTTCGTCTATAAAATTTCAGAATATCATAATATTAAGTAGAATATCGAAATTATTTTCTAGATATTGAGAACCCTATTTCATTCAAATATTATTTTAATAGCTTATGTCATTAGCGTGAAAGGGTCAATAGGCCTGTCATTGCAGACGTTTGTTTTTTTTTTTACTTCCCGTACATCCCTAACATCGACCGCGGTGAACTAGTGGTTATGCTCCTTGCCTCTGGTCCCGAGGGTCGCGGGTTCAAACCCGGCCGGGGTCGATGGATTTTTTAGGACGGAAAAATCCAAGGAGCAAGTCCTCCAGGAGGGACTTTAAGCCGTGGGTCCCGAGTCTGAAGATTTTCAGGTTCGTAAAAAATCCTTAAGCCTGAATGAAAAGGCCTCTAAGCAAAATTTACCGAATTTTCCCGTCCTAGTACTACCTTGGTTTCCTGGATGTCAATATGAGGCGGTGCGCTGACCACGGACCACTCAAAATGACATCTATACGAAAACAAGTGTAACTAAATTAGTATGGTTCAAATTCTTCCCTGTAGGGGGAGAGCGCCTAAATCTCTGTAAAGGGAAAAACATGGGCTTACAACTACAACAACATCCCTAACACGACACATACAACTTTACTTCTCTTCCGAAGGAAGCCATACTCGGGAACAGAATCCCTGTCCGAACATTTATAGTTACATTTTTTTACACGCTTGAACATCTTTGATCTAAGATCTTTGGGTTATATCTGTAGATTGTGTTGACTACGTCTTCTGTTGCTTGTATTCATATGTAGGCTTTGCCAAGTTTGGTTTCGATGAAACAAAAAATCCGTTAACGGGCAAATATATAATTAGTTATAGTCATTTTCGACGTGTATTATATAGGATTGGTGATGATCTGTGAACATTTTTATAACGTTTTCATGTGAAAAAAAATACTCAATGGCTTCATTCCTTCCGAATTCACTAAAAATTACACTGGTCAACATGATTTTTGTCTCATGAGTACCAATAGTTGTACTTGATACAGTTTTTTTTTATCGTGTTTTCAAATATGTATTAGGAATTTCTCCATCACCCACAGTTTTTATTTCAATTCCAATTAATGGATTTCAATAATTATGTTTTTAATAAAAGTTTTTTCGTCCATTTGTCCATTGTAAAATAAAGCCAAATGAGCTAACTCAAATGATTTCAGTTATGGAAAAGATATATCAAGGCAAATGGAATCCTAATATGCTGGCCGATTATTGTTGGACCATCAAGAGGGATGCTCCACAGGCGAAATATAGCAGAAAATCGTCATTTCTTACTTTCTAGGTGAGTCCGAATGTTCGAATATTGTGTAGTTACGAATGTAGAAAATATTAAAGTGTTTGAAATTATAAATTCCTGTCTCTCCGAAACCTTGCGTAAAGGGGAAAAACCGATATCATATTTGAATTCAGGAGAAAAAAGTACTATCAGAATCACGTATTATTCTTTCTGAGACAAAAAAAAAGTTTATTTTTTGTTGCTCAGTGTGATCATTAAAAATAAACGGATTAACAGTAAATAGTGATTTACCAATCTGTCGGTTATAAAATGGCTTAAAATATATTGAATAACGTGTTATGAAAAGATGACTAAAGACGAAATGGATTACCATAATGAAGTTAAAATCCATATTTTTTTTTTAAACTGTGGAAAACTGCGATTAAACCTCAGTTAACTTGATCGAGCTCAAGATTTGAACTAGTGATTCCGCAAATAGTTGTCTCGAACGCTATGTTCTGAGACTATTCGACGCGATTCAACATGACCACGTCCATTCTAATTTACATGATTTCACCAAGAAGATCCTTCATATCATCTTCATTATCATAGATGATAAAACTAACAATTTTTAATTTTTAATTATACTTTCTTTTGACATTTTTTTTTCCCCGTGATTTTTGTCATATGATTGGTTGGAGTTTTCTTTTTCTCCCTACTTAAGAGAGAAAATATATTCATTTAAACAATGAGGACCAGCTTCATGGACTACTGGACATGACTTCTGACTACAGTTCGTGGGTTCCCGCGTTGAATATCGGTCACATCACAAGATTTTTTTTTCTTAAAGGAAATTATTCCTGTGGTCTCCCATGGTGTTAATTTGGGTTAAATTTAGGTCTACAGTCTCTCTGGTGATTCACTATTATTCTTTTATCCTATCTTCGGGTCTTTACAACTTCTGCCGTCTTTCCGTGCCAAACCTCCAAAGCCTACGATATTGGGCATCATTAATGATTAGCACTCTTGCTTGCATTACTGTCTTCGTGTTTTTTCCTTCCATGTTAACTTTGGTCTCCTTCTTTTCTTCTTTCTGGTCGGATGTCATTGATATAGTTGCTGCCATTGATATAGTTGCTTCGGCCATCGCTCATCTTCCATTCTTAAAACATGTCCTAACCACTTTAATTCCTTCTCAATTCTTTCAATTATGCTTTCTTCTGCTTCCATTAATTCACTATTATTCATAACCTATTTTATCATCGGGATAACGCAACTCTGCCTTCCAGGCGCTCCAACTTAGGAAGTGGTTACAATTCGGCCAATACTGAATGGCATGAGAGAATACTGGAAATGTCATAAAGACAATCTGGTGGCACTGGTAAAAAAATATTTAAAGATTAAGTACTTACTTACTTACTTACTCACTGGCACTATCGAACCCGTAGGTTCATGGCCGCATGGACATAAGCTCTCCATACATCCCTATCCTGAGCTAATGCTTTCCAATCATTCCCTGTATAATCTACTTCCCTCAAATCATAGTTAATGTTATTCTCCCACCTCATTCTTGGTCTACCAACTGGGCGTTTTCCTACAAGAAGCTTCCATGCAAGTCTTTCATTCCCCATACGTGCAATCAAGGGCGATTTATCTAGTTCCCGCGTTAATATCTCTAGTGCCCCGCTATTGTATAAAGTCCTAACATTCCATGTTCCTAGGAGCATGTCCCTGTGTTTGAGCCTTTAGCATGGGTTCCCTGAAGTAGTCCCCGCACGGAGAACCGAATGGGGGACTATTTGACCTCCGGAAAATTTTACCCCAGTTGAACCCATGTCCGCATTTCTTGACGGTTCTATTTTTACGGTGAAAGATCGTCACTGTTTGTACCAAGGTACTTTTTTCGTCTGGCTTATCACCTTCGACCAGTCCGGCATGGATAACCCTATCGGCAGCAATGCTACCGCCGGCATAGCTCTCAGGATCATTTAAGCACGCAAGCCACTCCACCACGACAAGGTAAAGATACCATGGAGGGTTAAAGATTAAGTATTTTCATAAATTAATTCTAGATATATTAGGAATAATGTAGATTTTTTGAGTTTCTAATCGTAATTAATAAGATTAAAATTATGATAGATTGCAATTCAAAATTCGGAATATATTCTCATATGTTCTCTAGAAGTGACTAGAGCTGAAGGTAACTTAGAAGTGAAGAGATTATAATCAATTATCTAATACAAAATAACACCTCTACAATTTGTGATATTCTGGATTTAATGTGGGGATTAGACATTGATTGATTGTAAGATACAACTTTCGACATCTGCTAATTCATATTGATGTTGGGTTTAAATTATACTGTTTCAAATTGGAACATGAAAGAGAAGTCATTGATTACTTGCTGATTGCTTGTCATCATTTCAGTTTCGAAATCTGTCCAATTAAAAAAAAGGTAGAACGTTTTCTCAATAAATCTATAACAGAATTACACCTATATATACTAAAATAGTGATTCTGGACTATTTTGATCATATCATGATCATTGAATGTTTGACAATCTAATTTAAAGCCGTATCATTTAGAACCAGTCACAATCGACTATCAGTGAAAAATTGGCGATATAAAAATTTGTAAATTTATGATTTGTCATTTACTGTAAATCCTGGTTATTTCTTAATATGTTTTAAAATTTCACATAAAATAAAAAGGTCATTTCAGTGTGATTTGTTGTGTATAAAATGAAACTGGAATTGGAAGTACAAATAAAAGCAAATATATGGTAACTCGTATAATTACATTATATAATGGAAACGTATTAATATATCAGTATAATTTGTTGTGTATAAAATAATTCTGTGACTGTAAATAAATACCAATTAAAGGAAATGTATATAATCACTCATAGAAATATATTATATTATGGAAATATAACAAAAAATTGAGAAATATTGAAGTGGCTGAATTCAAATACCTAGCCAATTAACTAACAAACTCACTGGCTCAATCGAACCCATAGGTCATGGCCGCGTGAACATAAGCTCTCCACACATCCCTGTCCTAAGCTAATGTTTTCCAATCATCCTCTGTATAATTTACTTCCCTCAAATCAAGGATAATGTAATTCTCCCACCTCATTCTTGGTCTACCAACTGGGTGTTTTCCTCTGGTTTTCCTACAAGAATCTTGCATGTACCTCTTTCATTTCCCATTCGTGCTAGAATTCAAATACCTAGGAACAATTACAAACAGATGCAAAAAAGAAATTAAACATAGGCTCAATTCGGGAAATGCATGCTACATGTATTACAGGAACTCTTTGTCATCCCAGCTTTTCTAAAAAAATTTAGACTGAGATAATATATAAATATTATTCTTCCAGTAATTTGAATGCGAAGCATGCATTCTTACTTTAAGGAAGAATAAAATATTACGAGTATTTGAGAATAAAGTTCTTCGGAAAATAATTTTGAACAAACAGAGGCGAACAGACAAGTGAATGGAGAATGCTACATAACAGTGAGCTACATGATCTTTGTAGGAAATCAGTTATAATAAGAAAAGTTAAGTTTCGTAGACTATGATAGCACGTGCAGCACGAGTGGGAAATGGAAGAGGAGCATGGAAGCATGAAAACTACAGGGAAAGCCACCAGTAGATGTGACAAAAATGAGGAGAGAGTAACGTTAATTATGATTTGAGGGAATTAAGGCGTAAGAGAAGAGTGACTGGAAAATATTTCCTCAGGTTAGATTCGTATGGAGGGCTTATGACCGTGCGGACATGAATCTCCGCGTTCGATACTGTAGTGGGTTAGTTATTAAGAAACAAGAAAGTGATATATTTGGCAGCAATATTTTTATTGGGCCAAAAGACACTACCCGTTACATAGTACAGTAGAAGCAGTACAGTGCTTTGACACCAGTTTAAATAATGCCTACCGATTCATTTTTCCATTAGTTTATTTCAATCAACTTACCTTTCAGCACACATTGCTAATTTAAGGGTTAAATCAGTTGTATGGTATACATTGCGACGAAGCGAACATTGCGGTCGGATTTTTTAATTTGGAGTTTCAGCTAAACCCCCACTTCTTTTGACAGAATTTCTCTTATTTTTGGACGTCACCGTCTTCACTATTTATTACCGTATACTGAGTTTCGTTTTGAAAAATAGAAAATTGCGACCACTAGAGCAATTTTCAAATTTTCGGTTCAGATGAACTCCAACATCCAATGGTCTGATTTTGTAAGTTAACAAACTCGACTTTACTTTTTTAATTATTTGTCATTTACGAAGTTATGTTTTAATTACACAAAAATTGCTGCAACCAAAGCGTTAACAGACACACACACACACATTCATATTTATGTTCATCCATAGTAATTCTGCCCGAGGGCAGGTTTTTCATTGCAAACATAGTATTTTCATGCTATGCTTTGCAGCTTTACTAGGGAATTATAGGTGTGGTAGCTTTCCGTTGATTTCCACACCGGTGAAGGATGATGATGAAATGATAAGGATGATGTTGATGGCCGGATGATTTTCGGGGACCGTTGGGCCCTAAGCTTCCTGACATTTGTCTTACAGATGAGGAAAAACCCAGAAAAAAACCTCATCCAGGAGCCTGTCCCTACCGGGAATCGAACCCGGCCCGCTGCGTGATAAAGCAGCACGCTACCTCCAGACCACAGCGGTGGACTAGATTTACATAAAATTATACAATTTATATATAAATCTAATTATAATATCCAAATAAATAAGTATTGCTGCTATAAAGTAAATATTCTCTTTAAATGCTTACATGTTATAGAAGCCATAATATGGCAGGTCGAGCGATGTCATGTTGCTTCTTATGATAGAGAATTGTATATAAAGAAATAAATATAAATGTTTGTGCTAGGGACCTGAGTGACCTTTTTTTTATTATCATTCCTTAATAATGGCATGTGGGATCATGCCGAAACGTCGGAATCAGTGGCCAGCGGCCGACGTTGAATCCATTACGCAGAAAACCCAAGAAGACTTTCTTAATCGTACTTATATCAGCGAATATCTACGGTATAAAACACATACATATATATATATATATACATCCATAGTAATTCTGCCCGAAGGCAGATCCTTCACTGCAATCATAGCATTTTCTTGCTATGCTTGCAGCGTTACTAGGGAATTGTAGGTGTGGTAGCTTCCCGTTGCTTTCCACACCGGTGAAGGATGATGATGATGATGATGATGATAATAATAAAGGATGATGATGGCCTTATGATTTCGGAGATCGAACCGGGGCCCGCTGCGTGACAAGACAGCACGCTACCTCGAGACCACAGCGGTGGACATATATATATATATATATATATATATATTTGATCATTGTCATTTCGGTATCTATTTGATAGGATCCGCAAAGATATGTAATAAATATCAAACATATTTTCAGTAGACTAATGACCAATCACATTTCAATGAATTTTGATTTATAACCAATCACAGTCGTTTTTCACCTCGATTTTATCACTTTTATGTAATTGCTTTCATTTTATCAAGTGGCTCCCAGATTGTATATATAGTGCACGAATGTAACCAGATTCTGCTTGCGTGATATAATAGAAAAAAACATTCGTAGCAATTGATTATACCATAACGTTTCAGAAAAATATAATTGACATATTTACATCATAGGACATCAGAAATTAATTAATAACTTGTAATGATGTGTTAAATTTTTTCTCCACTAGTGTGCATTGTTACAATATTGGGATTCTATTTTGCAATAATATGATCTGGTTTCAGTGATGAACAAATGAAACAACGTTTCACATTTGTTTTCAAACATCGCCGTTTACATTAAGTATATAAATGTTTTAAAATGACTATATTTAAACAATGATTTGTGAGTAAACAGCTTAATTTTATACGTTATATAGTCCTAACAAATGCCAATCTTGATTTTCAAATTCTTTAGATAAATTTGAAATCACTCATGGCATATCTTATGATAAACATTAAACTGGCTAAACTTTAAACTAATGTAGGCTATCTTACACGATGTATTAACAGTTTAAATGTCAATGATGCATTTGAATTGCTGTAATGCATGTGTGTTTTATGCAGATTGCACTTCTTTAATTACTAAAGAGAAGCAGAGGAGTAGTTGCACTTCACACTTCAAGTTGGCACTGACAAGAAACATACAATCGCAATTAGGGGAGGCGTTGAATTGCAGATGACGATCTCTATGACAATAGTAAACACTTAGTCCAAGGATACGTCGAATAATCTCCACCCTCTGTTAGAACATGTGTTCCTAACACAATTTACATTTTCTTTATCACTTGGAATTTTTAACGTTTTTATAACCAGGTTTTATTGCCCACCCATTAAAATGACATTATTTTTACAGTTATAATTAGGGCTGAAAAAAAGTATGGGGGCTAGGCCGCATAGTACTTAGACCGCTATGTTTACAAACTGCACGTTGACATGCGTTACTCGGGACAGACTTCTAGTACAGTCCCCTTTGCGTATGATTGGACTCATCTTTGCACAATTTTTGTTTCGGCATTCTGATATAACCACACGTCACGTAAACAGATCTGTTACTGAGGAGAGTCGAACATACACTCTCTCCGCTCCGAGCAGGCAGTGGAGACGCTCGACAAAGACACGCATTTTGTAAACAATGTGTATAGAAATTAGTTACTACCCTGATACCGATACTTTTTTTCAGCCCTAGTTATAATTTAACACGCAATTTTTTACGTTTAAGATATTTGTTAACTTAATGCGTCATATACATATGGTACAAGTTTCAAGGCCATCCCTCCCCGTTCCTCTCTATTTGTGGTTTTTTAAGTCTAGTTATATTCAGCACCGCCTACGATTACAATGTGGTATTTGAGAATAAAGTTCTTAGGAACATTTTTTGACCTAAGAGAGCTGAACAGACAAGTGAATAGAGCTACATGATCTTTATTGGAAACCAAATACAGGTAACAGTTAAGTCTCGTAGACTGCGTGGTACAAGTTTCAAGGTCATATCTTCATATTCCTGCCTATTAGTGGTTTTGCAAATCGAGTTGTGTTCAGTACCGTCTACGGTTACAGAGGGGTATTTGAGAATAAAGGAACATTTTCGGGCCGAAGTGAAATCAACAGACAAGCGAATGGGGAAGACTAGGTAACAGTGAGCTACATATATTGACTTAGGCTTTCACGGCCGGAGTTACTATGATGATCTTGTAGAAGATTTCCGGGCTGTTGGCCGTGGTCTTGAGGCTTGTAGTTCCCCAACGTTTCGCCATAGACTGCGTCCGGCATCCTCAAGGGTTGTCTTGAGACTGGCAATTTTGTCGACTACCTGCTCTATTTATACATTTATCCGCGTCGCGGTAGTCGACAAAATTGCCAGTCTCAAGACAACCCTTGAGGATGCCGGACGCAGTCTCTGGCGAAACGTTGGGGATCTACAAACCTCAAGACCACGGCCAATAGCCCGGAAATCTTCTACAAAATCATCATAGAGAGCTACATGATCTTAATGGGATATAGAGGAGAGGGATAGTAGCTCCTTATAGTAAAACTCAATGGAAAGCGCTCAATAGGTAGGCAATGGGATATAGAGGAGAAGGATTAGTAGCTCCTTATAGTAAAACTCAATGGAAAGCGCTCAATAGGTAGGCCAAGAGTGAGGAGCAGAATAACATTAGCCATGAATTGAGGGAGGTAGATTATGTAGGGATTATTTGAAAACATTAGCTCAGGATAGGGATGTATGGAGAGCTTATGTTTCGCGCGGCCACGAACCTTACTTACTTAATACTTAATACAGGCTTTCCACTTTTCAGCAGTTCGCCCTTGATTCTTGCTTTCTAGAGATTCCTATCTTCTCATTGTCCCTCTTCATCATGACATCATATATTCCCTCGTACCATATTCTTCTACTTCTCCCCCTCTTCCTTCTTCCTGGTACCATCCAATCTAACACCCGCTTTGACCATTGTTCATCCGTCATCCGTTGTATATGTCCATACCACTGTAATGAGCTCTCTGTTATCGTATCGATAACAGTATCTTGTGCGTCCCTACTGGTTCGATAGTGCCAGTGGGTAGTTTTAGGTAATTTTTGGACAAGTTTTTATACCAAAGAGAGAAAAGGATATAATTAAACGCAGGTGAATAGTGGAGACTGCATAACAGTGAGCTTCATGATGTATAAGGGAAACTAGGTAAATTGCGATGGACAGGACATATGGCACGAATGGGGAATGAAAGAGGGGTTAACTCATTGTAGGAAGACAGAAGAAAAATTGTCCAGAAGATAGGCCCAAAATGAGGTAGGAAAATAATGTATAAAATGATTTGGAAAGGTAAATTATACAGGGGATGATTGGAAAACATTAGCCAATGATGAGGAATTATGGAAGGCTTATGTCCGCTTGGTCATGAACTTTCAATTGAATTTTGGAAGGTGAAGGTTTGTTTATTGTTTAGATTGCGTAAGGAATAGTTTAGAAATCAATTGGTTAGCCCTAGTGCCAGAGAGTAAGTTCAGTTAATATAATTTAAACCCGGGCATGAACCTTCGGGTTTCATGTAGTCAGTTAGTTTGTTATTTAATAGAATTTGAACAAAATCACCTTACAAACAAGGGTTAGATACTTTCTTCGTAAAATTGTCATTATAGGGGCCGAGTTTAACGACTCCAGTGTTTCGCCCTTGCTTGTATTTCATTCCTTTATGACAGAACGTAAAACCTTGTACGCATCCTACGCAGTTAATAAATATTAACTGCTAACGCCAACATTTAAATTAGTTCCAGTAGTTTCTGTTACACTTTATGACATTGTGAGATTATCAGAGAGAAACATGAATTGAAGGGATAATTAATAAGTTCTATGAATACATAATGTGATTATAAATTCAATGTTGGTATGTTACGAGGATTAGCTGACACACAACGTTACTATAACGGGGAAATGGTTGCTTGTATATGTGGGTGTTATGTTACTTAAATTGTATTATCGCCATCTCATATTTTATTTGTCTATCGAGTATGCAGGGGAATCGGGTTTGATCCCCGTCGAGACAGGTTTCAAGTTTTTTTTTTTCGGAGACTTTACTCACTTCTACGACAAATGTGTCCCCACCATAGCCGATTGGTTCAGGCGCAGAGGTACGGGACTTGCGCTGGTTCGAGTCTCCATGGTGGAAATGTTTTTCTCGTGGAATTTCGGTCAGTATTCGATCGGTGCTCATTCCGAATCTTAAGGAATTTGAGCAGATAAAATAAATAGCGGCTCCAGGTTGAGAAAACCAGCTATAACGGCTGGGGGATCCGACGTTTTGACCATATGTCACCTCTGCACTGACTGTATTATTATATACCTCAGTGTTTAACACATGTGGGTGTGAGGACAGCAGCCGGTTGGTAAGCCGAGGGCCTTCTGGGCCTGTGGTTCCATTTACTTTGTTTATTTCTTCTAACAAGGGAACTGCCGATACTGTATTGCATTCCGAAACCTACCTTGAAATTTCTTGCAGATAAGCGCTGTGATGTACAGAGGCCATGTAATATATATATATATATATATATATATATATATATATATATATATATATATAGGCCTATGCTGTTTTTAAATGGATAAGGATGTATGGACACCTTATGTCCTTGCTATCATTAACCAGAGGGTTAGATAGTGCCAGTGAGTTAGATAGGCATATAAATACATTTATCCCATGTAGTCTAACAAAATAACCTAAAAGGGAGAGGAAAAATAAAAAAAATTATATTTATATATATATGACATAAGAAAAATAAATGCCTGGACGGGATTTGAATCTGGACCTCTTAATTGGTACTTCAGCGTGCTATACATTACACCATCGGCCAAATCTATATATATATATATATATATATATATATATATATATGTATATATTCTCCATTATTACGAGATGTAGTGAGAACTCGATCTTCACTGCCACCTGGTAGCTACTATAACAAGTAAGCAAATTAAAGAGAATGGTTTTACTTTATAGCAGTGACGCTTTATATATATATGACATGAGAAGAAAAATATATGCCTGAGACGGGATTTGAACCAGAGTTTCTAACTTTATACGTTTAGCGCTCTAACCAACTTAGCTACTCAGGAATCCTAAAACAAGCATTTATTTTTCTTATATATATATATATATATATATATATATATATAGCTTAAAATATTGGTCAGGCCTTGTGCTTTTTAATAGAAATAACTAAACTTAAATTGTTTGCTAAACAAATACTGCTCGTTAGATGCTCTTTTAATTTGTTATCTAATAATTCTTCTACTTATTTTTCAACGTTGTTATAGTTTGACAGCCTCTTACACTAGGCGGTAGGGAATTCGATGTTCTGTCAACTTTAAGTAATGCAAGATCTCTTTCTAACAAATGAAGTACAAGGAAAGTATAAAAATAAACCTGCTTGAACGGGAGTTATATAAAGGTTTTTTGACTGTGCTTTATTAGAGTCTGAACCATTGATTTATGGCAAATAAAAGAACCTGATGTCTAATATAAGAGGCCTTTGAGCTCAGTTTAAATTGCGACCAGGTAATAAATAAATTACAGTTTTACTTATTTCACTATTGTATATTTTTACTACAGTATTTTATTTTAGAACCTTCAATATATATTTTTATCCAGGATGACGTCTAGGATATTGGACTTATATCAGTATACTCTATATATATGTGTCTTCGTGTATATTCTTAGTCTATTGTATTCCTTTTGTGCCGTGTAATTCTTTTGGTGGAATATAAATAGATCATTGGGAATAAAATGGATCATTGTAATAAAATTCCAATGCAGAATGCCCTTATAGCTGAGGTAAACCACGAAAAAGTCAGTTTATTCAGCTAATATATTTATACTCAGGACCTCCCAAACATTATTGCGTGAGCCAGTTCATTCGATAATTGTTTTTATGTCATTGTAAGTAGATAGAACATTGAGTAATTAAAAATAATAAATTGCTTGTGTGTGTGTTTGTGCGCGCGCAAATATACCTACACAACTTGTAATTCCGCACTGGAAAGATGCTTGTGTTTGTGCGCGCGCAAATATACCTACACAACTTGTAGTAGTTGTAATTCCGCACTGGATAGATGCTTGTGTTTGTGCGCGCGCAAATATACCTACACAACTTGTAGTAGTTGTAATTCCGCACTGGAAAGATGCTTGTGTTTGTGCGCGCGCAAATATACCTACACAACTTGTAGTAGTTGTAATTCCGCACTGGATAGATGCTTGTGTTTGTGCGCGCGCAAATATACCTACACAACTTTAGTAGTTGTAATTCCGCACTGGAAAGATGCTTGTGTTTGTGCGCGCGCAAATATACCTACACAACTTGTAGTAGTTGTAATTCCGCACTGGAAAGATGCTTGTGTTTGTGCGCGCGCAAATATACCTACACAACTTGTAGTAGTTGTAATTCCGCACTGGATAGATGCTTGTGTTTGTGCGCGCGCAAATATACCTACACAACTTGTAGTAGTTGTAATTCCGCACTGGAAAGATGCTTGTGTTTGTGCGCGCGCAAATATACCTACACAACTTGTAGTAGTTGTAATTCCGCACTGGAAAGATGCTTGTGTTTGTGCGCGCGCAAATATACCTACACAACTTGTAATTCCGCACTGGATAGATGCTTGTGTTTAATGTGAGCAATTTTAAACGTACACACCATTTTGTTAAGAGTACTTTAAGGAGGTGATGTGTACTTGTTTTGTGTTTAGAGAGGAGGATATGATGGCTATATGAGTTTGTGTGCAGTGTAAGTGTGCTATATGAGAGATCATGACGAAGAGAAGGAAGAAGGTCCGTTCTCCATACTAAAAGCACCAAGGGGGACCGCCAGGCTTAATGTCACCATCCGAAGGACGAATTCCTACTAATATTACCACGTGGTTTCTCAACATATGTATTGAGGAGAGGTTGAAATTTATCCAGGCACCTGGGGCACATTATAGTATCAGATAATGAAAAATTTACTATTAAAATTTACAATACCGTCGGGTAGCAAACCAGGATATACTAGTCAAGAAGCATGTAGGCTGCTATCTAATATAGTTCCGAGAACTGAATTATATCCGAATTATTTAAAAAATCTCTTATTAAAGGCATTGTTAAAGGGACAAAGGTATAAATGTTTCCAGCGCGAAGTGTGCACGACAGAGTTGTAAAAACAATCTCATTATCTGACTCGTCCTAATCATATGAATTAGCCATAATTAGGAATAATATCCTGGGCTATTATTTATCCATTAAACAGAATCCTTTGCTAAAATAACTTAATGATGTTCCGTATGTATATGCGTGAATTTTACAAATTGTTCTCTGTTTATAATAACGGAGATAAAATTGCCTGACCATACAGTTGTCAGTTGAGTTTCCTTCATTTAATTAATTATAGGTTTGTATATATTGACTATAGCAAACTTATACTTAATTAGGCTAGTAAAATAGGATATAGTCAAATTAAGTGAAGCATTACGCTTAAAAATCTTCTTCTTCTTATTTAATCACCTTATAGTTGCTTTTTCATTACTATTCTACGCGAGTAATAAGTTTAAAGAATTCATACTACGTAGACCTATTACTATATTTGTTTAGCCTATAGCTTTCAATTCCCTATTGGTCTATTACTTCTCTTCCCCCACTATGACATTTCTACTGTTTCTTTATCCTGGTAATAACATTACCTTATCTTCCAATGTGAGCTGTTCACAAAAACACGAGAATAACATAGCCTTTTGTCAATGTTTACTTCGTGCATGTTGGCGTGATGTACGTAATGAATTAAAATAAATGGAGCTCACATTGAATAAGTATTGTGAAGATTAGAATGCTGGAAATACAATTACGAATGTTACGTAATTAGTACGATTAGGAATATTTTGAAATTTGAGGTTCATAGAAACATTAATTTTAGTTGTATTTATATGATTTTTTTATTATCCTTATATTAAATCATTGCTTACCCTCTAAAAAAGTATTCCCTTTTGTCGAAACACCCTTGAATGTCTTTCATTTTTCTTCTTATTCTCTTCTTTTTTCCCTTGTTCTTCAAATGTAATACTTTTATAAGATGATAATGAAAAGTTAAAGATCTCTAAGATTCCAGTGTATTTATTTTTTTATTCTTAACTTATTTTTCTTTTATCTTTGTATTATGTTTCAGCGTCAATAAACTGGAGAATTTCCTTTTAATTGCAGCTCTGTTAATTGCATTACTTTGTTAGATGGCATGAGCAGTTATAAAAACAAATCTAAGAACACTTAAATATAAATCAAGAAGACGTTCTCTTTAAATCTTTTAAAACTACTTACAACTTGTCATTTCCAGTATTTCAGTAAAAATGTTTATGCATTTTAGTTTCATGTCTCATATATTTTAGCAGTGCTTGATATAATGTACCTTTCATAATTACATTTAATTAATTATGTTATCTCTTGTTTCAGGTAAGTCCAATTGGAGAAAATTTCAATAGATTCTGTAAGTTAATATATACTATTTTCTATTAAGAGTACGTACTTCACAGATACCATAAAGTGTCCACATCGCTGTACATAAATAACACTGAGCGACAAAAAATAAATTTCCTTTTTTTGTCTCAGTAAGAAACATATGTGATTTTGATAGTATTTTTCTCCTGAATTCAAATATAATATCGGTTTTTCTCCATCACGCAAGGTTTCCGAGAGACATGAATTTATAATTTCAAACACTTTAATATTTTCTACATTCGTAACTACACAATATTCGAACATTCAGACTCACCTAGAAAGTAAGAAATGACGAATGTCAGCTATATTTCGCTTGTGGAGCATCCCTCTTGATGGTCCAACAATAATCGGCAGCATATTAGGGTTCCATTTGCCTTGATATATCTTTTCCATAGCTGAAATTATTTGAGTTAGCTCATTTGGCTTTATTTTACAATGGACAAATGGATGAAAAAACGTTTATTAAAAATAATTATTTAAACCCATTAATTGAAATTGAAATAAAAAAACTGTGGGTGATGGCGAAATTCCGAATACATATTTGAAAACACAATAAAAAACTGTATTAAGTACAACTATTGGTACTCATGAGACAAAAATCATGTTGACCAGTGTAATTATCTGCAGTGGCGTGCATTCAGGGGAATCAACTGAAGCACTGCTTCGGTGACAATATCGATCACAAGATTAATCAATAATACCTTGATAAAGCCGTTTACACTTCTTCGAAACGTGTAGAACAATACGTTTCAATACATTTACATTATCAGTAGAGTATTGGTGACCGAGCCGAAGCTATCTTACTGTCGCATATGTTGAGTAGCGATAAACAGTTGCGTGCGCACTTCTGTTAATCATGTGCTATATGTGGATACTTTTAGCTACAACGGAAGCGAGAATCGAATAGTTGTTTCATCTTGCTCGCATGTTAGTCTACTATACAGGCTGAGTCTAAATTCCCCATGCAGAGTAGCTCGATAGATATATAGATATATAGATAGATAGATAATGGAATTTATTGCCTTTTTTTCAGAAGAAAGGAAATACATATGCATTTACATTGCGCACGGGCCTGCTTGGCCGTACGTGCATTATTTTTCCATGAATAAAAAAAATATAACTAATCATAATATAAACAAATACCTATAAATAAACCTGTATCAAAAACAATAATAGGCTATATATAAGTAAAACTATCTCTACACTACATCACAATAATACATATCTACACTCATCCATGAAAAGACCGTGAGTATAAATGTATGAAGACTTGCAGTAGGGACCAAGACAATTACGTTTAGCATAGGAATTCGTGTCCGGAAACGTACCGATTTTCCGCCACACGCCAAATCACCTCAAACTGTTTTTCGGTGTCACTCACTAGAATAGTCTTGACTAGGGTAGTCCATACGTCATTCCCTCCTCGCCTGATATTCCATGTCCACTGCAAGTTTGTTTATGTACTATCCAGTTGAGTTTGTGATCCGTACAGAGACGTACAGTACAGTAGTAATCCTCCTACAGCATACAGGTGATTTCAAAGTGTGCGTACTTCATTGGTACCAAGTTGCTATTATCCATGGCGTAGATATGATGTTATTGTACAGCGAAGGGCTCCAGACTTGACCCCGCTAGACTACTACCTGTGAGGTTACAAGAAAACTTAATTTACGATACCGCTGTAAAATCCGAGGAAGACCTGCTAGCACGAATTATGGCTGCGGCGCATGTTGGAGGAACAGGGATTGGTGATCGTGTGTACGGAGGTACCGCATCTGTATTAAATTTGGTGGTCGTCATATCGAACCCTTCTTGTAAGTAGTTCCAGACGACAGGCAACAGAAGTCGGAGAGAGCAACATGTGTTGTAGTGGTATTTTGTGTGTAACGGAAAAACGGTACATTTCCGGACATGCGTTCCTATGTTAAATTTAATTGTCTTGGACCCCTCTATAAGTTCTCAAACTTTGTAAGGAGAATTTAAAATCACCCCATATAGAGGTGTAGGTTAGATAGGAAAAATAGCAAGAATCCACGAGTGAGCTTGCAAATTATTGAACGCTAATTCGGTGCTAAACGAATGTTTTCAGCAGTTTAATGTATTAGTGTCATTATTGTATACAATTTCTGCTAGTACTTCAAAAGCTACTCTCGAAAGTGTAGTAGCGAAGAGATCCTCATGGAATTATTTCGATTGAAGCAACCGATAGGAAGAACTTAGAAAGAAAGAAAGAAAGAAAGAAAGAAAGAACAATTCCTTAAAGAAGTGATTGTCAAATTTTCTTCCTAGCAGATAATGATGGAACTTAATTTCCGCTGATTTTGGCGATATATCTGCAAACATGTCTAAAGTTTATTATTTTATTTAAAATTTTGCATATTTACTCCTTTGAGAAATATAAATTGATATTAGGCTGAATTATTGTAGTAGATACATTTTAAAAAAGCATAACACAGTAATTAAAATATTTTAAAATATTTTATTCAATGATTGTTATAATCATATCGGCAACTTTAATAATATAGCGTATTTATCAATACATATTTATTTTTTGATGTAGCCACTTCCACAATCTCCCATTCTAGTATTTTATTTTCTTGATTTCAACATATTTATTATTATTATTATTATTATTGTTGTTACTATTATTATTATTATTATTATTATTATTATTATTATTATTATTATTATTATTATTAAAATCCACAGTTGTGGTCACGGGGTAACAGCATTGCCAACGGACGCAGCAGACTCCGGTTCGCTTCCCGGCAGGTAAAACTTTCTTGAATGAAGTTTTCTTTCGCGGGTTTTGCTTACCTTTAAGGCAAATGTCAAGAAACTTTAATTAATGTGGCCGGAAATTATCTGGCCACCATATTCGCCTTGTTTAGTATGAATTTCCAAGCGAATTATGTGTCTTGTTTTGAATATTCGTGTTGTCTCGGATGTGGCTGTGACATTAAACTGATCACTCATCCAGGGAGGTAACACTGCCCTTGTGTGATCAAAAAGTATGTTTATGATCCAGAGTTTGAAATCCTTTCCTGAGACAGGTCTTGTTACTCTAAGACCTGAGAGAAGAACGTGAAAATAATATAGAGGGGATGGTTAAACTGGAGATTAATTAAAATGTTATTAATATTATAATTTAATTTTATAACTTCGTGGTTTAGTATGAATTTTATATTATTTCTGTATATAACTTAATAGTAATCCTCTAGTGGGGAACAGTAAAACTTCATATAACAAGCTTACTCACTGGCACTATCGAACCCGTAGATTCATAGCCACATGGACATACGCTCTCCATACATCCCTATTCTGAGCTAATATTTTCTAATCATACTCTGTATAATCTATTTCCCTCATATCATTCCCACATCTCATTCTTGGTCTACCAACTAGGCGTTTTCTCTCTGGTATTCCAACAAGAAACTACCATGCCTCTCATTAGTTCCCTATTCGTGCCATATGTTCTGCCCATAGCAGAAACCATCATATACGTATATTAATTAAATTATGTTATATTATTAATTTCTTTTCATCTTTATATAAGTTTAGTCAATGTTATTAATTACTTTAATTTCTCGTAATTTTTTTGACTAGTAAATTCGTTCGATTCATGAAATTATCCTTTGGATCAATTTATTACCTAAATAATTTATTCCACCATCTTCGCTAGGTTTACCGTACAGGCCACATGGCCTAAAACGAATTTGTTCATGATGATGATGATAATTTATTCCCATTAATTTTTAAAAACATTTCAATGTCATTCTTAAAGACGTTTATTCATTTCCGTTTTTCTCCCCTTAGAGTTCTCTAATATGGATATTTCTTATCCTTGCTCGACGGGTAGTCTTTTTTTTAATTTGATATCACTTATTTTTGTGGAAGAGGGCAGGAGAGATTGCGTGCACCCGTGATTATTCGAGAAGCGCGTAGCTCCGTCATGCTGCCTTGTAATTTCCTACACGTATGCCACATGCTGCTTATTTCTACTCCACCAAGAAGAAATATCCGCGGGGGACTCATACAAAAAAACACTGCAATATTCGCAAACCACCATTTGTCTCCCCCCCCCCCATTTTTATAAATATAATAAGAGTTATTTACTTGGGGTCAATAGTCTCAACCACAGTGCAGTCATGATCATTATGTTGCCGAAGATACTTGACGTAAATAACCCTTTGCAGTTCACGCACAGTCACCCTACATTTCCCCTTTAACTCCACTATGATTATATTTATGTGTAAGGAACAACACTTGCTTTTTCTCGCCTTGGTATTTTTTTCTTCTTTCTACAATGAGTTGACAATTTATGAATGCAGCCATAGGAACTAATAACACCAGAAACATAAGGTCGCTTATTTCTTAGCTAAGATTTACGGTTGCTGTCATTTTGTTATAGTTAATTCATCATTTTAAAGCAAAAAAAGAAAGCCAATTTATTTTCGCTATTATACATTTTTAACAAAAAAAAAACTCAGGGCTATTACATCATTCCAGGACATTTTTCATTTAGTATGATTGATTTAAGACTTCGCACCATTATTATACAAGTTATAAACTCAGGTTTCTTCACAGTATTGTTAGATATTATTCTTACTTACTTAATACTTAATATAGGTTTTCCACTTTACAGCAGTTCGCCCTTAATTCCTGCTTTCCGAGTTTCCTATCTTCCAATTGTCCTTCTTCCATACTCCCCTTCATCATGGCATCATATATTCCCTCATACGATGATATTCTACTTCTCCCCCTCTTCCTTCTGTCTGGTATTATTCAAATCCAACACTCGTTTAGGCCACTGTTCATCCGACATCCGTTGTGCATGACCATATCACTGTAAAGTTCTCTTTTTCTCACCTGTAAGAAAAATGCCATGAAATTTTCTAGCCTAAACGGTCCTGAACATCATCTGGCCATCATAATCATCATCGTATTCGCCATGCTTAGTATGAATGTGTATGTGAATGGTGTGTTTCGCCTTAATGTTGTGTTGTCTCGGAGGAGGCCTTGATATTTAGCCGATCACTCGTTGGGGGAGGCCCTCCATGTCCTTGAGTGATAAAAAAAACTATATGTGTGATTCATAGTTAAAATACCTCTCACGACAGGTTGTGTCACTGTAAGGCCCGGGTGGCGTGTAATACCTAGATGTGTGTATCAAGCGAGAGGTGAAACTGATTTTATGAAATGGAATTGTCAAGTCTATAATTACAACTAATGGTTAATCAATATCTGAAATGTTATTCCTAATTTTAAATACGAGTATAATCATCTATCACTAAGGCTAGGGTTTATACAGTATTTAATTGTTTAGTTCCCATTTTTTATACTTTTTAAAAATAACGAATGCTACAAATTAGAAACTTATTTATTGTATACGAAAATTTATCACTAAAAAGTATTACATAATTCGTCATAATTACATATTTTCACATACTTTTTCTTTTGTTTTATGTAAAACTACACATTATATATCTTCGTTTAGTAAAGATAAATCTTCTTAAGTGGAATGTAGTATACCACGATATATTTATTCATATCTGATCGTAATTACATATTTTCACACACACACATACACACACACACACACACACACTATATATATATATATATATATATATATATATATATATATATATATATATATATATAGTCTTCTTTTTCTTGTAAGCCCATGTTTCCCTTAACAGAGATTTAAGCGCTCTTTCTCTACACGGAAGAATTTGAACCATACTAATTTAGTTACACTTGTTTTCGTATATTCTGGTAATAAAAGATTCCGGGCTATATTTTCCCGCCCTCAAATGAGTGGTTCATGATCAGCGTTCCGCCTCATACTGACATCTAGGAAACCAAGGTAGTAATAGGACGGGAAAATTCGGTAAATTTTGCTTAGAAGCCTTTTCATTCAGGCTTAGGGATCTTTTACAAGCCTGAAAATCTTCAGACTCGGGATCCACGGTTTAAAGTCCCTCCCAGAGGACTTGATCATTGGATTTTTCCATCCTAAAAAAATCCATCTACCCCGGCCGGGTTTGAACCCGCGACCCTCGGGACCAGGAGCATAACCACTGGACCACCGCGGCCGAATATATATATATACACATATACACACGCGTATATAGAGTGTGTAATTGTGTACTGTATATTGCTTTTCTATAATTTAGTAAAAAAATAATTTTTCATAAGTTGGTATAAATAAGTTCTTGCTATACGTTGATGATATATTAGTATTATTTATATTATTTTACTATTTAAATTATTTACAACAGGTGATGATGAAACGTGTTCCGAAAGGCCTTACAAGTTGTTTTAAAATAAATCTTACTTAGTTAAGGACGACTGAGATAACAGGTACGAGTTTTATTGTTTTGATCTTTTATAAAAATAGTGATACTTAACAGTATTTCGTAAAGATTTTAAAACTATTGAATAATAATAGCAATAATAATAATTACTATCATTCCTTTGCACAGGGCTACTGAACTGATAGATCTCACTGCAAGCAGATGACAGAAGATATGTGGTTAACTTAACGCAGTACCTCAATCTTAATTTCAGTTTTCTAAACGCATTTCTTTATTTGTTACGCGTGCAATAAGATAATAAGAATACTCCATATAACAGCTCATTCCTAAAATCGCTGATTTCGTACAGGATCATATTTCCTTCGCTTTTATTCCTAAGGCAGTTTAGTATTTTAATCAAGATTTTTGGATCAACTAATCATAAACATAAAATTATATTGTATATATTTTTAACTACTGATTTATAATGACTAATGTGTGATAAAAATAAATTATGCAAAATAACTTTGCATTCAAATATCTGAATTTATATTTCTGATGTATTGTTCACTTTTAAATCCTACCCTCTATAAATAAGTCTTAAATATAGGATTTTTATTATTACAGTTTTTATTATGACTCTGTTTTACTGTCATGTACAGTGATTATAAACTTGAAAAATAGTATAAACAATACTAAATGTTACTTTTCTAGTTTTTTTCTTAATGGAATGCATTGCTGTTAGAGCTAAACACAAAAATACTGGCGTCCATAACTTAAAAGCGTGTTTTAAATGCATCTACGTTTCCTTTCTTTTCAAGAGTTCCACATTTAACATCAGTAAGATTTGAACACTATTCTTATACAAAGGATATGAGATGGCTTTCTTCTCGTAAAAGCTAAAAATGTGGTAGGAAAGGATATTTCAAAGTTATAGATGCAATCCGCGCTAATGTTCCAGGAACATTATGAACATTGTTATTAAAAAAATATATGTACCTAACTGGTATGTTGTCGCAAGTATAAGAAAGTATTTTGACGCCAGGTGGCGGATACACTGTTCTGCCCGGCCAGTTCATAGCGAGCTATACGTGTGGAGCAAACAAAGAAATATGAAGGTTATAAAAACTCACTCCCTAGATGGAGGTGAAAGGGACGGAGAAAAAAAAAAAAGAAACCAACTCCTCTGAGCTTTCTGACTTGAGTGTGGAAAATGAGGAGGGCGAATAAAAGTACTTTTTAATTATACTTTTACTTACAGAAGCTTTAACATCTAGGTCTTACTCTATTTTACCCGCGTCTTAGCCGAGTGGTTTAAGGCAAGATGCCTTGGTGCAGAGCTACGAGATTTACGTTGGTTCGAGTTCCCATGGGGGAAGAAATATCCTTATGGATTTACGGCCAGTAAGTAATCGATGTGCACCCAACATCGCGAAGAATTTTTGTAGCTACCGCTGTGGTCTCGAGGTAGCGTACTGCCTTGTCACGCACCGGGCCCGGGTTCGATTCCCAGTCGGGACAGGCTCCTGGGTGAGGTTTTTTCGGTTTTTCCTCACCTGTGAGACAAATGTCAGGAAGCTTAGGGCCCGAAGGTTCCCGAAAATCATCCGGCCATCAACATCATCCTTATCGTTATCATTCTTCACCGGTGTGGAAAGCAATAGGAAGCTACCACACCTATAATTCCCTAGTAAAGCTGCTATGATTGCAGTGAAAGACCTGCTCTCAGGCAGATGATTAAAATATGTGGATGTGAAGCCAGCAGTCGGCTGGTAGGCTAAGGGCCTTATAGGCAAGTCGTGCCATGGACTTCAGTTTCTTACCGCTATTCAAAGGGGACACCGTAGCATAGTTAATTAAGGTAATATGCTACAAGTCGGAAAGTGTAGGGTTCGAGTCTCGGTGGAGTCAGGATTTTTAAACTGACCCAAATATTCTGGCGGCTGCATGACCCTGGGGTCGACTCAGTCCTCTAACCGAAATGAGTACCAGAATTTGATCTGGGGATAAAACCGGCCGTCACGCAGGGCTGACAATCCGGCTGATATCAAGTGCCGATTGTTTAGAAAGGTGGGAGCCTTAATCTTCTACTACCACAAGAGCCTCCTAAGGCCTGTAGTGGGATCAATTTACCTTTACCTTTTACCGCTGTTCTGTATCCTGTAATTGGTGTGTGTGTGTGTGTGTGTGTATGTATATGTGTGTGTGTATATATATATATATATATATATATATATCCATCCATCCATCCATAGTAATTCTGCCCGAGGGTAGGTCTTTCACTGCAATCATAGCATTCTCATGCTATGCTTTGCAGCTTTACTAGGGAATTGTAGGTGTGTTAGCTTCCCGTTGCTTTCCACACCGGTAAAGGATGATGATGATGATAAGGATGATGATGATGATAATGATAAGGATGATGATGATGGCCATATGATTTCGGGGACCGTTTGGGCCTTAACGTTTTCGTGATATTTGTCTTACAGGTGAGGAAAAACCCCGATAAAAACCTCATCCAGAAAAACTGCCCCGAACGGGGTCGAACCCGGGCCCGCTGCGTGACATCGCAGCACGCTACCTCGAGACCACAGCGTTCAAATATATATAACGTGCTGCTTTGTCACGCAGCGGGCCCGGATTTCTATTCCCGGTCGGGACAAGCTCGTGGGTGAGGTTTGTTTCGTGGTTTTTCCTCTCCTGTAAGACAAATGTAGCTACCACACCTATAATTCCACAGTAAAGCTGCAAAGTATAGCATGAAAATGCTATGATTGCAGTGAAAGACCTGCCATCGGGCAGAATTATTATGTATGGAGATATATATATATATATATATATATATATATATATATATATGTTATAATGTTATCAATAATTTGTAATTTCAACTAATAAGCATTGCGCACACTTTTAACATTACTCAATTGCTTATAATGAACGCAAATATGTCCAACAAAGATGTTATTATTTTACTATTATTTATAATTTTGAAAACACCATCGCGCAAAAAAATAATGTACAAGTCACGTTTGTGAAGTGTTTTACAGAATCTCGGAAATTAAAAACCTCGCTATCGCTCGGTTTTTAAACGTTTTTCTTATTCATGGACCACACAATATATCACAGAATCGAAATAACATCAATATATATTTCGAATCGTCTTAAATAACACATTTCCAAAAAAGGGGCGTGGCATCCCCAGACAGCCACGCGAATGGCTAATACAAATTCGTGACAAAAACATATTTTTAATTAAATTAAACTAATAATATCTCGGTATTAGATTTAAACAAGCATTAAGAACACCATGGATATCACTCGAACATGATATCCTAATAAATTAATACAAAAAATCAAGCTTCAAAAAATCACCAGCCTCTGATTGGCTGACGGCCACTAGCGCCATATTCAAAAATTACGAATTCATATACTAGTCGCTACCATGCAGGTTAGAATGATGGTTTTCGTTTTAATTTATCATCAAATATCGGTACTTTTTCATTTTCTAATTCACACCGGGGCTAATGCTTAAGCAGGAACCCGGGGCTCTCCTTTCTAGGACATCCTGGAGAGCCAAAAGGAATTGCTCACCGCTTGTCATTAATTTGGCTAGCCGCAGGGCCTTTCCACCAAGACTACATTAAGACTTCGATTCTGTAAAAACCACTTCCCAACCTCGCATCATAATATACTATTGGAAATTCGCTGTAAACATAATTACAATTTAATATATAACATAAAACCGATATTATATTTAAAACTAGTGTGACGACATATGAGTGTAATGTCAAATTTATTGGCAAGTTTAAATTCAGTCTCAACTGATAAAATATTAATTCTTCAACAGAAGGCTGTTTTGCTACCAACTTTTTATAATCACAAATAGGTCAATAGCAAAACAATCTTCTATGTCTCTTCCAATATTTTTTTCTCTCGTCTAGCTAGAGAATTTTCACTTTGGACTTGGTCAACTCCACAAGGGCTTTGTGCCGCAGTACAACCTCAATTATTTTTTCAACATAATTTTGACTTTCCAAACGGAAGCGCACAATTTCAACAAGATAAACTTTACTATCCTCTGGAGTGGTCAGTAGAGCCAAGGAAGATTTGAGTCAATAATTTAAGTATCGCTATATTCGAACTGTCACTAGATGGCTTACTTGTTTTTTTTTCTTCTTCTTGCTTCTTCTTTTGATTGTTCTGGACCTAATTCATCACTCCTAATATCCTAATATTTCTCATATACTACAACTAATATTTCTCATCTTCTCATCTACTACAACTAATATTTCTCATCTACTACAACAGTAAAGATTTATTTATCTTCATAATTTCCCTTCGATACCTTCACTCTTTTAGAGTATACATTTTCATTCAATGTAAAATTTTGTGTCCAAGTATTTTTGTAAGATCCGCGGCAGACTTAAATCAACGTTCAAACTTGCATTTTGCTAGGAGCGAATTTTCAAGTATTACTTTTTTATTATATCCAGAAGTGCATTTTTTAAAATTGTAATTTACATTTTCAGAATTTGCGTGCGGAGTTAAATTTACAACATCCTCACTACCTGACATGCTTGCCATGTTCTATCTGTAATTATTGACTTTATGTCCACGGCTGGCTCACATGCAGCGAGCCCAATTTCGATCCCCGGTCGGGACAAATTTCCTAAGTGGTGTTTTTTCAGGGGTTTTCTTCACCTATAAGACAAATGTCAGGAAACTTTAAGGCCAGAAGGGTCATTGAACATCATCATTATCATATTTGCCATGTTTGGTATGAATATATGTGTAAATGGTGTGTTTAATTTTAATGTTGGTACTGACTCGGAGGAGGCCCTGAGACTGAGGTGATACTCATTCGGGGAGGCCCTCTATGTCTCCAAAAAATCATGTGTGAGATCCATAGTTTAAAATCCCTCTCCCGACAGTTCGTGCGTCTGACATGTAAAGTTCCTATAAGCCTAAGACGAGAGGTTAAATTGGGATAAAGGAATGGAATGATAATTGACCTTCAATTCTAAAAAAAAAATTGATTTATAACACATCTTTCCCACATAGTTTGTTTTGTTACTGCTTATTTAAGATTTTTCTTGTGCGTCAGTAGCAAAAACAGTGTGAAGACTTTCAGGCTCGTGAAAGATCCCTCAGCCTGAATAAAAAGGCATCTAAGCAAAATTTACCGACATCATCCTGGTAATACCTGCTAGAAGTCTGAGTCGGTATTTTGACCGCATACAATTCATGACATCTATGGGAAAATAGGCGTAACTAAATTAACTATGTCTAGTAACTCCTAAATAAATAATATTTTTAAAAAACTAAAACAACACGCTTTATTAGAAAACCGAACTAAAAAAATGAAAAATAATTTTAATTTCCAACACGCTTGGGATAAAATTAAAGTGGTCAACAAAAAAAATCACCTCCAACACATGTAGAATAAGACTAGAGTTATCTACAAAAAAATATAATTTTACCATCAAAAGCGTGGGGTGCTTTTTATGGTTTTTACACTTTCTTCTTAGATACTTTACTTTTACCAATATATGTAGATTATCAAATATATTAATTGATATAGAGCACCACACGCTTTTGATGGTAAAATTATTTTTTGTAGATAACTCTAGTTTTATTCTAGATGCGTTGGAGATGATTTTTTTGTTGACCACTTTAATTTTATCCCAAGCGTGTTGGAAATTAAAATTATTTTTTATTTTTTAGTTCGGTTTTCTAATAAAGCGTGTTGTTTTAGTTTTTTTAAAATATTATTTATTTTTTATTTTTTAGTTTTAATGGTTTACAGAATAAGATAAAAATGTAAATACCTTTAAATTCGATACTATTGTAGTATGAGTTAAAAGTAATACTGTTCTAAAAAAAAATCCTCCGGGCCGGATTTGAACTAGCAACCTATGGATTACTGAAATGATTTACCACTACAGTCCACCGCTCTACCAATTGAGCTCTTACAACGATTGAGTAAGAAGTTGATAAGGCCGCAACCTATTATACTGGTTTTTATTATATTGATTTGATTCTAGCCAGGATTTTAGAAACATTTATGAAATCATTGTATTTTCATTGGTCCTTTACAAGTATACAATGTTTCAAGCCGATCCAATGATTTTAAGTGGGTGAAAATCGTCTTCAAAGATTCCGTTACATAATTACACAGACACGTTTTTGATTTTCTGATGATTCTGGCCATGATTTTAGAAACAAATAATGAAAGTATTGTATTGTCATTGGTCCTTAACAAGTATACAAAATTTCAAGTCGATCCAATTATTTTAAGTGGGTGAAAATCGTGTCGAAAGATTCCGTTACATAATTACACAGACATTTTGTTTTGATTTTCTGATGATTCTGGCCTGGATTTAAAAAAAAATGAAATTATTGTATTGTCATTGGTTCTTTACAAGTATACAAAGTTTCAAGTCGATCCAATGATTTTAAGTGGGTGAAAATCGCGTTGAAAAATTCCATTACGTAGATAGATAGAGGTCAAGCTAATATAAAGCGTGTAAAAAGGAGAGACTATGGCTCAATATTGGGCTACACCATTGTACTGGTGTAGTAACAAAAACTATCTTCTATTGTATCAATTTAGGAGATGTAAACTTTCTAGATACGGTACCTAATCTTATAATTAGATATTATACTTTTTTGGGCCTGTTATATAGGAAGTAAGCTAAGAGAAAACTATTTTTTTAATCATATTCTCTTTAAATACGCTAAGCATGAAAGGGTTAAAAATTACGAATTTGACATAGGCTTATTTGATTGAAAAAAGAAAATAGAACCCTCGCTTGATTGATATTTATGGATGAAGTGTAGGCTATTACCGTATACGGCCATTGATAATGACTAACATGCTTTTTTACTGCACTCTTTGCGTGACGCGAATTGGACACTATCTGCACAGTGTTTTCTGTGTGTAGATTATCTAGGTGTAAACGGCATTTAAATAAAACATATAGCATAATTAGATAGCAATCAAGCGATATTTTAGCATTATAACACTGTTGTGTGTTTTATAACTGGTTCAGGAAGTTATATTTGACATTTATTTAAAACAACACGCGCTATTTCACTTGATGTAACTCAAATATTTGCATATACGTAACGTATTACTAGATGGGGGAAGGGGAGTGACCAGTAGAATAAAATCTCCTTGTCAAATCTTAAAGATGCTCTTTTATTTATTATGTCATTTGTAATTCATGAGGATATGCGTGCGATACAAAAAATGATTGAATATTTATACCTAATATATCGATTGATTGTTCTCATGAATTCGTTCTGTATATTTTATTTGACCTAAATTTTCATCACTTCCATCGTTTATCGTTACAACGATCACTTATTGAAAATATATATATTGAATCTCCAATAATATGAACCCTATTTCACCATCCGGTATGTTAGGGTTTTAGTTACAATACAATTGATTATTTACAATCATTTAGAGTGTGGTTAATTTCTAGCGTTACATAATAACGTAATATGAACAAATAAATAAATAAATTAACAAACCTAAGGAAAAAAACTTAACTCGAAGTCTCTTAAAAATATGATGGATAAAGTCACACAGCTTTCTATAGCAACACTTCTTACATAAAATATTTGACAAAGGCAGTTGAAATCTATTATATCAATAACCTAATTTTTTAATAAATTCATGTCTTTTGGAATCAAATGCAGGGCACTCAAATAATAGATGTAAGATAGTCTGGCTGGAGGTTTTGCAAATACAGGTATATGTACCTATTTTAAATCGTTCAAAATAATATCTACATTTACCGTGTCCAGTCATAAATTGTGTTAATACAAAATTTGGTTCTACATATTTGCACTTTATTCGGTCAAAAACAGTTGAGAAAAATAATGTTCTTGTCAAAGCACCATTAATTCTGTTTAACCACTCAGCATTCCAATTTTGTAAGAGATCATTTTTTAATACTTCTTTAATATATGATAGAGGGCAGAAGGAGTAAAAGTAATCCATATTTGAATTAGCAGCTGATTTGGCAAGAAAATCTGCACGTTCATTTCCAGTAGTTCCGTGTTTATATTTGATATTCTGTTAAATTTATATTATACATACTATGCATAAATATTAATTTTTGGTCCAAAAGAGATGGACAGGTGAATGGAGAAAACTAATAATAGTGAGCTACATGGTATGTATAGGAAGCCAGATATAATAAGAACAGTTAAGTCTCATAGTCTGCGATGGGCAGGACATGTGGCACGTATGGGGGATGAAAGAGGTGCATGGAAGCTTCTGGTGGGAAAACCAGAGGGAAAACGCCGAGTTGGTAGACCAAGAAAGAGGTGGGAGAATAACATCCATGATTTGAAGGAAGTAGATTATACAGGGGATGATTAGAAAATATTAGCTCTGGATATGGATGTATGGAGAGCTTATGTCCACGCGGCCATGAACCTATGGGTTCAATAGAGCCAGTGGGTTAGTTAAGCATAAATATGAATTGAGTCCAATTTATGTTCCGATTTTGCTGGTTTATGGAAAGTATATTTATTTTGTTAATTAAATTGTATTCAGATTTGATACGAGATAACAAAAACGACAGCCGCTAGAGATTTTTACATTTCGTCTTTCAGGAAAACCCCCACTAAAATGATGGTCGGATTTAGCTTATTTAAAAAAAAAAAAGGACATTTTCTTGTTTAATTTCATTGTCACATTTCTAGTTTCGTTTCAAAAGTATCAATTGTGGCTATTAAGGGATTTTTACATTTTCTCTTCAGGTGAAACCCAACTCCAGATGGGCCAATTTTGCTGTTTAACGAACACGGCCTTAATTTATACTGAGTTCGGTTTAAAAAAATGTGGCCGCAATGCCAGGATCATTTCTTAGATAACACGAGTATTTAAATCGAAATATATTATTCACTCACATATTCATACTAAACATGACGAGATTTATTCTTATCTTCCCATCACCCCAACGAAATAATGTTCTTTTCTTATAAGCCATTTTTTCCCTGAACAGAGATTTTGGCGCTCCTCCCTACAGGGAAGAATTTGAACCATACTAATTTAGTTACACTTGTTTTCATATAGATGTCATTGGAGTGGCTCGTGGTCAGCGATCCGCCTCATACTCACATCTGGGAAACCAAGGTAGTACTAGGACGGGAAAATTCGGTAGATTTTGCTTAGAAGCCTTTTCATTCAGGCTTAAGGATCTTTTACGAGCCTGAAAATCTTCAGACTCCGGAGGACTTGCTCCATGGATTTTCCCGAAGTAATTTTAAAAATTAAAATCAACAATTGGACATAACATATGATAATGATGATTATGATACCAGGAAATATTCGCGGACCACTTGGTCCTTAAAATTTCCTGGCGCTTGTCTTGCAGGTGAGGAAAAACTCTAAAAATCCATCACCCTAAAAACCTATCCGGACCTATGATCGAACCCGACCCGCTGCATAAGAATCAACGACGTTATTGCGAGAGCACAGCACATTGATTTCAAAATGCTAGAAATCTAACTATTAAGCTTTGGCGTGTGCTTAACGGAGTTTTGCTAAACACAGTATCCATAAAATTGCTATTTTCATAGTTAATATCTGATAATAAGACTTAAATGCGATGAAGGGTTAAAGGGAATGAATGTTAGTGATTAAGTGGTTCCATGTATGTTAGAGAGGTCGGATAACTTGTTTTCCAGTATGTGTGAGGTCTGTAAAACAGAGCGTGTGCTATACTAAATTTAACCTTGCATGTGCCCTCTGCTGTAATAATTTGGTCGACAACTCTCTTTGCTACAGAATGAAGAAGAAAAGAGCAAAGCAGCTGGCAAGCGTTGTTCCCCTTACTTTTTTTTTTTCGAGGCTCCTTTTTTATAACAATTTTTTATATTAAAGTATCCTATGTCCATCATTATTATTCCCTGGCAGCTAAGTCTCGTTTTTCTCAACCTACTTATTTTCTTTTGTATCGAAGATGAGTTTTGTTGTGTAACTGTTATATCTTAGCTGAGATTTGAGAGCAGATACATTTTCTTTAGTTGCATTGCTTCGAAGACCATTGGCAGCTATACGGTTCATAACTTTCAAATAGGAAGGGGACATGCAAGCTCAATAGCTTTGATATCACATTGTTAAACACATACTTATTTTGAAAAAAAAAAGCATACATTTCACTTATTTTTTGCAGACATTTACAAATTTACATTAATCATCGTCGTCAAGATTCAGGACCCATTCCGCCCTCAAAGTTCTCTCTGCGTCTTGTCCACGGTCGTCCTATGTCTTGTGTTTCTCTGGGTTGGTAATCTGAAGTATTTTTCTTTCAGTAAATCTTTCTTGTGCCACTATTTATACATGCTGGAACCAATAATATTTCCTTTATCGTACACAATCATACAGTTCTTTTCTATTTAGTTCTTCTCTTATTTCCGTATTAAAAAAAATCATTTCTTACTACATATCTAGGACTAGATTTCTACTACATCTCTTGTTCTACTACTCCAGGTTTTATTGTCATGCATTCAACATAGCAAGTTTTATATAGTTTCATTTAAATTAAAATATCCACTTTTAATACGAGCTATGTTTACCTCTGTTTACAAGTATTTCCCCATAACCTCCTGCGTCGCGAAGATAAGTTTAACAATATATATATATATATATATATATATATATATGGTATGATAAGAAAAATAATACCTGGACGGGATTCGAACCCTGTACCTCAGCGTGATATCCATTAGACTACCAGGCGAATCCAATTCAAACACTTATCTTTCTTATATATATATATATATATATATATATATATATACACTCATTTTTGTGCTTAATAGGTTTTAGGGATCCAATTAATTTTGGGGGCGCTCAAAAAATTTTGGGTGGCTTTATAAGTGGCCCTGAATTAAGATTTTGTCAATTATAATTTTCTTTTCATATTTAATGGATTCGCAGGGGTTACAATTACGCATTTAAGAAATAGGGGGAATTTAAGGGGTTTTTATGCTAGGTAGGCCTATCATACACGATACCTTTGGTCTCAACCAAGTTTTTGACCTTTAATTTATACTGTCATCTAAAGAGTGTAGTTGGAATCGAATATATATATCCTACCAGGAAAATGAAAATAATTTTAAGTACAGAAATGCATGTTTTAAGAAGACCAGCTGGAAAATATAGAATGGATAGAATACGAAATAAAGAAATATGGGAAATTATGGTTGTACAAGAGGAGCCGGACATCTTAGACATTATAGAAAATAAAATATTACAGCGGTATGGCCATGTCAAAAGAATGCCAGAGCAAAGATTGCCTAAAATTATTATGGAATGGATCCCACTGTAAAGGAGGAAGATAGGAATACCAAAACGAAAACGAGGATAAAAGATGTGTAAGCGGCTATGAATATCAGAGGTTTGGAGGAAGATCAATGAATGGAGTTTGGTTTCCGGAAGACGGCGGCAGCTGTCACGATACCGGATGATGAGGATGATTATACGAGTATATATATATATATATATATATATGTGTGTGTGTGTGTGTGTGTGTGTGTGTGTGTGGGAAAACAACGGAAAGCTACCACACCTATAATTTCCTAGTAAAGTTGCAAAGCATAGCATGAAAATGCTATGATTGCAGAGAAAGACCTGCACTCGGGCAGAATTACTATGGATGGATGGATGGTGAAATATATATATATATATATATATAGGCCTATATATGAGCTTAAAGCTCTGTAGTTTCGCATGTGATATCACCGATCACAGTTAGTTTAAGTTATTCTCGAAGCGAGAAAAATTAAATGCCAAAATATCATATGGTAGTTTACGTCGGGATGAAATATAAAAGGAAACAATTATTCTCATGTGACTACCAAGTACTATAAATTGCATTGAAAATAGCGTTAAACAGCACAATGACAGACATTATTAAATGACTTAAAAGAGATTAAAAATAATAAGATGAACTCAGCATTTCTCACACGTAGCAGAGCAATATGAGGAAGGAACTTGATGTGTGATGCCCTTTTCAGCATCACAAAGGCTTCGAGAAATACGAAATTGGAATTTCTATATACCAAGCATTGATAAAGTGGATTGCATGACTGGAATATCATGGTTCAATCCATGCGTTTAAAATTAGGTTAACGTACTTAAACGCCGCCTCTTTGTGGGATAATCATTTTCGTATTTTAATACCAGTTGCACAATTAATTCTCTTCCTACACTGCATGTATTCATGAATAATGAACATTTTATGATTTTTTGTAATAATCTAATTGAAAGAGGTATTAATTATGATGTTCATAATGACACCATTAGACCAAAATTTGTCATAGGTTTTAATATTTTTATATGTTGACGTAATTAGTTGTTTTATGGTTGTCGTTTAAAATTGATGCTGTAATTGTGCCTATGGCCCACAATGGCTGTTTTTGCAATTTCGCTATATTGTAATTAAAAGCTGTAATATATGCATGCCATGTCAAAGCATACATTTGTCATTCCAACCCGTTTGTTTATTGAAGTCGCTATGGGGATTATATACTTGGTGGTAAATTATTGTTTTATACACGTTGCTTTTGTGTTGTGCACTAAGTTTTTTTTATTGCTGTACTAACAGCATTTTATCGACAGTCGTTATAAATGCGAACAACATCGCAGAGGGCCGTCAATACAAACCCTTCGTGTTTCAAAGTTTTAGTAAATACAGCAATGTAATTATATAGAATTATTTTAATATGTGATATTTTTCTTTACACGAAACCAGATATAATAAGAATAGTTAAGTCTCGTAGACTGCAATGAGCAGGACATGTGGCACGAATGGGGAATGAAAGGGGGCATGTAAGCTTCTTATAGGAAAATAGTGAAAAAAATCCAAATTGGTAGACCAAGAATGAGGTGGGGAAATAACATTAACCATGATATGAGGGAAGTCGATTATATAGGGGATGACTAGAAAACATTAGCTCAGGATAGGGATGTGTGGACAGCTAATGTCCGCGCAGCCATGAACATACTGGTTCGATAGTGTCATTGAGTTAGCTAGCATATAGCCTATCTATTTCTATTGAAAAGACATCCAGAAGAAGGGACCATAAAGAATATTGCTCGTTGAAATTTTAGATTCGAACTTCAAAAAAACTACGTATAATTGCACATAGATATGCGTTATATAATGTATATGGACAGTTAATGGCAAATGAGCGATACTTTGAATAATTGGCTGAATTCAAATACCTAGGAACAATAATCATAAACAGGAATTGCTTTTGTGATAAAGAAAGCTCCTCCATTTTAATGTTCTGAACAGGTCAAAGCATTATTTTTCTCCAACAAATACATTGAATAGGCCTATAGCAAATAATGAATATATTTCTTGATTTTACTGAGTTGTTTACTAAAAAAATAAATGAATAACCCGTAACGTTGATTATGATGTATAGTTTGATGTGTTTTATTATTTCTCCACTTGGGTGCACTCTTACAATATTATGATCTTATTTGGCAATAAATAATATGATCAAGCAGCAGTGAATGAACATAACCTCACACTTCTGATTTGTTTTCAAACATCGCCGTTTACATTAAATATATAAATATTTTAAAATAACTATAGTTAAACAATGATTTGTGAGTAAACAGCTTAATTTTATTCGTTAAATAGTCCTAACAAATACCCCTCTTGATTTCCAAATTATCGATAAATTGGAACTCACTCGTGGCATTACTTATGATAAATTGTATTGGATATATATTAATTAACCCGGTAAATGTTTAGGACACTCTTTCACATTTTTCACACTCTCGATAAATTACAGATTTCTTTGGAACGATATATTTCTTTATAGAATAAATTGAATAGTGTAACAGAACAAAGTCGTATTTTTTTAAAAGATCCCATTTAAGAACATTTTTCAAATAAAACTCAACTTTGAACAGATTAGGCGGTTTTCAATTATATGATTTTAACTTATTTTTTGATTCAATGTCTATAGTAGATGATTCTTTCAGTTAAATGAAAGCGAAACTGTATCTCTTCTTTTAATATATGCAAAATATTACCATTAGAATTTGAGAATAAGATTCTTGGGAAATCTATGGGATAAGGAGACAAATAGACAAGTGAATGGAGGAAACCTAACAAGGAGCTCCTTGATCTTTACGAGATAACAGATGTAACAAGAACAGATTATTTAACTCATGCCCCAAATGGGAGTCAATGACCAATCACGTTTCAATGAATTTTGTTTTACAACCAATCACAGTCGTGTTTTCATCTCGATAATTATCGAATTTAGATTACCAAAATAAAGAAAACTCCTCGTTTTAATATTCTGAACAGGTCAGAGCATTATTTTTCAGTGACTGACTCTAACAAATACGTTGAATATATCAAATAATGAACAGATTCCTTCGACCTATACATTTGATTATTTTGTATTCAATAATTGTGTTTTTAAACACTGATTTTACTGAGTTGTTTCCGAAAAAATGAATTAATAAACTATAATGTTATTAATGATATACAGTTTGATGTGTTTCATTTTTTCTCCACTAGGGTGCATTCTTACAATATTGCGATCCTATTTGACAATAAATTGTATGATCAAGTTCCAGTGATGAAAAAATGAAACATAATCAAACATTTCTCATTTGTTTTCATACATCACCGTTTACATTAAATATATAAATATTTTAAAATAAATATGTTTAATTAGTGATTTGTGAGTAAACAGCTTAATTTTATTCGTTAAATAATCGTAACAAATGCCACTCTTGATTTTCAAGTCCTCTAGATAAATTGGATATCACTCGTGGCATTACTTATGATAAGTTTATAGACTGTAATGGACAGAACATACGGTATGGATGAGGAATAAAATAATGACGCGGAAACTTCTTATAGCTAAAACAGAGAGAAAACACCCAGTAGATAAACTAATTCATTGACTCTTTTGAACATTGCAATATTATTTATTATTATTCCGGCTTTTACAATGAATATACATTTTTCCGGTACCCATGTTCACAGTTAACTACACATTTGTTTCAACACATACATTGCAATAACCTAAGCTAATATTTTCAAAACTTTCTCTCTATAATTTACCTTCGTAGGTCAAGGATGAAGAGGTAAGAATAACATTAACCCTGATTTGAAGAAGATGAATTATTAAGGGAATAATTAAAAACTCTTAGCTCAGGATACTGTTTTATGGAAGTTATATCTGCGCGGCCTTGAACTTTCGGGTTCGATGTTTCCAGCAAGTTAATTAGTTAGTTTAATGAACTCTTGAATTAGCAAAGAATACATTAATTATTTCCTGTTATGTAACCTGCTCTATACAAACGATAAAATACATACATCAAATGTATAAAATACGTACTACTTTTATAAAGAAACAACGTGAAGCAAAGTAAATAAAAAAGTGAATTAAACATACAAAAAATAGTACAGTAACTACAATAGAATTGGTATTTAAATGTGTGATAAGTACATTCTCCACATGTGGCAGGGAAATGGTTGTTCTAATCTTGATAAATAATGTACTTATATGTGATATTATTCCAGCTAGCTTGTTACTAACACTTTACAAACTTAGCCATTATTTGCTTTACAGGTAAAAATGTTTGCTCTTTACTTCTTTTTATCGACTACTATGTATATAATGTTATTTATAGTCGTTCGATAGAGTTTAGAGAATGTATCCTATTATGTATGAAATTAAATAATGTACGACTAATGAATACGATTAAGGTTAAATATCATTCATGAACATATTTTTATCAGAAGAATGTAGATACATATATTAATCAACTATGATAAAAAATCGAATGTGAGTCGTAGTCGAGCAGTTTAAGGCATCGTGCCTTTCTGTAGAGCTAAGGAAGGGACTTGCGCTGATTCTAGTCCCCGTGGGCAATATATTTTCTCTTGGAATTTCGGGCAATGTGGGACCGGTGTCCAATCACCATCATCGGGAATTTGAGCAGTTGCAATAAGTAACGGCTCCAAGTTGATAAAATCTGTAAATATAACCTCTAGGTACCGACATGTCTCCGCCATACTCGCTGGATGATCGTCGTCCTCTGTGATTAACAGACATGGATGTGATGACACTTGCGATAGGTGGGTCAAGGACCTTCTAAGCCTTTCATGCAATGGTGTTTCATTATATAAACTGCAGATAGGCCTATAGAGAGATGCCTGACGACAGACTATTTGAGAGTTGGAGGAAGAAGTCGCTGTCCTACCCCTAGGAGAGTTCCCTTCTCTACGGCTAGAAGAGCCTCTTCTGCCCTTCATCTCTGTCTACTATTTTCCAATCATATACCCATCCGACTTTTGCCTTCGAAGTTGTAATAATAATAATAATAGCTCAAATAAAACTATCAAAATTAAGGCCATAAAGTTTTTTCTCCCATTCAACCAGTATAAAAAGACATTCAATGATGTGTTTGTACACTGCTATTATTTTATTAATTATTTTATTATTTTTAAAACTAATACGAGATAAAATTAACATAAAATGAGCATAAAATAAATATAATATATTTAAATAAAACCATAGTCATAAATACATATTAAACCAAATTATATTTTCTTAAGTAACTCATGGTATGAAGTAAATTAAAAAAGTAAGGAACAGTAATGTAGAATTCTTATAATCGTCAATTTTTGCTTGAAACCGGCAACTCCTGATTCCACTGGAAGTGGTTTTCAATAATGGGAGAGTGAAGTCGTGAAAGAAGAAGATTAAAGAGATTTTTGATGATTCGGTATGTTTAATATTATATTGACCTGTGATCTAGGGTTGATAGGAGGATAAAAGGTGAAAGTGATTTGACAGAGATCTGGGATTAGAGATGTGAAATAAAATAGAAATAAAGAAAAAGGGAAGTGGATAAGAAATATAAGTATCATGCTAGTATCTGTACAGTGGAGTTCCAAAAGAAAAACATGCAGGTAGAGGAGTATCAATTATGGTTAAGAAGAAATTTTGAAGAAATGTAACAAATTGGGAAGCAATTGATGAAAATATCATACAAATTAATAAATCATAGAATCATCAATAATCTCTGTAAATTATTTCAATTTTTTTCGTCACTAGTTACAAAACTAGAAACTCGTAAAGAGAAGTTTTACATTTTGTATAAAAAAAACATGGTGATGTACTGATACTAAATTCATATGAGACAGAAACAAGGCGAGTTTACAAAAACTCCTGGTTGTAACTGCTCACGTATGAGAGTTATAAAAACAACTTTTCTAACTTTAATTAAATATTGTAATGAGAATTGTACTGCGACTCTGAAAATTTCGTTTCTGTTATACATTCGCACACGGAGACAATGAGATGAAAAATAATTTTGATTGTGTGGCGCGAAGGGAAATGCAGAACACTGCAGGAGTTTGAATGTATTAATATGATGCCTTTGTGCTCGGCTGTAGGTGGTGTACTGGGCAAAGCAAAATCCACCTATTCTCAACGGGGAAGCTTTCAACTGAACTGTGCCAAACTACCAGACATAGCATAAAGCATCTCGTATTAAGTACATAGTTTTGTTAATTGTCATATGGAAGTGAACATTTATACACCTTGATTCCATAATATCACATTGTAATACCGGACATAGTATTGAAATATGTGTGTTATGCCTGCAGGGCTAAATAATATCCCATGGTTCTGGCTATGCCATAATATTTTTCTCCGAATATCTTCGTCTTCTTCCTCACTTCACGGGCTAGGTAAATTGACTGTTCCACCTCACAGTTGTTCTGTCCATCTTTTAACTGGCCTTCCTACATTCCTTGAACCTTTTGGCTTGTAGTGTCATGCTGCTTTTGGTAATCTTGTAACATTAATTCTTTCTACATGTCTAAACCATTTTTCTCTATATTCTCTGATTTTATCATTCAATGGATATATATATATATATTTAACTCTGTTCTTATATCTTCATTATTTATCCGATCCATTCTTGTGCAGCCTTTTGTTCTTCGCTCCGAATATTAATAATAATAATATAATAATAATAATAATAATAATAATAATAATAATAATAATAATTTATTTTATCTAATGCATTTTTATATTAGTTTAAGATTATATATTCAGGTTTGTGATAAAAAATAAAAGACGTGGTATTTGATGAACTATGTTGGAAAGTTTGGAAGATTTGGATTACACAGGTCACATATGCTTATTTTTCCAATGCTGTCATGTATATGCAATATTTTATCAATACCATCAGGTTGTAATTGCATTTCTGGTACTCTCTCCTGGCTTTGGCGTACTTGTAAACCACTTCTGGGGTTGGGGCGCCTGAAAGGCGGGGTTACGCTGCCCCGATGATACATATATGAAAGGTGGTGATGGTCACGAAGAGTTAGGTAGGCCTTAATCCTAAACTTAATCTAAATTAGACGATTATGATAGTGTTTCTAATGATGGCCAGATTGTGTTCGAGGGCCGTTTGGGTCTTATAGTTTCGTGACATTTATTTATTTATTTTACCCGATGGAGTTAAGACCATAAGGTATTCTCTTCCACTTCACTAGGGTTAAATTATACGTACAATAAGAATTATGATTCATCATACATAATATATATATATATATATATATATATATATATAGACTAACCATATATAAAGCTGACAAGGGAAAGATAGAAGAATAGTAATAATAATAATAATAATAAAATAATAATAATAATAATAGTAAAAATAATAACCTATAATTAGATTAAGTAAATGGCTTGGTAAAGAAAGTTTAAAATATAAAGTAATAATGAAAGTATACAAGGAACACGGTTATATATTACGTATATAGTGTAAGGAAATACGAAATGAGTTTCTTTTTAAACTATTTTTGAGTCGGGCGTTAGGAAACCTCACCCAGGAAACTTGCCCGACCGAGGATCGAACTTGGGCCCGCTGCATGACAAGGCAGCACGCTATCTTGAGACCACAGCGGTGATTTAGATATGCAAAATTAAATCGCAGATTTGCAAAAGGAAGTCACGTGTAGGCTTGACAGTGACTATAATGATATATTTAAGTTTAAGTGGATTAATATCAATTCATTATATAATTATTTCTATATATTTCATGTTCATATATGTTAATAATATTTATATATGGCAAATAACTCTTTTAATAGATCTTATATATTAATAAATACTGCTCTTTCTAGTTTAATAAGAAATATAAAGAAATATAGAGAAAATTAAAGAAATATGCATTAACCCAAAAACTATTAAACATTTGACAATAGAACATTTAATTATAGAACAGTTTGATCCAAGTACTTATTTCGGGAAGTACATATAGTGTCAGGGGGAGCCCTTGAAAATGTTAGATCCAGGATCAAGAAATCAAATTCAGTGTTCATCCAGCTATATTCTCTCTGGAGAAAGAAAATATTTCTAACCATAAGAAATTAAAAAAAAAAAATAGAAGTAATGTCAAAGCTGTTTTATTATATGGATCTAAAACCTATCATAAAAATGCAGCCTTTTGTAAATATGTGTTTAAGGAAGAATATTCAGTAGACCATGTTACAGTAACGAAAATATATGGAGATTAACAGAAGACGAACCAACAGAGACCAAAATGAAAGATGTAAATGGATGCGGATTGGTCACATACTATGAAAATGAAACGAGTCTACAGAGAATGGAACTTTCAAGGAGCACGGAGAGTGAGAAAACCGAGAAGATCAAGGAGAAGGACGTAGGCCTACAAAGGTGAAACACAAAGTATAGGAAAGAAGTGAAAGCCAATCATGTTCAACATTTCCAATATTAATTGTTATCACAATTGAGGTTATGTGTATTAAATTGTTTTAAATAATGATATAGTACCTATTTTAACCATCTTCCTCAATTATAATTGATTTTATTGAAGAAAACTTAGTTAAATTATTAAATAATTAAGGCCTTTAATAATTAAGTTATACGGCGACATCAGTATCAATTAGCATGCCGAAGATGAAACATGTTTTTGAAAGGCCTTCATGATTTAACAATTTAACGAAGTGCTGCTTTTGAATAAAACTCAATTATAATTGAGGAAGAAGGTTAAAAAAAGGGTACTATATTATAATTTTGTCCACCGCTGTGGTCTCGAGGTAGCGTGCTTCTTTGTCTCGCAGAGGACCCGGGTTCGATTCCCGGTCGGGACAGGCTCCTGGGTGAGGGTTTTTCCTCACCTGTAGGGCAAATGTCAGGATGCTTAGGGCCCAACGGTTCCCGAAAATCATCCAGCCATCATCATCAACCTTATCATTATCATCATCCTTCACCGGTGTGGAAAACAACGGGAAGCTACCACACCTGTAATTCCCTGCAGTGAAAGACCTGCTCTCGGGCATAATTACTATGGATGGATGGATTATCATAAGTGATGCCACGAGTGATTTCCAAATTATCGATAAATTCACGACTCACGAAGTGAGTCGTGAATTTATCTAGAGAATTTGGAAATCAAAAGTGGCATTTGTTAGGACTATTTAACGAATAAAATTAAGCTGTTTACTCACAAATCATTATTTAACTATAGTTATTTTAAAATATTTATATATTTAATGTAAACGGCGATGTTTGAAAACAAATCAGAAACGATAGGTACGCTTCATCTGATTCTTTTGTTTATCACTGCAACCAGATCATACTATTTATTGCCAAAGGAACGCAATATTGTAAGATTGCTCTCTAGTGGAGAAAAAATGAAACACATCAAACTGTATATTAATTCATTTCTGATGTCGTATGATGTAAATATGACAATTATATTTTTCTGGATTGTTACCTGGGAAAAAATACATTTAAGAAAGTGCAAACAGTGGTTTCTTTTTTTGGTGGTATAAACAATTGCTACAAATGTTTTTATATTAACTCCCGCATGCGGCATGTGTTGACATTCATGCACTATATATAAGTTACAATCTGATGCCGTATTTCTCACAGGCTCAGTCACTGCAAAATAAATGGTCAGACCTGTTCAGAATATTAAAAAGGAGGAGCTTTCTTTAATATGGTAATTATAACACTGATAAATATTTCGTGAAACACGACTCTGATTGGTTGTAAAACAGAAATCATTGAAACGTGATTGGTCATTGACTCCCATTTGGGGCATGAGTTAAATAGTCATTTAAAACAATTCGAATCATGTTCGACGAAAATGTCTTACTGAGGTCCTATACTCCACTAAGCAATGAAAACTACTACCACTACTTACCTGATGAAGATAATCCGTATGCATACTCCTTTTCTTCACTAGGATTGAATTATAGGCCTACGAATATTAACTATTAGGAATTAATTTTGTGTCAGTGGCAAATAAAAAAAAATATTTATATAATTATCAGTGGTTTGGGAAATAACTTGCCCCAAGATCCATTAAAGCTTCGTTTAAATCGATTGAACTTTGGAGTGAATTTATTATTCTTTTAGAACATAAAATTTGAGATGAATGTGAGAAAGGAAAGTCACATAACTGACATTTTGGAATTTATGGATCGTGTATTGACGGTTGTAGATATTTCTTGAGGTCAGTAGTTTGGAAGGTTTTAGATCCCCGGGCTTTGATTCACGACAGTACACATCCACCTCTCATAAAAATCTAGAGAGAACGGCCATCGCGGTTGACATTTTTACGAGTTCCTCTTCTACCGCTTGCCCAGAATCAAAGATATTTCCCTGCAGACCAACGTAAACACAACTCACTATTCCCCAACTCTATTGTTCCACAAGTTTTTATAAAAATTATTTTCTTTCTTGTTTCTACTGTATTTTATTGTTTAATAAAGTAACAAAGTTTAATGCTTATCGTGCTTCAATACAGTTATAACTAAAACTAGGTTTTTATGCATTAAAAGTTAAGATTGCAACATGTATAATGAGAAGTAAGACTTTAGATTGTCTTTTGTCTTGGTCTCACGTACAAACAGTTGAATAATACATGCTATCTGTTTTGCAATCTTAACTTTTAGTGCATATAAACCCTAGTCGTAATAACTATATTGTATCCGAGCTAAGTTCCAGTTGCAATGTAAACAAACTTGCATAAGATATTTCTCCTCCGACTCCGTCTATTGGGGGAACTCGTGACATTTTCTCCTCCCTAAGTAAAATACTTCGTTTAGCATCCATATAAAAGAATGCTATATAAACTAAATGAAATATCAAAAAAATACAACATGAAAATATCACAAAATTAAAAAAAAAATGGCCTTCAAGGGCGCTCATCCGGTTCGGACAAAGATAATATTAGAAAATAAACCAATAGAACAAGTGATAAGATATAACTTCCTAGGTTGCGAAATATCATACACAGCGGAAACAGATATAAATAACAAACTTAAATTTAATTATATAACAGGAACACTAAAAAGAACTTTTAAAAATAAAGCCAGGAAAGACTCTATAATGAAATTGTTCAAGACAATAGCAATGCCAATTATTACTTATGGATACGAAACATGAACAGTGACAACACAATAATCTGCCAGAATACAAGCTGCTAAATTGAAATTCCTCAGACCAATAGCAGGATATCAAAGCACAGACAAAAATCATAACACAAATAAGACAACAGATAAAAGTAGAGGAATTGAACACAACAATAGTGAAATACAGAACAAACCGGAAAGAACACTTGGCAAGGATGACGGAGAATAGAATACCAAAAGCAGCATACAGCTATTTACCACGAGGAAGAAGAAGTTTGGGAAGACCAAAGAAAATATGGAAACAGCAGCAATTTGGAGCCGGAACAGGCTAGTAAATAAGCCCAAACCGTGATGATGAAGAAGAAGAAGCATCCATATAATAGAATATGCAAGAATAACTGTTGAATATATAATTTTTAAGGAAGTGCTGTTATACATTACAGAGAGTCTTGTTGCGATGACAAGAGTCTCAGTAATGCATAATAATATACAACAAACACTAGGGATGTAGATTTTAGATCGAGATGCTTTCTTTCATTACACTTTTTATATTGAACATCCTAATATACCATAATCGATTCCGTGGAATATAGGCTATTTCACATGGTACCATCTATATAGCCTGCAAAAATAAGAAAAAGTCCTGTCATTGAAATTGCTGGTAATATAATTAGGCCGCCTATAGTTTATATAGTACTCGTTAATTATTCGTCACAAAATGTTTTGTGTGTGACAGTCTCACTTGAAATAGAATCATTACGATTTCCTCTCACTGTCATCAGAACCTCCCTACGGACAGGCGTATGGAATTCAATTAGCGAACTTGGAAATAAGTCCACCATTGTAGCCTGTAGCAGCACTGGAGGCACAGAAAGCAGAGAACCTTCCCGGATTATCAGACTAATATAGATAAGTAGTCTGCAGGGCGAATTCAATGCGAACACACACAAAATTAATAGTATCATGGCGTCTTATTGTAGTCCACGTATATTCAATATTAGCTTTATGGCTTTGACAACGTGTAGCATAAAGAATAAACTGAATATTGTAAATTAAACTTCTAAGAAAGATTGATTCATCTCTTTTTCTGATTCATGGCACAATAGTATATTACGATGCGAGGTTGGGAAGTGGTTTTTACAGAATCGAGGAAACATGTTTAAAACCGAGCGATAGCGTGGTTATTAATTTCCTAGATTCTGTAAAACACTTCATAAACGTGCGTTGTACATTATTTTTTTTGCGCGATGGTGTTTTCAAAATAATAAATAGGCCTAATAGTAAAATAATATCTTTGTTGAAAATATTTGCGTTCATTATAAACAATTGACTAACGTTAACAGTGTGGGCAATGTTTGTTAGTTGAAACAACGAGGCCTTGAGAACAATTATTGATAACGTGGCCGCAAGCACGTATTTATTGTTTCATATTGTTTCAAATAAAGTTCATTCATTTAAAATGTAGTGATTTGTTTCGTATATTAACACTACCTTTTGGATATTTTCTGTATATACATTGTACGTAGTATACATAGAGGGCAGTGATATTACTTCCCGCACATGGGCGTAAATGTAATATTACAGTATAGTTATTTAGGTTAGCAACTCCGAAATGTAGGAAGTTGAACTTTCAATAATGGTCGCCATTGCTGGTAAGTACGATAAAACGCACTATCGCGCAAAAAAGGCATTGAAGGTTCTAAGCTTACAACCCTTCTTCGAGCCTCATATTCACATGTGTAAAGGATGATGATGATGATGCAGTAATTTAATACTCTCCGCAACACATAACCTATCCCTGTCGAAAAGCACCAAGGGAACTGCCAGGCTTAATATCCCCATTCGTCGAACGAACGCTACCATATCATCAATTGAGTGGGCACACTATAACTTTACACTCGACCGAACTCATGCTTCAGTACCTTTAAAATTCATGGTAAATCACTGTTCAGCTTATTGATTAAAATATTAAAATGCATATCAGTTGTTTAAGTCACCTAGAACAAACTTTTCTTAATAAAATATCGTCAAACAGTATGACTGATGCAACAGATGCAAATGTTATGTTTTCAATATTTTAATACATTATGGGATAGCTATCTATCTTCTTCTTCTTCTTCTTCGGCTTTCCCCCACATATAGGTTTGCTGTCTTCAATTTTCATTTATCTCTATCATTCCAATGTCCTTCCAAATTCCTATCATCTGTTATAGTTCTGACGTAGGTTTTTCATGTCCATCTTGGTCTGCCACGTTTATTTCTTCCAGGGGGTGACTCTTGGTATATATTTTTTGGCCATCTTTCGTTTCCATTCTTTGTACACGGGCATATCATTGATTTTCAATCCTCTTAACAACAGATGTGGCGATATTCATCATCATCATCATCTTCATTCATGGATTAGGTCTGTTGACCCGTTCCGACTTCAGCCCATCTCTTTCTAGGTCTGCCCACATCTCGGGTGCCTTTAGGTTTGTATTTTGTTATTTGTTTTGGATATCTATCTTCATTCATTCTGTCTATGTGTTGCTTCCATTTTTGTCTATATGTGTCCATTTTATCAGTTATTGCAAATATTTCAAGTTCCTGTCATATTCATTTCTCCCCAAAATAATTCATTTTATCCTGTCTTCTTTTTTGGAGGCTTCTAAAATAATCAAATTCAAGTGTTCTAATTTTATTCTTTTGTAATTCCGTCAAAGACCAAGTTTCACTTCCATATGACAAAATATTCTGTATTATGCTCTTATAAATTTTCATTTTAGTTTCCTTTGTAATATTTTTGGACAGCCGTCTATACTATTCCCTTTATGACATTGATCTCTTGGGTCGCAATCCGATATACAAATATTAGAGTAATCATTGGTTTAATTTACAAAACCATTACAATTTTATGTTTAATTTATTAACATTGTGTGAACAAATATATTAATGTATTGCTTGTCTTCTTCTCCTTATCCACTATCTTCTGCATAGTTGTTTAACCTCTCACCTTTTAGTTACAGTGACAAGACCTATCGGGAGAGACATGTAAACTTTAGATCACACATACAATTTTTTGATTACACAAGGACATGGAGGCCCCCTCCAAAGAGCGAACAGCTCAATTCAGGACCTCATCCGAAACAACATGAATTTTCAAGAAGAGACGCACCTTTTACTCTCACATTCATTCTAAGAAATCGTCTGAGCCACTGCACGCAATCCACCTAATAAAGAATAATTAGAATTAGAACAATATTTATGGCCGGTCTTGGTGCAAATTTTGAATATGACTTAAAGAAAATTATTGCTCTTTCTACTCTAAACGTGAGGGTTATGCTGATGAATATGATGGTCAGAAGATATTTGGGAATCATTTGGACCCTAAAGTTTACTTACGGGAGAGGAAAACCCCAGAAAAATAATCACCCAGTAAATTTGTCCTGACCCAGGTTGGGTCCACATCATACGAGGCAACGACCCTACCCCTTGACCATAGAGGTGGACCATCACCCATTTCACCGTGCAAAAGAAGAAAATTCTTAATATTTTGTTAAAAATAGTTCCCAAATCCAGGAAGAATTAAAATGTAAACTTCTAGATGTCCAAAAAATAAAACAAGTGTTTGTATAAAATCAAGTCTCTCCCCTCCTGCATCCTAAAAAATTCTGCGCGCAAGCGCAGAATCTCTCTCTCTCTCTCCCCCCTTCTCCTCCTCTCTTTGCCGCTCCTTCTCTCTCTTCCCCTCTTTCTCTCTCTCTCTCTCTCTCTCTCTCTCTCTCTCTCTCTCTCTCCTCTCCCTCTGTGTGTGTGTGTCTACATATGTCTTTCCCTCAATAAGAGCCAGTAAGTGCAAAGATCTGCGGAGGGGTGTATAATCAATCTGACGCACAGTCTAGGGATTAATAATGTAAGACACTGCCTTTTCTTGCTCTAAGATTAAAAAATGTACAATTAAAATATTAAAAATTTCCAGCCCCTCCAGGTATTGGACTCCGGATTTTAGTCAGAAAGCAGACACCTGAGCTAGCTCGGTGGACTTTGTTTCCATGTTATTTCTGCTCTCAGTTAGACAGCACAGGGATCTCTCTGTCAAATGTGAGATTTACTGTTCTTTAGTTATGAGATTGGAAGGAATGTAAATCCATTCTTTGTTAAAGCGGAACATTGTGCGGCCATTTGTTCACAAAACCAGGTACCATTGTGTCTGGTCACAGTTAAGGTGTGTAAACTTCACACACCAGATGCCCAATTGGTATTCTTTTGTGTTTCGTGTAGATAATGGAATTTTAAGTCACGTATATAAAGGAAGATTTTCTAACAGGATTATACCATAGTCTTGCATTGTATTTTTTTCCCGATAAATGCCTTAAGAACTCTGTAATTTGTCTCATATGTAATTATAATTATGTAATATTCTGAAGAAAGATACATATTCCCTCGAGTGATGATGTAATTTACAGAGCATGTGTGTTTCTAATGCACTCCACTTTTCGTGCTTCGATATTTAGACTGGAAGGATAGATGGCGTTAATTTGGTCTAAAATGTTAAAATTTTAATCAATAATATCAACAGTGGTTTACCGTGAATTTTAAAAGTAATATTTTAGTCTATTTTCATTTTACGCACCACCTCGATAGAACACTTTACGTAGATGGTGTAGCCTATTTTTGTATTGTGTATAGAGAGAAGTGTAGGACGAATCTATGTTTGTGATAGTTTAGTGTATGTTGTATGAGGGATGAGGATGACAAGAACTCCTCCTGGCGCGACAGGCCTACAAGGCCCTTAGCCTACCAGCCGGCTGCTGGCCTCACATCCACATGTGTGAATCACAGAGGTAGATGATCAGCAGCCAGTGTAGGGGTGACATGTGGTTAGCATGTTGAGTCCCCCAGCCGTTATAGCTGGTTTCCTCAACCTGGAGCCGCTACTTATTGTAGCTACCCAATTGCCTCACAATGCTGGGTGGGCACCGGTCCCATACTGGCCGAAATACCATGAGAAAATTTCTTCCCCCATGGAGACTCGAACCAGCGCAAGTCCCGTAGCTCTGCGCCAAGGCTTCCTACCTTAACCGCTCGGCTACGGCGCGGGACCGGATGACAAGAACGGATAAGGTAAAACTCGATGTCGCCACGTAACCAACTTCTGTCGAAAAGGACCAGGGGGACCGCTAAATATGACACGAAAAGAAAAGTAATGCCTGAACCGGGATTTGAATCCGGTACTTCTAAATCTCTACGTCGAAATAAAAAAAAACATTACTGCTATAAAGTAAACTATTCTCATTAAAGGTGCATTCTTGTTATAGAAACCGCAAGGTGGCTCTGCAAGCAATGTCCCACTGCCTTTATGATAGAGAATTGTACATAAGGAAAGGGACGTATAGAGTTAGAGTCCCGAGTCAAATCCTGGCTTAGGCGTTATATATATAGGCCTATATATATATATATATATATATATATATATATATATATAACATTCTCTTTAATTTGCTTACTTGTTATAGGAGCTACTAGAGGGTAGTGGAGACCGATAGACAAATATATATATATATATATATATATATATATATATATATATATATATATATGACATAAGAAAAGTGATTGTCTGGACGGGGACTTGAAACCGGACCTCTATATTGATATTTTGCGCTACCGATTACGCTACCCAAGCAAACATTTATTTTTGTTTATGTATATGTATATATATATATATATATATATATATATATATACATATACACTCTATTACGAGAGGTAGCGGGAACTCGGTATCCACTGCCCTCTAGTAGCTCCTATAACAATATATATACTCACTCACTCACTGGCACTATCGAACCCGTAGGTTCATGGCCGCACGGACATAAGCTCTCCATACATCCCTATCCTGAGCTAATGCTTTCCAATCATTCCCTGTATAATCTACTTCCCTCAAATCATAGTTAATGTTATCCTCCCACCTCATTCTTGGTCTACCAACTGGGCGTTTTCCCTCTGGCTTTCCTACATGAAGATTCCATGTAAATCTTTCATTCCTCATACGTGCAACATGTCCTGCCCATCGCAGTCTACGAGACTTAACTGTTCTTATTATATCTGGCTTCCTATAAAGACCATGTAGTTCATTGTTATGTAGTCTTCTCCATTCACCTTTCTGTTCATCTCTATTTGGTCCAAACATTTTCCTAAGTACTTTATTCTCAAATACTTGTAATCTCCTTTCCTCTCTTAAAGTAAGAGTCCATGTTTCGCACCCATATAATATAACTGGTAGAATAATAGTTTTATATATTTTCAGTTTAATGTTTTTTGAAAGGAGTTGGGACATCAAGAGTCTCTGCAATGCATAATAGCATGCATTTCCAGAATTGAGCCTATGTTTAATTTCTTTGTGCATCTCATTCCTATCTGTGATCATTGTTCCCAGGTACTTGAATTCAGCCACTTCCTCAAAATTTCCCCCATTTTTCATTAGTTGTCCATTTCCATTATTTAATGAATTTCTACGTGTGACCATATATTTAGTTTTATTGATATTTACTTCCAGTCCTAATTCCTTAGTGTTACTCAATAGTGTGTGCGTGTTGTCCTTTAGTATCTCCTCGCTATCAGCCAACAATACTACATCATCAGCATAAACTAACAGCTTATTAATACCATTGAGTTGTAAGCCTTCCTCATTCTCTAAGGATTTAATGGCATGCTCTAGTACAAAATTAAATAGTAGAGGAGATAGTGCATCTCCTTGCTTCAACCCATTCTGGATTTCAAAAGTGTCCGAAAACTGTTTGCCTACACGCACCCTACTGTTTGTTATAAGTCTAACTAACTTTTAACAATATATTACTGATGTTTGGATATTATAAATGTAGGAAAAAGTTATAAAATTGATATTATTCTTAACAACCATGCGATAAGTTGTAGGGAGCGGATTTTTATGTTCTAAAAGATAAGATTGAAACATAGTATAGCGATAAAATTAATTTAATACGTCTTCATATCCAATCAACTGATTTTTTAATAATATAACTTACAAAACCGTTTCTCAATAATTTTTGTGTGGAATCTAGCAATATTACATTTATATTTTACATCTTACTTTTAAATTAAAAAAGAAATAATGTAAATAGAACACTATTTATTTTTAATTTAAAATAAAATGTGTAATATAAATGTAATAATGCTAGATTGCACAAAAATATTAAGAAACGTTTTTGTAAGTTATATTATAAAAAAAACAGTTGATTGGATATAAATAGCTTATTACATTAATTGTATCACTATACTATGTTGCAATCTTAATTTTTAGAACCTAAAAATCCGCTCCCCAATACGTAGAAGTTAGTAAAAATAGCATCAGTTTTAATAAATAGTGTTTTACATTAATTGCTAGGTACAGCTCTACGAATGATTCTTAAGTTAAACAAGTGCGTTTCATTCCATAGTTACAAGCTGTAAGTATTAACATTTTTCTTCTTTCTAGATACATACGTTATTTTTTTCCCCCTGCAGACTTATGAAGCTAAATTATACGTATGAGTTAAAATGCTGGGATAGTGAAACGATCGACTTTTTATAATGAAAATTCCTTTCTTTTCTTCTTGTTCATTTAGTTTCATTATACACACACTTTATTTTTTGAAAACTGGTATGCTTTAGAAGTTGGTCTTTGAAGACACTGAAAATGATAAAAATTTCAAAGGGCATGCAGCTGTGGTTTTTCCCCTCCTTGAAATTCTGCGTGTAACACGAGAGGAGTCCAAGAGAATAAATCGTTGAGACGGCATAGTCGTCGCCCTCCTCCACCACCTCCTCACAGTCTATCTCTGTGTCTTGTCTCTGTCTTTCTCTTTGCCTGAGGTCATTTGAACAACGTTGACAACCGAGTTAAAGGATATCAGATGATTTGAAGATAATAGAAGTGGCGACGGAGTGACACAAACGTCGCAAATTCTAATCTCTTTGTCCCATAGTTATTGCATTATTCCTAGCTATTATGAGTTCTACAATACACCAACTCACCGAGCATAGAGGAACTTAAAACCAATAATTTTAAAAGGGAAAGTAATGGTATCCGAACAGAAGCTGTAAATGTTATTCCAAGATATAAGTAATTGTTTTTCTAATTTCGGAATTTATCCATTTATTGTTATTATTATTATTATTATTATTATTATTATTATTATTATTATTTATGTAGGATACACAAAAATGTGCTGTTCTTAATTTCCAAACTAATATTAATTAGTGACTATTTAACTCATGCCCCAAATGGGAGTCAATGAACCAATCACATTTCAATTATTTTTTATTTATAATCAATCACAGTCTTTTTCATATCGATTTTATCAGTTTAATTTTATCACTGTAAAATCAAGCTCCTCCTTTTTAACATTCTGAATAGGTCATAGCATTATTTTGCAGCGACTACATGTTGCTAGCAGATTGTATATATAGTGAACGAATTTAACCAGATCGAGGTTGCGGGAGATAATATAAAAAACATTTGTAGCAATTGATTATACCAAAAAAAAACACTGTCTGCACTTTCTTAAACGTATTTTTCCCAGGTAATAACGTTCCAGAAAAATGAAATTGACTTATTTACATCATAGGACATCAGAAATTAATTAATATACAGTTTGATGTGTTTCATTTTTTCTCCACTAGGGTGCATTCTTACAATATTGCGAACCTTTGGCAATAAATAAGATGATCTGGTTGCAGTGACAAACAAGTGAAACATAACGTTTCTCATTTGTTTTCAAACATCGTCATTTACATTAAATATATACATATTTTAAAATACTATATTTAAATAATGATTTGTGAGTAAACAGCTTAATTTTATTCGTTAAATAGTCCTAACAAATGCCACTCTTGATTACCAAATTCTCTAGATAAATTCACTCCTCACTTCGTGAGTCATGAATTTATCGATAATTTGGAAATCACTTGAGGCATTACTTACGATAATTATGGCTGTCACTTCAAAGACAAGGAAAAGGAAAATCTATAAAAATAAAATTAGTGCTACTGTGAATATACGCTACAACCCTGTGTGGGGACAAGTGTGCTTCCTATCGGGAGTTTCTTAACCTAGCTAATTTAGTTAAATTTATTGCCTGACAGATGTCAGCGAGTCACATATGTTTAATATCTCCTCAAAGAAATATAATCTAGTAGGCATTTAAGGTATTATTTGGATGGGAAAGGGCGATCGAATATTGGCCAGATGCTCTAATTTAGGCCTGGGACCTTTTCTGAGATCGAAAATCTTCAAGTTGGGTTCCTGGAGGACAACCTAAAAAATCCATCGAGTCCGGCCGAGTTTGAACCCGCGACTTTCGGGACCAGATACAGTGATTTGATCCTAGATATCCGAGGCCAATGCTCTCGTGTATGTGGATTTAATTATAATAATGTTTTATTAGACCTTAATATGCTCTTCCCACAATTATCGTATCTGGTATATTCTATGCTGCATCGCGCATGGAATCAGATTTGCTATAAATATGTTACATTAAATTAAAAGTTTAAAAAAAATTCAATTAGATGGAGAAATACATAGAAAGGAAAATAGGAGTAATTTTCTTTTGTTCCGCCTGCTTCAATATCCACATTACTAGTTAATCCTCATATATGAAGTAAAGGGTTATTCATACATGGAATGAATGAATGTTTCTCAATATAAGCCGTAGCTAGCCTCCAATAATCCCATTCATTGTCCATTATAATCCCATCATTATTCTTACTGGATTCTAGGGCGAAATATTCAAAGCGCAAGTCCAGTCCTTCTATTCTGTTCACATAACAGATGATGAGAGAGCTGTCGTTGACTATGCCAGCTCATAGATGACCAACTGACCACAATGACATGAATAGATCTCAGATAGACATGGTAATTTTACCCAATATCCGATCACCACAACTTCTATAGAAACTAGCCAAGGCTTGTATGAGACAATAGAATGGATGCAATCAAGTGCCTAAATGTCCAATAATATAAGAGAACTAGAGAGAGGGAATCTGTCATCCTTTGATTAATGTTCGGAATTATCGATGATGTTGAGAGCATAAACGAATGTTGGGAAACTCTGGCCTTGTGTTTGCAGGAGATCTAATAGTGTGATTATTAATGCACTTTTCCAAAAGCGAGCGCCTTCAATATCCGTTTTACAACAGTAGTAATACCGAATTGTAAACAGGGATGAGATCCCTGTTGAAAATGTGTACAGTTCAGCATTAATTACAATTTGTGTTTTAATTGAGAACCACTCCGTAATAAGAGAATCTAATTGAAAACGGTGATTAGAAACAAACGGTACGAAAAATTTCACTTACAGTGAGCTGGAAGCGGCATTTAAAACTTACCGACATTATAATCAGTTGTAAACAGGTATGTTTTTGTTAGAGTTTGCCACTTCAAGTGCTCTCTCTAAGCTAAAGATAAGTTATTTTAATTTCTGAATACAATACCTAGGAAACATCAGAAGCCTAAATAAATAATTTTATTGCATTACTGAACCCGGATGTTTTATTTATTTACATTATTTATTTTACCTGTTGGGGTTAAGACAGTATTGTCTAATCTTTCACTTCACAGAGTTAAATTATACATATAATAACAATTATGAATTATCTACATGTTGATTGATAACACTGGTCAACATGATTTTTGTCTCATGAGTACCAATAGTTGTACTTTGCAGTTTCTTATCGTGTTTTCAAAAATGTATTCGGAATTTCTCCATCACCCACAGTTTTTTTTATTTCAATTTCAATTAATGGATTTAAATAATCATTTCTTTAAGTAAACGTTTTTTTCGTCCATTTGTCCATTGTAAAATAAAACGGGGAACACATTCGTCAGGAGATTCAGCTATGGAAAAGAGATATCAAGGCAAATGGAATCCTAATATGCTGGCCGGTTATTGTTAGACCATCAAGAGGGATGCTCCACAGGCGAAATATAGCAGAAAATCGTCATTTCTTACTTTCTAGGTGTGTCCGAATGTTCGAATATTGTGTAGTTACGAATTTAGAAAATATTTAACTGTTTGAAATTATAAATGCCTGTCTCTCGGATATCTTGCGTGATGGAGAAAAACTGATGTCATATTTGAATTTAGGAGGAAAAATACTGTCAGAATCACACATTTTTCTTTCTGAGACAAAAAAAAAAATTTTTTTGTTGCTCAGTGTAATACATATTAAGCTGCACAATATATAATTGACAAGGAAAGAAATGAAAATATTAATAATAATAATAATAATAATAATAATAATAATAATAATAATAATAATAATAACCTATACTTTTATTAAGTAATTGGCTTGGTAAAGAAAGTGTAAAATATAAAAGAACAATACAAATATACCTGAAACACTGTTATATATTATATTGTTTAAGGAAATATTTAGTGAGGTTTTTTAAAACTGTTTTTGACTCGAGCAGTCCTAAATATACGAGGGGAGGAAATTCCAGAGTCGAGCGGCTGAAACAAGGAAGAATGAGTAATAGTGAGATGTGCGATGTAGAGGTGCAGATAGAGTTAAGTTTTCTTTCGAACGTGTGTTTAATTTATGTTGGTAAAATGTACATTGCTGCTGAGACACAGTTTCCATTCACCCATATTACACAGTTGTTTAGTAATCGGAGGATACTACACTACCCATCTCTGGCGTTTATTTTGGTGAGGGAATCCTCTAGACCTGATTATATCTATAAAATAACGAATATATCACTGAGGTATTACGTCGCCGCTCAGAGGCACACTGTGTCACATATACACATCCATAGCATGGGAAATGATTACAGTATACTTAAATTATTATTTTGGCAATTTTTCACCTAAATATTACTTAAATACCTGAATTCATTGAAGCATGTAATTGAAAATTGGTTTGTTTCATCTATTGATTGGAAATTATTAATCAAATTATAGTGAAATCTGAATTGGAAGCCTGTATAAATCGCTCGTAAACAGAATTTTCTATGCATACAAAAACCGCTTAAAATTAATTAAATATTGGCTACATGACGTAACAAAGGATTATGTCATAATTCTACATAATTAAACAGTTATAATTTAACTCCAGCTTTGTTAAAAATTACAAACACTTTTCATAATCCTTAACTTTAACTCATTGACAATATCGAACCCATAGGTTCATGGCCGTGCGGACATAACTTCTCCGTACATCTCTATCCTGAGCTAATGTTTTCCAATCATCTCCTGTGTTATATACTTTCCCAAATCATGGTTAGTTATTCTCCTACCTCATTCTTGGCCTACAGAATTATATCCAAGGGTGATTTATCTAATTCCGCGTTAATATTTCTAGTGCCCCACTATTATATAATGACATAACATTCAGTTTTCCTGGGAACATCTCCCTGTGTTTGAGCCTTTGTCATGGAAATGCTTGAAGTAGTTAGTCCCCGCCTGGAGAATCAAATGTGGGACTATTTTACCTCCGAAAAAAAAAATTACCCTAGTTTCTTGAGGGTAAAAGTAAGTCAATTTTTTTTTCGTCTGACCTATCGCTGTGAAAGTAAGTCAATTTTTTTTTCGGCTGACCTATCGCCTTCGATGTATAACACTTTCGGCAGCAATGCTACCGCCGGCAAAGCCCTCGGTATCATTTAAGTATGCAAACCATTCCACCGTGACAAGATACAGATAACGTCGAGAGATTTTTAAACTAATAATGATGATGATGATAATAATAATAACGGATTTTTATTATGAATAATATGAATTCAAGGGATAAATTCCCATATTTGAGGGGGTAATTTTTAAAACGTTCCTTGTCCAGTTTCATAAATTTGTGTGAAGTAATCTAAGGTCTGCATTTTTCTGTAAACAAGATCAAGTTTTTATTACAAAAACCACTTTAATATAAGTTTGACGTGATTTAAACGCTATTAAGAAGCAAAATGGTGGCAATTGAACAAAGAGCAATCTATGAACATTGCAGATACACAGAAAGTTAGTTATGGTAAAAGATGCACAAGAGACTTTTGCAAATGAGCTCCTCATTGTCCTTTTGCAATATCTAGTCACCATATTTGTTCAAAAGAATTATATTCAATATAGACATATGGTCGAACATAAATAGGCCTAGTCGTATAGAATTGACTATAAATGACAATTAAAACGCTCATATAAAAATTAGGAAACACTCTATCGCTCGTTTCATATACATACTTGTCTCTTATCTACTATGTTTCATTATTATTATTATTATTATTATTATTATTATTATTATTATTATTTAGTTTATATAGCATTCTTTGTAATTCTTCTTCTGCTTTTGCTATTAAAATCTGGTCATCTGCAAAGGCTACTGTTTTTATTACTATATTTCCTAAGTTAATACCCCCTGTCGTCATTTGTTTCCATGATCTTATCATGTCAAAATAAATGTTAAAAAGAGTATTTCAAAGTGGACAACCTTGTCTAACTCCTCCTGTTATATGTATTGGTTCCCTTTGATTTATTTTTATTTCCTCATTCATTTCCTTAATTGCTATCAAGTGTAGTAGAATTCCTTTTTCACTTAATGTGTTCCATAATTTTATTCTAGACACTTTATCAAATGCCTTCTTATAATCTATAAAGAGGATGTGCGTTTCTAAGTTGAATTCTCTTCGCTTCTCTATTATTTGTTTTAAAGTGAATACGCTGTCTATTCAGCTCCTTCCTTTCCTAAAACCTATCTGCTCTTCAGACAAAAATACACAACACATATATAAGACAACTAAAAGTAGAGGAATTAAACACAACAATAATGGAATACAGAACAAACTGGGGGAAAAAAAACTTAGCAGGGATGACTAGAAGAGAATACCAAAAGCAGCACACAACTATTCACCACAAGGAAGAAGTTTGGGAAGACCAAAGAAAAGATGTAAGTAGCAGCAATTTAGAGCCGTAACAGGCTAGTAAATAAGCCTAAACCGTGACGAAGATGAATATTATTATTGTTATTATTATTGTTGTTGTTGTGAAGTTCATAGATTTATTACGCTTCTCATTCTCTCAATTATTTGATAGAGTATTTTTTGTATATTTTTTTCTCTTTAAGACAACATAAAATTTAAAATAAGATAATATTTTGTTGGCTCATTCTTCCCGCGTCATTTTTTAATCATTATTCCTTTAGACTGAAATGAAAATATGTCTTTACTCAAAGAAACATGTGTACCGGAAAGAAAAATGAAAGCATATTTCTAAGTTTGGGTGCAAGACAAAAAAGTGATGTTGATAAAGCATGGGATCTATTTTTAAACTTAAGATTAATGTGGTAAGAGTTTGTGTGAATGTGTAAGTAAACATACTATTATCTGATTGAGGAGTTAATGAGAGCAATTAATCTGAACGCGACCAGAATATTATACAATAACATTAACGCTTTTTACATAATGTTTTGAACATCAACCTTTCAAATTCGAATACACAATATCAATATTTTACTAATGATGAATATTTCACCGTGTAACAAGAAAAATGTTCTTCCGTTATTTTAATTGTTTTGCATCAGTTTTTTTTTATTTCGCTGATTTAAAATCTGTAATTAATTTCTCTCAAATGCTATTCAGTCTGTAGATAGAACGAAGATTTAATTTGTTTTAAATGTTAATGGATCTTTAGATGTAATGAATTATAAATAATTTATTTTTTATTGTTCTGTTAACATTTTTTAGCTAGTAAAGCACATATTTTCGATATATTTATTTAAATTTGCCACTTATGTTAAATTAATATTTTAATTTTAAAATTTAGGAGAGAATTTTTCACCTTAAACCGGGATTGGAACCCAGAATATCTAAATCTCCGTTCCAGTGCTTTATCCGTTAACCTTCTCAGGAATCAGGAGCCTAGATACCTTAATGGTTTAAGCACTTGGACGGATATCCAGAGATCCTGGGTCAAATCCCGGTTTACGTGAACATTTTTCTCCTAAAATATTAATTTGTCCTTTAACGTAGTGACAAATTAAAATAAATAAATCGAAAAAAGTTGAAATATGTCTTGTTAGAATTACAGCATGAATTCCAGAGATAGTTGCAGGAATTTATCGATCTCTTTCTGTGTGAAGATCTCGGAAATGCATGCCTTTCGCTGTTTACAGAATTTGGGAAGAACTAAAGAGCTATCAAGACATTTCAAACATAAACTACTTATTAAGTCGGTTATGTGGTGACTAATCTCATTTTACTTTAGGTCAGTTAAATTCTTGACCTTCCTACTGGGTGCTTTCCCTCTAGTTTTCATACAAGGAGCTTCCATGCCCCTCTTTCATTCCCCATTCACATGTCCATCCCATCGTAGTCTACGAGACTTACCTGTTTTATATCTGGTTTCCCATAAATATCATATAACTTACTATTACAGACTCTATGTAACATAATATTCTGGTATTGATCTGAGGAGCTTTCAGTTGTAATTCGCAGCTGATTTTGGTGTATAGAATGATTACTAGATGACCACATTGTCAACAAAATTTGAACTCTGTTTCCCTATGATAACTTGATAATTCTTTTGTACGATCATCGTTAAGTAAAAGAGGCGTACTGCTTCTTAAAACGTGATGGTAATTGTGAAGCAATACGAATATCAGGATTTCGTATCAGTAGGTTTACGAATAACGTCCCAACTCATTAAAAAAAAAACGTTAAACTGAAAATATATAAAACTATTATTCTACCAGTTGCATTATATGAATGCGAAACAGGACTCTTACTTTAAGGGAGGAAAGGAGATTATGGGTATTTGAGAATAAAGTTCTTAGGAAACATTTTGGACCAAAGAGAGATGAACAGACAGGTGAATGAGGAAGACTACATAATAGTGAACTACGTGGTCTTTATAGGAAGCCGGATGTAATAAGAATTGTTAAGTCTCGTAGACTGCGGTGGGCAGGACATGTGACACGAATGTGGAATAAAATACATGCATGGAAGCTTCTTGTAGGAAAACCAGAGGGTAGACCAAGAATGAGGTGGGAGAATAACATTAACTATGATTTGAGGAAAGTAGTTTATACAGGGGATGATTGGAAAACATTGGCTCAGGATAGGGATGTATTGAAAGCGTATGTCCTCGCGGCCATGAACCTACGGGTTCGATAGTGCCAGTGAGTTAGTTAGTTAGGTTTACGAATAAAAGGAAAAACAGAAACATCAGTTTTGCCATTTAATGTCAGGAAGAGAGTATTGAGAATAGGTGACGTGTGGGAAATTGTGAAATTTGAGACAGTACATTGAAGGGATACAAAGCAGCTTATATCGCGTATGGGTGTGTAAGCACATACAATAGCAGGAAACACATACCCTCTTAAACGTAGAAAAGAAACACATCTTTGCGCATACTAAGTGAGATGCAAGGTGCGGACATTCGACACTGCCGGGTACCTGAATTATTCTAACTGCGTTTAAATGTCATTTCACATTAATTACTGTGAATACATTGGAATAAATGGTTTAATTCTTACCTTATAAGGAAGTGTATACCGATTGATTAACTCTGACGTCAAGCTTGGAATAGATAATTGTAATTCAATAATTTTGGGAAGACATTTAAAGGTTTTTGACCGACTAGCTATGTCATTATTATTATTATTATTATTATTATTATTATTATTATTATTATTATTACTATACTCATTACCAGCATAGAATTACGTCTTAAAATAAAATAAAAATTAAAAGCAAATTGTTATTATTTTTATATATTGTTACAACTGGCGTTATTTTTCTGTACTCTATTTCCATTTCCTTCTGTCTAAGCAATCATTTTCATCCAGTCTCTTTCCTTCCATGGCTTTCTGGATATTATTCTTCAAACTGTGCTCTTTCTCCCTGTCAATGTACATTCTGAGATCTACTTAGGCCATCTTGTATTGCCCATAATAAATGTATGCCCATACCAATTTAACAGTCGCTTCTGTATTTCATGAATGGTGTCTCTAATATCTCCCATACCAACTCACTGACATCATTGTATTTGTAGGTTCAAAGCCACACGGATGAGCTCTCCATTCATCCTTATCCTGAGCTAACGTTTTCTAATCATCCCCTTGTTAACCTACCTCCCGGAAATCATGGTTAATATTATTTTTCCACCTCATTCTTGGCCTACCTAGTAAGCGTCTTCCATCTGGTTTCCCTACAAGGAGCTTGCATACAACTCTTTCATTCCTCAATCGTGCCACATGACCCGGCCATCGCTGTCTTCCAGGCTTAACTTTCTTATTACATCTAGTTTCCCATAAAGATTATGTAAGTCAGTTATCTTGTGTTCTCCATTCGCATATCGTTCATCTCTCTTTGATTCAAACATTTTCCTAAGAACTTTATTCTTAGGTTACGATAATATATCTTGTAATTATACCTAATCGTTTGTCCTTGAAGATACGTTCATACTTTAATATGTATTCCATAAATTAAAGAATTGAACGTTATACCAAATGGAACACACATTTTGAAAAAAGGGTGTTAATATACTTCCAAAACTAATTTACAATTATAAGTCAATATGTCGAATAGATGTAGGAAGATCCTTCAAAATACGATAGGACGGACACTGTGAGGACAGGACAGAACAGACCTAGTGCCTAAGCAATGAAGTGTTATGACAGCACCATTTTTGAGGTTCTTAATATTGAGATTATTATTATTATTATTATTATTATTATTATTATTATTATTATTATTATTAACATATAATCTGTAACAGTTTTTAGGTAAATTAATACTGAGCCTAATAGTATTATTACTATTATGTAAATTGATATTAATGCAAAGCCAGATGACATGGCCTCGATAAAGAGATTGTGTAATTAGGCGTACATCTGTCAGAGGGACACAACTGTATGTCTCTCTGTACATGTTGGCATAGCTAATTGCGGAGCTAGGCAATAGACATGGCAAACACCCAGTCCCACGGGGAAGAAATGATATCCTTCCATTGGAATCGAAATCAAGCCTAGAGGATATAAATTATAATCGGATCTTGTATCATTGACAGTTAATCGGCGTAACAGCTTAAATATATTTATTTTGTTAATAGTTATTTATTTCATATTACTGTAATTGTTTTTTTTTTTCAATTTATTTTTTAAACGTCGCTTACAGTAACTTAACATTTGAACATGAAAGAAAACAAATTAAAGCGACATTTATTACTGATATTGAAATTTTCACAACTCTAAATTATTCATGAATATCAAGGATTGGTCCACCGATGTAGTCTTGAGGTAGAGAGCTGTCTTGACACGCAAGCGGGCCCGGGTTCGATTTCCGGTCGGGAGTTTTCTTTATCTGTAAGACAAATGTCGAAAAGCCTAGGGCCCAAGGGTCTCCGAAAATCATAGACCATCATCATTATCATCCTTATCATCTCACCGGTGTGAAAAGCAATGTGAAGCTACCACACCTATAATTCCCTAGTAAAGCTGCAAGCATAGCATGAAAATGCGGTCAAAAACCTGCCCTAGGGCAGAACACTATAGAATAGATTAAGGATTAGACCTTTCGATCTGTTCGGTCCTCTCTGAGAAATTGGTATGTCCGTCTCTTCATTGATCTTGGTTTCTGTTTCTTCCTCTTAAGGTTGAACTCTAGGCTCTTGTAAGCTCTCTTGGGATTTTGGGATTCTGGCACCGTAATACACGATTACAGTATATCATAGCATAATAGTATTTTATTTTATTTTAATGTAATGTGAAACTCATAAAGGAGAACCTGAAGAAGTACATAAAACATGTATATATATATATATATATATATATATATATATATATGATATGAAAAGAAAAATGAATGCTTGAGTCGTGATTTGAACTCGAGTCTCTAAAGTCTGTACCTTTAGCGCTCTAACCAACTGAGCTACCCAAGAATTCCAATTCAAACATACAATTTGGTTAGAGCGCTAAAGGTACAGACTTTAGAGACTCGAGTTCAAATCCCGACTCAAGCATTCATTTTTCTTTTCATATCATATTTGCCTTCATTGCCAAATGTCAAATATATATATATATATATATATATATATATATATATGTGTGTGTGTGTGTGTGTGTGTTCCTACTATCTCATATCTTAAAGAAAAATACGAACTCACCAACATCAGTGTCACGTGATTAATGTTTGGAGTCAGGGGAACAGTATCGCTCTTCATGGCTACTTTCTGTAAAGGTTTGGGCCTAAGTATCAACCATCTACAAGATCTCACCATCACAGTTTTTCATGAATATCTGTAAATATTAATAATAATTTTTATGGAACATCTCATTGATAAGTATACAACTGACCGTATATTATATCAATTATTGTAATTACTTTATTGTTCTCATGCATTTATTTTTTTCGTTTCTCTGTATTCCTGTTGTAATAGTATACTTTGTCTTCAGGCAGCCTCCAATAGGGGGAAGCCTAATAAAATAAAATGTGTGTGTGTATATATATATATATATATATATATATATATAGATGCGAAACATGAACTCTTACTTTAAAAGAGGAGAAAATATGAGTATTTGAGAAGAAATTTCTTCGGTAAATTTTTGGAACAAAAGAGAGGCGAACAGACAAGTGAAAAGAGAAGACTACCTAACAGTGATAAGAACAGCTAAGTCTCGTAAACCGCGATGGGCAGGACATAGGGCTATGGCACGAATGGCGAGTGGTAGAGGGAAAGTGCTCAATATGCAAGTCAAGAATGAGGTGGGAGAATGACACACCTCAGAAATCTCTGGGCTATAGGAGGTTAAAGCTCGCACCTTTCTAGGCTTGCGGCACAAGATGTCAGGTTTACCCCCTAAACCATAGTCTGGTACTCTTTTCCTTTAGAGGCTCAGTCGATTCCAGGGCATTGGCGCCACCAGAAATTCTAGGCCAGTTAAAAAATCCTGAACATCGGGAGTCGAACCTGCGAACTTCTGACTTGTAGCCAAGTTCGACACAGGGCATTGGCGTCACCAGAAATTCTAGGCCAGTTTAAAAATCCTGAACATCGGGAGTCGAACCTGCGAACTTCTGACTTGTAGCCAAGTTCGACACAGTGCGCCTGCTCTGTATTGCCATTTCTGTTATGAGTCGGTATTAATTTGAACGAGTCATTTCGAAATGGGATCATCTACAGCTGATCAAATTTTACAGGAGAGAAAAAAAAAAAACTGATTCAACTTGTTCAGGATAAAGCATTGAATCTGAAATTGCTCCTGAATGAAGTCAGAAAGTGGTAAAGAAATAGTGTAGGCCTAGTTTATCCGTTGTCACGCGGAAACGATGAAAGTAGTTATGTAAACGTGGAATAACGAAATAAGTGAATTTCAGAAAAATAGTAGATGATCCCTTTTCGAAATAATCATTCATTTATATTTTGATTTTAGGTTAATGTAAATTTTTGTTGTTGTACTGCTTGGTGTTGGTGTATAACCTCGATAATAGAGCTTTATGAAAATTGGAAATAATGTCTGGCATTGCTGTTACACAGTTTGGAAACTTTCCTAGTTTTGGTGTCATTATATAGCTTCCGTAACACTTTTCAGACGACATCTTATATCTTTTCGAAGCACATACTCAAGAATTCCAATATTCATATTCGTCTATCAGGACCATTAACTCTTCTGAACGTATAGCACTTTTTATACTAAACATAAATCCTCAATTCTCTTGCCATGTTACACATATCCATGGACATTTAGAAACACTGCTCTTACTGAAACTCTTTAGTATTGGATAAAATTCAATAAATTCTATTGGATATTGTAGTAGTATATTCGACATGGAAATAACAAATAAATGTGAAAGCTTTTTTCCCCCCTCAAGTTTGGAATAAATTATAGAAATTGTTACTACAGACCCTTTTTTTCTATGCCCATTGTTCCAGGGTCTCCCTCCAACATCTATATCTACGTATCATGTAGTCAATTGCCCGATTTGCATATGCTGTGTAGTTTTGGAGGGGTGACCATACTGATTGCGATGTAGGTCACACGACTTACATTCATCATATTAACGAGAGCAGTTGAAAGTCTGTGTTTTTCATTAGGAGAATGTGTTTTGCAAATCGATTCAGGGATTGTAATTTCATTTAATTTTGAGTTGGTATCTGTGACTGAGTATTACGTGTGGGTAAGTAATACAGGAAATATCTGTTAGATCTAAAAATATTTAAATTACATTTGCAATTGTAAGGATTTATTTTATGACGTCAGTATTAGTATTTTTCTTCGATTTTGTCTCTTATCTCTTTCTTTCGTTAAATTTAAGACGAATCGTCACCTAGACTCTAGAACAAGCTTGTCTATATCGTACCACATTTCCGTATCGTTATTTTTAATATTTACTTTTTAAGTTTTTCTTATTTTCTGTTAAGGTATGTCAACTCACTTTCGTATTTTATATTTCAATCATAACGTCAATACGTAATATTAAATCACAGGGTCATGAAATATTAAACATTCTATATTATCGAACATCTCATTATTTCCTTCTTGCACCATTTCATTCTCCCGTTATTGGAATTCTCTACCAGTGTAAATCAGGATCTGCCGGTAGATATATCTTTCAAGCAAAAATTGACAACATTTCTAAAAACTCTACATTAGTGTTTTTTAAATATTTTTTATACCATGAGTTATTTTAGAAATTAGTATTTGTTTTACAATGTATTTATGATTCCTGTTTTATTTAAATGTATTGCATTATTTTTAAGTTCACTTTTGTGTTAATAGTACCTAGTATTAGCTTTAGAAACAGTTACGGATTAACTCAGCCAGTTTAAATAAAACTATTATTATTATTATTATTATTATTATTATTATTAATGTATAATATTCGACAGCAGATTTACGTTTTAATATATTTATTGTGTACTATAAGTTAAATTTAAAGTATTTTTCTCAACCTGAAGATAACTTATCGATTTAGGAAGCAGACTGATTTAACTACTTTGCTCTATATTTACTTTAATACGAGTATATATCTTTGTAACAAGAATAATTATACTGTTACATTTTGAACACTATCATCTCTACAATATAAACGTAATAAGAAAAATAATGAAGAAAGTGCTGAAGATGTATAGAAATCCGAAGACCTACGAAAATTAAAAAAAAAAATAGTTGAGCAAGACAGTTTATCAAGTACAGTATTATTATTTATTTAATTATTGTAAATTTATCTAATCTGATCGATCAATAGAAAAGGTATTTAGACCTCAATTGTGCCTGATATAATTACTTTTTTTCAAGTTTATTCATAAAGGACTACCGAATGTACTTAAAATCGTTTATTTTCTTTTGCGCCCATAGCACTACCGTTCTTTGTCTGTGGGCTACCTTTTCTCTCTTCTCCATGTTGAGCCGCTAGTTTTTTTTGTTTTTTTTTTGTGGTAAACGTATTTATGAATTTTGATTCTAGATATTTTACTTCTTGAATTTGTTGTCTGTTTACAAATTAATTGAGAAATATGGTTTGAATGAAATGGTGCTTCTTGCACATTTAGTAATACTTACTTACTGGCACCATCGAACCTGTAGGTTCATGGCCGCGCGGACATAAGCTCTCCATACATCCCTATCCTGAGCTAATGCTTTCCAATCATTCCCTGTATAATCTACTTCCCTCAAATCATAGTTAATGTTATTCTCCCACCTCATTCTAGGTCTACCAACTGGGCGTTCTCCTCTGGTTTTCCTACAAGAAGCTTCCATGCACATGTTTCATTCCCCATACGTGCAACATGTCCTGCCCATTGCAGTATACGAGACTTAACTGTTCTTATTATATCTGGTTTCCTATAAAGACCATGTAGTTCATTGTTATGTAGTCTTCTCCATTCACCTGTCTGTTCATCCCTCTCTGTGGTCCAAAATTTTTCCACATTTAGTAATATTAGTTTAAGTGTCTATAATTTATTTTCAGACGTATCTATTGAAATAATGACATTATTTATGAGAGGCATTTAAATATAAATTATTTAATTTGCGTTATCAAGACCGTTTGACATGCATTTCAAAATAGATAGGAATTCTCATCCTAAAATTTTCCATTTGCTCCAACTGTAAATACAACATAAGCTACTGCAATATATTATTGGAAAAACCCACTGCAACAAACAAAACAAACAAATATTTCACTACACAAACTATCTAAAATTGACGAAAAAACATGTCTTTATACGAAGTCAGGTAACTGAAAACCATTTTTATTTTACAAATATTCTTCTTAAAAAAGTTTATGAATACTGTTTTCATGCACTAACTAAAATAATCTAACTAATGGCACTATCTAACCCGTAGGACATGGCCACGCGGACATGCTCTCCATTAACCCCTATAATGAGCAAATTTTTTTTCCAGTCTTCTCCTTCTACAATGGCATCACAGTTGTTACTGCATCAATTCATCTATCCTTAGGTCTTCCAGCTAGTATTTTAAATATGTTTCCTTACATAACCTTATTTGGTATTAGGTCTTCATCCTACCTATAAATATGACCAGTCTGTTCTAATCACCTTAATTTATTATGAGTAACTCTTGCAGCATTTCTATACTTTTTATCCAACTCATGATTGTGTACGATTATACTACCGTATTAGTGTTGAATAACTCTGTCCCAAAAATCCCTCTCACTATCTTCCATTTAAATACACCAAGCATCAGTTCAGTTGTTTTTATTTTTTTTTTATTCTCCATGTTTCACTTCCACAAGTGAAAATACTCCTTGTAATAATTTGGTTTATCTTTTAGTATTCTGGTGTACATAACTTCATTTCATGATACCTATCAGAGAAAAATATGCCTTATTCGACTCTGTGCCTTGCTATCATAGTACCAAGATACTTAAATTTATCTACTCCAAAGAGATTTAGTGTTACATTGGACCTGTATAATTTACCTCGAAAAACACGATTAATGTTATACTCCAATCTAATTGTTAGGCTTTCCACTAGGCCATTTCAGTTTGGTTTTATTACTAGAAGTTTCCATATCCCTCTTTTACGTCAATATTTTAGTTTTCTCCATCTGGAGAAATCTCGGTATCCAAATTGTGAATATTTATTTTATAGAGTGTCCGGGACCAACACTATCAATAACAAACTATTATAGAACAGAAATTAACAAATTTATAGTAACACGGTTTGTTGCAAAACTTAAATAAACTCAACTATTTTGTATGGTAATCAGTAAATTTCCACATGTGAATCTCTGGTTTCGAGGTTCGCGGGTTCAAACACGGTTAGAGTAGATTATTTTTACGGCTTAAAAATCCTGATCATACTCGTAGTTTCTTTCCATAATGTGGAGGAGCTCCATCTTGTTGGAAGACATAACAAAATTTATCTACTCCAAAGAGATTTAGTGTTACATTGGACCTGTATAATTTACCTCGAAAAACACGATTAATGTTATACTCCAATCTAATTGTTAGGCTTTCCACTAGGCCATTTCAGTTTGGTTTTATTACTAGAAGTTTCCATATCCCTCTTTTACGTCAATATTTTAGTTTTCTCCATCTGGAGAAATCTCGGTATCCAAATTGTGAATATTTATTTTATAGAGTGTCCGGGACCAACACTATCAATAACAAACTATTATAGAACAGAAATTAACAAATTTATAGTAACACGGTTTGTTGCAAAACTTAAATAAACTCAACAATTTTGTATGGTAATCAGTAAATTTCCACATGTGAATCTCTGGTTTCGAGGTTCGCGGGTTCAAACACGGTTAGAGTTGATTATTTTTACGGCTTAAAAATCCTGATCATACTCGTAGTTTCTTTCCATAATGTGGAGGAGCTCCATCTTGTTGGAAGACATAACAAAATAATATATTGAATAAACATGATAATTTGCGTAATTTCACTGTTGTCGCCTCGAAACTTAAAATTAAAATAAACATGTGAAATTACGTAATTTAATTGTTGTCACCACAAAACTTACAATTATGTAATTTCATTGTTGTCACCATAAAACGTATCGAGTATATCTATGTTTTATAACAAACGGCATTACAATAAATTTATTCGTTTTTGACTTATTGATAATTTTTGTTCCTGACACGGTGTATCATTATTAAATTTTTCAAGTTTCTATGGGACATAATGACCGGAAAGAGAAGCAAAAGAAAGATCGTTTACGTCACTGAAATGTATCTGTAGCAGTGGAAATGTCTTGCATAATAAATTAAGGAAAACATTTTAACAAATTTTTGTATTTAGCGTCACATTGGGCCTACACAATTTACCTCCCAGAAATAACGATTAATATTATTCTCCAACCTAATTTTTGGCCTTTCCACTGAGCGCTTCTCCTTTGGTTTTTATTACTATGTCCTTCTTTCGTGTGTATATTGTGACACATCGTAGTAGCGGCATTTGAATTTTGCGGGTGACTGCGAGAATTGTGATCTCGCATTTGTAAAAATAGATTCATGAATCGTTGACTCGCAAATCAAAAGACCCGCGTAGATCACCGATGCGTCTAGGCTCCCGTTCCGAATATTTCTCTAAGGCTCTACTTCCATTGTCGGGAAAGTTCGATTGCCGGAAACTTCCGTACTGGAAAAGTCTCGATGGGGAGACGAGAAATTTTCGTCCCCGGACTATATAAAGTATTGCTTAGGTCGAGAGCGAGTCAGTTGTGAATTGACAGCCATATAGTGACTGTCATTGGAAGAACTTTGGCAAATAAAAGTGTCAGGGACTGGAGATAATTGTGTGCTAGGTACTTTAAAATAGGATCTATTATTATGCCAATTTGCGACTGAACTGTCAATGATAGTTTATAGAATTAAGTAAAATTATTGTGGAGTTTTACACAAATATCTGTGTTGTTTTATTACGCCGAAACAACGTGACAAAGTACGCCATGGCACCCTGCGTCAATACAGGGTGTGGCATAAGTCAGTTAACCACTCACAAGGTTTGCAAGGGAAAAAAATCAGAACAGTTGAAACTGGGGTTTGAATACGGGACTTTCAGAAAATAATCTCAAACAGCACTGCTTAAGGCAATTTGCTTAACTTTGAACACTTTCGGTAGTAGTTTTTTTTGTACATGTTTTAAGCTACAGAAAATAATATAGTCTATTTACATTTTTGGTTAACTGACTTATGGCGCATTCTGTATTTTAGTTTTCTGCAGCTAGTGAAACCTCGGTTTTCAAATAGTGAATATTTATTATTATGTGCTCAAGTTTTCAAGTTTCTATCAGACATAATGATCGTAAAGAGAAGCAGAAAAAAGGTCGTTTACATCACTGAAATGTATCTGTAGCAGTGGAAATATATTACATGATAAATGAAGGAAAGCATTTGAATACATTTTTGTTAATATAAGAGGCTGTTGAACTTGTTGAAATGACATGCGCGACGATTCTTCCTTCATGTCTAATATATGGAGGCGTGTTCATTTCTATCAATCACGTACATCTTCTCATTTGTAGTGAAAACATGAAAAAGTCAATACAATTTCCTTCTAATGTCAGTTGCCAGCAAATCTTTTCAAATATTAATAAAACCTGAAAAATCAATTTGTATTTATCTATGTCAGATCATTCATGCTCCTTTTTGAAATCTTTTATATTAGCTCTTTTTAAATCCTTCTGTATCTACATGTACTACTATTTAAATCTATAGATTGTACCGAAAATATGTTCACAATGGATGATGGATCTGATAAACAATTTATTTTTAAGCAAAAATCCTTTAGATTTACAATTTTCCTTCAAAGGGAATCGTTCATCTAGTTGGACTAGTAGCTTCCATGCTCACTTCTGATTCCGTGGTTCGCGGATTCAAACAGTGCCGTATTCGATGAATTTTTCATTATCATGTAGCTTTCAGACAATTGACCTGTTCCGACCTCATATCAGATGACCTTAAAGTTTTCCTGACATGTCTTACAGGTGAGAAAAAACTCCGATAAGAACCTCATCCAGAAAAACTGTCCCGACCGGGGATCGAACCCGGGCCCTCTGTGTGACAAGGCAGCACGCTACCCTCAGACCACAGCGGTGGACTATCAATAAATTATATATAGGTATATATATTTTTTTCGACAAGAGTAAAAATTTTAACCCTTAAATTATCAATGTAATAACTGAGATACAGAGATTTTGTTTTAATATTTTAATAAAAATACAGTAAAACCTATCTATGAAGGAACATGACGGTTCCTTAAATATATTTCCGTCTTGGCAGTTTTCCTTCTTATAAAGGTTCCCAAATTACAAGCTTGAATTTTCTCACGCAGTGAAAGGGTTTTAAATACACGCTTTAAAGACATAACGTATTGAACTGAAATACAGACAAAATAGTGTATGTAACACAACACTGTTTGCACGGCAATACAAAACAATTTTATTACACAAAAACAGAAGGAACTCAACTACAGGAGGACTGAAGAGTTTCCCAACTCCCTCGCACGTTACGTAAGCAGGCAAGGAAAAACGAGGTATTACTCGCTGTCACACATAAGCAAGGGTATCCCTGCAGTAGCGTCATATGCAGAATTTTCACGTGTGGTCGTTAATACTGTAATTAGAATGTGCTTAAGAATAATTTTCCGTCTTACTCAGGTAAAAATTAACTATTGGTACTTTAAAAGCCATTCCGTTTCCGCGTTATGAAGGTTCCGGCTTACACAGGACGATTTTACATATGAAATCGTACCGTTCTGGATATTTTTTTTCCGTCTCTACAGGTTTCCTTCTTATAAATATTCCGGCTAAGACAGGTTTCACTGTATTAAGCAAATTTCTAAATTACATATACATTTGTGCAAAAGAGAAAGAAAAATTATCAGTAAGGTTAATGTATTCATTATCTGTTTTCAATACGGTCCGATGCAATTACAATAAACTGATAAGGTAAATTGAATTTGGTCAATTTAAGGATTAATTTCGGTTTTTGTCACACTCGGCGATGATTCTATGGCACGTACCAGTCTACATAATTCCAAATAAAAAAAATAGTACCAGTATATGAATAATTATTGTCGGCCGCGGTGGTCTAGTGGTTATGTCCCTTGCCTCTAGTCCCGAGGGTCCCGGGGTCGATGGATTTTTAGGATGGAAAAATCGAAAGGACAAGCCCTCCTGGAGGGACTCTAAGCCATGAGTCTCGAATCTGAAGCTCTTTAGGGTTGCAAAAGAACCGCAAGCCTGAATAAAATACCTCTGTGCAAAATTTAACCGAACTCCGTCCATCTAAGCAACGCCTTAGTTGCATACTAGATGTCTCATTAAGGCGATGTGCTAACCAAATGTCATCGTTGACAACTGTAGGTAAATAAGCGTAAACAAATTAATCTGGTTGAAGAAACTCCCACTAGAGCACTCATGTCCTAACACAGGGTGTATGGTGTATATACATACGTATGTGAATAATTACCTAAGGAATACGCCTTAAAATTTAACGAGAGGTTGGGGTAAAAATATAATAAAATACCTCAAACTAATAATGGAATATCTCCACTTAGAGTAAAAATATATTTATGGCATTGCTCTATTATAAGTCCACCGCTGTGGTCTCGAGGTAGCGTGCTGCCTTGTCACGCAGCGGGCCCAGGTTCGATCCCCGGTCGGGGCAGTTTTCTGGGTGAAGTTTTTATCGGGGTTTTTCCTCACCTGTAAGACAAATGTCAGAAAAACCTGTAAGGCCCAAACGATCCCCGAAATCATATGGTCAGCATTATCATCATCATCCCTCACCGGTGTGGAAAGCAACGGGAAGCTACCACACCTACAATTCCCTAGTAAAGCTGCAAACATAGCATGAAAATGCTATGATTGCAGTGAAGGACCTGCCTTCGGGAAGAATTACTATGGATGGACTCTTATTATATCATTATTTATCGAATAAAATGGCCAACTTATGAGAAACACGCTAATAAAACAATTAAAGGTCACCGAGAACGTTTCTAATGTAACCAACTTACCAAATTAGCCTAACCTATTTAATATAACATTACCTGTTCTAACCTAATGTGTTTAACCTAAATTGAGTAAACATGTCAGCAATTGACTATAGCGGAAACGTTAGAAAACATATTGACAAATAATATCGTTAGCAAGAATTGTACCTAACCTATGTTATCCATTAGGCATATCGATACCTTATTATTTATCACACCGCTTCGTTACACTCTATGATACATAAATTAGATACTCGATCCCATCAGCACATTGTCCTTTATATTTCTCTTATCACACTACCTATTACTCGAAATCTTTTACAGTTTATCTTGCTAGAACATGGAATTCTTTTCCACTCTATATCAGAGACTGCCAAACTTTACCATCTTTCGGAAACAAATAGGAAATAATATTAACAGAAACATTTCACTAATATTACTTTTTTTAACAATTAACAATTTATTTAAGATACGTTAAGAAACTCCGTTGAAGTTACTGTGTTAAAGTTTTAAGAATTTTAAAACAGTACCTGATATCTCAGTCGTCCTCAATAATTTGCAGTGTTGTTTTATAGGAGGCCTATCGATAACTTAAGTATCTTCTTCTGCTTTCATTTAGGTACTGAAATGAAATCAGAAGATATTTAAGCTATCGAAAGGCTCCTATAAAACAATACTGTAAATTATTGAGGACGTCTGAGATATCAGGTACTGTTGTACAATTCTTAAAACTTTAATGCCTTATATATGAACGATGGATTAATTCGTTACAGTTTATTACTTTCATTGTATTATTTTTCTTTTCATGTATAGCAGATTTGAGCTCTTATTCGTTTGTGTATACATCCATTCATTAGCTTTTAATGTTAATTGTCTTTAATGTTATTGTTTATTAGACATTATTTTCATTATTGTTCAATTTGATGAGATAATTGTTTAGTATGTAATATTATTGTAATTTTTTGTATCTGAATGTAAAATATGTTTGTCCTGGTGAGTGGAAAAGAAGATCGCATGACCTTAATTCCACCAGGCTAAATAAATAAATAAAATATAGTTAGTAATGTGTGGTCCGTGACAATATTCATAGTGTGATACGTGGCATAGAATGTTCACTTTGGTATATAACGATGTAAAGCTGAAACATTTATTTGTGAATGGTGTGTAAGGAGTAAGTCATGTGACAATATAAGACGCCCCAGATGCCATTGAGCACAGATGTCGCAATTCCATGGCGACACTAATGTGTGAGGGATGAAGCTTATATCATGACGACGACGACGTGTCCATACCCTTAGCTGATCCAAGAATTTAATCAACGCCACAAGAGAGAATATTGGCTTGTTTCTGTCAATACTTGTTTACTGACGGCTTCCATTTAACTTATCGTACAACTTTACTATCTTAAACAAATGTTTAATCTCATCATCGTCACAAGATGTCACTAGATGTCTGAAATGAAGCGTTTATGAAAGATCAGAACAAGATTTTCAAAATAAATTTAGAAAATTGAAGTTTTGATGATGATGATTATTATTGTTATTATTATTATTTATTTTATTTATTTAGCAGGATTTATAAACTCTTCCTGCCCTCAATTAATCTATTGTCTTTCATTCTTAGGCTTTTTAGCATAGTATACTTTTTTCGAGTGAAAGTGAGCTAGTCTGATGCGTCAACCTCCAACCTGAAGAACCAGGGGATTCTTAATTAAGGGGGGTGATGGGTGAAATGTCTATTTTCTACATTTTTTGTGCTAGAGGCTTAATCTTTGTACAAACATTCACTGCATGAAACATAATGATGTGTCTAAGTTTCATTTCGTGAGATATTTGTTTTACGAGTTATTAAATATTATATTTAAGAAAAATTCCGTATACTATAATTAAATGTCTGTTTTTTTACAAGACCCCTAAAATATTTAGAAAACATCATGCATTAGAATTCTTATAATGTGAATACAAAGGGAGAAAAAATAATGTTGTACTTCATGCGTGGAATTACAAACAAAATATTAATTGCATACATTTTATTTTTTATTTCTTAAAATACTACTTCAATCATGAAACTCATGCACTACTTTGTTACGCATTGTTTTTAGGACATGCAATAAAAATTTGAACCTTCTAGGACAAAATTTCTGAATTCCATTCAAATTTGAATGTACAAAAATGCAGTGAAAATAAAAGTGTGAAAAAACAAGTTTAAAGATTTACATGCAGGTGGCATTTAACTGGCGAAGCCTTTTAACTCTGACGTAATTTAGGGCACTTAGAAGCGCCATACGTCTCTGAAACTTTGCCAACATATACATTAGAGTACAGGCTATTTTTTAGTACAAAAAACAAAAAAATGTCAATTTTGATCTCAAATGGTCAATTTTTCACCCATCACCTCCCTTAAGGTTCTCTTCATTTAGCCGTTGACGACCTAATGCCTAACTGCAAGGCAGCAGTACCTGTAACTCTAGGCATAGGCCCTCACAGCATTCTACCATATATATACGCGAGTATATTGAACCCTGTTTTTAGTGAGGTTGTTATTCCTCCCCCTCACTCTTTTTCAATCTGGCTTGGAATAGGCTTTGGCGGATTATAATAATAATAATAATAATAATAATATTATTATTATTATTATTATTATTATTATTATTATTATTATTATTATTATTATTATAATAGTAGTAATTCATTTATCAACCAATGATTTCGTTCTATCTGACTCGTTCAAATGAAAAGATATTTAAACGTTAGCTAACCGAAATCAACCTACATAATAAAATTACGGCAAATGTAACGTCAGTGTTAATTATTTTGGTTTGTTAGCTTTTTAAATTTTAAGAACGACGTTTGTATTACGTGAAGTAAATTCAAATATTACAGTTAAAATATACTACTAATATTGTGATCAGGAAACATAATTTCAAAGACATCCAGTGTAGTCTACAGTTCGTTATTTATACTGTATTTCCTTTGTTATAATGATGTAGTTCACATTTGATTCTTCATTTGAACGAAATCGTCGGTTGACAAGTGAATAATTACAATATTAAGAATAATATCAATAATTGAGTCTGAACGTGGGAAATTTGGACATTATTTAGAACGTAAAAAAAAACTAAGTGCATGTATGAGAATAATGAAACATCTCGTATTTTACTACCTTACCTTTTGTTCACTGTTATATATTCTTCGTATTTCACCTGTCTGTTCGTCTCTCTAAGGTAAACAAAAAAAAAATCCTAAGATCATTATTCAACAATTCTCTTAATATTCTTCTCCTCCCTAAAAGAAGACCATATCTCGCTTCCGTATAATATAACTGGAAGAATATATATATATATATATATGTCCACCGCTGTGGTCTCGAGGTAGCGTGCTGCCTTGTCACGCAGCGGGCCCGGGTTCGATCCCCGGTCGGAGCAGTTTTTCTGGGTGAGGTTTTTATCGGGGTTTTTCCTCACCTGTAAGACAAATGCCAGGAAAACTTTAAGGCCCAAACGGTCCCCGAAATCATATGGCCATCATCTTTATCATCATCATCCTTATCATTATCATCATCATCATCATCATCCTTCACCGGTGTGGAAAGGAACGGGAAGCTACCACACCTACACAATTTCCTAGTAAAGCTGCAAGTATAGCATGAAAATGCTATGATTGCGGTGAAGGACTTGCCTTCGGGCAGAATTACTATGGATGGATATATATATATATATATAATCTGGTTTAAAGTTTTTTTTTAGAGAAGCTGGGATGACAAGAAAAATAATAGTATACATTGTCAGATATCAGCTAATGTTTAATTTCTTATTGCATCTCATTCCTCTTCACACTTATTATTCACAGGTATTTGAATGCAGCCACTTCTTAAGAAATACTTATTTGTTATTTACTGTCCATTATAATTTGTAATGTATGTTAATGTGTGGCCTTATTTATTGATATTTACTTCCAGAACGAGTTTCGTAGTGTTATTTAATGGAAAGTGTGTATTGGCTAATAATATTTCCACGCTATAGTTCAATAACATCATCAGCGAGTACCAAGAGCTGATTAATATAATTCAATATCATATTTCAGAAAGACTAATGTATGAAACATAGGCTATTCTTGCAGAAGGTATTGGAGTTACGTACAATGTAAGGGAGACGAGCGATGTGGTGTCCCTGTATGATTGGTGGCAGGATGAAGTTCATTGCGGCTGGGGATGAAAGAACTTTGATCTTCCTTCACAAGTCACATATGAAAGTTAAGGATTTGTATGTAATATATATATTATCCAATATTTCTGGATATTCCAGCTCTCTCGACTTCCCGCAGAAAGGATTTTCTTTACCGGCAAATTTATGAATATATGACGTTATTTCGATCTCATTTGATAGGTGAATTTATTGTTCCCATTTAAATGTATATTTCTATATATCTTCAGAAAAATTGCATCAGGATTAAAAATATATGTTTATGAAATTTCCCTCTATTTGTATACAGTAATCCAAAATAAATTGCATTATATATCACTTTGTTCTAAATAGATTTGTTTTGTCCAATGTCACCAGGTTGTCTGGCTTTCTCCCTTGGCATTGGCGGAATTGCTATCCATTTATTAGATTGGGACAGCTGGAAGGCGATGTTATGATAGGCCTAACTGGCGAATGGTAATGAAGCGTCAGCAGATTTCTTGAATCTAAACTTAAACTAAATTCAGTCCTTGGAAGACCATAGGAATAATTCCCTTTAAGAAAAAAATCCCTGTGGTCTGACCAGGAATCGAATCTGGGACCCCATGAACTCTAGTCAGAAGCCCAGACTACTAGCTCATGAGAATGGTCGTTGTGATAAATTTAATTCAATATATTTATTTGGTTAACAATACCACTTTATGGTAATGAGTAGGTCCATATGACGTACAATTTAAGCAAATTTTAATAGGCATACTCATTATGTTATATGAAGTGAATTTGTACATTGTCATCTCCAATATTATTTTCTCTCTAAATGAAACGCTGCATTTTCTATCCTTAACTAACCAACACCCTTAGGTTCATGGCTGCGCTTACATAAGCTCTTCATACATCCTTATCCTGAGCTAATGTTTTCAAATCATCCACTGTATAATCTACTTCATTCAAATCATGGTCAATGTTGTTCTCCCATCTCATTCTTAGTCTACCAAATGGACTTTTATCTCTGGATTTCCTACAAGAAGATTCCATGCCACTCTTCAATTCCCCATTTGTGCCATATGTCTTGCTCATCGCAATCTACGAGACGTAACTGTTCTTATTATATCTGGTTTCCTATGAAGATCATGTAGCACACTGTTATGAAGTCTTCTCTATTCGCCTACCTGTTCACCTCTCTTTGGTCCAACCTACCTGTTCATCTCTCTTTGGTCCAAACATTTTCCTAAGAACTTTATTCTCATATACTCGTAACCTTTCATCTTCCCTTGAAGATTCCATGTTTGGCATCCATATAATAGAACTGATAAAATAAGAGTTTTATATACTTTCAGTTCAACTTTTTTTTTTTGGAAGTTGGGACGACATAAGTCCAGCCATTTATTCAAAATTTCCCTCGTTTGTCATCAACTGTTAAACATAGGCTCAATTCTGGAAATGCATGTTATTATGCATTACAGAGACTCTTGACTTCCCAACTCCTTTCAAACGTTAAACTGAAAATATATAAAACTATTATTCTACCAGTTATGTTATATGGGTGCGAAACATGGACTCTTACTTTAAGGGAGGAAAGGAGATTACGAGTATTTGAGAATAAAGTTGTTAGGAAAATTTTTGAACCAAAGAGAGATGAACAGACAGGTGAATGGAGAAGACTGCATAACAGTGAACTACATGGTCTTTATAGGATGTCAGATATAATGAGAACAGTTAAGTCTCATAGACTTACGATGGGCGGGACATGTGGCACGAATGGGGAATGAGAGACGTGCATGGAAGCTTCTTGTAGGAAAACCGGAGGGAAAACGCCCAGTTGGTGCACCAAGAATGAGGTGGGAAAATAACATTAACTATGATTTGAGGGAAGTAGATTATACAGGGGATGATTGGAAAACATTGGCTCAGGATATGGATATATGGAGAGCTTATGTCCGCGCGGTCATGAACCTATGGGCTCGATAGTGCCACTGAGTTAGTTAGTTAGTTGTCATCAACTGTCCATTATCATTATATGATATATTTTTGTATGTGGACATATGTTTAGTTTTGTTGATGTTTACTTCCAGCCCGAAGATTCTATTATTACCCGTTCAAGGAGTAAGCGCAGTTGTTGACGGAGGGCACTGCAGTCGTGTTTATGTAGGAATAGAACACGTGACACTGCTATCTATGAGTGCTGAGGGGAACGGGACGTGGGACACTGACAGTGAACACTGCCTTAGATGACGTCACGTGTAGCAACAAAGAGAGCTTCTCAATTCTTCCGCCTGCACAGATATTTTGAACGACTAATACCCTTAGATGATATAATCACATTTCATTAAAAAATAAAATCATATGTAATAATGCATTGACTGTAGAATAGATACTGCTGTCGAACAGTTATCCCTCTTTTAAAAGAACAAATTTATTTCAAATGATATACATGAATTTGCTCACTCACGGTATACGTGATTGGGATTTATTGCCAAATAAACTGTAGATACATTTGAAAAGAATGTTGAAGAAATATTTTGACTGATGAATAGGGACATCATTACTTGTTATAATTTAATAACCAACTACAGGAAAAAGGGAAGGAAAGCAAAGATGACGATGATAAAGTTACTTGTCTTGGCGTATTCGTGATTTTAGTCTGCGATTGCGTGTCAGACATTTTGTGACAAATTGCAGCACATATGTCATGAGCAGTGACATAGACCTGTACTCGTACGTGCAGGATCAGAAGGGGGTTTGGGAAAGCTCAATCAGCTTCTATGGTTCAATATGAACACAGCGGGACAGTCTATTTCCAACACGACAACTCAACAGTCGCGGCTGGTGTTTACCCAGGTTTCTGATAAGAATTACATTTCTACAGTTGCAAAATGTAACACAATTATTTTTTAAACATTGTCCTCCTACTCTCTTGAAACGACCAGCTTCATAGACTTCTGACTAGAGTTAATGGGCTCTCGGGTTCGATTTCCGGTCAGAGTATAAGATATTTTTCTTAACGGAAATTATCACTGTGGTCGCCCATGGTCTGGATTTAGGTTAAGTATAGTTTAATGATTTGAGAATAAAGTTATTAGGAAAATGTTTGGATAAAAGAAAGATGAACAGGTAGGTGAATTCAGATGACTACATAACAGTGAGCTACATGACCTTTATAGGAAAACAGATATAACAAGTCTCGTAGACTGGGATGGGCAGGACATGTGACACGAATATGTAATGGAAGGGGGCATGGGAGCTTCTTGTAGAAAAAGCCCATTTTATAGACCAAGAATGAGGTTGAAGGATAATATTAACCATGATTTGAGGGAAGTAGATTATGCAGGGAATGATTGGAAAACATTAGAATTCAGGATAGAGATGTGCGACCATGAACCTACGGGTTCGATAGTGCCAGTGAGTTAGTTTTGAGTTATAGGTTTAAGGATTCTTCGATGCTTCATTAGCAATCATCAACTTTGATATAATTGGGGTAATGTAACTCTGTCCCGCACCGTAGCCGAGTTGTTAAGGCAAGAAGTCTTGGCGCAGAGCTACGGGACTTGCGCTGGTTCGGCTCTCCATGGGGAAGAAATTTTCTCATGGAATTTCGGCCAGTATGGGACCGATGCCCACCCAGCTCGTGAGGAATTTGGCTAGCTACAAGGAATAGCGACTCCAGATTGAGAAAACCAGCGTAACGGCTGGGGACTAGACATGCTGACCACATGTTACTAACTGAATGATCGTCTACTTCTGTGGTGAACACATGTGCATGTGAGGTCAGCAGCCGGCTGGTAGGCCAAGGGCCTTCTAGGCCTGTCGCGCCATGGAAACAAATTGTAACTCCGCCTTCCAGGCTCCCCAACTTAAGAAGTGAGCTACAATTCCACCATGCAAAGAGAGAATACCAGAAGTATCATAAAGACAACCTGGTGGTATTGATATTCACAAGAGGAGATTGCAACACGCTATGTTTTCAGACAATATAACATTTAAAGTAGAACAAATAACCTACCATTTAGGTCAATTCACCACCCGCGCTGTAATCGAGCGGTTTAAAACGTCATGTCTTGATGGTGAGATATGGGGCTTGCGCTGTTGGAGTCCATATGGGGGAAGAGGATTTTCTCAAGTAATTTCGACCAGTATGTGACCGGTGCTCATTCTGCACCATGAAAAATTTGAGTAGCTGCATTAAAAAGCGAGAAATCCAGCTATAATGCCAGGGGAATACGACATACTGATTCCCTCCTGGATGACTTGTTTCTAGGATTTTTCCATTCTAAAAAAACCCATCGACCCCACCCGGGTTTGGTCTCACGACCCTCGGGACAGAAGACAAGGAACACTACTATTATACCACCGCTGCCGACTTTATTTTATTTTCGCGATATGCGAGCAGAGCAGCAGCCACATCCGGGCAGTTACAAAAGCATTTCAACCCGCTCGCGTTGCCCGACTATTAAAAAATATACTTTCAGGAACTGATATAATTGATTTTTATCTTGCCCTATAAAGAAATGAGTCTGATAGGAAATTATTATTTAGGCTTGAGTGAATTTTTTAGCCCCGCTTGTTTACTTGTAAAATTATTAATTTTGACATTCATATGTTGGCGAAATTTGCACTAGTTTTTGTGAATATTAGAGTATATGTTACTGTAAAGCTACCACACCTATAATTCCCTAGTAAAGATGCAAAGCATAGCATGAAAACGTTATGATTGTAGTGAAAGACCTGCCCTCGGGCAGAATTACAATGGATGGATGCATAGATGTTACTGTAAATTTTTATTTTTTTACTTTTTGTAAAATGCTGAAATGAGACAGTGTGAAATAGGCATATAACATCATTACAGTATTCCTCACATTCATAAATGCAATATATCTAAACTTCTTCTTCCTCTTCTTCTTCTTTTTCTTCTTCTTCTTCTTCCTTTTCCTTCCAAGTATTAGGCCAAGGCCTGTTACGATCTTATAGAAAATTCTCCCTCCAGCGTTTCATAGGACGGCCCAGAGATCTTTGTCCTCTTGGTATATAATACTATAAACAGCTTTGGGGATCCGATTTGAACTCATTCTTTCAAGATGGTGTTTACAATTTAGTTGGTACTGTTTAATATATTCCAAAATCTAAAGTTACTGCCGTAAATACAGAATTTGACCGAGAAACAAAAGTTAATCCTTTCTTACACTAGACAGATTTAGCATATAGTGAATGTTTTCCACATAGAAGGGCACAAAAAACAAGTAAAAATGGGATTTTTGTGAAATATTATATAAGAAAGTCTGGACTGCTTTGCCGATGTTGAAAATATTACTCTAATGAGCAGTCAAAATATGGAACCACTTGCTAAAGGAAAGAGCAATCAAAATCCAAATGCAGTTCAGATTAGTCCAAAATATGTTTTTTTCCCTTAATAACACAAGTGTACAACACCTGACATTGGCGCAAATGTAATCCACTTGTTAAGTTGGGGCGCCTGGAAAGAGAAGTAACGTTACCCCGATAACACTGAGCAACAAAAAAGAAACAGTTTTTGTCTCAGAAAGAAAAATATGTGATTCTGATAGTATTTTTTCTCCTAAATTCAAATATGATATCGGTTTTTCTCCATCACGTAAGGTATCCGAGAGACAGGAATTTAGCTATAATTTCAAACATTTTAATATTTTCTACATTTGTAACTACACAATATTCGAACATTCGGACTCACATAGAAAGTAAGAAATGACGATTTTATGCTATATTTCGCCTGTGGAGCATCCCTCTTGGTGGTCCAATAATAATCGGCCAGCATATTACGATTCCATTTGCCTTGATATCTCTTTTCCATAGCTGAAATCTCCTGAGGTAGCTCATTTGGTTTTATTTTACAATGGACAAATGGACGAAAAAACGTTTATTAAAAAATAATTATTTAAATCCATTAATTGAAATTGAAATTAAAATAACTGTGGGTGATGGAGAAATTCCGAATACATATTTGAAAACACGATAAAAAAACTGCATTAAGTACAACTATTGGTACTCATGAGACAAACATTTTGTTGACCAGTGTAATCATTGCATATTAAGTTGGGGAGCCTGGAAAGTGGAGTTACGTTACCCCGATAATAAGATAGGTGACGAATGATAATGAAGCGCCAGGAGAGTCCCTAAACCTAAACTTAACCTAAGTTCAGACCTTGAGCGACCACTGGAATAATTACCTTTAACAAATAATTCCTGTGACTGACCGGAAACCGAATTCGGGATCCTATAAACTGTAGTCAAAAACTCTGACCACAAATCCATTGTTATTTTTAAATATAGTCATTATTAAATTCTGTTGATAGCATTGGATTTTTAAAGTGCAATACTTCCTTGTTTCTTTGCAATTTTATTGATATATCGTTATGTAGAGGTAAGAGTCACTGTTGGAAAACTCAACTTAAATTACTAGTTCAAGTCAAATTTTTAGATTATAAAGTGAAGATAGGCATCAGTGCAAGATTTTCACAATGAAACAAAAGACTAAAATATGAATTTAAATAATGATGCATACCAAACTTAAAATAGTTATTTGGTGAAAACTTTGAAAAATATTAGTTTGATTGTTCTTATTTATGTGTACCCTTTTTTTCCTTCGACCAATATTTTCTCGTGTGCTTCAGGCTGTCGTATGTTCGAAATAGGGATTGATTCAATTTTGTGTCTACACCTGTAAAATTATTGTAATAATTACAAACAAGGCTAATAGAATACTATTAAAATTACAATTTTTAAGTCTATAGGCGGACTAAATTATATAGACGCTTACATCTTTGTTATTTTTCTTCTTCTTCTTCTTCTTCTTCTTCTTCTTCTTCGCGGTTTAGGCTTGTTTACTAGCCTGTTCCGGCTCCAAATTGCTGCTCTTTCCATCTTTTCCTTGGTCTTCTCAAACTTCTTTTTCCTCGTGGTGAATTGCTGTATACTGCTTTTGGTATTCTATTCTCAGTCATCATCTTTGTTCTTAATATGATTAATAAAACTAAAAAAAACTATATCCATTTAGTCTATTTCATGAACTTAAAATATAGTTGCATTTCAACTTCACTTGATAATTCTATAGATTCTTTTTTCGTTGATATACTGTTACTTTTAAAATCCATGGTAGACCACCGTTGTTATTATTGATTAAAATATTACAATTTATAACTCGCAGACACACTTCTATTTAGAAAACTTCGTCAAACATTAAAGAATATAGTCCTTTCAGAAGATATTCTTCCATCATAAGCATTTACAGTAGTATTCCAGATATAATAATACAATTGTTTTTAAGATTAGTTGGATACATTTTAACCGCAAAGTTTTGGTTTTTTATATCGATAAATGGAAATAATAAAACATTAGCAGCTATATAAAACTTTAAAAGTAAACATATAACTCTATAATAAAAATGAGAAAACTATTAGAAAGCGAAAATAAAGAAAATTGATTGTGGAAGGAAATGTCAAATAAGAAACATTCTCATCCATCACAGAGAAGGAAAGAGAAGTTAAGACTTCCAAGAAGCGTCGTACAGACAGTTGGATTCTAATTCATGTTTCTTGACAGCTTACAGGAGCTTCTGCAAGAATAGCTATGGAAAGAGTAGGAATACCTCAAAAAATTCTACGAATAAAAAAGCATATGATTTCCTTTCCAACAATTTTATACTTCGAATGTTACATACAAGAATGAAGTTATTTTTACTTCTTATTTCTCTGGCATTTTATTCTACATGTATTTCTTCACGCTCTTTCTTTTCCCACCCTCGATTCTTTTCTTAACCCCTCACATTTTACTTATTCTTCTCATTCAAGTTATTGGGACGCCAGTTGCAGAAGTATTCTTCCTCGGCATGAGGAGTAAGAAGAAGAAAATAATAAGAATAAAATAAAAATAAAATGCTCAAGTAGAATACGCACCAACAAATCTCAACCTGTCAGGAACAAGTAAAACGTGAAGAGGTATGGGAAACCGAAATGGGGGGGGGGGGTTGTTTGGGTGGAAGCAGATGCAGAGGGATAGAGTAAATCCGTTGCTAGAATATTCGTGTCTTGCAAGCAATTTTTTTTTTCTTATAAAGTCGCGGTTTCCCTCATTTCCGGATTAAAATTGCTACTGACTCTTGCAGCACCACGTGAATGGAGAAAGCAATGGAAAATAAATAAAAATTGTAACATTTTATTCTTATTCGACTCAAGTTACTCCCATATTTATCAAATGTCATACGACAAAATTGATGCACTTTACCTTTAGAATTAAAAGGAAATATTTACTTTTTTATCAATTCAAATTTGAATACAACAATTTCCGGATATTGATAATGTCTTCCTCCGAGGAGTAATTTTGGAAATAAACAGGATGAAAATCCTACAAATTAAGTTTAAGAAGAGAAGAAGAAGAAGATAATGTTTAATTCTACATGAAATACAATTTCAATGGAAATAAGGATATCTATGTAGATGCATTTAAAAAATATTTTATCCTAGGCCTGCTAAAAATATATATTTTAAGAATTTAATATTTTTTTTCCTTTTATGCAATTGATTTTAGTTGATGTGTTTAATTATTATCTCCCACAGTGGAATTCAAATAAAAAATAATGGACGTATCCTCTCTTCTCGGTTTTTCTTTTAAAAAAAACTTTGAAATGACAACATTAGCTGTGATATGTCTGTTATATGTTTGCGAAACACTCACTAACATGAATATTCTAGAATATAATAATAATAATAATAATAATAATAATAATAATAATTATTATAATAATAATAATTATTATTATTATAATTATTATTATTATAATTATTATTATTATTATAATTATTATTATCATTATAATTATAATTATTATTATAATTATTATTATTATTATTATAATTATTATTATCTAATTATTTTATTATACTTATTATTATTATATAATATTATTATTATTATAATTATTATTATTATAATTATTATTATTATTATAATAATTATTATTATTATTATAATTATTCCCTCCATGGTATCTTTACCTTGTCGTGGTGGAGTGGCTTGTGTGCTTAAATGATCCTGAGAGCTATGCCGGCGGTAGCATTGCTGCCGATAGGGTTACCCATGCCGGACTGGTCGAAGGTGATAAGCCAGACGAAATAAGTACCTTGGTCGAAAGAGTGACGATCTTTCACCGTAAAAATACAACCGTCAAGAAATGCGGACATGGGTTCTACTGGGGTAAAATTTTCCGGAGGTCAAATAGTCCCCCATTCGGTTCTCCGGGCGGGGACTACTTCAGGGAACCCATGCCAAAGGCTCAAAATATTTTCTAGAGGGTAAACGACATGATTTTATAATTGTAAATGTACATGCCCCCACAGAAGATAAAGATGACAAGATCAAGGATGAGTTCTATGAAGAATTAGAATGCTTATTTGATAGCCTTTCACGATATCATATGAAAATTGTCTTAGGAGATTTTAATGCAAAAGTGGGGCGGGAAGATATATTCAAACCAACAATAGGCAAATTCAGTCTTCATGAAGATAGTAACGACAACGGGGTTAGATTAGTCACATTTGCCACATCAAAGAATCTCATTGTTAAGAGCACAACATTTCAGCATAAGGATATTCATAAATACACCTGGACGTCCCCAGATGGAGAAACTCGGAACCAGATAGATCATGTATTAGTGGATAAACTCTGGCACAGTAGCATCATTGATGTTAGATCAGTTAGAGGGACAGACTGCAATTCAGATCATCATCTGGTCAGGGTGAAAATCAGACAATGGCTATCGCTTATGAGAGGAACAAACGCTAAAGATGATTCTGTAAAATATGAATTAAAAAACTTGAAAAATGATGAAATGCGGCAAGAATACCAAATCAAAATTGCTAATAGATTTGAAGTACTGGAATCTTCAGATGACAATGTGGCAAACGAAGAAGAAACTGATATAAATAAAGAATGGGAGGCTATAAGAGATACTATTAAATTGTCAGCATCAGAAAGCATTGGTTGTTTAAAAAAGAGGCAAAACAAGAAATGGTTTGATGAGGAATGTGCCGACATTGTAAAGAAAAGAAAGCTAGCAAAAATGAAATGGTTACACGAGCCAAATGAGGTAAATTTAGAGCAATTGTGTAGTGTTAGACGGGAAACCACCAAGTTACTAAAGAGTAAAAAGAGGGAATATTTGAGAGAGAAGATTAATGATCTGGAAATGAATGCAAAAAATAGGAACATTAGAGAATTATATCAGGGAATTAGTATAGAGAAGAAAGGGTTTCAGGCTAGAACAAACATAATTCGGAATGAAAATGGGGATATGATTGCAGATTCCAAGAGTATATTAAATAGATGGAAAAGTTATTTTAATCAGCTATTAAATGTACATACAGAACAGGACATTGAGGAGGATGAGTTACAGAGAGCAGAAATGCTAGTCGCAGAGCCAAGTGCATTAGAGGCTGAAATGGCAATTGAAAAATTGAAGATGTATAAAGCATCAGGTTCAGATGAGATCCCAGCAGAACTGATAAAATCAGGGGGAGAAAAATTGATGGACAAGATACGCTGGTTGCTTACTATGATTTGGGAAAAAGAAGCTCTTCCAGATGAATGGAAGGAATCAATTATCGTACCAATTTATAAGAAAGGAGATAAAACTGATTGCAACAACTATAGGGGCATCTCATTACTTTCAACTTCGTACAAAATTCTAACAAATATATTAGTAAGGAGACTTACTGCCTATATTGATGACATTCTAGGAGATCATCAATGTGCATTTAGAAGAAACAGGTCTACAACAGATCAGATTTTTAGTATAAGACAGATTTTAGAAAATAAATGGGAATATAATGGTACTGTACATCAACTGTATGTAGACTTCAAAAAAGCATATGATTCAATTAAGAGGGAGAAGTTATATAGTATTCTGCTGGAGTTCGGAATTCCTAAAAAGTTAGTTAGACTTATACGAATGTGTCTAAATGGCACAAAGAGTAGGGAGCGTGTAGGCGAACAGTTTTCGGACACTTTTGAAATCCAGAATGGGCTGAAGAAATGAGATGCACTATCTCCTCTACTATTTAATTTTGTACTAGAGCATGCCATTAAATCTTTAGAGAATGAGGAAGGCTTACAACTGAATGGTATTAATAAGCTGTTAGTTTATGCTGATGATGTAATATTATTGACCGATAGCGAGGAGATACTAAAGGACAACACGCACACACTATTGAGTAACACTAAGAAATTAGGACTGGAAGTAAATATCAATAAAACTAAATACATGGTCACAGGTAGAAATTCATTATATAATGGAAATGGACAGCTAATGACAAATGAGGGAAATTTTGAGAAAGTGGCTGAATTCAAATACCTAGGAACAATAATCACAAATAGGAATGAGATGCACGAAGAAATTAAACATAGGCTCAATTCTGGAAATGCGTGCTATTATGCATTGCAGAGACTCTTGATGTCCCAACTCTTTTCAAAAAACGTTAAACCGAAAATATATAAAACTATTATTTTACCAGTTATATTATATGGGTGCGAAACATGGACTCTTACTTTAAGGGAGGAAAGGAGATTACAAGTATTTGAGAATAAAGTTCTTAGGAAAATTTTTGGACCAAAGAGAGATGAACAGACAGGTGAATTGAGAAGACTACATAACAATGAACTACATGGTCTTTATAGGAAGCCAGATATAATAAGAACAGTTAAGTCCCGTAGACTGCGATGGGCAGGACATGTTGCACGTATCGGGAATGAAATACTTGCATGGAAGCTTCTTGTAGGAAAGCCAGAGGGAAAACGCCCAGTTGGTAGACCAAGAATGAGGTGGGAGAACAACATTAACTATGATTTGAGGGAAGTAGATTATACAGGGAATGATTGGAAAGCATTAGCTCAGGATAGGGATGTATGGAGAGCTTATGTCCGTGCGGCCATGAACCTACGGGTTCGATAGTGCCAGTGAGTAAGAGTAAGAGTAAGTAATTATTATAATTATTATTATTATAATTATTATTATTATTATTATAATTATTATTATTATTATTATTTATTATTATAATTATTATTATTATAATTATTATTGTTATTGTTATTATTATTATTATTATTATTATTATTATTATTGTTATTATTATTACACTTGGGGCAACAGGCCTAGAACACCATTGATATACCAGACGGATGCTGTCCTCACAGCAATCTGTATTTAAGTGGCGATGGGTTACAATACAATTTTAATTAAACGAATTATTAAACACTGATATGAAGGCGTATTTAATAGTATTTTTTTATAAAGGCTATAAATTTGATTTAAGTACCGGTATGCACATATCGCCCGTCGCTCTCGTTATATGGTGAGATAGGTCGTAACAAAGTAGGTGTTAATAAGAAAGGTGATACATAGACAGCATGTCGGGTTCCCTTGTCGTATAGTTGGTTTTCTCAATGGAGTCGCTACTTATTGTACTTATCCAAACTCCTCTCGATGCTAGGTAGACAGCGGTCCCCTTACTGACAGAAATTATAATACATTTCCTACTTTATGGGGTTCATACAAACATAGTGTTTTTTCCCAAGAGCAGGTATTTCACTGCAAACGCAGCATTCTCCACTCTTTCTTTCCTTTTTGTATTCGCATACAAACCATTTATTTTAATATTGTCTATCATATGATGTATTTTCCTGTCTCTTTCTTTCCGTTGATCATTCCTTCTAGGGCATCCGTCAGCAAGCAGTTTCTTGCTAGCAATTGGCCAATCCAATTTATTTTCCTCTTCTTTATGAGTTCCAGCATTTTTCTTCATTCATCCACTCTCTCTAGCACATCTTAATTTTTATTTTGTCCGTCCATTTTATACGTTCCATCCTTCTCTATATCCACTTCTCAGAAGCTTCC